>JAVYIG010000243.1:0-721705 GCA_035222895.1 Strongylocentrotus droebachiensis | reverse complement strand
TGAGATATATCTCGGATCAAATCAAACTGAGTGATGTTATGAAACAACTTAACAATATCAATCTTCTGTTCTCCTAAATAATCCAACCCCGGGTCATTATAGGGCACACAAAATGTATTACTAAATTTGGAGCATAGATTAACGGTGTTGGCACCAAGATTAGTGGCGATGGTTCGTTCGAGACTCATACAGCCTTTATACTGTTTTATTAATGAGATATATCTCGGATCAAATTCAAACTGAGTGATGTTATGAAACAACTTAACAATATCAATCTTCTGTTCTCCTAAATAATCCAACCCCGGATCATTATAGGGCACACAAAATGTATTACTAAATTTGGAGCATGGTTTAACGGTGTTGGCACCAAGATTAGTGGCGATGGTTCGTGTGAGACTCATACAGCCTTTATACTGTTTTATTAATGATATTTATCTGGAATCAAATCAAACTGAGTGATGTTATGAAACAACTTAACAATATTAATCGTCCGTTCACCTAAATATTCTAACCCCGGGTCTTTATAGGGCACACAAATTGTATTGCTAAATTTGGAGCATGGTTTAACGGTGTTGGCACCAAGATTAGTGGCGATCGTTCGTGTGAGACTCATACAGCCTTGATACTGTTTTATTAATGAGATATATCTGGAATCAAATCAAACTGAGTGATGTTATGGAACAAATTAACAATATCAATCTTCTGTTCTCCTAAATATTCCAACCCCAGGTCTTTATAGACATACCAAACGTATCATGTTAACGTATTACTAAATTTGGAGCATGGTTTAACGGTGTTGGCACCAAGATTAGTGGCGATCGTTCGTGTGAAACTCATACAGCCTTCATACTGTTGTATTAATGAAACATATCTAGAATCAAATCAAACTGAGTGATGTTATTGAACAACTTAACAATATCAATCTTCCGTTCTCCTAAATATTCTAACCCCGGGTCTTTATAGGGCACACAAATTGTATTGCTAAATTTGGAGCAAAAGTGGTTTAACGGTGTTGGCTCCAAGATTAGTGGCGATCGTTCGTGTGAAACTCATACAGCCTTCATACTGTTGTATTAATGAGATATATCTAGAATCAAATCAAACTGAGTGATGTTATTGAACAACTTAACAATATCAATCTTCCGTTCTCCTAAATATTCTAAACCCCGGGTCTTTATAGGGCACACAAATTGTATTGCTAAATTTGGAGCATGGTTTAACGGTGTTGGCACCAAGATTAGTGGCGATCGTTCGTGTGAGACTCATACAGCCTTGATAACGTTTTATTAATAAGATATAGCTTGAATCAAATCAAACTGAGTGATGTTATGGAACAAATTAACAATATCAATCTTCCGTTCTCCTAATATTCCAACCCCGGGTCTTTATAAGGCACACAAATTGTATTACTAAATTTGGAGCATGGTTTAACGGTGTTGGCACCAAGATTAGTGGCGATCGTTCGTGTGAGACTCATATAGCCTTTATACTCTTTCATTAATGAGGATATATCTCGAATCAAATCAAACTGAGTGATGTTATTGAACAACTAAACAGTACTAAATATCCATTTTCCTAAATAAACTATCATTACAAAACTAGCTAGATTAGGGAGTGTATAGCCGCTCCGAGGAACTTTTGCTATTTTCAATTCCCTGCTTGTACTTGGCTTCACGAAGTAATTCGTCCTTTATAATGATTCTCTTCATTCCGGAGCAATGTACATGTACTAATGCTTACGAACGTACTCGTGTACTGAGTACGTGTATATGACAGAGTACGCACGCCGCACGTCTGTGACGTAGGGAATAATGAATATTCATATCGCCCTTAATCTTGGTGCCAATATATGCTACCCTACCCCATCCTCTTTTCTTTCTTCTGACCAAAGAATATTAACTTATTGAATGAACTCTAATTTAAGTCATCGACGGTAGTATTTTCAGAAACAATCAGGATTTTACCGTAGGTTATTTCATTAGAGCACATCTCATAATTTTAAGTTCAGTTCATAGCTTGATTTCCGATAGTAATCGGTCGTAGATGTGGACCTGTTGGAGACTGCGCAAATGGCTCATTGCTAGTCCAAGCCGATGAGATCTCGTCGAGCGGTTTATGATCTTCAATCCGCCGGTTCTAGCCGGCTGTAACACTCCACCAAGAAGCGACTGCGTTTCCTGAGCTGGCGCGGCTATAACTTACAGTGTGTTACTGTAAAGCCTAGGGCTAGGCTAGTATACATAGCATAGTCTGGCCTGAATTTTCTGTCTCTTTTGTTCGTTAGCCCTTGATTTGGGTAGGGCCCGGCCCCCCCCCCCCCCACTCAGTGTTATTTAGGGTACGCATATGCTCGTACCCTCTTTTTGAAAGCACCCCCTATCTGAGGACTGCCAACATTTCCGAACCCCCCTTTCGCGGGCTTTTTGCGGGCTTTTTCTGCCTTGGGGACCCCCCTAAATCAGGAAAAATGCTCAATGTACCCCCCTAAATTCGGAATAATTTCTCAGGATTTCAAAGAGATGAGAGAAAAAAAGAAAAACACCCCCTTTTTAAAGAAATCTCCGGGTGAAAAGTCAAATACACCCCTTTTTTTTACAAATCTCGGGCCGGACTTTGTCGCACGAAAAGTACCCCCTTTACCGGACATTTTGGCAACACGCATGCGGTCATTCCGACCTCTGAGTGGGGGGGGCCGGGGGGTAGGGTCGGCTCCTCTCTTCAGCCGACCCTACCCAAATCAGAGGCTAACGAACGAAAGAGACAGAAACATTCGGGCTAATTAGCAAAGCCTAAGCAGAGCCTAGGGCTAGGGCTAGATCTAGGTCTAGGCCTAGTCTAGATCTAGCACTTAAATATAAACAGCATTTAACCCCGCATCTAGTATAGGCCTAGATCTAGGGCTAGATTCTAGGCCTAATGCATTCTAATAAAGAAAGACTAAATAAATGCCTGGTGTAGGTGGATTAAATAAATGATGTGGAAGGTTATGGAGAGGGGGGGGTGCACAATTATTCTGTGCCCCCCTTTTCAGATGTGGCATAGGTCTAGGGACGGGTCTAGATCTAGGTCTAGAGCCACCTACTAATAATACTAAAAATAGGCAATTAGATCTAGATCTATAGCTTGTGTTATGCCATAGCAAAGAATTCCATAGCCATGGGTCTAGTCTCTTTTTTGCTCCACTAGACTAGACTAGTCGTGCACAATGTGTCATTATTGTGATCCAGGTCCAGATTCAGCTATGTAGATCTAGATCTACTACTAGCTAGATCTACCATCAACAACAAAAACAAAAGAAAAAAGGTGTCTCCTCCCCCCCCCCCCCCCCCCCCCCACTCTTTCCCTGATTTTGCTCTTACTCATGTCATTGTGCCTTGTTTGAAATAATTAGTTTATTTTCAGGATTTTATGCCACTCCTTTTAGTTTTATGTTGGTGAGAATTCTGGATCCAACCCTACATATGATATGGATATTTCTTTCTTTATTAAAGGACATGAACAAAGTTATAAACTGATAACTAATGCATGCATTTGATATTAGCAGGAACCTTACTAAGTTTATGTTTTGTTTAAATTGTAGATCCTATGGAACAAAGAAGCAGATAATGATCACAGAAGTGCAACAAAGAGCACCAGGACCTGATCATCAAATGTTACGGTGTAAATCTAATCAAGAACAGGACACCTAAGTTGAACTCTGGCAAGGTATGTTCGAAAATATTCAGGCTGTATAATCTAAGCCCATGCGAACACCGCACTCGACTTGGACTATATACAAAGATTTGGGGAACTGTCATCTTGTGTTGCATTATATCTTGTAATTCTCATTTACTCTCTAGCTTTTTATTTAGGTGACAAACTATGGTGTTGCTACAGTTTATTCTCTCAGCATATTAAAAGACGTACTCAAAGGCATTTTTTCCTAAATATTACATTATATCTAACAAACTTTTGTTCACAAAAGTTTAGCAAATAATAACTTAAAATAAATTGGAAATTACTTTTAAAATAATTGGAAATACATCTAAACCTTTACTCTTCTTTTCAAAAAAGGCCCTATCAGATAGACATAAGTTTATCATTTTTTAATAAAATTAAAATGCAAGACCTAAACAAAGTGGGAAGGTACTAGATCTATTTTTGAAAATCCAATATAATGCAGCAGTTTTAATCTTATTTGATTTCTCCTCTCTTTTTGTTTTTATTATGCAGGTTGTCCCTTGTAGAAGGTTTGATATCCAGGCTTCTTTTGTACAAGTCCCTAGTCCACCCTCATCTTGAGAACTGTTCCTGTGTCTGGGATCCCTACAACATCTCAGATGTCCAGGACGCTACTTCACAATGGGGACCACAAGTGAACCAGCAGTTTGACTGAGATGATCAGCACATTTAGTTGCCTACTATATCTACAACTACAAGGCACTCTGCAAGAAGACTGGGAATGGTGCACAAGATAGTCGATGGTCTCTCCGCTCTCCCTTGAAAATTTTCCCACTGCACTACTTATAGCTACTTGCGCCCTCTATATAGCAAACAATGCCTAATCGGTGCCTGTTGGTCCCCCATGATCCTCTTTTTCTTATATTAATTGAGAGCTGATTTGATGAGATAACCACCTGTAAGTGACCTTGCAGGGTGGTCTAATCCCCCAGACCAAAATAGTACAGACGGGCTTTAACAAATCACGAGCAGGAAGTACCATGACATGACCCTCCAGTTGCACCAAGCCAGAAGCGACATAGACAAGTTTGTATTTGCCCAACACTCTGTCCCAAAGTTAATGGAACTTACTTCCAGCAAATATAGTCCAGAGAACTGCCAGGGACTACTTCTGAGGCATCTACTCTCCTTATCCCACTTAGAAACAATCTATCTTCCTCACACCACTTGTAATCTTTAGTATTAATTCATCTTCGTGATAGGCTACAACGCCTTTTGAAGATTACCAGAAGAAGAAGAAGAAGATATATCGAGGATCATGAAAGTAATCATTTGTTCTTTTAAATGCGTGTACATGAAACATAGTTTTTTTTAATATTTAATCTTAAGTCAAGTTCTGACAAATATATTAGGGATGCTGAACTGGATAGTAAATTGAAGTGGGGGGGATAAAATGATGTAGTTCGATAGTAATACTGTAGTAATATAATTAATAACATTAATAATAATAACAATATTACAAATAGTAACAATAATGACAATGATCATGATAATAGCAGTAAAAAAAATGATAATACAGGTAGTAGTAAAAACAACAATAATGTCCAATGTAAGATTACTCATAAAACTCAGTATATACCTGTGCTTTACATAATAAAATAGCATGTTGATATTATTGATTTTTTTTTCTCAAAATCTACAGTAAACTTTTACAACTGAAAAATTTGAATTCAAGAGACAGCACCCCCCCCCCCTCCCCCATCCTTTTGTCATCCTTTTGTTGATGTCATGTTGGATTTAAAAAGATCTTTATAGAAACAAAATATGTTGATAAATGAGTTCATAGATGTTAATAAATTAGTTAATACTGCTTAATTCTGTTCTTTTCATTTTCTTATTTTGTGAAATATATGTGATGATGCTGGTGATTATGATGATGTAGGCACTCTGTAATGATAATGCTCTATGACTGAGGTGAGATGGGGGCTGATACAGTCTTGTGTAGAATTGAGTATGATGTTCGACTATTTGATGTTTGTTTATATCTGGCATCAGCGAGAAAGATTTAACCATCTTTCCTAATGAGAGAGAAAGCGGAAATGTAACAAGAGAGTGGACAAGACTAATGTATAAATATAATATAAAAAATGGTTTACAATAAAGATGAGGGGGGGGGGGGTTAAATAAAGAATAAGTCAATGCCAAAATGGTGAAAGCATAGGTAATTGGGGTGTGGATGGGGGAGGGAGGGTAATAGAGCCTATGGAAATGTCAATATTGGAAGGGGTCCCTGTATTGAAAATGTTACTGATGGGGGGGGGGGGCAAATTTAACAAATATCAGTGGCGACGAATGCAAGAATGAAAAGAACGAGACAAAATAGAAATTTCATTTGGGATGGGGCACAATATGAAGATCATTGAAGTCGAGGTGAGAATGATTCATTATTTGGACACTAAAAATATGAATATATCACTTGTTGAGTGGGCTAAAGGATCAGTGCAATTTTTCTGATTAAAAAAATATTTAAGTTAATAAACGAACAAAACAAAAAAGGTAAACAATGAATTGAGGTACCACAGTGAAATGGGGTCATTATTTTTGCCTTTTAACTGAACTGAATTTAAAAAAATGTATTTTCCATCCTGGTGACAGTGAAGTTTGTGGCCCCAACTAATTAAGTCAACCATTTAAAAGTTTATTACCCCCTCCCCCCCCCCCCAACACACACACCTCCCCAACTCTGACCTTTGTTCTACATTATATTAGGCCCAAGGATTCTGTCGAATGTAACGCATGCGCATTGTCTTTTTTTCATTACGATAATATGCTAATAAGTGGAAATGAGCTCATGAATATTCCAAATTTTAATTTACATATTTTACGCGCTGCGCGCAGTCCAAAATCCCCAATTCGCTGGTGCACTAAAAAGTTGTCGTCTTCATAGGCTAATACACGATAAGTGGAAGCAGTGTGCACTTTTGACCCTCCAAAATTTCCCCATGGCTAGACGGATGCAGAAGCGGAGTTGAACCCCCCTGCTCCATTGTACTACTTGCGCCCTCTATGTAGCAAACAATGCCTAATCAGTGACCATTAGTATACAAATAACGCACGGCCCAGAGTGCAATAGCGGTGAATGCAGTACGCGCGAGGTTTCTTTAGATTGGTGCCGCTCTGTGCAACGAGCCGCTTGCGGCGAGTTGACAGTGCGAACCATCTGAAGAAACCGAGCGTTTACTGCATTTACGTTTTGCACAACAGGGGCAAGTGCGTTATTTGTTTTATAAAATAGCGACACAAATAGCAACAAACGAAACTTTAGATCTAATAAGTTAGAGTCTACGAGAGTTCGATCTAGATCTAGATCTAGAGTTATGTTGGTTCTACTTCTAACTTTAACTGTTAGACTAAGACCTTGCAGGCTTACCAATAAGTCAATGGGATTCATTGCCTTGATTAAAAATAAAATCCATACAGTGGGTCTAGAGACGAGTCTACATCAGACAGCTGAAATTCCTGGCTTCATTATAAAATCCAAAAGTCAAAACAGGCCTAAATCCAAGGCAAAAGTAAAATAAAATTTTGCTTTTTAATAATACCCCGCTTGCCGCTCTAGCTAGCTAGCTAGAGCTAAGCTACGCGTACGTTGCGCTGGGGATCATGGTGGAGCGTACAATATTAGCTACGCGTAGCCTACAATAATTGCAATGCACTCGAGGGAGCGCGTACTACACGTACGCGCGCGCACTGGATCTCCATGGTCACGCGTACGCACCGTGCAATATAACTTTTTACTGCGCTTTTTCTGCACTCATTTCTGCAAAATCGTGCTTGCATCAAAAATTTGTCAATGCCATGTGACGCGTATTGACCAATCACGATGCTTAAAATACTAGAGCCATTTTATAATATACAAATAACGCACGGCCCAGAGTGCAATAGCGGTGAATGCAGTACGCGCGAGGTTTCTTTAGATTGGTGCCGCTCTGTGCAACGAGCCGCTTGCGGCGAGTTGACAGTGCGAACCATCTGAAGAAACCGAGCGTTTACTGCATTTACGTTTTGCACAACAGGGGCAAGTGCGTTATTTGTTTTATAAAATAGCGACACAAATAGCAACAAACGAAACTTTAGATCTAATAAGTTAGAGTCTACGAGAGTTCGATCTAGATCTAGATCTAGAGTTATGTTGGTTCTACTTCTAACTTTAACTGTTAGACTAAGACCTTGCAGGCTTACCAATAAGTCAATGGGATTCATTGCCTTGATTAAAAATAAAATCCATACAGTGGGTCTAGAGACGAGTCTACATCAGACAGCTGAAATTCCTGGCTTCATTATAAAATCCAAAAGTCAAAACAGGCCTAAATCCAAGGCAAAAGTAAAATAAAATTTTGCTTTTTAATAATACCCCGCTTGCCGCTCTAGCTAGCTAGCTAGAGCTAAGCTACGCGTACGTTGCGCTGGGGATCATGGTGGAGCGTACAATATTAGCTACGCGTAGCCTACAATAATTGCAATGCACTCGAGGGAGCGCGTACTACACGTACGCGCGCGCACTGGATCTCCATGGTCACGCGTACGCACCGTGCAATATAACTTTTTACTGCGCTTTTTCTGCACTCATTTCTGCAAAATCGTGCTTGCATCAAAAATTTGTCAATGCCATGTGACGCGTATTGACCAATCACGATGCTTAAAATACTAGAGCCATTTTATAATATACAAATAACGCACGGCCCAGAGTGCAATAGCGGTGAATGCAGTACGCGCGAGGTTTCTTTAGATTGGTGCCGCTCTGTGCAACGAGCCGCTTGCGGCGAGTTGACAGTGCGAACCATCTGAAGAAACCGAGCGTTTACTGCATTTACGTTTTGCACAACAGGGGCAAGTGCGTTATTTGTTTTATAAAATAGCGACACAAATAGCAACAAACGAAACTTTAGATCTAATAAGTTAGAGTCTACGAGAGTTCGATCTAGATCTAGATCTAGAGTTATGTTGGTTCTACTTCTAACTTTAACTGTTAGACTAAGACCTTGCAGGCTTACCAATAAGTCAATGGGATTCATTGCCTTGATTAAAAATAAAATCCATACAGTGGGTCTAGAGACGAGTCTACATCAGACAGCTGAAATTCCTGGCTTCATTATAAAATCCAAAAGTCAAAACAGGCCTAAATCCAAGGCAAAAGTAAAATAAAATTTTGCTTTTTAATAATACCCCGCTTGCCGCTCTAGCTAGCTAGCTAGAGCTAAGCTACGCGTACGTTGCGCTGGGGATCATGGTGGAGCGTACAATATTAGCTACGCGTAGCCTACAATAATTGCAATGCACTCGAGGGAGCGCGTACTACACGTACGCGCGCGCACTGGATCTCCATGGTCACGCGTACGCACCGTGCAATATAACTTTTTACTGCGCTTTTTCTGCACTCATTTCTGCAAAATCGTGCTTGCATCAAAAATTTGTCAATGCCATGTGACGCGTATTGACCAATCACGATGCTTAAAATACTAGAGCCATTTTATAATATACAAATAACGCACGGCCCAGAGTGCAATAGCGGTGAATGCAGTACGCGCGAGGTTTCTTTAGATTGGTGCCGCTCTGTGCAACGAGCCGCTTGCGGCGAGTTGACAGTGCGAACCATCTGAAGAAACCGAGCGTTTACTGCATTTACGTTTTGCACAACAGGGGCAAGTGCGTTATTTGTTTTATAAAATAGCGACACAAATAGCAACAAACGAAACTTTAGATCTAATAAGTTAGAGTCTACGAGAGTTCGATCTAGATCTAGATCTAGAGTTATGTTGGTTCTACTTCTAACTTTAACTGTTAGACTAAGACCTTGCAGGCTTACCAATAAGTCAATGGGATTCATTGCCTTGATTAAAAATAAAATCCATACAGTGGGTCTAGAGACGAGTCTACATCAGACAGCTGAAATTCCTGGCTTCATTATAAAATCCAAAAGTCAAAACAGGCCTAAATCCAAGGCAAAAGTAAAATAAAATTTTGCTTTTTAATAATACCCCGCTTGCCGCTCTAGCTAGCTAGCTAGAGCTAAGCTACGCGTACGTTGCGCTGGGGATCATGGTGGAGCGTACAATATTAGCTACGCGTAGCCTACAATAATTGCAATGCACTCGAGGGAGCGCGTACTACACGTACGCGCGCGCACTGGATCTCCATGGTCACGCGTACGCACCGTGCAATATAACTTTTTACTGCGCTTTTTCTGCACTCATTTCTGCAAAATCGTGCTTGCATCAAAAATTTGTCAATGCCATGTGACGCGTATTGACCAATCACGATGCTTAAAATACTAGAGCCATTTTATAATCCCCCATGATCCACTTTATCTTATGTAACTTAACTGAGAGCTGATTTGATGAGATAACCACCTGTCTAGTGACCTTGCAGGGTGGTCTAATCCCTCCTGTAAACTAGTACAGATGGGCTTTAAAATGATACTCAGAACCTGATGATATGAACAGCATTTTGACAAAAGTATAAATTGTGTACTGAAAAGACCAAACTGGCAACGGGACGCATTTTGATCCTTGCAAATGCATAAAATGGTATGTTTGGCATTTCCCCCCCCCCCCCCCCCAAAAAAAAAAAAAATAATAATAAAAAAAAAAAATAAAAAAAAAAAATAATAAATAAATAAATAAAAAAAAAAAAAATAACAAATTAAAAAAAAAAAAAAAAATTGAATTAAAAAAAAAAAAAATACGAGCGGGCGGTCGAGGACAACCAAATGATTTTTTTTTGGCCTTAGGGTCTGGGTGTGAATTCGGGATTAAACCACGCGAAATCCCGATATTTTGGCTTCAGAAGAAATCCTCGTTTATTAGGGGCTTTCTGGAAAACCATGACTCGACTGAGACCCCATGGTTATTTGTGCGCGACAACTAGGCCATACATGTACCGGTACTTGGAAAATAGGGCATGCTCACAGAATTGCAGTACATACAGCACATGTCTGCCAGGCCTAGATTGCATGCATGACGACGACCCGGGTGAACTAGCTGCACATGCACAGCGCATGTGTACGTTGTAACATAGCACTCCCTGGATCATGGAGAGCAGATTGATTGCACCGCCCTTTTTAGTTTTATAAAAATAATTTCTCACAGTGACAGGCGATACTAGGTAGATCTAGCCAAATTAAATTACAAGGTAAGTATTGTGAAGTCTTAATTTTGATCTTGAGATGAATTTGTAACCCAAGTTAATCTGCTGGCAAAGCACGAAGTAAATATATTTTGTTGTAAAGTAAGCGCCGACTCGGATGGGAGTGAGGCCGAGAGTACTGCACTAGCTTGCCGACCGACTAGGCACCCGCTATGGCTTTATGCATGTCCGGTGGGTCGGTAGCGTCAATCTCTATCAGCTATCTTTAGCTCCGTAGCGTAGCCAAGCGTAGCCAAGCGGAGCTGATAAGATTGGAAGTGTACAACCTTCTACTTGTTAAAGTCAAAACATTAAACATTTCGCGTCTACCCAATCCAGGGGTGGTATTCTGAAAATTGCTGTAAGTTTTTTCTGAAGTTTTCTCATAATATCTTTCGGACGGAACTAGAATCTAAGTGCTAATGATTTTGGCACTAGACCCTAGTTCAGAAGTCTATCCAAACTTTGACCCGTAAGTCTGGCGTGGAGACACCTTACTAAAACATACCCAAAATGAAGTAAATATTCTTCAAATGTCCAAATAAAGGTAATGATTTAAAAGTTGATATGTTTGTTAGTTGTTACGTTACCTGCTTCGTGTCAATTTTCTTATCTTTTTCGGAGTATTTTTCCAAGATTTATTTCCTTATTTTTGCGGACGCATCTGTCCGCTTTTACGAAGACGATCCTCGTTTATGCCCACAAACCTTATTCACGGACCAGCGCCCCTACTGATTAATGCCATGGCTATATAAATGCTATGGCCTATACGATGTTTGGCAGATTGTAAATAGACAGGATGTGCAGAAGGTTGTTCCACATTCTGATTAATGTAAACGACATAATTAAAGCAGCTATGGTGACGCGTAAGAAGTTGTCCAAGCGGGAAAAGTTTGTTGACATGGATTTGAGCACTAATTGGTTGGAGATTACCGGTAGTAGCAAGGAGGTACACAATTTCATCGGCTACACTTCTGGAAATCTCTTTTGAAAAGGTGGAGTTGTGCTGTATCAAGTTTAACTAACTAAAAGTAATCACAGCAATCCCATATAACATTCTCAGAATGCAGAATTTGTTTCCAGAATCTAGTGGACAAAGGAGGGAGACACACATCAAGAGACATATGTACACGTGTCTCTAAATTTTGAGAGGGGGACAAGCAAACAAGCACAAAAGATGTTATTCTTAAACAAAAAAATTAATATAATTTATTACTCACGCAGCACACCTAGAGATGTCTCGCGGCACCCTGCTTGAAATAACGGCGGTGTATACAGTCACAGCACATGCAGTGGTGCATGTAACGTGCATGCATGGCTGGCCTCTCTAGTATAGTTGAAAACTTATCGAAGTACTCCCATGATGCATTGTCAGAGGACTTATATTTATATTTTTATATTTTTGTTTGTTTTTGTTTTTACACGTCTTTCTGCAGATGGCTCAAATTATTATGGAATACATTCAAAGATGGGATCAATTAGTTGAAGAACATAAAGGTGAGTGGTATTTAAAAATATTAATATATTTTAATTTTGTACGAAATGGAGAAGAGTTATTCTCTCTTCACCTACCCCATTGTCCAATTACCTTATTAAAAGTATTCATATTTTAATAAATTGAGTATTGTTCTCATGAATATTGTATTTATTAGTTACCAGTATGTCAATTCCAAATCATCAAGTACAAATAACTTTATAAATAGACTTTTTTATATTTTGATTGGGTTGTACTGAGGAATTATTAGATTCTCATTTGCAATGCATGATAGTTGGGGCATTCAAGTATTGTATGCATTTTGAACATGTTAAAGCCCCACTGCACTTCTTAAAGCTACCAAATTAGTGCAGATAGGCTTTAAGTCTTAATCATAATTATTTGAATCTGTTCAGATCCACGGGCCGATGGCTGGTTATTGATGGACAGCGCCTGGCCCGGTTCCTTCATGGTCCTGGCCTATCTCGTCATTGTATGGGTAGGACCCAAGCTGATGGAGAAACGACAACCCTTCCAACTCCGAGAGGTCCTTATTGTATACAACTTTGCAATGGTGTTACTATCTCTGTACATGGTGGTTCAGGTATGTTTGCATTTGATTTGATTTGATTTGATTTGTTTTGATCAGACCAGATTTGATAACGAAATCAATCGTCCACAAAGAATAAGATCGACTTTAATTTGGACTTAAAGTAGCTGTGCGAAGATGTTAAAGACTGACTTTATTTTCATTATTGCAAAGGTGAAACTTCGATTGGAAAATTTTATCGAAATTCAATGCTTGGAAACATTCAAAGTAATGATTATTATCAATTACAAAACGCTTAAATACAGCCCCAGCATAGCACCTGAAGAGTTCTCCGAACACTGCTGAGATGTGTGACATTTACAATGTATTGACTTAAATAGTAACTGAGAACTGAATGCCTTTTCCATGGACACTGGATCACTTTGAAACGGTGATATCTAGTTTTCAAGACCGTTGTGCCTTACCCTTTCCAACAATTGACTATATCTTACTTGTATTATCATGCAGTTTGGTCGTGGTGGCTGGCTGAACGGCTACACATTAGGCTGCCAACTCGTCGATTACAGCAACAGTCCAAAGGCAATGATAGTAAGTACACAAATTCTATGTAGAAAACAAGGGGACTGGTTCCCGAAACTATTAACATCTCATACAAAGTGACATTCTAGAATCTCAAATGTCCCTCACTTTGCTTAAATAATCTAGGAATATTTCATATTAATTTAAATTATTTGATGCAATATTTATTAAGACAAATGTGGATGATGAAATATGCTTTTTTTAAATTTGTTTATAAAGTATATCAATACGGCTGCTATCAAACTCAGGTTGCATGCAAATATTATTGGGGGGGGGGGGTGTGTCGTCAGAATATTGTATTGTGGATCCTCTGTACCATAGAATGACTCATTCATTATGGAGCATCTTGGCATTATCAGTTAAAAATTAAATTTAGCTTACTCTTTATAGTGGTATGTATTTTATGAATTGGTATTTTTCTTGTAAGTTGTGATCAAAGTTGCTCAGACTCCTGTTTTTTTTCATCAATCGCTTTGTCACAGGGCTGTCTCCTCCCTTCCCCCATCTTCCTCTTCCCTCTTCTCCCAGTCTTTTCTTCATTTTTCCTCCATCTACTCCCCTCTCTTCTTCTTTCCCCTCTTTTCCCGCTGTCTTTCTCCTCTTTTCCTCCATCTCTCTCTCTCTTCTCTCTCGCTTGCTGAGCATGTCTTTCACCTTCCCTCCCCTTCTCCTTGTGATCCGTCTCCCCTCTTTCTCTTTATTACCTTCTCTTTGCTCCATCTCTCTCTCTCTTTCTCTCGCTTGCTGAACATGTCTTTCACCTTCCCTCCCCTTCTCCTTGTGATCCGCCTCCCCTCTTTCTCTTTATTACCTTCTCTTTGCTCCATCTCTCTCTCTCTTTCTCTCGCTTGCTGAGCATGTCTTTCACCTTTCCTCCCCTTCTCCTTGTGATCCGTCTCCCCTCTTTCTCTTTATTACCTTGAACTCTTTTCTCTATCTCTATCACTCTCTCTCTCTCATTGTGATTATTAATTTAATCCAGTTGGCTCTAACCTGAATTGGAACTGTAAACGGCTTCTTGATCTTGTAATTTACTCTCGTCTGGTAACTGTTTACAACACAACTATTTCTCCAGTGCAGCTATAGCAGCATGCCTTCAGTGCATGTGTCTGTAAAATGACAAACTACCCCTGAAGATAAAGATAGTGATAATCAACTTGAAATACTCTTCTCTATTTCTATCTTTAGATGTTGAAAGTCTGTTGGTGGTTTTACTTCTCCAAATTCATTGAGATGTGGGACACGGTAAGTTAAAGGCACACTGCCATACTTGTAGCTACTTGCTCCCTCTATATAGAAAGCTTCCCCAATCGGTGCCTGTTGGTCCCCCATGATCCTCTTTTTCTTATGTTAAATGAGAGCTGAGTTAATGAGATGGCCACCTGTCACAGTGACCTCGATGGCTCACTGTGTGGTCTAATCCCTTCTTGCGCAGTAGTGGTGACGGTCTTTAATATTGATATTAAGTATGTCCATGTTTGATTAAATGGGAACTTTGATCTCTAGATACTTGACCATGGTCATTTGTCATTCACGTACTTGACATGTACTATACTTCTGTTGAAGCCTAGTTTGAAATAGCAGTGTCGTAGTCATGCATTAAGGTTTCTCGTCTGATTTTACATGTAGTTATAGATTGATGCTCGCACACACTGTTATGGCAATTGACATAGAACTAGTGCTGTAGCCGAACCGCTGAACCGAACGGAAGTTCGCCGAACATGGCACTTCCGAACCGAACCGAACCGAACGCAAAGGCCTGGTTCGGATGTTCGGCAGAAAAATGTAAACGTTTTTGCAAGCTAATAAACTAGTCATTTTCTACCTAATTTTCATGTCATGATTGCTCATTTTATATTTACTTTTTTCCCATTTTCCGCCTTTGTGATTTATGTATATCCAGTGGTGGGCGCGACTTCACTGGCGCCATTTTAAATCCCAAATCCTGAACACGCTCCGTCGCGATCGCAAGCTATAAACAAGAATACATGTGCGCGATCAAAACGGCTCAAACCCATTCAACAAAAAAATAATATTTTAATTGTAACAATATCGGACAAATTTTATAATATAAATAATAAAATAAATATATATTATAGTATGGTATTTATTTATTCAGGAAAAATAGGGATTTTATATTTTTCCTATTGAAAATAAAAACTTATAAAAAACAGGTATTGACGAGCCATTCAAGATGGCAGCTTTCATGACTCTAACATTAGACAACAACCGTCTCGGAAAATCTTTAAAAAATATCACTTACTGACAAATTGAAAACATGATTCTTTTAAAATTGAAAATAAAACACGATTCAAGACGGAAATACGAATGTAAGTAGTATTTTTCTTCACAAATAATTACGTTTAGAGAGCATTTTTTAATGTGAAATTCGTGCTGGTCGGAAGCAGTGTGCAGAAGTTCTTCGTGCTGGTCGGGCCCGGCAGGCCAGCCAGCCCGCCCAGTGCCAACCGCCGTGGCTATAACGCTGCTTGCTATTATATTACCGAACCCCGAACCGAACCAAGTTCGGGTGAAAAATTTCCGAACTCTGCCGAACCGAACCGAACACGAACATAGCGTCTGACTTACAGCACTACATAGAACAGATGTTATATTATCTATTTATAAAGGTCAACAGAGAGTGAAACAACAGAAGGTGTTTGTGTGTGTGAGAGAGAGAGAAAGAGAAAAAGACAGAGATGGAGAGAGAAAGAGGTGGATGGAAGGACTGATGAACAGACAGCTAATCACATTTATACACATTTGTGTGATGAATTTCATTAAGAGCATACATGTACATGTACCTCAATTGGTTTCATACGCACAATTTGATGACTCGAGTTTTCGAGGGAAAAAAAATCATATTTGTCCACATACCTGTACCCAAGATGAATCCTTTGTAACACACTTTTACATATCCCATGTGTAAAATACATGAAGATGTATTTCTTTGTTGTACACCCTTTAAAGGGATCCGGTAACTTTGTCTTAGATCCTTAAGAAATAATCCTTGATTTAGCTCATGCTGCAATGGTAATTATAAACCTTGAGGTCAGTCAGGAACTCCATGACTTTTACAAGCCGATCGCCTGTCTGATTATCAAGATATTTATGATTGGAATTACAAATTTTGAAAACCGTTCGTTGAACGGTTTTCATAACACTACAGTCTATTGGGGAAAACGAGTATGGTAAAACAGGTCACTCAAAGATTTTTACGTTTTTGAGGCACTTCTTGATCATTTTGAAGCGCGATATTTTTAGGGCTTCAATATTACACCATATCACAGACACTGGTAACATGTAGGACCGTGTATTTCAGATTTAACATTGTTAAACGATCCCTTTAATATTGATGCTGGTGATTGTACGTCACAGACAGATGCAGATGCAGATACTTTTTTCTAGTATTTAGAATTGAGGCAAATGAAGAGCTGCTTGCAAAGGAAATTGTAAATAAAGAGAAGCCAGGTTGTTTTTTATCAATCACATTATCGAAACTTCCTAACTCTTTTGTCTTCTCCATCAGATTTTTCTCAAAATTTTCATTTTCTGCCTTCATGAAAACAAAATTGTTTTTCAGTGTGGGCTTCCTATTGACAAAATGGCATGGTGCATGTATAATGTGACCACAATGCATTTCACCGATTCCAGTCAAGGTCATAAGGTCTAGGAAATGTGTTTGTCTCTGTGCATCCAGTCGGTCAAAGATCAAATCAGTCAAAGATCAAATTAGTCATCCATTTGTGTCTGGTCTGCATAGCTGAAGCGAGACACATCATCTCTCCCCCCTCCCCCATTCATATGTCGAAACCCTTAAAAAAGGGATCATTTTCACCCCACTTTGTACAAGAAATAGCGTATTGTCTGTGAAGGAAAAATTGTAGACGTTGCCAATTTGTTTGATTGTTTCATGAAAACCAACTTGACTTTCTCTTGAGGGAATTAGATGGGGCATATACATGTACATGTACTGTATGAGGCTATTACAGTCAAACTTGTCTACAGCGACTGTCCAAGGAAAACACAAAAAGTGGTCTTTGTAGACAGGTTCCTTTAGTACATGTTTCAAGAGCAACAAAAAATGTGCTTGTTGTAGACAGGTGGTCACTAACGCAGGTTTGACTGTACGATGCATGATGTCTAACAATGCAATGCTTTATTGATTTCTTATGCACTCAGTGGGTCAAAGACGATTAATAATGCGTTGTGTCTAGTGCTGTAACATCACGGATATCTCCAATTCCGTTTAACCGCCAGTTGAATATTTTTTTGTCGGCAGCAAGCCAGGTCCGTGTGAAAAAGCGGGAAGGACTTTCATTTAACTGGGAGGTGCATTTGAACTTCTCACAAATAATAGTAACAATGTCGTTTTTAGAAGAAAAGATCATTAATGTAAATTAAAAACAGTAGAGGACCTAGGATAGAACCTTGTGGTACACTGTTTGTAAAAGTTGGATGAATTATTATTATAAACTACATATTGAGATCTATTACAAGATTACTTTCAAACCAAGATGACAGACAAATTGGAGTGTTGTTCTAGTTTCGGAGTGGTGAGTCAACACACAGATTACTGAGCTGGGAGACATTGCCAGGCATAGTGCCAGGTGGAGGGGCATAAATCAAAACTTAAAAAAAAAAAAAAAAAAAATAAATAAATAAATAAATAAATTAAAAAAAAAAAAAAAAAAAAAAAAAAAAACAGGGAAAACGAAACCGTCCAATTGAAAACGGAATCCGCCATGGGCGGTCGGATACCGGACGGTTAAACATTTGACTACAGCACTAGTTGTGTCTCACCTTCGTAGCTGGAGTGATACTTGCCCCCCCCCCCCCCCCCCTACACCTTCCAAGACACAATGCACTACTGCAGTCACACTTTGCATGATTGGTGTTGATCTGGGCCCAGTTTCATCAAACATTTTATCACAAACAAATTACAAAACCTGTCATAAGCTACTGAAATCATGGCATCTCATTGGCTAAGAGCAAATTTGTCTTCGAAATTCAGCATTTGTTATTGATATAATGATAAGAAGTTTTATGAAACTGGGCCCAGTTATGTTGGCAAACATGAGTTGTTGTTTTGTCATTCAAGGTCAAGCGTTCGTGTATGAATGAATGTTTAGAAACTTACATACGGAAGATTGCACATTACATACAAGTCTGCAGTGGTAGGTAGTTTTAAAATGTGGAAGATAAAAGATAATCACCATTATGCCCTCGCCTTTATTGATTTATTATTTCTGACATTTCTTTATATCTTATTCTTTGGGATTTTATGTCATTATTCTTCATTAAAAAAATAGAAACTTATGTTCGGAAGATTGCACTTTAAATACAAATCTGCTGTAGTATGTGTAATTTACAAAATGTGGAAGTTCAAGAACACCAATTACCATTTTGTCCTTGCCCATATTAATTTACTCTTTCTGTCATTGTATTATTTTATACTTAAGAGATTGGCAATAAAAAAAGCATAAGTTACTATGAATCCAAGGATTTCATAAATTTTAGTTTAAAGTTGGTTTAGCAGTATAAAGTGGGTATAAAGTAAGCAAACTTTTTTTATTACATGATGCAAACTTGATAGCAGAATAGTCCGCTCTGCTGAAGATCCGTCACCCGATGAATGTGTGATTTAAATCTTTGGAATTCTATGCTAGTTTTCTTCATTCAAAATATTTAATACAATAAATCTCTGAGAATAATCAAAGTTATTTTCTGGGGTAAGCTTTCCTTTAATACAAGAATGGACCACCTGTTTCATGTGGGCAATGGACAAACGAGCACAATGCATACAATAGTTTACACATCCAATCCTGGGATGCGCAGTGAAATGTATATGACATAAAGTTTATTGTTTTGCAGTACTGAAAATCATTCTAATACAGTGATTTTGTGTGGTCGTTGTCATTATAATAATAAAAATAAAAATGGTGCTTATAAAGCGCTTTCCACCAAAGTCTTTAAGTGCTATCAGTCTCTAAGCGCTATCGTGTATGCATCTGTATTGAAAATTTGAAATGTATTTCTAGGGGTGAGGTTACCTTTAATTAAAAAATTGACCACCAGCTGTGGGCAATGGAAAAACAAGCACAATGCATAGTTACACATCCAATCCTGGGATGAGCAGAGGAAAGTTTATGATATAAAGTTTACTGTTATGCAGTTACTGTAATTATTTCTAGTACAGTGATTTTGTGTGGTCATTTTCATTATAATAATAAGAATAATAATAAAAATGGTGCTAATAAAGCACTTTCCACCAAAGTCTTTAAGCACTATAGTGTATGCATCTGTATTGAAAATATTGAAATGTATTGCATAGTTACCCATCCAACCATGAAATGTGCAGTGAAAAGTATATGATATGAGGTCAATTGTTATGAATACTGGTACTGCAATTAGTTCTGGTGCAGTAAGCACAAGTTCTAGTACAGTGATTTTGTTTGGTTGGTTTTATAGTCTTTATGCATACTAGCATAACGTTGGGAGGCTAGTTTGAAGACCATTTCCGTATTTTGTAATCAAGTTCAAGGAAAATATGTCTTAGCTATTAGGTGCCTTGTTACAAGTTATTTCATTCACCAGTTACGGATAATCATATTTCAATAGTTGGAATGCAAGTTGCATTGCTCACTGCATGTTGTTTTTTAGGACAATTTATAAAACCTTTTCAATCTCATTAATAAAACCTTTTCAATCTCATCTCAATTTCATTTGTCCTGCCTAGCTAATAGATGCAATTCATAATAGATGCAATTCATATCCCGACTATTGAAATACAATTGAGACTGAATACCAGGTCTGGCTTGTCTGATTAAGATACTACGATCAGTAGTACAATGAAGGTTAGGGAGAAAAAGCTTAACCATAATCATGCATGATTACCCGTAGACATTTTATACTTCTTGATTAGAGAGTTATTAAAAAAATCATATTTGCTTTAATTGCTTTTTTCAATATTTTTTTATTCTGATTGCAATTTTTTTTCTGGTAGGGGAGATAGGGGCAGGATACTCAATCCCCATTCAATACTGAGACAATCATTGCTTTAAATAACTGTTTTTGTTTTATTAGTACTGGTGCACGTTTACAGTGAGTTCAATAAATTTGTTAAATGTTTCATCTAAGTCTAATACCCTCTTTCGTTCCAGTTCTTCTTTATACTTAGGAAGAAGAAGTCCCAGATCTCGTTTCTGCATGTCTTTCATCACTCCATTATGCCTTTCACCTGGTGGCTCGGAGTCCGATTCAGTGGAGGTAAGAAAGATCTGGGCTCTGTTTCATAAAGACTAAGATTGACTTTAAGTTGGACTTAACTATGACAGGCCGTTGATGCCACTGACTGCTCTCACCATTGGTCTCTCAATTATGATCTTTAGATAATATTTGTCCTTCAATAATGAACAATTAAAAACACGTCCCTTGAGAGACCAATACCAGTAAATGGTATCTTATTATTTGTGAAACACTCCCCTGGACCCCGTTTTGTAAAACGGATTTTGATAATTATTTGCTCAATACTTTTAGAGGGCTTACCAAGACAGTACAAGAACTTCAACAATGCCCCTCCCAAAGGTGCAATCACATATATGTGTACAATATTGCGTAATGTCAGATTTGATTCAAACATCTTTGTGAAGTGCCTTCTGACGGATTATATTCATTCACCTGGTACGCTTTAATTTTATTTCTATAGTCAGAATGAAAATTGCATACATTATGTGTTGATAGGTCAGGCAAGTTCAATGTTTGTCTGACCTAGCAGCAACTAATGTATGCCAGGGAAAAAAATAATTTACAAATTTTGAGGGCTACTTTTCAAGCTTGCTTGCATGAAAATAACACTCTTTAATTTGTTTTGCATTGAAATCTATGCAAATTTTGGGGGCTCTCTTATGACTTTCGGGGGCTCTTTTGGGCATTTTGGGGGCTAATTCGCCCCGAGCCCCGTGTATATTCTTCACTGATGTATGCAATTTGCATACCGTATGTATGCAATATGCAATTTGCATACCGTAAATCTCTGTGTATAAGACGCACCCCTATTTTGGGGGCAAAAAAAAAACATTTGAGTAATTATTATTATAAACTACAAATTGAGATCTATTAGAAAGATTACTTTCAAACCAAGATGACAGACAAATTTGAGTGTTGTTGTAGTTTCCGAGGGGTGAGTCAACACACTGATTACTGAGCTGGGAGACATTGCCAGGCATAGCGCCATAAATCGAAACTTAAAACTTAAGACGCACCCCCAACTTTCAATTTTTTTTTTTCGGCAGCAAAAAAGTGCGCCTTATACACGGAGATTTACGGTACTGACTATTGAGATACAATTACTAACAGGTGAATGTAATAGCTTATTGCATTGTATACTGAGATTTTAAAAACAGTTTGATAATGGTCTCTCGAATTTCCATTTAATTCCTCTCTAGGCGGACTTGGAACGTTCCACGCTTTCTTGAACAGTTTCATCCATTTCTTGATGTACACCTACTACGGCCTTGCAGCCTTCGGCCCTCAGATGCAGAAGTATCTGTGGTGGAAGAAATACATGACCAAGATGCAGCTGGTAAGAGGAAGGAGAAATTCCTAATTAAACCATAGCAGTTCACAATTTTGTCATTTTCTAAATTAATCGGTTTTCCTTATTCAAATTGACAACAATTAATCTTATCCCCCCCCCCCCCCCCTCTGAAAAATAATTTGAAAAATACAATATTTATTTAATGTACCAATGTCAAAAAAGTTACAGAATTTAACCAAAAATTGCCAATTTGTACATGAAAGTAATGGTTTTATATTTGCCGATTTAGTTACAATTAATTTTTTTTTTTTTTAAATGGCACAGCTTACTGCATTGGAAGTAGACTTAAATTTTCTGTGACCTTTGCTCTTTCTGCTTGTGTATAATGTGTAATTCCTAGCAATCTGGATCCAAAGATAACGCCAAAAAATCACTAAAAGTAGACACTGGGCTGAACCATTCATTCATATGAATTTGTTTAGAACTAACAGATGGTGAATACACATTGATATACTTAGCCTTACGGGCTTGGTTATTCATCTACTATGATATTGATATCACCAAGCCTTATTTGGCATGCGTCCACCTGTGTGGAGAGCCATATAAACTAAAACACAAATGTTTACGTCATCACCTATTCCCACGTAATGAACCTAAAGTAACGGAGGAGTTCGCTTAAGAAATCTCCTTTTTAGTCATGCAACACAATTTGAAATTGGTGAACAAAACATCTCGAGTGGAATAAAATTTGTCCAGTTCATGTTTTTATGAACTCAAAGCGCACAGCAAACAGTGTACCCATATCGGTATCTCTATGTATTAACATTAAAATTAGCCATTATGAAAACCCTTTTAAGACTGGTATTGGGCTGTGGTATTAATTAACATTGCACTGGAAGCAGTGCAGTCATCTTGAAGACTTCTGTATGTGTATTCCATGGTACACACAGTGTGGCACCAGAAGATTATTTATGTAAAGAGTTAATTCCATTCCTTTTTTTAATATTCTTGCACCACAGATCCAATTTACTGTGGTGTTGATACACTTAAGCCAGCTATTCTTCATCGACTGCGCGTACCCCAGCATCTTTGTGTGGATCGTAGGGAGCTACGGATTTGCCTTCCTCGTTCTCTTCCTCAACTTCTACGTGCAAGCCTACATCCGCAAGGGCCAAACGGCAGCATCCCAACCCCCCAAGGTCACCCAGAACGGGGAATCCAAGATGGCGTCCAAGGTCGCGTCCAACGGTGCGTCCAACGGTGCGTCCAACGGCGACGCCAGAAACGGCACCAAGACGGATTCCAACAGCAACGGTTATCATAAGTTGGATTGATGTTTGCTTTGAGTTATTTTTAGGGGTGCAGGGCATTAGTTGACTTGTAGGCCAAGAGATCACGAGACTGAAGGATCTGGGCCCTGTCTTATAAAGAGTTGCGATTGGTTGGGGCGTTGTGGTGTGCGTCTGTAATCCAGCTAACAATTGAAGGTACAAACTGATTCAGCCAAGGACGCAGGTTCGAAACTGAGTCACGTCTTTCGGATGGTGATGTTTAAAGGTCGGTCCCCAGACGTAAATAATCATATCTGATTGATACACGTCTGTAAAAACCCAATTACACACACACACCTTATTGGTCGCAAGTCCTCCAATCAATCGCAAGTTTGCATTCTTCTATCTCGTATGTAGTTACATAGTTGCGTTTGATATCAACTCTTTATAAGACAGGGGGCCTTGGTCTCGTGAACCCATAGGACTTCAGTCAAGTATATCTATTAAGCCCATCTGAGGAAAGCATGAAAATCATGCCACTATTGACAGGTGGTCTCTCTAGACAGGTTCCACAGCACGATATTTCTCTTAGAGAGAAGCAGGAAATTTGACCACTGTAGACAGTTGGCCTTTATAGGGATATGGTCGTGAAGTCTTACTGGCCTCGTCAACCATTTAAAACATTGGTGTTTGGTTTTTGTCGGGGGTGGGGTACACTTGATCTTCCAGCCCCCTTGTAACACAAAGCTTAGCAATCGATCGTGCGATTGATTTATGCTATTGATTGCGTTGATCACTATGTGCAATCAATCGCAAAATCAACCGTACGTCAATTGCTAAGCTTTTAGTTACGGGGCTATGGACGTTTGATCTCGAGAGCATAGGGTCAACTGGGGAATTAATATTGTTTTTTGGGGGGTTTTTTTATAACCTTTTTAAATGACTGCACATACATATATCATACCTTTTGACTAGTTATTTATGTATCCTCACTTGAGCCATGTCTTGAAAATACTTCACTTGAACTTGAAGCCTTTTAAAATTTTTATTGATGTGTCACAGTGTGTGAGGTTGAGATGAAATTCATTTTTATATTTGTAGTGATATTTTTTCTTCAAGATTGTTGAGAAATTAGTTTATGGCGGGATATATTTTGTTCAGGATGCTGCACTCTTCTTGTACAGCGAATAACATTTGTCTTAGTGTTAAATGTCACACAGCATACACAATGTATTAAAAAGAAGGTTGAGTTCTGGGGAGAGGTGGAAAATAGTTTGTGAGTGTTATCATTGTTATTATGCAAGTGTGGAAGAACATCAGACAAAAAAAATATTTACTTAAAGAACATGGCTCTTCAAATGCCGTAATATTCTAAATACGACAAGTACCAGCTTAAGAATGAGGTCCATTTTCTATGCCACATGTTTGTGTACTCCTTTATACATCTTTGTGTGTATAGCCCTTGTTACTTTACCAAGACTTGGCCTAATTTTCTAATCATTTTGATGACTCCAGAACCTTGCAGGACACACCAACACTTATATGCTAGATGATCAACTTTTCTGGTCGATTTCACACCGTTTCTTTCACAATGCAATCGCGTGACCAGAACTCAACTTTATCTTTAAGTATCCAGTCCAGAGTATTGTCACTCGTTACATGTGAGCACACTCATCCTTGTACTGATTACTTTCTTGATATTACATTGAAATATTTTTTTCTTCTTTTTTTCAGTGAATTCCCATTCAGATGTGTATTGTATTGCTATATTCATAGTTTATTTTGTTCATACACAAAATTAAACCCTGTATCCCTAACTCATTTTGATAGAACAAATACTGATAATACTGGCCATTTTATATCTTTAATTAGGAATTTTGAATAAATTCATTCATCTCATATGACATAGAATATAGACAACAGTGATATTGACGATAAATCAATGAAATAGTCAATTTATTATGATTTTTGAATAAATTCATCTCACATAGAATATAGACAACAGTGATATTGATGATTAGGTAATGAAATAGTCAATTATTTATGAACTGATGCATTGTTTAAGATTCAAATCTCGTCATGAATACATCTCGGTCAATGCTTAACAGCTCTAGAATTGAGGAAATATGAACATTACATTACGCAATTATTATACAAATCATTTATTGATATTGATTTTTATGAAAATCTATTTCGATATTGATAATGATCTAGATCTTGTAAATTATAAGCATCTCAGTCAAGGACATGAAAATGTTTAAATATATATCATTACAAATGTATGGTTTTGATAGAATTACATGTATATGCATAATAAAGCTTTTTATATCAAATTAGATATTAGGATTTCAGTTGATGAATTTCAGTCGAGGAGAAAAGAAGAATCGATTTAGAAATTTCAGGTCATGAAGAACAAAAATAATGGGAATGGAAAATAAAAAATTGGGAGATACTGGAGATGCAATTGTAATCAGACAAAATAGTGTATCAGGGAATAATTCATGTGCCATAGATTCAGTTCTTTTGTTCTAGTGGAGCTAATAGAAATACATATAAAGGTAATCCAAAACAAATAGATTTTAAAGGTGCAGTGCTTGGGAGCAAAACAAAAGTATAATAATGAAGATTATTTATGTGAAGGATTTTTTAGCTTTTTAGAAACAAATTCATTCAGAAACTTAGGAACTTCCAATGTAGATGCAGGATTATTAGAAAACTCTTGGAAAAAGAAAAAAAAACTGAGAAGAATTGGTGCAAATTGATTTTATTGAATCAATTTGGTATGATTCCTACCTCATGTTTATATCTTATGAAAATAGTTTGATCTTTTTACTTGATTTATTTTAGGTATGAAATTGGAAGGGCAAATATTAGGTGTCGTCATATTGTGAATGTGACGTGAAGCTAAATTTATACGCTGGAGTTATAGTAGATATTGGGAATTGCTTTTACATGCGCAATGCATGTATGATGTAATGTATGCCATAGTGAGAAGAGCAGAGAAGAGAGATATACTACAGCTTTTCATCTTGCAATTTTCTAATTGAATCGCAAAAATGGAAATAAAGTCACTAGCAGAGAAAATAAACAGAAACAGATGTAACAAAGCACATCATCATCATCATTTATTAAAGTCAGCATTTTCCCTCTTGTAAGGGGTTACTGTCTTTCGGGCCATGATGACTCTCTCTTTCTCCACTTCTCCTTGTCTCGAGCATCCTCCTCATATATACCATCCTTACTGCTTTCTATGTTCATCATATCTTTCCATGAAATCTTCCATCTTCCTTTCCCTCTTATGCCGTCCACTTCCAGATCCCACGCTCTTTTCACAGGTTCATCATCTTCCCTTCTCAACACATGACCCATCCATCCCAATCCATTTCTCTTTACCACTTCCACCAGTTTTTTGAAGACCTATCTTTTCCAATTCTGGGGGTAAAATCATGGCCTCTGTTTATGCTTGCGAGAAATAGTGGGAGGCTGGGTAGTTTATTCTACAACTTAATCTCACTATTGATTAGGAGACAAAAAGTATTGGTATATCTCTCTTCAATGCTATTCTATGATTTTGTAGTACGGTACTAGTCATTTCTCTATTATGACAAACATCATAGTCTGTTCTAGATTGTGTACATTTATTATCCTTTCTGTATATTTATTGGGAAACAGGCTATTCTTTAATTTAGGCCTTAAAAAAAAAGATGTTGTATTGCCCTTGAGATGCCAGAACCTTTTTTTTCCCCTCAAAACAGCGACCATCGCCCCAAGAAATAAAAACCGAGAACATCGCCCAAATTTTGCAGTTTTCTAGCTGGTGCAGTGCATGGTATACACACGTACACGAGGCCGGGGTCAAAATACACATTTTTTATTCATTAAACATTTTTTCTCTAAAAAATATGGTTACAAAAAAAACTTTACTAAAATGCCGACCGTATTTTTAAAGATTTTTGGGTCGAAGAGCAATACAACATCTTTTTTTTCATGCCTAACTTTAAACTTTTATTTCTGATTTTTTTTGTTGCTGCGATGGGGGAAAATCTACCTCTTCCTGTTCATGTACATCTGTTCCGTTTGAGTATCTGCTTGCATTATGCATAATGTCATTATGAAAGTCTTTATGGTTGGATTAGCATGTGTGTGCACTTAGAGTGGTGACTGGCTCGGAGGCTCCAAGTGAAGTGAACAATGTGCATTGTAATAGGCTGTTTTCGTAATGTAACCAAATTTAATGGATACGTCTTTGTGAAGTACCTCGATACAAACTATTGTAAATGCAGCATTCATAGTGCACCATCGATCGATCTAAAACTATTCTGTGTTGCAAAGGAATATTGAAATGTATTTATTTTACAAAATAAAGCATTTAGATCGGTTAATGTATCTGAAGAGTAGACACAATAAAAAAAAAAGTTATTATATAATGTATATCTAGTAAATTAACTTTTGAGTATATATAGGTAGTGAACACAATGTCTCCTAATGCCCTAGCATGGCACTAGTGTCCTTTGAAAAGACATTAATCTACATTTGCCTCCCTCCACCCGGAAGAGCTTGAACTTGAGATGGGTGTGGGTATTGGTAGGAAGGAATTCTTGAATGCCTTGAGCACCAAAATTGGTAGCCTAACTAGATGCGGGGGTATTAGGCCTACACAAAAAAAGATGTTGTATTGCCCTTTGCGACCGACCCAAAAATCTTGCAACCTACGGTTAGCTTTAAAAAATATATATGTTACCGTTTTTTTGAGAAAAAAAATGTATTGAAGCATTCAAAACTGGGAAAAATCGTCCCAAAAAGGTAGTAAAAAAAAAAGAAAAGAAAAGAATTCCGACCGACCGACCCATGTATGGCAATACAACATCTTTCTTTTTTTAGGCCTCATTGGAGCACCTTGAGCAGCTTGTGTAGTGGACATGAGCACTATTAAAGTATCCAGTATTATCATAGTATTACATTTATTAGAATATCTCTGAGAGGAAGGAAAATGGGAATATCTTTAATGTTATGTAGGATTGATATTGCCATTTGTTACAGTTGGTATGGAATTTGGAACAAATTGGATTGTTGAAACCTGCGTAAAGTTCAAATTCTGCATGATTTGAATAGCTCTAGGGTAGAACGTGTTGTTTATTGTGTTCTTTTGTTCTACACGGAACAATATTTGAAAAAAAGATTTGAGGTCTTGTATTTTTAAACACATTGATGATGTCTATGACTATGTATTCCTGGATGCCTTTCGATACTATAGTATTTGGTGTTGTGTAATCCTGATTCAACTGTGTAATAAGTGGAGTTTCAATTTTGTGAATCCAAAGAGAACTTCAATTTACTCTGCAAAATTAATTCACATATTTCCCCTAAATGTGATTCAAAGATTATATTACTTACAGTGTAGGTGCTAAAATATGATGTATTTTTATGATTCTTTCATAATTGACTTGTAAATTGTCAATATTCATATTGTGATGTGAAACATTTGTACATTTGATATATTAAAGAGCGTGTTTTGCTGTAAACGATTTGATAGAGATACATATGGACCTTCCCAAATTGTATAAGTTTTAATAGTTTTTAAGTCAGATTTACACCTGCATGTATCATGTATTTTAGTTTCATTTTATTTTATTTATTATTATTATTGTTTTGACTCGGATGTGTTCAAAAGAACCAATCAGTCTTTTTTTACTCAATTTGAAATATGATTATCATCGAAGTTGAGATAACCGAGAATATTAGATTTGCACGTCGACATAGTGGACTGCTACGTGTGACGTCCTTTTAAGGCACTGGCAGTGCCTTAAAAGGACGTCACATTGCCTTAAAAGGATGTCCCACGTAGCAGTTCACTATGTCGACGTGCAAATCCAAAAGTACCTTATATAAGCTTGTTGCCTTTCATGCCTTTTTAATTTTAAAATCTGATTCTGAAACAAATTTAGTTTTTCTTTAGATAAAAAGTACTTGCACATTTAGTACCAGTAGATATGTCATAATGGTGCAATATACATTGCAATTTGTACTTCTCACTGGAATATAAGTACATGTATGATGGTCCACTCCTGCATGTGCATGGCCTGTTATACAAAAAATGTATGCCATGCATGAATTGCGTGCAAAAATAGATGTAAGTATTGTATTTTTAATGTCACAGTGATTATAAGATATTGAAATTGAATATACAAATGAATCGTAGTGTCGCTTTTTTTATATGGAAGTAAAAAATGCAACGACCCATATCGATATTAGAAAATCTGCTGCGCATGTATGTTTGTTTGAATGATAAGATTATACAATATTTAGGAAATGTCTTGGGAATGTTAGAATGGAACGTTTCCGTAATGTGCAACAAATTTCTTTATCAGCGTACATGTATATCTTGGAGATATTTAAAGTGAAAATCACACTTGTTTGCTGAACTGTTTTTTATGCAACTTGTTTAGGGTGTGCAGTGAATTTGATAAAATAGAAATCCTTTCTTTTCTGTAATTCTCCTATTCTGATTACGGTACGAAATGAGAAAATGACACTTTTAAATTTCAACAGTATCCAGGGCATCTTTTCACAAAACCATGTAAGTACAAGTTCATGGATGTCCCAATGAAACACATGTTAAATTGAATACACGCATTTCAGTGGGCCGTCTGCGAACTTGTACTAATGATGGTTTTGTGAAAGGCTACCCTGCTTTTTGATGAGGTAGCAAAGGTTACCATATGGCTAAGGGTATGCCACAATTTATCCAAGTGTGTGAAAGAAAGAAATTGTACATGTTTTTATAAGGAAATCTCTTCCTAGGATTTTAGAGGGGGGGGGGGGGGGGGGGGTTTACACAATTTTTTTCTCCCCCAGGAAATTTTGACCGATAGATTGGGGATGATACATGCTCATAATTGTTATCATTTAAATTGGACAGCCCTTTACAGCTATGTTAGCTAAAATATGTATATATGTTAAACCTTGAATACATCATGATCGTGTCTTTGAATATTCATCCATGTTGCCTTGTGCCTTTTTATGTAGATTTGTGGCAGTCACCGCCTGATAATATTATTTGCACCTCTTATGCAAGGTGATATAGTACATGTATCAATCACTTGAATAAATTAAAAATCTTTGCCTCATACATTATTTTCTTCTGGTCTCAGTTTGTTTGTCTTGAGAGAATTGAAAGGGGGGATACATGTTGTATTAAGTTCTGGCAATAATTTTGCATTTCAAGAAAGAAAAAAATTACTGTAAGTGAATTCCTCATACATAAAAAAAATCATGTTGGAACTGGTATTAGCATACAGTGTATATGACATGAACTCATTCTATTTCGCATCTTACTGTGCCATTATACTGTTGTTCTACCAATTTATTTGTGTTGGAACTTTCAATGTAAGTGTGATCATGTGATGTCATTGAGAATCTTCTTTCAGTCTTTACCAGAGCTCGATATTACTGTTATATTTCTTAGATGAGCTCAGTATGTTTCCATGGCAAGTATTCACAAATTGAGGCTTTTGGTAACACCATGTGGTAGCCTCACTGAAAAGGCCATTGATATATTCTTCCGTCAAAAGAATTCACCCGATGTTCATTTTCACTGATAGATTGGGGATGATACATGATTATAATTGTTATCAGTTAAATAGGACAGCCCTTTACAGCTTGGTTAGCTTTTCATCTTGAACTCTAAAGTGTAAACTGCAGAATGAACTGCCTAGCTTCCATCTAAATGCCTCATAGGCGGGTTCTTTTGATGAAAGAATATATCAATGGCCTCTTCAGTATAGCTACAACATGATGTTACCAAAAGCATCAATTTGTAAATTTTATCTATTTGAAATTCAACCGACTCTAAAAGAAAGAAACATTAACAACATTGTGATTATCCTGTAATCTTCAAAGATTTTATTAATTGAAAACTTCAGAGCATTCATCCACTGTTAACCAAGAGCATAATGTGTCCTCAAATATGACTCAGATATGTTTACTAATCGTATGCATATTTCTTGAAGAAAAAAAGTTTTCCTTGACAACTCATAAGCTTGTCAGACATAGCAACAGTTAATGAATGCAAAGTGGATTGCATCTATAGACATGCGTCATGTATAGCAGGTGAATCAAATAGTTAGTAACCAGGGCAGGGGCTCTGAAGGGAAACATGCATAAATTTAAATAATTAGTAAATAGGTCTTTTGCAGGAATTATAAAGGACCACTACTGAAAAATGATTAATTTTCCCAGGTACATGTTGTATCACTCTCATCATTCCATTGTCAATATGACAAATGTCCAATATACACAAGGAAGCTCATTTATTTAAAAAAAAATTGTGAATAGAATTGTAAACTAGCCCCATTTTAAAAGTAGGAATCTCTCAAATTATGACTCTGTTAAACTGGAAAGTTACTGAAATGCCTTCCTAAAAAGATATAACACACAGATCAATAGTTAAAAGATCTGTCGAACCACCATACCATATCAATATTCATCTCTTTATCTTGATCTTGTAATAACTAACAATTGCTTATCATTATCAACTCTTTGTTCTACTCAAATGGTCAATTTCATTTATAAGTCTTGCACACTGTGCATGGGCCCTTGGAGGTAATGTAAGAGAAAACACGATAACACATGACACAGTGTACCCATCACTCTGCTTTCTAATGGCAGAATGGGTCCAAACAGTGAGAAAACAATAACACTGTAAAACCCAAAACTCTCTCCAACATCAAACTTTCACAAATCACCAATATCACAAATATCCTTTGTTGCAACGCAATGTAGTTATTTATCAATATACTTGCAAAATTTGTGAAAGTTTCATGTAGGCGTTGTGAGAATTTCGGGTTTCACATCAAATTTTTACAAAGCTACACACTGTGACACACCACATGTGAATCGTATGAAGTTTCAAATAGAGACTCTGTTGTATAAATCGCATTTCAAACACATTTCCGGTAGCCTAGGTAGGCTTTTTCAATCTTCTAATGCTTCTCTCTCCGCTACCAGCCTCTTCCTCTTGCCCCTCTCAAGCAGCCTCCTTTCCCTCTCGTATTCCTTCATCCTGACGACAAAGCTGTGAAGAATCAAACAGAAAAGGAACGGACCAAATTAAAGAAACTTCCTTTTATTTACTTCATTGAGTATCTTCAAGAATGCAAAGTGTTCTCCCCCTTTTTTTTTAGAGGGGGGGGGGGGGGTAAGGTTGGGTATTATGTATTGTAATTGTAATCTTGGTGTGCAAGAAAATATTTAAATATTGATATTCCTACCGACTAGTGCTGTAACATCACGGATATCTCCAATTCCGTTTAACCGCCAGTCAAAACCAGACGGTTTTTGGTTAAACGATTAAAAAAAAATAATAATAATAATAATTAATTTTTTTTTTAAAAAACAGGAAAACAAAACCGACCAATTGAAAACGGAATCCGCCATGGGCGGTCGGATACCGGACGGTTAAACGTTTGACTACAGCACTACTACCGACTCAGCCCCCTGAAAATTTGTAGCTCATTACTACCACTGACATCTCTAATCTGCAAATTTCACTTTTTATTAAATGTAATCATCAGAATGGTAATTCGCCCCTCTTGTCCCTTCATACACACTAGTGCTAGCAGTGCAACCTGTCTCAACTTCCTTATGAAACTAATGAGGCTTATATAAGTACAACCCCTTCCTCTTCAAACTTCAACCCCCGCGCACCTCCTTGTGATGCGAGTGCATCGTACGATTAACAGTCATCTTGTAATAATATCTGGATTGATCTAGCGCGTAATACAAAATACTGTCTCTAGGCGCTTTGCAGATATTATTACCCTGATCATCAGATTCAGATGTGCACCATCTCCACTCCCCTGAGGAGTATTCTTACCATATGGTCATCATGAGGATATATAGCAATTACTAACACAAAGGCATCATTTCTCTCCTGGGTATGGAGTAGCAAATGTAGATCAATGCCTTGCCGAAGGACATTAGTGCCAGGCTTCTACTCAGCAAAAAAGAATAGGTTAAGGTATATTATGCTTAAACAGTGCCTTGCCACAATTCAACTGTAGCTTTATTTTCTTTTACAGATAATTTAGCTGTCTTGGTGCCCTTGACCCATATTTTTGCTTGTAAACAGCTGTGCATCACATAAAACTCACTCTTCATATTCGCAATGATCATAGTCATGTTTGGCGTGTCGGCAGTTGAGGAGATTGGGGAAGTTGTCCTGGCGGCATTTCATGAAAGCTATGTAGAAGTGAGCGCAGAAATCCCGCTTGTCCATGGGTACTCTGGCCATGTTCATTTCCTCCTGGCTAGCAACCATTTCTGGAAGAAAAAAAATGTACACACAGATTCTAAAATAACTTCACAATGTAATAAATACATGCTTTGATGGTTCCAAATATTGGTTGCCAATATTCATGCTTAGGTTATATCATTTATAAGCCTACAAATGATATCTTAAATGTAAAAAAAAAATAGTTTTGATTTCTCACAGATTTTGATGCAGTCCATGGTAGAAAATGTTTACTGGCTGAGTAATGAGCATAGAAAGATAAGGAAATCAAGGTAAGTAGGCCCGACACCATTTTTGTAGTCCCATATACATATTTCTGTGTACAGTGCTTGTTACTTTACCAAGACTGGGCCAAATTTATTATGATTCCAGAATCTTGCAGTACACACCAATACTTACATGCTACATGATCAACTTTTTCTGATCCATTCCAAACCTTTTCTTTCACAATGCAATCGCATGACCAGAACTCAACTTTATTTTCTTTTTTGTGTAATGGGGCTGTAATACCATACACAAATCATGGGTGATTACTTTCATTTGAGACATCTGTTTATCACATTTTCAAGCATAGCCAAGTTACTCCCTTTGCAGAAAATGTAAACATAGAAAACTGGTATATTTCCTTGTTGAATACCGGATGGTTATAGACTGTCTCCCAAATAGGCTACCACAAATCTGGACAAAAGTCTTTGGAGACAGCCTCCAACCAAGCACATTGTAAATTCTGCTTAAGGAGAAGTCCACGCTGATATTAAGTTGGTTTTAATAAAAGCAGAAAAAATGAGAGAAATAAATTAGTGAAAATTACAGTAAACTTAAAGATAAAGGTGAGTTGCATTGTGAAAGAAAAGGTGTGGAACAGCCAATGGATCAGAAAAAGTTGATCATGTAGCATGTAAGTATTGGTGTGTACTGCAGGAGTCATCAAAATCATAATAACTTTGGCCCAGTCTTGATAAAGTAACAAGCACTGTACACAGAAAGATGTATATGGGACTACACAAATGGTGTCGGGGCTAGCTCACCTTGATTTCCTAATCTTTCTATGCTCATTACTCAGCCAGTATACATTTTCTTCCAAAATTATTTGGCACATGACATTTATTTGTAATCTTGAACATTCAGTGAAAGTTTCGCTTGATTCTGTGATAAATCATTTTCTTTTTTTTACCAGAACTCAAGTTTATCTTTAAAGTAAGTATCAAATTGGCAACTCGTAAACAGCTTTTTTCATGACTAGTCTACACCACATGTATTGCTGAAACTCTTGTTGTGAGAGGTCATCATGTTTACTCAGACATCAGGAACATGGGGAGGAGAGCAAATGAAGAAATCAGACCTGTCAACCTCTGGAGTTCAAAAACTGTATTCTTTAATCCCAAAAGTTTTATTTTACTGACAAAAGTTGTATTCTTAAAAATAAACACGGACTGTTACGCGGATCAATGCCTCGTACAGTTCCTAGACTACATACAGGAAGTCATTTTTCGACGAACCAATGATAGGGACACTGATTTTCCGTTTAAAAAAATGGCCTTTTCCGTTTCAGAAAATCTGGAATTCCGTTTCAGATGGGCTGAAAAACAGAAATTCTGTTTTGCCAGACTTTGTACACATGAAAAAACTAAAATTCTGTTTACATAAGATTTTCATTAAAACATGAACTTGTAGGGTACAAATGTTCTTTAAAGCCGCCGCCTTTGACAAGCCACTGATAACCACTCAAAAACATACGGACGGGACTGGATAAACTTGATGCAAAATACTAGTGAAAATATAGATTCTAGACCCCTAGGGTCTAGGCTAGACCTACGAAAAATTATCAAATGTTTAGATTTACCAACTTCAAATTCGAACTTAAGACTAAAGTTAGCGGAATGTGTCAGAACACGATACAGTACTACCGACGTCAACAAAAACATTTCAGTCTTGGCTGTCATGTCAGCGATCCGCCATCGATCGATTTTAGGCGCACATGCCAGCCCCTTTTTCGAACTGTACAACAGCGTGTGTACAAGATCGCCGCCCTTATCGCCCGCTGGTGCCTAGTATTACGTCTACGTAATAGCGCCCCTAACTATCTCTATTGGTCCAGCGAAACAAAATGGCAGCACCCTGTCTCCTAAGAATCTGACGAATATCGCTAAATATTCGGAATTATTAACCATGATTTTAGGCTCGATATTTTCTTACTGCATAACGAATCACAAAAATAGTGTAAGTTTTACGATTTTCTTCTTGAAAAATGAAAAGTTTTAGGTAAAAGGGGTTTTCCGTGATTTTCCGTTCGAAATTGCATTTTCCATTTCAAATGGTCATTTCCGTGAATTCCGTCGGTTTTCTGTGATCACGGAAAATCAGTGTCCCTACAATGAACATCCTCAAATTGCCTACCGGTATGTGAGATGCTTGTAGGATACTTTACAGGACAGATTTGGCATTTTATTATTGTAAATGGCACACACACACACAAAATACTATTTTTTTTTTAATTATTAAATTTTTTATTTAAAAAAAAAATGTATTTTATTGAGGAAAATCGTACTGTCGTATTTGCTTCTAAAAATCATACGAAATACGACTTAATCGTACTGGTTGGCAGGTCTGCGAAACAACATCACGCCGGTATCAAATTTTAACATTTTCGTTAAATTTTGACCAATTTCAAAGTTATGTACGAGTAGAAAGAAGAGTTTGTAAGATTTATCGGGTGCATGGCCATGGGTGATTACAATTCGTCTACAAACGAATTTGATTTTAATTTTTTTTAATTAAAAACAAACAAACTTGAGATCTGATTCTGAATGTTTTTTTAACCATGAATCACTCACTCTTCATGGGCATCTCATGCAGGGGTATGATTGCCGAAAGCCGATTAAAGCTAGGTGACATCAGTATCATATTTCATTCATGACCGAACACTTAAAGCTAGATCTAAGTTAGGCCTAATTAAATACAGATTCATTATTTAAAAAAGACAGGCCAATGCGGGGAGGATCTTCAGCTCCAGCTCACTACGTAAACGTTGTGCGCTGCCGCTCCGCTGGCGTGGCGCTGGCCCCGATCCCCGTATCAACTCCACGGAGTTAGCCTTCTCAAGCCCCAAGTCAAACCACATTTAAAAGCCCAATTTAAGATGCATTACCCCTCTCTGGCCTTCCGTCTGGGAATCCATATTCCGGATCAAATGTAGGGAGTTTCTGTAGATCAGGTGCTGTGTCAGGATTTGTAACATAAGCTGTCCACATTTGCCCCATTTTCGGTCCCTTTTTCGACCTCGACCACTCCAAGAAAGATGACCGAAAATTGCAACTCTTCTCAAGGGCGCCCTCAACGATCCTAGGAAAAATATCCACTGAACTCGTGCAGTCAGCTAGCTCAGTGCCCAGTGGCTAGCAATACAAATATATTCTAATAAATTGCAATTGTAGATATCATTCAGTAAAACTATCCAACATTGTAAATGAAAATAGTAAAACTGTGAATATATCTACGGTAGTTTGATGTAAAATGAAGAAATGGAATTATGGGATGGCCTATATATAGCCTATCTCTGATAGATGTTTACATTTAATGAATTTGAGGCAAAAGAAAAGAAAAACTTTTTGGGTTCATTTCATATCAAATTTCCCATCGCATTGTGGAAAGGGTTTTCCAACCATGATATCTAGTGGTCTAAGTTGTCATGTGAAGTAACAGTGCAACTATGCAGAGAAAGTGCATGATTATTTGTGAAAATGTTGAAAGAGTGAAACAAATGAGAGTTGAATTTGTTTATAAAGTTTTCATTTGGTCATTTTCTACATTTAATTGTGAGGGGGGGGGGGGTCTATTTCATTGCCATCTCGGTTTTTTGATATATTTTTTTATAAAGTGAAACACTTTAAAGTTACTGCCTAAGGTTGTCAAGAGAATTGTTATCTTCATCACATAAACTCAGTGGTCCATATAGTGTCATAAAGTAGAACTTACCATATTTTCATGAAAAGAGAAACATTAATTGAACGACTTACTATATTTTCGCAATAAGTATTTATATTCTTGAATTGTTTTTGGAATGAAATATAGAAATGAAATTATTTTAGAAGTATGAAAACTGTCTGATTTTGTTTAAACCTCCCATGTCTGTAAAGGAATGAATATATTGGTGCATATTTAATTATTAGGAATTTGATGCATTTTTTTATTATGACATTTAAAAAAAAATCTGAATCACATTACCTTTTTTAAAGCATGTCTGTACTAGTTTGGCTAGAGGGGATTATACCTCCCTGCAAGGTCACTGACAGGTGGTTATCTCATCAAATCAGCTCTCAATTATAAACATAAGAAAAAGAGGATCATGGGGGACCAACAGGCACCAACTAGGCATTGTTTGCTATATAGAGGGCGCAAGTAGTGCAGTGGGGCTTTAATAATTTGTATGGTAATTTTCTTTTCATTTTTATCGCTCTGATCTCACAACTGGACCATAACACAAGACATCACTGAAAACACTTGAAGCTTCATTTTAATGTATATGCAGTCTGATATTTTATTTTTTTCACATTTATAATCTTTCTCCTCCATCTGTCCATCTAAATCACATTTATTCATTCACATCCATTCACAGCATGTTGCTCAATACACATAACTAGACCTACACAGAAAATATCAATATATATATAGTTTTTTTCATAGTAATTTATCTCTTTTGGACAATACATTCCTATTTTTTGATGTACAAATGCTGTCATCGTTCAGATTGACATATACTATCAAAGTCTACAAATATAACCATTAAGATCACCTGACCACAAGTACTTTATGACTATTACGTAGTTGAATACCAAAAGGGCATTGTGTCTATAGCCTTTATTTATGCACAATGAACACCCTCCTTGCGTTCACCTAAAAATAACCTTCATGTTCATTCACAATTATTTTATAATGTTGCCCTCTTCTTTATAAACATGACGGTTAATCAATGTCAACAATAAGAACAACAGTTTCACATGTATAAGCACATGTATAGATATAGATATGTATTTAAAGGCAGCCTTCTACCAACGCTACTTTAAATTTATGTATACTACCATCTGCTGCTCACAATGTCGTGATGTATTGACAGTCGTGGCCCACAATGCATCATCAACTGATGACGCACACGTGATGATTGGGTAAAAGAACCATATTTTGCTCTATATACGTCTTCACCAAAAAATGGCGCAATTGAAAATAAATTACAGCACGGTAGCGAAGTCGGTAAGATATCCTGCCTTTAAGGATAGATTCATTTTTTTAAATCTCAGTTGCATGTATGATGATATCCCACACTTGAGCCATCCAATTTGGGTTTCAATACACAATACAAAATGAAATACGCATTTGTTGACTTGCTCAGAGCCGTTCGTCAATGTGCTTTGCATCTTGGCTACACAAATGTAACAGTCGTCTGAAAAATCAGAAATACACGATCTACAACAAAACAAAATTCACTGTGGCATACACAATGAAGTTATAGATATTCTGATGCATAAACTAACAGATGCTATGAAAGGAGTAGGGTCTTCATGCAAACGATGCTACCGGGCAATACATTTCTATCACATAAAAGGGAATGTATCTAATGAAAGTGTGACGTGATAAACCAACTACACATAACTGAACTGATCCTAATTTTATTAATGAGAAGAGGGCACGAAGAAGTACTGCATTTATAATTAATTTAGCTTAGTATACAAAAACTTTCCTCCTCTATTTGTACTATGATATTTTTTGTAGTCACATGAAATGTACAACTATATTTTTAGGGTGTGACTACAATATAAAGCTAAAAGCATAACCTAACAAACAGATATCTATGCCACAACATTCATACAAAAGGATAAAATTTAAAATAACTGACAGAGGTTTTTTCTCCACAGGATGAACAAGTACATCTCTAAGAAGTATAACACATACACATGCATCTCCTTGTTATACCGGTAGTTCTATATCATATTGTGTCACGAGATGGAATGTGGTGAAATTGGTCAGAGAATAAAGTAGCAGGCTCTTTTGAAATATATAACAAATAATAATACTAATATAGATGGTGTTTTTGACATCAAACAATCAAATCATCTGTCTCCTACATTTCTTTACACATTCTCAACAGCACACTACATTTTATCAATAAGCTAGGAATGCATTTGTCATTTCAATCCGAAATTAAAATCTAAGAAATGTGGTGTTTAACTCATAGCCTGCCATAAGGCTGCATGCACGCTACCGTTATAGTGCTTTGCGCATGCGAGCAAACCATTGCTATGCTGCCATGTGCGTGCAAGGGCGCATTCGTAATAGTAGTTTTTGTTCATGCTTATTGGACTGTGCTGTGTGTTTTGCATGCGCCATTCATAGAACCATCGCGTTAATCAGATTATCTCAATATAAACTTGGCACACAGGGATTTGGGGCTTGGCACAATGGGGATTAGCCCTGTGGCATGATAAGAGTTAAGGAAGACTCATGCTAAGGGGAAAAACTATGACCTCTCCTGTGTGACTATTAGTGTATGACAACTTATCATAAATGAACTTTCTGGAGTCAAATCTGACGTTTCAATTTATGGTTTCATTGTGAAATCTGACTTGAAATATCCTTCCAAAAGGAAATATCTTTGAACTGGTAGTACCAGTTTGTGTTTCAGATAGATTGAATGGCAATTATAACTTCTAGTACATACAGATACTTGTAGAAAGTAACCAGTTCTATTAAAGTCACATTTGCTGCCAATAGCATAAAAGGGGTACATTATGAACATCCTTCAACACCAGAGAGATCGATATGAAATCTTGCTCAAGCTTCAAGTCCAAAGATTTGTTGATGGAAGGACAGCTAAAAAAAATGGTATATCGTCTATTCAGTGAAGGGCAATAACAAGTGTAAAAAATGAGAGTTTGTGCCCTTTTGGATCAAAACAGACGATGTGTCTTTCATTTTTTCTCTCCATATTACCAGTCGGTAAAAAAAAAGTAGATACAGCTCCACTTGTACATATACAGGTATGAGGAGGCGCGATAGCTCAGTCGGTAGAGCAGTGGTCTCGTAATCCGGTGACCCGGGTTCGAAACCAAGGCGATGCGCCAGTGCCCTTTGGTAAGGCATTAATCTTCATTACCAGGTCCCTCGGAGAGGACCTAAAGCCGTCGGCCGTCTGGTTGCTTACTTACAAGCATTTATGTTTTCTTAGCAGTCAGGTAAAATAACAACCCCCACAACCACATCTGCACACCAAATATCCTGCAAATTCTATTTTCAAGATTGCCATTAACAAATCCTACCATTAAGACATGTACGGTATGCAAAGTGATATATGATATGATTTACCAACAAACACTGGTAGTTGTAATTGTTTAATCTTACATGTAAATGTCAGATACCAATATTAATTGTCAATGTATAACAATGACAACCCCGACCACAGGAAACCATGGATACGAACAACAGTATAAAGACTGAATAATCCTGGATCAAGTGAGTTACAAGTGAGTATAACTACAACGAACCTGCATGGTACATTTTACATCAGGATTACCACATGTCTCCTAACAAATAAAGCAGCTTTCTGGCAATTTCAAAATAATTTCCTAAAATAATATTCTTCTCTTTTTTTTATTTAACATTTAAAAACAATTATAAATGCATGCCATGTCCAATACTTGTGAAATTCATGTTAAGTATGATTTACGTCAAATGATGCAAATGAAATACAAGTTCTGTTTCCATCTCTGAAACAGAACTCTAAAATAATCTAAACATAAGCATGAAATGACTGTAATCTTGGCACAAACGTCACCATTCTAAATCAATTCTACGATGTGCAATGAAAAATGCTCTGTATTGCACGATTTAGCAGTTTAAACATCACACCAAATAATACCATATGTTAAGACGTGATAAAATAATGCACAAAATCTTAATTAATACATAATCATCTGTAGACGAGTAATTTTAAAGCTGAACACATCGTCATATGTGTACCGACCCGTGTCAGATCACTACATCTATCTCTGACAAAAATTAAAATGCATTCAATAGTTAAAAAGAAAAAAAAACAGACCAGCACTTTCACATACAATGCTATCAACATAACCAAACCAGAAAACCCTTGCCTATATATGGGATACATATAGTTGTCCATGGTCAAATTATAGGAGTTTGTATTTTGATAGCATCCTTTCCTTTTCTATATGCACAAAACAATTAATTTAATACAAAAATATTCCCCCAAAATTAAAGAGTTATTGAATTGTGTTTACATGCATGTACCTACCACTGATGATGTTTGTTTTTTTTTTAAATCAAGAAAATGAAAATGGTTTGGGATTATCACCTGAGAACTATCGTTAGTAAACCATTTTGGGGGACAAAATGTAGAGCATATTCTATGTCATTTGTACAGATCATGAACAATTTCCAATTAGAAAGAACAAATTCAGGTTACACTTTAGGTATGCTTTTTTAAACTAAGCAACCAACAAAATGTTATCTGGCAGTCACAATGAAAAGCTTATACAAGATGTAATATTCTACTACCGGTAGTCAATAACATTATGGGATATTAGGGGATAACATTCCTTCATTCATTTATTAATTTCTCCTCTTAAAGGGTGGAACACACTAACAGCTAATAAAAGCTGATTTTGAAGGGGTCCACATGTAAAACAAAGGGTTACCTCTGTAAATGCCAGAGGCAGATATTACAGTTGAATGTAAACCACAAATTCCTTGTGAAACACAAAGATCTTATACAAGCAGCAGCAAAGTTTGACCAATGGACAAGCTTTATTTTGAACATGTGACCAGCAAATAGCATTCAGCAATAGCTATGGAAATGCCCATATACTTGAATACAGGCAGATAAATCCCTTATCGATCTGCTTGTTAGCAGTAAGTACATGAACAGTATATCCTTCAAATGATTTACAGCGATACATTTACTGCTTTTTCTAAAAAGCATTAAACAATTCAAACATAGATTCTTCTACCGTACGTTCAGGGCGGGTGACATACATTTTCAATTCTTAGTTCATTGAATTTTCAACAAAACAAGGCTCATAATAAATGCTGCTGTCCTGGTTCAGTACTGGATATATAGTGATAGTTTCATCGCTAAAAAGTCAGACTTGTTACTGTATATATTAGATTTCTCGACCATGCTGTCTCTGTCCTACGATTCCAAGACGGTGAACTTGATTTCATCTAGATAGTTGGACAGTAAGCTGGGATCGTTGGATTTGCCGTCAACTGAAACACCTCCACCATCCTGCGGTAGGAGAAAAAAAATGAATGGTTTACAAAATGTGTCAATGAATCAGGAGTTCTAACACTGGGGAAACAATGGAAGTATCTTTGTGTCTGTGTTAAGGGTACTATCAAACCATCAAAGAAATAATTATTTCTTTATCTGAGGTTGAAAGAGGGATGTCCATGATGAAAAGAAAGCAAAATCTGTTATGAATGCACTCAATGCTGCTCATAATGCTACAAAACGCTCATTATCCCCCCCCCCCCCAAAAAAAAGGGAAACGGTCTTCAATTTCCATGTGTTGTAGGTTATAATTCACCAACACCAGACTTGGTGGAAATACCATTAATGGGTGTACAAGTCTTGCACACAGCAAAGCTGTAGAGAGTAGAAATACCCCCTAGTCTCTCAGAAGGCCTGTCCTCATCAGACCGAAGTTGCAAAATAACCCAATATTTTATCAAGCCCGATCTCTAATTAGCCAGCTACGGTAATTTGCGTCTTCATCGGCCCGCAGTTGCAATTAGCGGGCTATTTGGTCAAGAAAAATATCCAGAGAAATTTTGGTCTTGTTTCCAAAATAGCCCGCTATTTGGGAAATGACAGCCCATGAAAACCCATTACTATGCCAATAAAAGGTAATTTCTTCTCCTCCAGCTTACCATTGTCTTGAGTAGCACACAGACTTGATGTCCCTTCATGGAGCAGCTGAAGAGAGATGCAGTCCGCTCCACCCTCTCCACCACCGCCATGTGGGAGTGGAAGCACACCCGGGCCAGGGTGATGGCAAAGTCGACGCCCCCCGGGGGTGTGGTGAAGGAGTTCTTGGCCGAGAGCTCGCCGTTGGCTAGTAGCTCGGAGTAATGCTCTCTGCGAGATGAAATGATTTGAAATAGTTCTTAACAAATGTTCAAACTGAGTTGAAGCCAAAACACAATTCTGCACCAGACAAGTATTAAGATTGGAGAAAATTCAAAGAATATACTTTTGCTGCAATTCGCCAAAGCATAAATCCATTTCACTGATAGATATACACGTATGTGATCATCTAAAATCTACAGTAAGTACCAGACAATACCTTAAATGGACTCTCCCTACTTTTCAGGCATAATATTGAAAAAGGTTATTCACACAGTAATGGCTTGTTTCAATATGACAGGGGAAACCACTGCAGATTATTTTTTTGCTTTTTTTTTTCTTTCATAGATTAAAAAACAACAACATATAAATGAATACGTGGGGAGAAACGGTTCCAATCATTCTCTGCATATTTTATGAAATGTCAAACTGCTGCATTTCACCACGTCATAAGTGAATGATCTTAAAGGGATCCAGTGATTTTTACTTTTTTGAGGCACTTCTTGATCATTTTGAAGCGCAATTTTTTTAGGGCTTCAATATTACACCATATCACAGACACTGATAACACGTAGGGTCGTGTATCTCAGATTTAACATTGTTAAACGATCCCTTTAACAGTGATAACAGGAATCATTACAATTAAAAAATTATTTACTATTTGTATCCATCGATTACTTTACCTGCTGCATGGTGTGGCCAGCATGTAAGAAGAAACTGGAAGATTAACCTTGAAATCTATCTTCTCACTTGTTGCACCTTTATCATCCTGCATTAAAAAAAACAGAAATAAAAAGGAGAGGATCAACAAAAGGTTATATGCAGGTAATAGAACAGTTGTATTTACATTTACTACTAATAAAAGTTGAAGTCCATCCTAACATCAAGGTTTTAATTAAAGAGAGAGAGAGAGAGAGATAAAAGTTGAAGTACATTCTGATCTTGAGGTTTTAATTAAAGGGAGAGAGAGAGAGAGAGAGAGGTCAATGACATTTTGAAAAAGTTATGAAAATCAAATACATTTGGCAACTCTATGATTCCTTCAACAGCCTATGCCATACATGGCATTTATTTTGTACACCAAATCAACAAAACATCTCTAAATCATGGAAAGGAATATATAGTTTATACCCTCGATCAAGTGCATTAATGCCATTGTAAAGAGTGTGCAATTGTAGTGATGAATCGCTTAGTTCAACAAACACCAAAATTATTTGTGGAAAAAAAACATAATCGCTTACCTTGACCATATAAGTGAGTGTGCCTTTGAGTTTCTGTGGCATGGTGATTGCATGGATGGTGAACGCAAACTGGCCTTCGTTGGAAGCCTCTGGGGGAAGCTGGAACGGTACTTTAACTCCATCGTGCTGTGATCCAGCCTGTGAGGTCAAAGGTCAAAGGGGATTGATATAAATGTCAACAAAAATATTATCTGAAAACTCTTAGAGGAGAACAGACTAATGCTTTACAATGGAGAAGTCAAAACTTAATGCTTTGAAAGGTAAAAATATAGCTTTTGTTGAAGTTGTAGAAAATTTAAATCTGCTTAGATCATACCATCTTTAAATACAACTAAATGTACATTGTCAAAGAGTAAAATATAGAAGCGGGATATTTTGGAGATTTCTCAGGATATTTTCTCAAACAAATATCACGCTAATTGCAACTGCGGGCTGATGAAAACGCAAATTAGCTGGATAATTTGCGATCGGGATAGTTAAAATACCACGTTATTTGGCAAACTCGAGCTGATGAAGAAAGGCCTTATATCACCCTGTTTTGACCTTCACATGAAAAGATTGGACTGGATAACTCACCTCTCGTATTAGTTTGGTGTTGAGGGAATCAAGGACATTGAACTCCAGAGCTTTGAGGTGTGATGATGTAAGATTGGTGAAGATGACAGAGATGACCACTTGGGAGTTCTGCTTGGGGTCCACCCTCGTCTCATATGTCTGTCAAAAAAAAATCAAAGTTCATTTAGTTTTCAAAACAAACATGTACAAATTCAAAAGTGTACAAATGACTAAAAGAGGAAAAGATCATTTATAGTCTTGGTCAAACCCCCTCCCCAAGAAATCAGAGTTCTACCTAAATATATTCAAGTTTACTACTGTAAAAGATTGCAATCCTCTGTAAGAATAGTGAAATGGACAAAAAACATATTTTGTTTCATCAAGGAGATTGAAAGTGTACCAGTTTCCAGAAATACTTTGTTCTGTATGATGTGGGTTCCATTTTTCTATGAGCTTCAATTATTTCTTCTATAAAGAGATATTGCATGTTAAAATACAATCTCAATAAGCACAAGAGCGTATCGTAAGTACACTAGTTAATGTACCCATACGTGCTCGTAGTAGAAAAGGGTGCGCTTGGAACCCGGGTCAGACTTGGGTTTAGTTTTGTGTTCTAATTATTTTGTCCTTCATTTTCTGCATAATTCTTAACTGTAAATCTATAGAATGCCAGGTTTATTTTTTTTACAGATGATTTTATACATTCTAGCTGTACACAAATCATTTTGTAGGTTGATTGGTACACATTCATGTATCATTACTTAACAAATAATGGGGAAGGGCTACAAGCTCTACCACTATGAAACAACGTCTTGTAAACTTATGTCTTTTTTCACTTACCAACTTTAAGGACTCGTTCTCGGCGAGAAGCCTGTAACTTGACATGGCCTGAAATAAAACAAGGAAAGAATCACAGCATTATCACAACATGTTTTTGCATGAATTTGTGCGATAGTAAAGTACCGTAATTAACGTTGTATAAACCGCCCTCGTGTATTAACCGCACCTCTCTTTTTCTCCCTAAAAAAAAAAATTGCCGAGTTTTTTTTGAGGAATTATTTTTATCAACTACATATTGAAATCTATCAGAAAGATTACTTTCAAAATTTGGTGTATCGTGTAAAAACCGCACCCCCGACTTTGAATTTTTTTCGGCGGCAAAAAGGTGCGGTTAATACACCGTTAATTACGGTACATGTATTCTTAACAATTTCAGGCAAATAAGCTGCTATTTGTATACCGTCCACAAGGCCTAATAATCATTTGATGATTAATATCATTCATGATTAGATGATTATTAGACCATATGGGTCGTAGCCAAAATGAGCAATAGACCAAATGGATAGTAGACTTATTGGAGATTGGACCAAATGGAAATTAGACCAAATGACTGTTAGCCTAAATGGTCTATAGTCCATATGATAAGTAGACAGGCTGAGTGTAGACCAAACGTCAATAAAGCCTAACACAGTACTTACAGGAATGACTGGATCTGGAGTTTGTTCTTCTGAGATGTCTTCTATCTCTCCTACTGCTTCATAGTTCTCCTTGCTGGCCGATTTCTTCTTCTTCTTATCCTTCTTCACCTTCTTGTCCTTGCGATGTTTCTTGGACGACTTCTGTTAACACAGATTAGTGAGAAAAGGACATTTTCGTGATGTAACCAGATTTAGACATAAAGATTTATACATGATTTGTTCTTTTATGTTATTCTTTTGTATACACTTTGTTTTGCTGAATAAATAATAATAATTGGTGCCTCAAATAAAAAATTATTTCATCCACCCGATACAAAAAATGTTATTTCAACAGTCAGAATACAAATTGCAGCTCGCATTCTGACTATTGATGTACATTTATTGGGAACAGGTGAATTAATTAATTTGTATCAAGGTGCTTCACAAAGGCATATGAATAAATTTGGTGACATAAAAACAATTACGAAAACAAATAAAATTGTGAACAGTATTAAACCAACTCCATCTATTAAGAAGATCTGATAATTATATTCCTTTTCATTTATTTAAATCCCTCGTGATTGTAATTCTTAGAAAACTATAAAATACATTGTAATTCACTTTCTGAACATCACATTACTTGATAGAAAAATATTTCAATACAAATAAAAATAACTGAAGGTGGAGGAAGGAAAAAATATTTCAACAATTCATAATCAAAATCAACAACAAAGAAAAAACAATATAAGCATACATATAATAATATCAACAAAATAAAAACATGCCAAAATATCTATAACTTGTACTGAAAGAAGGCTTTGGAGAAGGGTCAAGCATGGATAAGAAACAAACCTCTTCTACATTGCCGTTGGTGGTAGGGGCGGGGGTGGGGGTTTGGGCAACAGGTGCGGGTTTGCCTTGGGGTGTGGGCGTGTCTTGGGATAACCAGAAGTTTAAATCATCCACCTGGTATACAAGAAAGAGAGACATAGAAAGACAAAGATCTCATAGAGTCATGCAATACTACAGGGTATACCAAAATAATGCACAGGGTAGAAGTCAGCATGCAAAATTATACAAGGTGCAACAGAAAAAAAATGTAAATACTATTGAGTGTATAGATTCATTTCTATGAAATATTCCAACAAAACTGCATGCTCCTTGTAAGGATGACTCAGAAAACTGGTATATACTATTGAGTGTATGGATTCATTTAGGTGAAATACTCCAAATAAACAGCATGCTCCTTGTTAGGGTGTCTCATAAAAAGTGGTAAATACTATTTGAGTGAAGAATTAATTTCTGTGAAACATTCACATTATTATTGTAATGTTTATTTCTTCTTGTATTATGTACATGAACAATGATTGTAAAACCAGTGAAAAAAGAATTTCCTGAATGGAAAATAAATTGCATTCAATTAAATTTTGCATGCAGCAATATAGGGTGCATTATAAAAACTGTTAAATACTATTTGATTTCATGTGTTTCTTTCTGTAAAAGCATAAACATTTATTATGTACATGCTACTATTCCAATAATATATTTTCAGAAAATTGTGAAGGAAATCGCTAAAGAAATTAATTTGATGGAGAAAAAAATGTATAAATTGAACATGCACTACCGAGGTATGCAGAAACTAATTTCTGTTCTTCAAAGGTGGAATATGAACAACAAACAGATACCTTAATTCATTCAGCCATTAATATCAAAGAAATACAGAATTCACACTAAATGCCACCCATATCTAAATAAGAGAAAGTGAATGGCCAGGATGTGATAGGCCAGGGTTCCACACTAACTATTTTGAAAGTGAGTCTGGTTGAACTTTTTAGTCTGTATGTATGAGCCCTATGTAAAAACTGCAAAATTTTTGGATTCTGGACTTAAATCTTGGGCACCCTTGTGTCCAGGGCCCCTGTTAGTGTCAAGCCCTGGATAAGCAGACAAAATAATACTAGGAGGAATTTAACATTTACAGGAGTTTGATGGTCTTATGAGTGGTGTCATACATCAAACAGGCTACATCAGATCCTAAAACAGGTCACACATACATTTCTTGACAAAACAAGACAACTTACCTGACAATAAGCACTGTCTTTACCAAAATTACAACACTCTTACAGAGCACTATTTACACCAAACACCTGTTTACACTTGATTTGACAACAAGCTCTGTTTACACCAAACACAATGACATCTTTAAAACTTAACATCCAGCAAATCCAACATCATGCACAATTTACACCCAATACATCAAATAAAATTTACACATAATGAAATAAGCTTGACATCAAGAACAGACTTTCAAAACAGTTATTTTGGAGGCGTGATAGCTCAGTGGTAGAGCAGTGGTCTCTTAACCTGGAGGTCCTGGGTTCGAAACCAAGCTAGTGCCCTTTGGTAAGGCATTAATTCTCATTACCAAGTCCCCAGGGGGTGTTTCACAAAGCTCCTAAGTTAAACTTATCTCTAAGCTAGATTTAACAATTATGGAAAGCCGTTAGCATCTATGAAAATATTTTGTAAAAGTTATTTCAAAAGGCATACCAAAATATGTTGATTCAAATCATTCATATTTGTTATTAGCGAGCTTTCGAGTTTAGGCACCCGACGTCGGCTACTACGCGTGACGTCATATTTATCCCCTGCGCATGCGTGAGCTTCTGGGCCCACGTTCCCTTCCAAATCACCCGACGGGAGTCGGGGGCAATTTATGTGAATCGACGTCGCCGTGAAAACGTCAACGTGAGTGTAGTTTCATCACCTTCTTTTATGTTATTCTTTGTTTTTATTATTCTATTATTTCCTCTTGCTATCTTTTGTTTCTTCTTCTATCACCTTTTCTTATGTTATTCTTTGTTTTATCATTCTATCACTTTCTCTTTCTGTCTTTCCTTATGTTATTCTTTGTTTCTTTCTTCTGTCACCTTCTCTTATGTTATTCTTTGTTTTTATCATTCTATCACTCCCTCTTTCTATCTTTCCTTATGTTATTCTTTGTTCTTCCTTCTATCACCTTCTCTTATGTTATTCTTTGTTTTCATTATTCTATCCCTTTCTGTCTCTCCTTATTTTATTCTTTGTTTCTTCCTTCTATCACCTTCTCTTATGTTATTCTTTGTTTTTATCATTCTATCACTTCCTCTTTCTATCTTTTCTTATGTTATTCTTTGTTTCTTCCTTCTATCACCTTGTCTTATGTTATTCTTTGTTTTCATTATTCTATCACTTTCTGTCTCTCCTTATGTTATTCTTTGTTTCTTCCTTCTATCACCTTGTCTTATGTTATTCTTTGTTTTTATCATTCTATCACTTCCTCTTTCTATCTTTTCTTATGTTATTCTTTGTTTCTTTCTTCTGTCACCTTCTCTTATGTTATTCTTTGTTTTTATCATTCTATCACTCCCTCTTTCTATCTTTCCTTATGTTATTCTTTGTTTCTTCCTTCTATCACCTTTTCCTATGTTATTCTTTGTTTTATCATTCTATCACTTTCTCTTTCTGTCGTTCCTTATGTTATTCTTTGTTTCTTTCTTCTGTCACTTTCTCTTATGTTATTCTTTGTTTTCATTATTCTATCACTTTCTGTCTCTCCTTATGTTATTCTTTGTTTCTTCCTTCTATCACCTTCTCTTATGTTATTCTTTGTTTTATCATTCTATCCCTTTCTGTATCTCCTTATGTTATTCTTTGTTTCTTCCTTCTATCACCTTCTCTTATGTTATTCTTTGTTTTTATCATTCTATCACTCCCTCTTTCTGTCTTTCCTTATGTTATTCTTTGTTTCTTCCTTTTATTACCTTCTCTTATGTTATTCTTTGTTTTTATCATTCTATCACTTTCACTTTCTATCTTTCCTTATGTTATTCTTTGTTTCTTCCTTCTATCACCTTCTCTTATGTTATTCTTTGTTTTTATCATTCTATCACTTTCTGTCTCTCCTTATGTTATTCTTTGTTTCTTCCTTCTATCACCTTCTCTTATGTTTTGTTTTGTTATTATCATTCTATCACTCCCTCTTTCTATCTTTCCTTATGTTATTCTTTGTTTCTTCCTTCTATCACCTTCTCTTATGTTATTCTTTGTTTTTATCATTCTATCACTCCCTCTTTCTGTCTTTCCTTATGTTATTCTTTGTTTCTTCCTTTTATTACCTTCTCTTATGTTATTCTTTGTTTTTATCATTCTATCACTTTCTCTTTCTGTCTTTCCTTATGTTATTCTTTGTTTTTATCATTCTATCACTCCCTCTTTCTGTCTTTTCTTATGTTATTCTTTGTTTCTTCCTTTTATCACCTTCTCTTATGTTATTCTTTGTTTTTATCATTCTATCACTTTCTGTCTCTCCTTATGTTATTCTTTGTTTCTTCCTTCTATCACCTTCTCTTATGTTTTGTTTTGTTATTATCATTCTATCACTCCCTCTTTCTATCTTTCCTTATGTTATTCTTTGTTTCTTCCTTCTATCACCTTCTCTTATGTTATTCTTTGTTTTTATCATTCTATCACTTTCTCTTTCTGTCTTTCCTTATGTTATTCTTTGTTTCTTCCTTCTATCACCTTCTCTTATGTTATTCTTTGTTTTTATCATTCTATCACTTTCTCTTTCTGTCTTTCTATGTTATTCTTTGTTTCTTCCTTCTATCACCTTCTCTTATGTTATTCTTTGTTTTTATCATTCTATCACTTTCTGTCTCTCCTTATGTTATTCTTTGTTTTCATTATTCTATCACTTTCTCTTATGTTATTCTTTGTTTTTATCATTCTATCACCTCCTCTTTCTATCTTTCCTTATGTTATTCTTTGTTTCTTCCTTCTATCACCTTCTCTTATGTTATTCTTTGTTTTTATCATTCTATCACTTTCTGTCTCTCCTTATGTTATTCTTTGTTTTCATTATTCTATCACTTTCTCTTATGTTATTCTTTGTTTTTATCATTCTATCACTTCCTCTTTCTATCTTTCCTTATGTTATTCTTTGTTTCTTCCTTCTATCACCTTCTCTTATGTTATGTTTTGTTTTATCATTTTAACTTTCTATTTCTGTCATCCTCATGTTATTCTTCGTATCAGATTTTGGCGCACTGATTTATTACCTGATTTAATCACCTGATCTAAAAAAATTGGTCACGTGACCGACGCAAGCACCGACGTGAAAAATCGAAAGCACTGCCGCGAAGGGAACGGACGTGAGTTGCGCAACGTCTCCACGCTCCAGTACCTCGTAGTAGCCGACGTCGGGTGCCTAAATCGAAAGCTCGCTACTATCAAGGAGATCTCATGTTCTTGATGTGGCATTTATAAAAAGTCTAAAATACTTAAATTTTCCCTTTTTATTGTATTTCATTCTAAGACTACAAATGGCTCTTCATAAATTTTAAGTCCAACTTAGAGTTAAGTTCGACTTAGGATCTTTGTGAAACACCCCCCTGGTTGCTTAATTACAAATATACACATGCTTTCTCAGCAGTCAGGTAAAACAAACAATCAAACATACCGCTGGAGCAGGAGCAGGAGCAGCAGCAGCAGGAGCCGTTACAGGCTCCACCTCCTTGGGTGCAGCAGGGGCTGGTTCAGGAGCCTCTTCTGCGTTCCCATTGACTGCAGGCTCCTTGCTTTCTCCTTCCATCAGATCTAGGCCTGCCGAAGCTCCACCTTCTTCTACTTTAACGGACTTGGTCTTCTTCTACAACAGCAAGATTAATTTCATTCAAATGTCAGCAATTATCAAAGAGGTATAAAAAAAGACTTAAAGCCTATCCGCACTGGTTTGGCCAGGAGGGATTTGACCTCCCTGCCTGGTCACTGACAGGTGGTTATCTCATCAAATCAGCTCTCAATTAACATAAGGAAAAGGGAACCATGGGGGACGTACGGGTAGCGCTTAGGCATTGTTTACTATATAGAGGGCGCAAGTAGCTACAAGTAGTGCAGTCCCGCTTAAAACAGTTTTCTAAATCTCAGAAGATTCTTGATTCAGTTTGCATCATATTTTATGATTTTTTAAAACTGTGGGAACATCTATTTGGATATTTTAAATAATTCAATACATAGAGACAAGAAAGGGTGATTTGAAAATAATGCATATCGTACTTTTAATGACGAAAAGAGCAACATGAACAATGTAAGGACAATATGGACAAACCTCATAATTTTCCTGTACAATCAAAAAGTTTGAAGGTACCTTGAATGAATAAACTACAAACATACTGTTTTCTGGTATGAAGATGAATTTGAATGAGATCAGGAGCATTTCTTCTTGATTGATATAAAAAAAATTCTAATCATACTTCTTGTTATACAGTAGGCATGCGATATTGCACCATGTGAGGGGGGGGGGGAGGATTGGGGAGTCCTGAAAATGACTCTCTGTAATCTTTCTTTTCTTCAGTGTGTGTAGTCCTGAAAAGGACTGTTGGTAGTCTTGAAAAAGACTGTTGGTTATCTTTTTTAGCTTTAGTTCTAAGGAGAACTAAAGCGCCGGTTGGAGAGGATGGGTGGTAGGAGTGGCTCGACGTTTCGAACAGGTTGACTATCTGTTGCCAGTAGTGCAAGCAAGCCTACTGTATATCTACATCACCATGCAAGCCGATACTTATAAGCAGCATCTATACTTTTTTTTGTTATTAATCAAAAGTCTGAAAGTACCTTCTTCTTGTCCTTGGAAGTTTTCTTAGTTTCCTTTTCCTTTGATTTCTTTTTCTTTGGTTTATCTTGGAGTTTGCTGACCTCTGCCTCCTCCTGGGTGGTGGTCAGCTCGGGGGCGTTCCGATGCCTCCTCACTGGTAGATGGTCTCTCTCGTCCAGTGGCCTGTCATATGGTCAAGCAAAGCGAATGAAAATGGAATGGTTATTGTACTGTGGCAGTTTGGAAAGTTTGGAATATTTTCACCAGGTAAATGTTAGGATATGAAAATTTCTCTGTTAATTATAATCAGTTTCAAATATCAAAATCAAAATAAATGTAAACCTCTCAACACAATCATCAAAATCAATAGTACTAGTAATAGTAATAATGCAGACATTTATAAAGTGTCACATATCCAGATGGTGCTCAAGACACTTACAATAAACATATTAAAAGCAGTGAAAAAATACTCTGAAAGTGCTTACAATAAAATCAGAACAAAACATACTTAAGAGAAAACTCCTGTCATTCCAAGTGTTTTTAGTTTTCTTTTAAAGTGATCTACAGCTTTACAATCCTTCTATGATTTTGGGAGTTTGTTTCACAACTGGAAAGCTGCTGACATAATTGCTCTCCCCATCATCATCAACAGCAATATCATCACTACCATCACCACCACCACCATCATCACTACCATCACCATCATCAAGACCACCACAACCCCCATCACCGTCACCATCACCATCACCATCATCACCATCAAAACAACCACAACCACCATCACAATCACCACTACCGCCATCACCATCACCACCACAACCACCATCACCACCCCCACCACGACCATCACCACCACAACCACCACCAACACCACCACCACCACTATCGCCGTCACCATCACCACCACAACCACCATCACCACCACCACCACCAAGACCATCACCCATCACCATCATCCAGACCATCAACATCACCACCATCGCCATCACCATCATCAAGACCACCACCACCATCATCACCACCACCACCAAGACCATCGCCATCACCATCATCCAGACCAACAACATCACCACCATCGCCATCACCATCATCAAGACCACCACCACCATCATCACCACCACCACCACCATCACCATCATCATCACCACCATCATTACCATCACCACCACCATCATCATCACCATCACCATCATCAAGAACACCACCACCATCATCACCACCACCACTTGTCATAATAATATTTCAAACCTACCTCTCTAAATCAATGTCCAATGCTCTATGTGGGTCATCCATAGCTCTATCATCTTCTTCATGATCGGATAGCACAGCCCCCTGTCAAAAGACAATTTAAAACAAAAAACATGTAGAAGCTTTGAATTTGACAACCGCACTTTTTATGTGTATAATTACCATTGTATTATTTCTTTCTTTCATTTTTTCTTCCTCTTGTATTGTGTGTTAGTTTTTGCATTTTGTGTAGGATCATCTACTTATAAGTTTCTGTAACTTTTTGATGATCCAACCACTTCGCACATTCCTTTAGCATAGTTTCTATTTTATCGTCTAAACAATATTTGAAAGAAGTATTTTGTTGTTTTCTTTGACCTTGCATGTTTTTATGAAAGTGATTAATGAATTCAATTCAATGTACAAATCTGTCAGTTTATGACCAAGATATCTGGATGGAAGAGAAGAGGGACAGAGCAAGAAAGAAGGAAGGGATTTTTTTCTTTCTCTTATCCTCGAGCGAGGTTTTTATTTCCATATTTCAATACATATTTACATTAATTACACTAAAGAAGGAGGGGATAGATTGAGCTGTGAATGGACCTGTGTACCATAGATTATACCAATTTATGGCATGGTAGTGATAGGTAGGGATAAAAACAAAACTTGAGAAAAGTTAGTTACCAACAGGGATAAAATAGACTATTCCATTCAAAACCTTCATTTATATGAAATTATATTTTGCGGTCCATGATGATTGCCTGAAGATACAGAAACATAGCATCGTGTAATATATGTAACCTGAATTCTGAACAAATTTTCAGTTTGCACTTGCATTCAAAAAAAGATTTAAATCAAATATTATGTCTTTAAAAGTGGGTCAAGGCCCTGTTTCAATAACAAGTTATTACGATAAATGTTATAAGCTACTGGAATTGTGGCATTTGATTGGCTGGGAGCAACTTTGTCAGAGAGTTCTAGCATATGTTATTGCTATTAGTTTTATAAAAACAGGGCCCAGATACCATTTCAGATTACAAACATTATTACCTCTGGCATCTCTTCCCCAACAATGTCGACTTGGTGAGTGACGGGAATGTCGTCGCTGGAGACAGATGTATGGCGCCCTCTCTTGCCCCGTTTGTGCTTCCTGTGTTTCTTCTTGCTACTGGGCTTGGATTGCTCCATGTACTGGTCTGTGACATTAACCCCTAAATACAGAGATGGGGGTTGAGGGTTGGTAGGAGGGTAGGAGGGAGAGAGAGAGAGAGGGGAAGAGAGAGAGAGAGAGAGAGAGGGGTGGGGGGGAGTAAGAGAAAGAAGGAGAGGGAGAAAGAGAGAGAGAGAGAGAGAGAGGGAGATAGTAGAGAGGGGGAGTATGAGAAAGAAGGAGACGGAGAAAGAGAGAGAGGGAGAGGGAGAGAAAGAGAGAGAGAGAAAGAGAAAGGGGGTGTGAGAGAAAGAGAGAGAAAGGGGGTGTGAGAGAAAGAGAGAGAGAGACACACACAGACAGAGAGAAGGGGATATTTGGAGATAAGTAAAAATGAGAAAGTGACAGAAAAAAAAACAAAAAGAGATATAGGGAGAGAGAAACAAAGACAGACATAGAGAAAGGGAGAGAGAGAGAGATAAAGAAAAACAAAGAGAGCAAAGGGGAGAGAAGGAGAAAGAGAGACAGATAAAGGAAAGGATGGAATAGAAAGTGTCAGAAAAAGGAAGGAAAATAGACAACGGAATGAATCAAAGAAGGAAATTGAGAGATATGGGGAGAGAAAAAAGAAAAGAGAGACGTATTGGTAATGGCACATCTTATAAATAATAACTACCAGGAAATAATATAAAGTTTTTGACCATCTTATGCAGCTATAGAAGAAAATGGACAAAGTGCTATAAAAAAAGGAGAAGAAATATATTGCTTGTGGCAGGCAAGATAACAAAATGCATTGTATCCTGATCTATATTTTGACATAATGAACAAATTTCTAAATTCTACAAATTGGAGTTGATTTGAAGACACCATAAAGCAGCAAAGATAAATTGAGTAAAAGCATGTAGATATCTTTAGAATATTCGACACAGATTACATTTTACTGGAAAGCTAATACATTGTACATACAAACATACAGTGTTTTTTTTTTAAAGGCAATGAGCAAATCGATTATCGAAGCACACAAGTTTCCACAAATTCAACTTTGGATTTGACAAACACAAACCCACACAAACTGGACCACAACATGAACAAAATGAAAAAAGTTGCATACAAGACGTGCAGGTTCGAAAATGTTTATACAGTATATCTATAATTCATTTTTAGTACTGGAGCGCAAATTTGCAATCCTCTGTCACCAACATGCACACATCTCGTCTGAAATGCAATTAGGGGCTAATTTGACCAACATGAACATGGACAAGTTTTACTCAGCATTATCAAATCCTGCTACATAATTTATGTACATGTTCATATCTGGGGCGTGTCCTATAAAGAGTTGTGATTGAGTTTGCAGTCTCCTATCTATGTACATACATGTAAATGATATCAATCTCAACTCTTTATAAGAAAGACCCCTAACCTTTATATAATTATAAATGCAGGAATATTCTGTTTACAAAGAGAGCAGTCTTTGTGATTATTCAAAGCACAAAGAAGCATGATGGAGCTTGATGAAATCTTTCAGAATGCTGGTCACAAATTCACGACATCTCTTCAATATATGCAATAACCCAGAAGGCATGAGTGCATAATCATGAATACAGGCACACTGTTGTGTACATATTCCATGGCATATCCAATGCTTCATATTACTAAGCAGTCAAAAAATGTACTGGAAAATTATTGTTTGCATCCTATGGGTTTCTTAAAACTTCAATTTATTAATTGCTAGGATGAAGAAGACAGAATAACCAAGAACCCAAGCAAAGAGAAAGACAAATATCTTATTACATATATTCCCTGGCCTACCAAATGCTTTATTCAATATTAATTACTAAGCAGTCTAAAAATGCATGCACATTTTTTAATTTGTTGTTGTTGCTTACTAAGAATTTCTTAAAAATGTAATCTTTCAGTTCATTAATTTCTAGAATAAAGAAGACAGAATAACCAAGAATCCGAGCAAAAGAGAAAGAATTTTTTTTTGAAAAGATGTTGCTAAAGATATTATAAAGAATGTAGGATTCTCAATTCTATTGACTATGCATTAAACTGTAGCAAGGAAGTTGATAAAACTATTAATGAATGCAGCCTGTTGACAGCAATAAACCAATTCCAATAATTCAATCCCATTTTTTTTTTCTTTTTTAAACATTCCATCTTGTATGCCATTTCAAAAACACTAGCTCTGAACAGTGGCACCATTTACATCTGCAGATATATTTCAGATTGTAATGCATGAGTTATAGGTCTGCAAGAACATAGAACTTTAATAGAGTCAGAGAATAATTTGTAATATAATCTATTTTTATTTTGTATTAAATATCAATAGCAAATCTCCAAACACCACATTGCTGGGGTAACCTTTAATAACAAAACTATAATATAGATATGAACTTTTAGGCAGCAATGGTTATACCAGAAAAATGATGGCAATAGAAAGATTTATGGCTCTTTAAAAAGGAATGGTAGTGCCATGCAGGACTCTAAATTCATTTATCCTCATGCCCCTTCACACTAATCCCCTAAATTCTTTTTTCTTCAAAAGGAATTAAGCGGAATACATACAAGAGGGCACACCAGGAACAGACGGTTTATAATCTCTACTAGCTCCACCTAAGAGGTGGCAAGTCTGTTCAAAGTCATCTTCCACATCTTGAAAGCATTATCCAGATATTAAACAAGGAAGGAATGAGAGTCAGTACGGCGTCTAAGAAGAAATGTGGATTCCAAATCTTTTTCTCAGCCCGAAGGCTCGAAGGCTATGACCAAAAAAATCTCCTGAATCTACATGTCAGAACCGCGACTGCTGCAAAACTGCACATTTGAGTGACCTTTGCGGACAGTCAAGACTTGTTTTGATATCAGGCTGCACATTTTTTTTTAAACATAAACAGTGGAAAGCTGTTCAGGGCCCTAAGTTGATAGCAGTTCAATACATGAAGAGGCAATCCCTGATTAAATAAATCTGGAGATAAAATAAGAAATAAGTTGCTTCAGTTTCAGGTCACATACACACTAAGTTTCTGTTTTACAGTCTTTCTAACATCAGACTAGTGTCAGCCAAGGCCATCAGCTCTCTGATGCTAAGGAGTACAAAATTGCTGAAACACATACAGGTATGTAAGCACTTACAGATATATGTACATACTCTTAAAAGATGCATTATTACAATGTCACATCGGCACAGGTAACAGTTGTTCAAATGATCTAATCAACAAACAACGAAACATTTACAACTTAAAAAGAAAGAAAAACCTAAAATGAAACAATGTGGAATCAGCAGTACACATACTTGGTAGGGTTAGCTAGATCGTTCAAGCACAAAAGCAGCGTAGCAGCACAACACACATATAATAAAATACTTCAAAAAAGAGGAAGGAAAAGCAGGTCAAAATTAAAATGAAAATTGTTCACTGCATACATGGAGATTTAGCACAATGCTTCAACAAGGTAGGGTCAAATTCAGCTAGGGATTTAAAGGGACAACGTGCCAGGGCTAGAACGGAAAAGCTTTGGAGGAACAGGGCCCTAAAAATTAAATCTCCGATTGATATAATCGCAACTATGTATATAGGGAACTGCACACTTGCGATTGATTAGAGAACTTGTGATTGATTTGGATCAATCGCAACTATTTATAAGACAGGGCCCAGGCCTACAGAATGATGGAGTTACAGAAATGCGACATTTCATCTCAAATCCAGAAAAGGTGCCCACAGTCCTTTGCAGATAGAGCAGGATATGCTAACTTTGTATTGGAGAAATTTATATCAAGAACTTGATAACCTTGTAGTCAAATTATGAACAATTGACTACAGTTATGATCTGGCCATACGTGTATCTTTGATTTTAGGATGAAAGTCACCTCTGTGTACAGCTCTGTTCAATCTTCATATTGGCCAACCAGGCCCTGTCTCAGAAAACATTGCAAAATGCAATTTGCAAATATTGAGATAGGTTTCTGAAGACACTGCATTTGACTGACTATGATCAAGTTGGTTAAAGGCAGTTGTCATTGATAGCAAGTTTTTTTTTAAGGGCTAATGTTTATTGACAAAAGGGGGGAAATACAGTGGCAAAGACATATAATACAGCGACAGAGGAAATGTGTATAACATTGAGGCATTTTGGGGCAATAAGAAAATGGAAATAATACATTTTAGTTTTACATTAAACCAAGCTTAGTAGGTCCATAACTTGTTTTCTTTTTTTAAATAACGCACTCCCCTCCCTGCACAATTGAACCATATTGGTCTAATGCATAGAAAATGTATATAGGGCCTGGAGAATTACCTTATTAATGAAGTTTGCATTCTGATTAGTGCTTGAAATAACTATTTGCCTAGTCTCGCAAGTTTAAATACATCTGTAGGATCCCATGAAATGCAAAGTACAAGGTTTTTGAGGATTTACATGAAAAAGGGAAAGTTTGGATGTGAGGATTAGAATTATTAAATTTCAAAAAATCAAAATCAAGTCTGATGGTTTCTTTGTTGATGGTTATGCATCTTTATACCAAAATCAATGGGTTTTTTTTTTCTTCACAAAGCTAACAAAGAACCGCTTTTAGAGTACTGTTTTGGAATGCTATAAACAATTTTAGAGCAGAATAAAAATATTTAGAACAAAATTCTAAGGAGTTTCTTCAAGATCACTCTCCTGAAATGACTTGATACATGAGCGGTGACATCCGAATATATCAACAATTGTTTCACAAAAGTCTCTGGGCAAAGGTTTATGGGCAGCTATTTATGTGGCACCCTGTATTTTGAAAGACAGGCAGTTATGAAAGGAGGAGGGGGTAGTGGAGGAGGAGAAGTTGCAGGAAGAGCTTTAGCAAGAGCAGCATGCAATTATGAACCATACTTAAGTCACCTTGAATATCGTCGTATGCTGGGGGCTTAGGCCGGCCCTTTTTCACGCCTACACATCGTGTAAGTGTGTTAGTGGATCGAGTAAAGTTTGAAAGAAAGGGGACCGTGATTATGCAAGAAAATGAAAGAGGGGGGGATCTGGCGCCCGTAGCAACGTCCACTGCACAGTCTTTAAGGGTTAGTGCCAAATTGGCTTTGCTTTTTGCCTGTTTGGTTATGTTATGTTGCTTTGCAAAGACGGAGACTAAATGAAATGCTAGGCAGTGTGCATTTTCAAGGCATTTCATTCTCAAGCCTCTTTTCTATTTCTAAAAGCGTTCATGGCATAAAAAGTGTAAAAGCAAAACAGCTTAACTGAAATTTACGTTAAATCCTACGCAGGACAGAATTTCCAGGGTCTATGAAAATAATATCAAAACCAAAGCTTCAAACTGTCAAACTTTAACAAATAATTGGTATTTGGTGACCTTCCTATTTTTTATTTCTTAGTGCTCCATCGCTATTAAAGAGCAGACTCACAAACAAAATCAAAATATACGCCATATTCCATTCCAAAGGGTAACAATGAAGGAGTGCAAAGGACATTACTACGGAACTGAATAAACAGAATTGGTGGGACAGGAAGATTAAAAGCAAGATACTGGGTAGATTACATATGAAATAAATACAAAGAGAAAGGACAATATTGAACACGATACACAAGATGGCAAATACATTTGATAATAAGTCCAATGGAAGGTTGCGATTGTGCAAGTATGGTTGAATATGGATGGAGTGAGAATAGTCCATCCAGTTTGAAATAGAAAGTAGAAGGTACCAATCATACAATACCATGAGTCATGTGCAACCATTAAAAATGTAAAACAATATCCGTATATGAAGAGCTCAATTCCAAAAGGAGCTAAATCCACTTTTGATGAAAATAGAGTTTTTGATATCAGAACATTGTTCACTTTTAGTACCATCTTTGACAAAATTATTTACTTAAATTTATGGAGCAATTATAAAAAAATGCAACTTCTAATATCGCTTTTCCATAGACGCCTGTACAAATCTGGTAAACAATGGCTTTTTTTTCTGAAGTTACAAACATGGATTTAGCTCCTTTGAAATGAAACTCTTCATATTTTGCCCTCATTACTTGATGAGTGTTGTCATCCCTACAGTTCTGGATCCACATGTTATTTTTTTTTAAATATCAATTTCATTCATTCTAGGTAATAATTAGGTTTTCACGCCATATAACAAATAAAGCGATATAACGTTGCGTCTGTTTGGAGCCAGAAAGGACACACAAAGAATCAAAAGTGTTTTGAATTGATGCAAAACTCATATCATTGCGAAGGGGAAGCCTTGCTGATCAAATACAACAACTCTTTTCTTCAAAATATGTTTGGGGCCCACAGTAATCAACTCTCAAAAATGTTAGTTTTTAGATCCAGATTTTCTGCCTTAATCAGCGGTCCTTTATAGAGCGTCAATATTTGTGACGTCACATACGGGACACGGCTGGCTAGCTGCAGACTGCTACACGGCACTGAGCTGTTTGTCCAGTGTGTGACGTCACTATTCAGAGCCCGCTACGCTCGTGTGTTTGGCTTCCGTTCGGGGGCTCTTGGGGGTCTAAGAAGGGTCTTGAAAAATTGCATTTTACGCCTTTCCATGATATCTATATGATTTCTCAACAAATTATTCGTGTTTTTCAAGAGAAAATCTTTCCATCCATATGTAATTTGTTCTAATTATCAGTTGTTAGTGAATTTTCTTTGTGTAGCTCCTTTAACCCTGTGGAAATGATATGGATCACTGCCCATCTGGCTCTAAACAGATAATTGATCTTTATCCAACTACATTACGTTTAAAAATGGTATTATTCTTTCATCTGCTAGAGTCAGTTTGACTTTTGTTTCCAACGCATTTCAAGCAGGTTAATTCCAAGAATCTTAGTATTCAACAAGGTTCTGGAATCATCAAAATGATATCAAATTTGGCCTAGTCTTGGTAAAGTAACAAGCACTGTACGCAGAAAAAAAAAAAAAAATGTTTCACCTCTTCCCAGAACTCGACCTTCATTTTTATTAGTACCAGAGAAGGAAAGAAAAGAAGAGCTTCATACCTGGGACGTGTAGAGGCACGGTGAGGTCGATCTGAGCCACCGGTATACTATTGGTACCGTCGTTCTCAGCAGCAAGGTCCTTCAGCTTCTTCTTCTTGGAGCTGCTGCTGCGATCGTCCTTGAGGTAATGGGGGTTGCTTGCCTGCTCCACCCGCCTCGCTTCCCTCCTCTTCTCAAGCTCCTCCTCGTCCAGGACCTCGTACACCACCTTCTGACCCTGGTGGTTGACCCTGGTGCGGAAAGGGGGAAAAGATGAGGTATGGTATGGTATGGTATAGAATGCTCCCCAGGGAGTGGAGAATGTGCACACATTGTGTGTGGGTAAGCCTGAAACCGATGACCGGGGTAATAATATACATATATCTGTAAAGCGCTTTGAGAGGGCCTTCGGTCCTGAAAAGCACTATGTAAGAACTAGCTATTATTATTATTATCAACCAATCAAAAGATATTTGATATACCGGTAGCGCCTTTTCCTTGCTGTTACAAAGCACTGCACACATCGCTCCACAATATTTGGACCACTTATAAACAAAAGTTAGTCACTGCTTAGAGATCAGTTAAGTACATGTATTATGTAGGCTGGTAATAAAGTCATTTCTAGCAGAATAGATGTGACTTAAGTTATTTTTTGAAGTGGTCAACAGATAAGGCCATCATTGCCAGACACGGTTTGTCGCGGTGTGTTTCCACAGCGATTTCACACAGATCGACACGGCAGGAGGTGGTTATGATAATCCGTATCTCGGTCGACACGGGTCGCCAATAAACTGTGTTGCTTGTGTTTCCACAGGAAAGTTACACGGTATTACACGGTATTACACGGGTAATACCGTGTAACTTTTTTCAGTGGAAACACGCTGTTTGTCATCATCATCATCATCATCATCCATTACATCTTGATTTTCATCACCTGAACCTAGATCATCATTATTACCATACATTGGCTGTGTGCAAATCCCATTCTTACCTGTGTGCATCATGGATGAACATGGTATCTATGGTAACCTCCTCATCAGAGCTGTCAGATGGAGGTGCGTTAATCCACTTGTCAAGATCCAGTCTTTAGCAGAATAAAAGGTAGAAACATGCATGCAAATAATCAGATAGGAGGTAGAATATGTATAATATCTTTACAGTGGAAACTCGTTATAGCAAGGTCCTTGGTACCATGGAAATTACTTTGTTATAACACATACCTCGCTATATCATAGCTCTTTATAATGAGTTTCCACTGTATTCCTAACAAATTTTGTAATCATTGAACATATTTTCAAAAGCACCAACATAATTATTTGGTCTACATCTTCAAACACAGAAAATGAAAACATGTAATATTCAAACTAATGTAGAGTTCTTCTGCACTCATTCTTCAGTAGCTGCATCTAGATATGGAGGTTCCCTAATACATTTGACACACCAAGAAATGCTTATCCTCATCTCCCTCAGTAGGAAGGTCCCTAGGCAACATATTATTCAATGAAAACATCTATCTATGGGAAGGGGCGATGGCTCATGGATAGAGCAGTGGTCTCCTAACCGGGAGGTCCCGGGTTCGAAACCAAGTCGATGCACTTGTGCACTTTGGTAAGGCATTAATCCTCATTACCAAGTCACTCGGAGAGGAATTAAAGCCGTCGGTCCCCTGGTTGCATTCAGGTAAAACAGACAAACTGACAACTCTTCCTTGTACATATCTAAAATAATCAATGTGGTAGATTTTGAAGTCAGATACATATTTTATCGTATGCGGACACCTACCCCCCCAGGATAGTTGTCCGGGGGGTAGTTGTTCTAGAGGATTGTTGTCATAGGGGGTAGTTGTCTGGGGGTACTTGTCCGGGGGGTAGTTGTCCTAGGGGGTAGTTGTCCTAGGGGTCAGTTATCTGGGGGAAAGTTGTCCGGGGGGTAGTTGTCCCAGGGGGGTAGTCGTCCTAGAGGGTAGTTGTCCTAGGGGGTAGTTGACCTAGAAGGTGGTTATCCTAGGGGTGGTTATCCAGGGGTGGTTATCCCAGGGTGGTTGTCCAGGGGGTAGGTGTCCGTATATTATATTTAGAGAGTAACAAGGGCAAACTCACCCTTCCGGTACAGGGACCTTCTTCTGAGCTTTTGGCGCCACAGGGTTGAGTTCCCCTACAAAGAGATCAGCAAGCTCTGTGGCCACACACTCATCCTTCTCCAGGAGTTTGTTGACATACTTCAACAGCTGCAAGATGCAGCAGGCCTGCACAGGAGATAAAAGGGAGCAAATAGCAAGATAAGGCCTAAAAAAAAGAAGATGTTGTATTGCCCTTTAGGTGCCAAAACATGGGAAAATAAACATGATATAAAAAGTGAATTTAACCGTAAGTGAAGTACAGTCAAACCTGCTTTAGTGACCACATGTCTACAAAGACCACATTTTTTGTTTCCCTTGAAAATGGTTTCTCAGTGAAACATGCACTGAAGGAACCTGTCTACAGGGACCACTTTTTGTGTTTCTTTTGGGCGGATGCTCGCTATGGACAGGTTTGACTGTACATGGAAACCTTCATTATAAATACTGCTTAATGGATACTGTACTTCCAAAGACCCTGAAGGGTTTAACGCCAGGGCCAGAACTTGCATCCTGCACTAAATGAGATTTGTAAATTGACTTAAGAAGAAGAAGCAGCAGCTTGTTTGAACCCCCGTACCTTGCGGTGCACAGTTCAGAGATTTATCCACTGGATGGACCACAACATCTCTACGATGTTCACTAACAAAACAAAAAGAAAAGCAACCTTCACTGTAGAGGTGTTGTGGTCTAGTGGATAAGTCACCAAACTGCAGATCACAAGGTACAGGGTTCAAGTCCCGCCGAGGCACTAATGTCCTTTGGGCAACACGTTAATCTACATTTTCCACACTCCACCCAGGTGTAAATGGGTACCTGATATGCTTGAGCGCCAGTTACTTTGGCAGCCTGGCGGATACCGGCGCTATATAAATATCAATATTATTATTATTATGGTTATTATTTATAAGATGATGACGTGGATCCTATTCAAATGATTGGTTGAAAGCGTACATGTGACCCGGCATTTATTTTTCCTAACGCGTAATTTGGATAATGACCGGTTATTATCCAATTCTAATGACTGGTCATTAGTAAAATCATGTTATATAACCTCATTTAATCAAACAAATAAAATATGATCTCATAAAACAAATAATACACATCATTTTGTTCGGGCATCGGTAAAATTTGAAACAGTCTAACACGCCCGAGGCGGGAGCTGAGGGTGTTTGGACTGTTTTGAAGGTACCGTATTCTTACTAATGCCCGAAAAAAATGATGTGTATTATTATTATTAATTCTGTCTTACCCTTTCTTGGACCTCTAGGTCAGCACTCTCTGCAAAAGATGGAAGCTTCTCGATGAGGAGCTGGGTCACTCTGACCACGTCCTCCTTGCTATCATCCTCTTCCATCTTCACCAGGATGTTGCTGTAGAGCTTCAGGATGTTCTGCACATAGATGCCCTGTGAGGAAGAATAATAATAATAAAAATAATATTCAGCTTTTATATAGCGCTTAATACAATGTCTCTAAGCGCTTTACAGATATTGGATTCAGTGCTTGCCTGCAAACAATGTCTGCACAACCTCCACTCCCTGGGGAGCATTCCAGCCAGGCGTTACTTGACACTCAAAAACTGTTTGACCAACAATGACGGTCTCATCCTGAGGAAGTAATGTCACTAGGAGTGAGAGTGATGCAAGATGAGTCGGTGGCAGAGCAGTGGTCTCGTAACCGTGAGAGGTCTTTGGTTTGAAACCAATTTGATGGGCTAGTGCCCTTCGGTAAGGCATTAATCCTCATTACCAATTCCCTCAGAGAGGACTTAAAGCCGTTGGTCCCCTGGTTGCTTACTTACAAGCATGCACATGCTTTTTAGCAGTCAAGTATAGCAAACAAACACTCGGTACATGAAGCAGCGGTATATTATTTAGGTGAATCTTGGCTGGGACCAGTAAGTGAGTTTAATGATAATATCGCTAGTGACATTTGTTTGTCTCGCAATGTATGGTCAACAAGGGATCAAAAGATCACAACGTTTTGTGCGCTGCTGCAACACTTCGTCAGGTGATAAAAATTGTAAGCAAGCGTCTTTTATACTCTACGGGTGAACTTTCTAGTTTTATTATAATTGGTAAACTAAACGTCATGTACATGTACTGTACCATCTTAGTGATCAATAAAATCATTTTTTAGGGATATTAATAACAAACAGAAGAGGCAGATGTGATATAAATAGTGACAAAAATTAACAGATATTTAGAAACAAGTTCAGGTTCATAGAAGTCCACTACCTTAAAATTAAGTACGAGACATAAATCTCAGTGAATTTCATATATATAGCAAATTCTGATGATTCTGAATCAACAAACAGTGACGATCATAAGGTCTTCACAAATCTTGAAATCTACGGTCGGCTTTTTAAACAAATATCAAATCATTAAAAACTGAGAAATATCAGCCTTAAGAGGTAGAAAGAAAAAAAAGTTTAAAAAAATAAAAAAAAATCCATGTTTTGGCACCTAAAGGGCAATACAACATCTTTCTTTTTTTAGGCCTAAGGCTGGACTTACTTGTATATGGCCCGGTAGGACCGTGACTCTATGCTTGAGCATGTTCTCTAGAGTGGTCTGGGGCTGGGCCAGGTACTCAGGGAACTCCCCTACTATCCATGCTGCGGCGTAGAGCACCTCGCATATGCCGTTCCTCTGCGCCGCAGTGCCGATGAGCAGGTGGGTGTTCTCCAGTAAAGTGGCCTGTCGTGAATGAAAGTAATCATTATGTTGATCTTGATCAAGGTACGTGCAAGAACACGTTCTACCTTAACCCTATTTAGCCCGGGCTATTTGAAACTGCATAGCCCAGGGGGGCTTCTAAGGCCCCCCCCCCCCCCTATGATCTCGGCCGTGAAACGACCGATCGCCGCGAAAATTTGCATACATGTCAAGTGAAGTGTATAGAAAACTATGGTAATTTCATTTTTTTTGAAAAATTCACTCATTTGCATATTTATGGTAATTTATGCAAATAAGGTCATCAAATTCACATTTTTGCCCATAAATCAGACATTATCCATATTTAAGCATTCTTTCTCACTACATATATTTGTTAGACCATTTGGAATAATAATACAACACAACAAATTAACAACCAGGGTTATTCCTTATGTTATCTATTGTTTTGATAATTTCTTATGTATTTCTTTGTTTTTTTAACTTATGTATTTATTGTTTTTGTTGTTTTATTTCATTTCCAACTATAATTCAACTATTTTGACCCCAAAATAAACACCTTAACTATAAACAAGACCAAATAACCAATGTTTTATCTCTTTATTTGAAAAATGAGATTTCCATGTGTTTTGTACACAAATCACAAAAATGAGCGATTTTCGGGCTGACATGCAAAGACAAAAGGACACGTGACTTTGTAACGGTAGGTCCGATTTTCGAAAAATTTCTTTCAAAAGATGCGCAAGACTCGAAAGAAAAAAGTCACAAAATTTCAGTGCAAGATTTTCTTGCGTTAAAAAATTATCGCGAAAAATGTCGAGGGGGGGCTTCTAAAGCCCCCCCCCCCCCCCCCCCCGGGCTAAATAGGGCTAAGATATTTATTAATCTCTGTATTTTGTACCATATTATGAGAAGGGAGTTCTATTCAATGTAGCAATTTGCTCATTATAGCCTCATATACCTGCTGGTAACCAAGGCTAGCTTCCTATCATTTGTGGAGGCCAATCAGAGCTTGTTATCTCTTCTTTCTGTTCCTTCTTGCATTTTACTCTGATGAAGAAAAGCTTCAGTATGTTGGTGACTGTCTGCATTTAAAGCTAATCTCCAATTGTAGTCTAATCCCATAATCGTTTTTAACTGTTTTACTCAACAACATAATTTGTCTTCTACCAAAACCTAGATAACTCAAATTTTACTACTTTGAAACACATATTAAATACAATTTTTTTATTAAAAATTATCACAAATGGGTAAACAATTTAACAGTCATCTTACCATCTGTCTGGCTGCGAAGGGTCTGATAGCTTTGACCCTGATAGCTACATCCAGCATCTGAGATGCGATCAGGTGACCGTGTTTGGTGCCCTCTATCCTCGTCAACTCCACCAAGATGCTCACGTACCTGAACATGAATCATGAAAGAAAAATGTTTACACTGCCTACTTACAAGAGAATATAAAGTAATAATCTGAAGAGAACACATGGACAGTATGTATATAAACATAACCAGTAATATGTTCACTTACGATGAAGTGAAAGCAATAGAACAGTATACAACATAAATAAATAGACAGATATATATTGAGCTCCCCCCACCTAAACTCTATCAACAACCTATGATTGCATGATTGTATTTAAAAATATACCACAGAAAAGGAGAAGAGGAAAAGGGGTTCTACTTTTTGGTGTTAAACAGTTCCCAAGCCTAAAGATATTACCTTATTATATGATTACAGAATAATAAGAAACATTAAGTGTGTACCAGGAATTGACACAGAAGTACAACAAAAAATAGGTTATCCAATCTTACCACTCAAAGTTGATGATGTACTGGTAGTTATTCTGGCTACAGATCTCAAGTATCTTAGCTAGAAGCTCATCCCTGTACACCGATCCCTCTGCCTTGTCCACGTGAACCATCAGCTTCTTCACGATTTCCATCAGGTTCTTCTTCGATACCTAGGGTCAAGATTGAAATCAGGGGGGTGTTTCACAGAACTTGTCATCAGTGACAAATGACAGTTTTTGTTATAAGCTACTGAAATCCTTGCTTCTGATTGGTTATCAGCAGATTTGTCACAGATTTTTGTCATTTGTCATTGAAAAAAGGCTTTGTGAAACGGGTCCCAGATGTAGGCTGTACACTTCAAGGTTTGAAAGGGAGATGGTCATTATGTTGCGACACCAGACTTGACGGAAATACCATTAATGGGTGTACAAGTCTCATAATCAGCAAAGCCATAGTCCAATCAGGAAATCAGAGAGTTTTTGGGTGAGAAAAATGTAAGATAATGACTTTACCATAAGGGGGGGATGGGTGAAAAATGCAGAGCATTGCACAAAGACTGTTGGTAATGAAACTGAAGGCTAATTCTGGTGATTGACAACACCTGTTATTGGGTAAACACCCGAATGGTACCGAATTCCCCATGAGAGCCCACTCCTACATGTATGTGTCTTTAAAATAAGGTACACTATCGATGAAGCTGATCCCTGTACAACGATCACTCTGACTTGTCTATGTGGCTAATCAGCTTCTATGCTACAGTATGTCCATGACTCCCATCAGGTTCTTCTTCGACACCTCTCATCAAGTTTTAGAAAGGACATTGCAGAAAAAATGGGGGAGACACTCAAGACTCTACACTCTTAACATCAGTTTGAATGTGTCTTTAAAATAGGGTACACAGTTGATGAGGCCTATCCCTATACACCAATCCCTCTGCCTTGTCTATGTGAAATGTCGGCTTCTTTGGTATGTCCATGATTCCCACCAGGTTCTTCTGCGACACCTCTCATCAAGTTTTAGAAGGGATATTGCAGAAAAAATAGGGGTGAGACTCGAGACTCTTAACATAAGCTTGAACCCATCCCCCCCCCCCCTCCCCACCACCACCACACCCTCACTTTTCAATCAAGAAATTGTCAAGTTGTTCTCATTATGTCAGAGAGCAGCACTTAATTTTGGACTATTTCTCTTACTCACAGGCAACAGACCTTGTTTATACGTCATTGTTTTCTCGCACAGAAGGTCCCACCCCACTTTACCTCTAAAAACGTAATTTTCCCAATGAAGAGGTTTCCACGCTGTTCTTACCATGCCGTAGAGTAGATCCAGAGCTCTTAGTCTGATGGACTCATCCCTATCATCCAGGCAGTCTAAGATGAGATCCTTGTGGCTTTGGACAGACTTGGGGTGTGTCTTCAAGATCTTGCTCATGGCCAAAAGACCAAGGTACTTCACTGCAAAACAAAATGCAAACAATATTATCATTCATTATTAAAGACATGTCATTATTATCCAGGCATTCTAAGAAATGTTCTTTGTGGTTTTTGGACAGACTGGTGTTTATAAATACATGTAGCAGGAGTTTTCTACTAAATTGTCTATGGTGTTCATATTACCAAACCAAAGACCCTAAAGCATACCACATTTGATACCATGACTTGTCTTTTCTTTACAAATACAGAACGATTAGATCAGAGATTCTCAAATGAATTCATACTTCATAATCCTATTATTTCATAGAGAAATTAAATAAACTAGTGAGATACTACTGCGAAAGTAATTACTCATGGTACTGAATGACAGAGAAAATGAATACTCACAATTCTGATCTGAATCTTCTATGAGAATCCTCAGTTTCTGCACACATAGCTAGATAAAGAACATATATACACAAAACATACCACGATAAATACAGGTAGAACAGCCATTGATAAAGAAATATCATGACAAAGTCATAGTCTGAACTGAATACGTACCAGAATTTTAGACATATATTTCTGAAAAATGTGTTGTTGTTTTTTACTTTACATTCAAGCTTTAGTAATATAACTCCAATAAATTTAGATTTCATGTAAAAACAACTCATTCTTACTGATGGGGAGATTTTCAAGAATTAAATATCAAATAGTTTTTAAACATTACAATTTCTTTTAGCATCGTCCAGAAAGAATGCAGAAAAATATTAATTATTTCTTTTCCCCCACTGGGTGAATTGAATAACATGCTCAAGAAATTGATTCTTAAACAAAGCTACACTAAAGATCATAGCCCAAATGACACATCACTTTAAAACCCGTCTGTACTAGTTTGGCCAGGGGGATGAGACCTCCCTGCAAGTTCACCGACAGGTGGTTATCTCATCAAATCAGCTCTCAATTAAAATAAGAAAAAGGGGATCATGGGGGACCAATAGGCACTGATTAGGCATTGTTTGCTATATAGAGGGCGCAAGTAGCTATAAGTAGTGCAGTGGGCCTTTAAATGCCGCTCTAATGGAAGGACAGTATATAGAGATAATTTACTACAACATAGAAATATGATTACATTATCAGCTATTTCAAGGGTATAGAGAGTATGGGTAATAATACAAGTTTTGCATCATTACTTTGGGTGAATTAAATTTGTTGCACTCAAAAATAAAATGTGCATCATTAGTTTGGTGCAAAAACACATTACATTCTTTCACTCAATAATAAAAGCTATGCATCATTAGTTTGGTGCGGTATGCTTATTCTTTTTGTTTATCAATTAAGTGTGCATTAATAGTTTTGTGTCATGTAAACGCCAGATTAATTACATAATTATTTACAATCAACAAAGATTTAAAAAATTATAATATTTAGGAGGCCTGTCAATGATGGGAGAATAATGACAATAAAACTGAGCATTTGATGGCACAATGTCTGTCACCACTGACCGACTTTACAATAGACCATGTAACTCTCTACCTAACACAGTGTGACAGACTCCATGGTTAGATGAGTTTCCATATGGTGCACAATTATGCTTCTCTAAACTGTCATTAATGCCAATGAGCGCACTACCCATGAAGTGCTATAATACTGTTGACCTTCATGAACACTCAAAGCTAGTTGAGAGACATAGTTGCATCACTGGAAGTTGCTTCTGATTGGTCAGTCATTTGTGGAGCCCCCAAAATTCTCCCCTCCCATAGAGATTGTATGCGGGAGGGAACTATTCAGAGCTCAATGATTTTAAAACATGTCCCTGCTTGTGTACAAGTGTCACAACTATCGATATGAATATGCCATAGTCTATTCCTCACCCTCTACATGGAGCATAGCAAATTACATTGTATTAAACCTACATAGTTGTTCCACTCCCTTCCTTCACATCAAACTATGTTTTAATTTATTTAATAATTTTCAATGTCGATGTACAGGAAATAATACATTTTTCACAAATGAAATGCCTATAATAACTTGGTGTACTACCTTGGAAAGTTGTAATTCATACAGAATAGGGAATCATTTCTGGCCTTCTACAGGTTAGATATATTTCATTGATATAATAGTTTGCCAATCATCAAGAAAATAGCCCAAACAAAATTCTGAAATTTAAACTGTAAACTCTGGACTGACATTGTTCCCAAAAAGTAAATGCTCTTTGTTTTTTCTTATTTCCCATATCTCAAAGTGGAACAAATGCAAGAGAGGGCATGCATACATCGTGAAATTGAACAAACAACAATGTTGGAAATTGGTAACCATACCCCCATGCTCCGAGAGGGACAATGATGAAAGGAACATCAGAAATGATGAGGGCTAAAGAGTTTCTTCCATGCATGCAATGCAAGCTCCCACATGCCCCGACGATACCCCTTCAATTAATTCCACCTCTAATTGTACCATCACCATGTGAATAAAGTCTAGTACCCTTTTGCCTTGTGCAAAAGGTGATATATCTTAAAGTACTAATAATCTTGGAACCTTATGATATGTTCAAGTTCAAGTTCAAGTTCAAGTTTTATTTCCACATTTGATTTAAAAAAACACAAGTACAATTTATATGCATATATATACATTAACAAACGTTAATATGTATCAGCTAGATTTGTACCTTAATCACGTGACTACAATTTAGTACCTTTTGACTTGTTTGGAGTACCTACCAGTAGTCTTGGAATAATTTATATAATGTCTTTACCTAAACTCCACTGGCACCCATTTACTTACAGTAAAAGTTCTAATTTCATTTAGGGTTACTGATTGTTCTGTATTTTCACCAACTTGTTATCCACTTTATACTAACACCTATACCTAAGAACCACACATAAGATCCTCCCTCTCCTCCCCACCAACTTAACAAAAATACTTGACATCTTATACCCGTTTACAGCTATATAAGTATACATAGGATCGTGTGTTTAATTATATACTGTACACATACATGTAATATCAATATATATATATTTTTTTTTTTTGTAAGGGAGAGGAAGTGAGAATAATATTAGGGCAGTTAGCTTTTTAATACAAAGCTTTGTGCAAGTGTATCTGTTTGCTATTTTTTAATATATAATTATGCTGTTAGAAGCACTTCAAAAAGTTTAGGGTATTACTTGTAATAATAAAGGACATCAATGTTGGGGAAATTGGAGAGGTAGAAGAGAGTTTCAGCTACAGAGATGTATTGTAAATGTAGCATGCACTAAAATGGGTGTGCTATAAATGAATAAAGTCATCTAATATAAAAGAGTGAGTATTTCTCACTTTTATTAAAGTAAAAATTGGATTCTACATGCCCCATTGATGAGAGAGAAATGAGAGTAGGAGAGAACTTTGTTACAATTTTTTTTTTCTTTAAACTAGAATTGATACTTATTGCAAATGATTCCAATGAAAAACAATAATTTCCTTCCCATCCTTTGCATGCATTTTCTAGTTTCAATGTTGTGAAATATCTTTCTAATGGCACCAGCATGCCACAAAAATACTTTATTTATGCAATACATGACCTTTCTTTCTTAGTTTTGTTTTGTTTTTGTTTCAATTTTTAATCAGTGGTTATCAGCTCTTCACTTGAGCGGTATGTCACATCTTTTAAGTTTTCTGCCACAGAAATTGAAATGCCAAAAACTTTGCATATATATCATATTATGATATCTAATATGTTGCACAACCTGCATATCTAGCACTTTTCCAGAATACAGATGAAGTCTGTAAACAAAGTTCTTTCCTCTCTCTCTTAACTATAAATGATCAGTGTTCAAGCTTGAGTTGTAGCATTGTTTCACAAACAAAGAATTAATTCTTACAGCACCCCATTCTCAATAAAAGGAATGTCGCCAATTTACCTGAATCGACGCAGAGTGATCTGGCATTCCTGAAGACAACGAAATCAAAACTGCAGGTTATCAGAAGATAGTTTTAAAAATGAAAAAAGGATAAAAAATAAGGAGGAGAGGATGGAAGAAAAGATGAGGGGTAAGGAGAAGGGGAGAGAGAGAGAGAAAAAAAGATGGAAGAACAAAATTGCAAACCTTCATTCACTTCCCATAGTCCTGATGTAAACAAAATAATAACCCTGTATCAAAGAATATGTTTCATTAGTATAAACTGAAGTGAAAATAATGAAATGGAAATGAAATTAAAAAAATTCAAACAGAAAGAAAAACATAATATGACAAATATAAGTGACAGTATTGGCCTAAAATGAAGAAAAGAAGATAAATATTACCTTTTTCTTAAAAGCTAGTAAGAATTCCCTATCACTTATCCAAAACGGTGCGCATTCATATGTAGATCAGTGAATATCTCTCTTTACCTCTATCCCAACATTTCCTTTTTATTTATTTAACATACCGGTACACAATTTATGAATTTTAGAAATAAAAAATGACAGAAGAGAATGTGTCAATTAAAATGGATCACTTCCCGGAACTTCCACAATTAACAAGACTAGCATGATATTAGCTTCTATTTACATATTTAGTAATTCAATTCTTTCTTTCATAAAAACTTTATAAATTCAGGCATTCCAAACAAAACAAGATAGCTAAATTTGTTGTTGCCAGGAATTCTATCATGGTGAATCGCATAACAGGATATTAAAGTTGATTTGATTGATCAATGAACTTCATATCTTTAACTCCTTATCAAGGAAATGGTGGGGATGGGGGGGGGGGGGGGGGCAGATTCTTAAAAATGAGATGTTATTTAATTGTTATGACCCAAGTTATACTTACCAGATATAACTGTGTTGATGCACTCATACAGCAGGGACATAGCTGAAGTACTGTGGTGTGGAAAAATAGAGAGATACACGCATGTATATTGAGATTAATTCCTGGGTTTTGAGATCAAAGAAATGCATGTACATTATTATCTTAAAAGTAAAGGCAAACATGACCCAAACAGCATCAAGCATGAATATTTTTTTTAAAAAGTGGACCTTAAAAAACAATATATCAGAGTAGAAATGAAAGAAGGGTATTACAATTATAAACCAAAATTTCCTTGTCATTATGACACTATTTGCAAGTTCCCACAAAATGTAGATCAAAACAGGCACTTGGCGTTTTTTTTTACCTACGCTATATTACAGCAAAGGACTTTTGCAGTAGGGGTTGATATTTGATCATTAGCGTTGTCATAAAAACTCCCCCTTTTCACTTAAAAAATGCATGTCCACAGGAAATAATTGTTTGTCTTACCTTAATTTTTTTGAGTTTTGAATGCTTTAATACATTCTTTTCTCTAAAAAACAGTATTTTTTTTTTTTTTAAAGCCGACCATCGATTTCAATTTTTGGGGGGTTAGTCGCAAAGGGCAATACAACATCTTTTTTGTTAAGGCCTTAGGGTCTGCTCTATTACTTGTGGGTAGGATAAGAATGTTTGAGTACCTACCTGTGGATGAGGTTGGTGAGGGGCTCTAATAACTTCTTTCCGAGTCTAGGCTCTAATGGTGTGAGGGCGCCAAACTGTCAAAGAAGAAGAATAAAACAAAGCACGTACATGAAATCAATTACCAATCAACAACCATCGCAAATCAACAAGAAGTTTCAGGATTAATTCAGAAATCGTAATTTCCATATGCATGTCACTAAATCCATATTTGTTAAAAAAACATAAATGACCTTGCAACTATTCCAATATACTTGGCATAAAAAAAAGGATGACAAAATGGTGATGAGTGTAATAGCTGTAAACGAAACCCAGACAACATTATGAGATGATTTCATTACATAACATAAAAAAGTATCTGCTTTTACAAATCATATGTTGCGTTGCTCAATGACTTCCAACCAACTGCCACCTAACAGGACAGCTGAGAGATGTTTCAACACATACATAATTCCATTTCCTACCAGTTTAATGATCTTGATCAGCATCCAGTTGTTAGTAGAGGATGTCATTAGCTTGAAGAATAGTGGTGCGAGTGATAAGTAGTTCCTTGGGTTCTTCCTGGCCAGCTCACAGATTACGTTTACCGCTGCAGACTGGACACCTGCAATGAGAACAGAAAAAGAATTGGATGAAGAAACTATTTCAATGCATCAATATGTTATGGAAATCTTCTAGACAACAAAATTGTCATGGATTTTATCTTTTTTATTTTGTTGAGGAAAAACAGACAATGCCAAACGTTTAGTCAGCCCCCCCCCCCCCAAAAAAAAAATAATAATAATAAAAAAATATTTAAAAAAATATTAAAACTAGATGGAATTCGACTGCACGCAGTCAAAAATGATGCCTCCGTCATCGAGCAATTTTACAAACCAAAACAGAAGAAATTTTTCGAATTCAAGTTCAATTGTAATCCATTGACAGGTTCTCGGAATATCGTGATTACAAGCAATTTCTCATATACATATATGACCCTTTGATCTTTGACCTCATGACCCTAAAATCTACTCAGTTCATTGGCTCTGCAAGATGTCCTGAGTTAAATAGTAATCCATCCGTCAGTTCTAATGAGAATGCGTTCACAAGCTATTTTTGCATACATAATGAGCCCATGACCTTTGACCTTTGACCTTATGAACCAAGAATCTACTCAGTTCATTGGCTCTGCAAGTAACATACATGACCTAAGTTTGGCGGAAATCCATCAATCGGTTCTTGAGATAACGCGATCACAAGCTGTTTTTGCATACCTAATGTGCGCTGTGGCCTTTGACCTTTGACCTTGTGACCCCAAAATCTAATCAGTTCATTGGCTCTGCAAGTAACATACATGACGTAAGTTTGGCAGCAATCCATCAATCGGTTCTTGAAATAACGCGATCACAAGCTGTTTTTGCATACATAATGAGCCCTGTGACCTTTGACCTTTAAACTTCGTGACCCCAAAATCTAATCAGTTCATTGGCTCTGCAAGATACATACATGACCAAAGTTTGGCAGGAATCCATCAATCAGTTCTTCAGATAATGCGATCACGAGCTGTTTTTGCATACCTAATGAGCCCTGTGACCTTTGACCTTTGACCTCGTGACCCCAAAATCTAATCAGTTCATCGGCTCTGCAAGATACATACATGACCAAAGTTTGGCAGGAATCGATCAATCGGTTCTTCAGATAACGCGATCACAAGAACGGGACGTACGTACGTACGGACGGACAACCCGAAAACATAATGCCTCCGGCTACTTCGTAACGGAGGCATAAAAATTATAAAAATTAAAAAAATCCACCAATCTCTCCATGGTAACATTAATACCTCATGATATAAAGAGGACTCATGGAAAGGATACCTATTATAAGCAAGTTTCTTTGATTCCTATGTCGACAGAGTAAAGGCTTGTTCAGATACACTGTATCGTGCGGTAAACTGTCGCTAAAAAGTTTTAAGATACAGAAATGTGAAGCATGTTACATTTTATGTCATCATAAATATTTAAAAAACGCTGCATTTCTGAACGAGCCTTTAGTGTCCAATGCTCAGGTTAGAAACAGTCTATTCTGAGCATTCCTCCAGGAGAAATACTCTTGGAAGACAGTTAGGTGGACATGCCTCTCTATATAGGAAGCAACAAGTTAAGGTTTGAATTCAGTGTTTTCTAATTCACGTTAAACAGGAAGGAAACTAGTGGCTACAATATACAGTTACATGTCTATATACATGTAGGAAGCAGCTATACTGGACTTGCTATAAGAAGTAGTCATTCTAACATTCATTTGGTTTGGCTTTGATGGTTTGTTTTACCCGACTGCTAAGAAAGCATGTGTAATAATAATAATAATATTGGATTCTTATATAGCGCACGTATCGACCTTGCAAAGGTCCTCAAGGCGCTCCAACATTACCCGGCTATGCTAGTCTGTAAGTAAGCAACCAGAAGACCAAGGGCTTTAAGTTCTCTCCGAGGGACTCTGTAATGATGAATAATGCCTTACCAAAGGGCACTAGCTCATCGACTTGGTTTCGAACCCGGGACCTCCCGGTTACGAGACCACTGCTCTACCACTGAGCCATCGCGTCTCCTTAATTATTGATTCAGTGATTCCAAGTGTTTCATTACCTGGATCGGGATCCTCAAGCTTTTCTTTCAGCCTTGGGAAGGCCGGTCTCAGTGCATCAGGGAACTGCAAAAGATGAATAAAAATAAAGACATGTATAAATTAATTTGAATCCATCAGCAACAATGTTTACCCGTACAGTACATGGCACTAATATTGATATTGTCCACAGCAATTTCCCACAAAATAATGAGGACTTGAAGAATGTGATAGTTTAAACTCAATGGTCAGTATTCTTGACATTTAACAGTTAACATTACGTTTAATCTTAAAGGTAATACAAAGTTTTGGTATGGGGTCATGTATTTGGTAAAATTAACATATTGGAAGCATATGCGACTCTACAATATTCCGTGATCGTTGTCGCGGTTGAAATCGATTCTAAAGTTATGAAATTATAAATAATAAACTCTTTATGTTGTATAGCTCCCTCTCAAGGTCAAGATATTAATTAAGCTATAAAACAATGCTTCTTGACTAAAATCGACCGGTTAGCTATTCCCGTTTGGAAATTATATATCACAACTACATATTCTGAAATGTTCATGGTCGCAGCTACCATTGTACGGCCGTACGGCGCTATTTGAAATTTATCAGAATTTACCGGGAGCACCGGTAAATGTTTTTATTCAATTTTTCTCGAAAGCAGAAGTGTTTTAGAGGCTAAATTTTCTAGTGCTTATATTACATCCACAGGGGCATCCAAATATATCAAAATTGAAAAGAATCACCACCATCCAATTTTCAAAAATTCCCAAAACTTTGTAATACCTTTAATCATCAGGCTCGTTATTATGTGACATCTCTCTTTTTTTTCCTTCTAAATCATCATTTAATATAAACAAGAAATGCATAATTGTTAACGCAATAAATATAACAATGCAGGTACATGTAGTCACCCATTTTGAATGAAATGGAATATACATTTGTACATGTACATGTACAAGTAAAAAATTATTTAGCTGAAGCATACAATTAAGGCAAAACTTTCTCAATAATATCACCAGGTAAGTCAGGTAGTAATTCCAGTCGTATAAATTCACCAACCTTGAGGAAAATCTTGTACATGAGGAGCACTGCCTTCTTCCTGATATAAGGCCTCGTAGATGCCATCTTCAGGGAAAGAATACAAGGACACAAGCACATTTAGAAGAATGACAAATACTTTTGCAATAAATGCAAGGTAAAGGCAAAATGTTTTATGTATATTTCCATATATTTTACTAATGTAAAGCGCTTTGAGCATGTTATGTAAAGGCGCTATATAAATATCAATATGTATGTATATACATGTATGTTATTTTTTTCTTCAGAAGAACTTGTTTAACTCATTTCTCGTCACTCCAAGCTACATTACTTTTGGAGACAAAATTAAATTGGTTCCTTTACTTCCAACACATTTTTTAGTCCAAAAGTGTCAATGGAAATAAACATGACCAGTTCAAATGTAACTAATTTGGGGCAAATTGAAACAGGACTTTTACAGTGAAACTTAACACATGTTCCACTTAGATTTGTTTTGTATCTCCAAGTACTCCAAATAGTATTAAAACACAATAATTCATCTTAATATCAATTATAAATAAATATATCAGAATACCAGTAACTTGGTAGAACAAGTACTAACTAGAAACACTACAATGCACATGAGTATATATGAACAAATTTGAATATATAGGAATATATAAAACTACATTATGAATATATTGCAAATGTCTAGGACACTACTATTTATAACAAAACATTAAAAAACAAATAGCACAAAAATTGTATACCATACATGTATATAGCTCCTTGACAAGAAAGACATTGGGAGGTCAGCGGTAATTCATGTAGGGGTCAAGGGGTCAAATCAACTCACCAGACTCATGAGGTCATTGGCCAGATCTCTGGCAATATCAGGGGAGGTGAAACATGCAAGCCCTGCCATGGCGACGCCCGCTTCATACTGGCTGACACTGTTAATGTCCTACAAGGGGTACGTAGGAGAGGAGCCAGGGGGGTGGAAGAGGGGGTGAAAGGGGTACAGGTGGGGTATAGAGGGGTACCAGAAGGGTATATGGGGATTCAGGGGTGGTAGAGAGAGGTGAAAGGGGTATCAGAGGGGTACAGAGGGGTACCAGAAGGTTATATGGGGATGCAGGGGTGGTGTAGAAGGGAGGGGTAATAGGGAGTTGGATAGGTTGATATGACAGGGGGGTTAATGGGGATGAGAGGGGTGCATGGGGATGAGAGAGGTGCATGGGGGTAGAGAGGGGTGCATGGGGATAGAGAGAGGGTGCATGGGGGTAGAGAGGGGGTGCATGGGGGTAGAGAGGTGATAGTTAAGGACAGGTTGTTTATGGATTGCATGGAGGCATGCATAAGGTGGGAGAGGGGAACCAAGAGGTGCAGTGTGGTGCAGGGGAGGCCAGGGTGGAAGGGGTACGACAGACAGGGTGAATGGGGAAGGGGCAGACGTAAGATGGATGAAAGGGTGGGTAGCGTTGGTACAGGTGTGGTTGTGTGGACAAAGGGGAGGCAATTTTGAGGAATATGTGATTACATGGGAAGAATGGGTCATGACGCGACAAGAAATTTTGATAGGTACAATAGTTGATCAAGAGAGGTTAATGAGGGCGCGAAGTTGATATAAGGAATTTAGGGTGATAGGAAAGTTGATAGAGAGGTACAAATGGGATTCATGTAGACAGGTAAATTGGGAAGAGTGGTGTTAAATCATGTACGGGCAATTTGGGATATGAGGATTGATTAGAGTTATGGAATGATTAGGGAAAATTATGAGGAACGCGACAATCATTTTGAGATTAGTTTTTGGAGAGACGGTGAGTTTATTGAAAGCAAAAATTAAAAGAAATGAAGGTCAACAGACAATTTGCACAACAAAACAGTACTTGGAGTAATAGCATTGGGGATTACAAAAGAACGGGCAAGGAGACCATTAAACAGAATGAAAATATACGAAAATTAATCCATCAAAGTATAAAAAGGAAATGTGAGGAACAATGAGAAAAGATGGGATGAATGAGAGGAAAGGGTGCAAGGGTGCAAGGATGTTTTGGATTCATGGAGTTTTGAGAGGATGAGTGGAAATTGGAATCGGAATCAGAAAAATGGGAAGAGAAAGGTAAACAAAAGACAATATCAACACTGTTCACTGGTTACTCAAATGTGGTCATTTCAGTAGGTCTTAAAACCAGTTGAAAGATTACCCCAAAGGCCTGTCCTCATCAGCTCAAGTTTGCCAATAACCCGCTATTTTCAGACTCTGGATATTATCCCGAAGCTCAAAATTGCGTCTTCACCAGACCGATATGCTCATCACAAACTAGCTCAGATGGACGCAAATTAGCCCGCTGTTTCCCAAAAATGAGATATTTTGGAAACAAGACCAAGATTTCCCTGGATATTTTTTTGACTAAGTATCTCGCAGACTGATGAAGACGCATATTAACTGGCTAATTTGCGATCGGGATAGTTGAAATAGCGGGTAATTTGGCAAATTCGAGCTGATGAAAACAGGCCTCAAGAGAGTTCATACTTTCAGTCTCTTCCTCATTCTCCCAACTGGTTTTAAGATTTGACAAATGTACTTTTTACAGGTAGGAGGATAAGAGAGTAGTTACACACAGTTTACCACCACCTTTACCATCAAGAACATCCCACCAAGGCACTATCAGGATAACTGGTTCACAATGTCCAACTATGCTCTCAAAGTCTTTCATACGTGATCTGCTACCATGACACTCACAGAAAATTAATCTAATGCTTTGTTAATTGATGTGATTTATAGGTTTACAGTGCACAATACATGTACACGTACACTGTACCAGGGCAGGTCAAATGACCTGTTAAAATTCAGACTGACATGTTAATTTGAACAATTTTGCCATAATAAGTCTATCAAGAGATCAAAGATAATCCCTTTGTTTCCACACTATTATGAATAAATAAAGGTAATAGGTGTGAAGCCATAAAAATGCTGCAATTGAATAGTCTGATCATAATCATCATATGATAGACTGATTGATGAAACTGAAAGTGTGTCACCGTGTCTGTGTCTGTCAACTGGCATTGTCTTTCTCAATGAAATTTTGCCTCTTGATCAAAAGGTACGTGTGATTTTTTTTCAACTCAAAAGTTTATCGCATGCCAGGTACAGAATTTTAAAGCATTAGATTCACTTTCACTGTCATGTTGGCAGAACTCGTACAAATGCCACAAATGTATGCTGATAAAAAAAAACACGGGTTGGGCTAGATAACAGTCACTGGTCCACAGAAGCAAGGGCTTACATGGCACAGACCAGACTTACCAGTGCCATGATATCATTGGCCAGGTCATGTGCAAGGTCAGAGGTCAAGATACATGCCAGGCCTGTGATAGCGATGCCCGTCTCATACTGGTTGTGGCTATTCAGATCCTGTTTTGTTTTCATTACAGTCACAATACAAGTCATCATACATGTATGTATAAAAACAAAAGGTGTTTTGTTTCTATTGAGCACTCTCCACTTGGCACGTTCAAAAAAACGAGTGGGTATACCCATGTACCTCCCCCCCCCCCAAAAAAAAAAAAATATATATATATATATAATATAATAATAATAATAATGATAATAAATATGTAAATAAATTAATCAAAAAATAGAAACAAATGAAAAATTAATAAAATGTCAAAAATTGTAATAAAAACAATAATAATATAGAAAACAATGGTAATTATAATAATTCTATCTAAAAATTATTTGAAAATATTTGAGAGGTAAGGTTATGCTCACTTACAAAAAATCTTTAGTTGGTCACTATACATATTTAGGCCTGCATACTGTAGATATTTTATTCCAACAGATATCGCAGTTTCATGACAACATTTTAAAAAGAAATTATTTATCCCAAACCATTTGCTCTAAATAATCAAAAAAGTGATAATAAAAATTACAAAAAATACCAAAACTTTATAAAATATAAAGTATAAAATCTGCAAACAAAAATAAATACCTGCTTTGGCATTATAAATAAAGAATTATGAAAAAAATGTAAAGAATGTTTATACACACATACTTGTGCACTGTAAGAGAATTATCATATAAAAACTGCAGTTCACTTTCATTTGTAAAAATAGAAACAATTCAGAGGTAGTAGGATGGTGAGTGAGATCAAAACCTATGTGTGTGTGTTTGCATTTCCTGAGAGGCTGAGACTCGATCATGTGAATAACTCATACACGTGATATTCATGTATGTACATGTACAGTATATAGCAGATTTAAGTACAGGTACATTGTACGAGGTGCAGATGTTTGTGCAATTACCAGCATTTCTAAAGTAGCAAATACTTCTTGCTAGTTTATAGTTTCCCTCTTGCTAGTTTATGGTTTCGCTTTACACATGTACTAGTAAAATAGTGCACAAGGGGTATATCGCCCTCTCAAAGTCGTAAATTGTATTGAGTAGTACACATAAAGTCAATACAGTTGAACAATTGGTTATTTTGATAACATTGTAAATTGAAATGGTAATGGTAATTAACAACAACAAAAATGCAATGTTGGGATCCTATCAAGTCTGCATACTATGCTTACATGCAATAAGATCCCCAAATTTCACAGATGTACTGGCTGTTCATGTAACGAAACAAGTAACAAAGATATACTGAATCAAATGCATAACCTGCTAAAAGGATATTTTACCCATGGCAGTACAGTATTATTATTGGTCTGATGATACAATGAACCACTTTATTGCAAGGGTAGGATTGCCCTTTACCGGTAATTGTTGGCAATTGGAGGAGGGAAAACTGATCAATTTTAAAATAAGAAAAAACTGCTATGGGTTATCAAACAAGTTTAAAAGTTTCTGAAACTTAATCCATTGTCTAAGAGATTGATTAGGGGAATGAAAGAATTCAGCAATCAACAGATTAAATCAACAGATTAAATGCAATCATGGTGATATAAACTCATTTCCTTCAATACTACATGCTGAGAAATTATCAGTCCAATGTTTTCATATGCCGTTTAGATAGTCAGTCATTAAATGCGTGTTCAAACTCGTTTTACATTGTACATTAAATGAAATCAAATAAACAAAGATCCATTTACGTACTCTGTTTACTTTTTAAAGGCATCTAGTACTTGTGAGTTAGATCTTTAAAAATTTGTGCAAATATCATATATTTCCATCACCAAATCCATGAAGTTACCTACATGTACATACTGTATAAGCACAAAAATACTAAGTTGATGAATAACAGTTTCATATGAGTCTTTGATAACAGAGCAGCTCTATCATTTAATAAATTGAATTGATGAGAGAGAGGGTCACCGAAATATGAAGCATTACATGTTCATGAAACGTTAATCAAAACGTCATCGTACCTTTCTGATCATGTTCGTAGCATAATACGTACTAAAATATGAAGCATTATCATGAAACGCTTAAATAAAACATTGATTAAAACGTCATCATACCTTTCTAATCATGTTTGTAGTAAAATACGTACTAAAATATGAAGCATTACATGAAACGTTGAATGAAACGTCATCATACTTTTCTGATCATGTTCATAATAAGCATGAGGACTTTTGTTCCTTCAGCTCTATCACCAAAAAGTGTGAATTTATGAGACAGAGGGTCACTGAAATATAAAGCATTACATAAAACGTTGATTAAAACGTTAAATAAAATGTCATCATACATGTACCTTTCTAATCATGTTCGTAGTAAAATACGTACTAAAATTTGAAGCATTACATGTAGATGTACATGTACATGAAACGTTGAATAAAACGTCATCGTACCTTTCTGATCATGTTCGTGGTAAGCATGAGGACATCCGTTCCTGCAGCTCTATCATATAATACTAGATTGAATTTATGAGACAGAGGGTCACTGAAATATGAAGCAATACATAAAACGTTGGATAGAACGTTGAATAAAACGTCATCATATATTTAAATTATGTTCGTAGTAAAATACGTACTAAAATATGAAGCATTACATGAACATGTACATGAAACGTTGAATGAAACGTCATCGTACCTTTCTAATCATGTTCATAAAGATATGTACTCAAATATAAAGCATTACATGTACATGAAACGTTGAATAAAAGGTCATCGTACCTTTCTGATCATGTTCGTGGTGAGCATGAGGACATCCGTTCCTTCATGGAAGCTCTGGGCAGCGGCCATATATCCGATACGCTTGAAGGTGAACTTGGGTGAGCTCATCACCTCGATGATGTTGAAGGCTGCCCAGCTGATGTCGTAACCAAGCATGTTCAGCTGTGAAAACAAAATGTAGATGATGAAATGAATGAATATACAGGTACATGTATGTATAAATTCATACATTTTATATGTTATACATTTGCAAAGACTTTCAATTAAACCTACTTCATTTACAAAAAGCCTTGTCCATTACATATTGAAATGTATGAACATTACAATGACGCAGCACATACTGCAGAGCTGCCAACCTTGTGCGACCAAAAAAAGGAATCATGATGGCAAAAAAAAGGAATTTCAAGCCAAAAAAAGGAATTTAAAACAAAACTTACAACCACGCGCGACACACTTCCAATGCAGAAATGTTCATTCATCATGCTGTTGAGAATATTTTTCTCTTCAAGTATGTTTTAAAATGAGTTTTCTATTGAATTTGTGGGCAGTTGTTTGACGTGTGTTATGTTAAAAAAAAAAAAAAAAAAAAAAAAAAAAAAAAATATATATATTAAAAAACGTATTTTATGTAGAAAAAAAACGGAATGGTTGGCAGCTCTGATACTGTCATCTGAACAAGATTTTTGGGGGGATATTTACAATGTACAGTAGGATAAACTGCCCGGGGGTTGGTTTTACGACAGTCTTTGCAATCGTGTTATGTAACCAACTTTAACACATGTATGCATAATTTTGGACATATACATGTATGTACATGGATATGTGGAAGGAGATTCAACTTGATACAGACATGTGTGAAAATGTTGAATTTAACGTGAAAATGTTGAATTTAACTTGAAAATAAGCTACATGTAATATGACAGCTTGAAAGGATTACAAAAAACAATACAATGCACTAATAATGTGCCATACATGTACCTAGTAACATTTACCTACAAGTACAATTTACATCTAGCTCGGCTGTATTGATGATGTACATGTACAATACATGTACATGTATGTTATCTTGGATAGGACCAAGGTAAAAGCCGTTACCACAGCTACATGTACAGTACATAATGGCTATCAACTTGTTCTATAATTATATAACATTGAATAGCCTTGAGTGGGATACAAGAGCATATACCGTAAATAACGTTGTATAAACCGCCCTCGTGTATTAACCGCACCCCTCTTTTTCGCCCTTAAATTTTTTTTTTTTTTTTTTTTTTTTTTTTTTGCCGAGATTTTTTTTTTTTTTTTGTGTAAGATCATTACGGTACTGTAAACTAAAAAACAGTAGGGACCTAGGATAGAACCTTGTGGTACACCATGTAATAGAAAAAAAATTGGAGGAATTATTATTATAAACTACATATTGAGTTCTATCAGAAAGATTACTTTCAAACCAAGATGACAGACAAATTTGAGTGTTGTTCTAGTTTCCGAGTGGTGAGTCAACACACCGATTACCGAGCCGGGAGACATTGCCAGGCATAGCGCCAGGTGGAGGGGCATAAATTGAAACTTTAAAAAAAAAAAAAAAATTTTTTTTTTTTTTTTTTTTTTGGTGTACCGTGTATAAACCGCACCCCCGACTTTGAAATTTTTTCGGCGGCAAAAAAGTGCGGTTTATACACCGTTATATACGGTAGCCCACGAGCTGATGAGCATATTTCACGAGCCGGCACGATATCAAAACATCCCCAGAGCAAGTGCGATTTATCTTTGAATCTCACCAAAAGAACAGCCATTTATAGTATTCGTATTAATTGTTTGATATCTTGTACCTTAATTAATAGTTATCCTCATTATCTAGTACCTTAATTAATAGTTATCCCCATTATATCTTTATATTTCTTTAATTAACTTCAAACAAAGAGAGAAATACATTTTTTGTCCTAGCCCAAGCAAATTTCAAGGGCTGCACATACACATCCATCATAATAGACTGTATTCACTTACCGGCTAATAGTACATACATGTACCTGCATGAAACAGAAGATTTTTTAACTGAACTGTTAAAAGGCAGTTCAACAATCTTTGCTTGAAAAAGCAAGAGAATTCAATGAATACTCACATAAATCAGCTTAGCTACTGCATTGGCCTTGACTGCTGAGTTCTCCTGCCTCAACTCCTGCTTGATCTCCTCCATACATGATGAGATGTATTTAGCCTGGGGGAGGGGGGAGGGGGGTAAGAGAGAGACAATGGTACATGTTCAGCTGAGGTTAAAGTTGATACTCTAAGCAAATAAATGTCCCTTAATTTGTTACCTACGGCAAGTATATGTCATTTTTAAGTTTTTCAATTACTTAGTATATCACAAAAAAATTCTGTCTACTCGAAATCCTCAATTGAAATGTCTAAAATATCCGCCTCTCTTTGCATAGAAAATCAGTCACGACGCTGGTCTACTATTTATGACCTCACGTCCGGGAGAGAGTATATTCACGTACCCGGATGTTCCATAGCAAACATGTGCAGAGTGATACGATTTTCTGCATATTTTTGTTTCAAAGGCTGAAAAGTCTAATAAATCATAATTCTATGTACAATTCTTTACCTTCCCCTAGTACTTCATAGTATTAATATCAATTCCCCTTTTAAAAATTATGACATATACATGCCAACGATGTGCTATTAGTCGATATTTTCACCATGTAATTTTTGTTTTGGTGTTGAAATCGGCCCAGGCACGGAGTGAACAGTAGCTGTCTACCCATGCACAGTTCATTACCATACACTACAGCGATCTGCCGATGGTTTCTTCTTCCTTTTTCCCATGTCTTTCGCCTTCCTTGGCCCTGAACATCCTTCATCTACCAATTCTGACACCGGTAGTCAGGAGCAAGTCTTTGTTAGTTGTTTTTCTTAGCTGGCAACGTCGCTTTCATTCTCTTGCAATTGCCGATAAACATATAACTAGCGCACGTACGTTCCATCACAAGCAAGCAGCGCCTAGAGCAGCGGCTTGGTCTTATACCTCCCGATTCTGCTCGCTCCACGAACGTTCATGCAAGAGCCGCATCACTCGCCAAAATATTATAGAGGAAGCGCGCTTGCATGATCTCGTTCAAGTTTAACATAAAATGTTTAACTGGTACTGTATCCTTTGTTGAGGCAGTCACACACATCTATGATAAGTACTATCATAGTTCTAGACCTATTCTTTTTACAAAACTGCTCATGTTCATCTGATGACATTATAATGCATCCGCCTATTCATAAGTGCACGATTTAACTTTAATTCCTAAGCAGTAAACTCGTCTTAAATCTCTACCAAATAGGTGAATATGAGGATATAAAAAGAAATCAGCGACTGGAAAATGTTGCTTCGTTATTCTTCATTCAAATGAAAACAGAAAATCCATCAAATATACTCCTTAACAACAACAAATCTAAGCTCTGACAGGATAGCATTTACGTAGGGATATCACTGCCATTCACTCTCACTGAGCCCATGACTCCCGTTCGTGACGTCACGGATAGAGGCCCGACTCTACGTGCACTTCCGGGTTTCAGACTTAGATATTTTGGTAGAGTTTACTCGAATAAATTCATTATTCTAAATTTGTTTTGTCGGGTGGACACCATTTGGTGTTATTATGTGGGTTAAAAGCTTTCTATTTATGTAATTATCTCAGTATTTGGGATTGTCTTAGAGTATCAACTTTAATGGAAACATACAATGTGCAATTTGTTTCCCTGAATATCATAGCCTCTATTACATGTATCTTAAAGATATAGACCGGTAGTGGTAAAATTGTGGTTCAAGGGTTTTGGGTGCAAAATATCTATTTAATATTGTTTAAATATTGCCTTCAGAGGTTTACATGTAGATGGCAATACTTCAACCTAAATTTGCAAAAAAGCAGAAATACATTGTATATGCCCAAATGTTAAATGTTTAAGTGCATTCGCGATATCTATACAGGCCAGATCCATACGATAATTTATCACTTAGTAAATAGTCAAAACATATTCTTTCACGTGATTGGTAATAATACATGTGTAGCTTCCATTTCATTTTTTGAGAGAGGGGCATTTCCAAAACTGGTTTATACCTTTAAAGGTGGTACTTCATACTTTGACAGAGGTTAAACTATCAATCTGTTTTTCAATCTAAACTCTCATTTGATCTCACGCCCAAACATGAGATGCATAATAGCCTAGAGGTAAAAAAAGAAACAGTGCATGCACAGCATAATGAAAGCATATACCGGTACTCAAATATGTTTTCCCTAATGCACATCAGATGCACTACAGTTGTGGTTGTGGCAATCTAACCCTTGTAATAAATTCATTTGTATGAAAGTCAAAAAATCTGAGAAATTGATAAGCAAAAGTTTGAAACAAATCGTACTTATAATGAGAAAGTAATGAATGTTTGAAATATGGGATCACTACAGGTACGCAAATCTGAAATTGGCAATTTTGTCAGTGGATTGTGATCCAGTGACTGATAAATCTCCCATTTATCGTGTACAAAAATATCATTAACTTTCTCCTGCATGTATAGTGCCTTCTCCCTTGGGGCACTACCGGGTACTCAAAATATATTATGGATAGCATCAGATATTATTATAGGTCCTCTGAAGAGAATACTCCCATACATGTACATGTACATTACATGTAAGTCGTACATTGTTGAATAACTGCAATTTTAGTAATTTTGTGTGTTAGAACAAATCTGAAAGTTGTAAACAAAAAATTGAGTAAGAATGTCCTTTCCCATTATCAAGAGGAGTGGGAGGGGGGGGGGGAGGGGCCGAGGGGGTTTCATTTATTTATTGTGGTATAAAAAACATTGTACATGGCAGCCTTTCGGCTGAATTGAGTGCAATTTATATACTGTAAGTAATAACACAAGGATACTGCACAAAATACAATAGTATTACAAAGTCATTCAAAATAGTACATTCATAACAAACAATTATAGGTACACCCATTTAGGCCTAATTATGTTAAATAGATAAATGGGATACTGCTTGTGTCGTTTCACGATGCTGATTTACTTGAGCTCGGACGTTACAGAGAATAGAATCACTGTCAAATACTGCTGATGAGAATTACAGGTATCTGACAAGTGATTAATGATAAGGCTGTGCACAACAGTGTAATGAGGTACCCGAGTACACTCCCAGGCTTACAAGCGAATACTCGAATATTCGGACGCCATGTTTTTTTATAATTTTTTTGAATTTTTTGAATTTTTTTTTTTTTTTTTTTTGCCACCACCATACCTTTGGAGCAGTATCCCAGTTCTGTCGCCGAAAACGCATGCAATTTTACTTCGAGTTGCAGTTGAAGGCGCCGATTTAATAATAATAATAATTAATAACAGTAAACAATGCTGTTTTAAAAACCAAAGATGGCAGAATAATCCATTTTCCTTTAAGTCCAAACAGAAATCCAGACATTTGGTCCCAGTTTCTGAGTGGTGAGTTTGACAGTGCTTGAGTTGGGAAACATTTTTACTGACGGCACCATGCCAGCGGCCGCCGCTCACCCAGGCACGGGTAAGCGTCGGCCTGGACAATTTTTTTTTTTTTTTTTGTGGGCGAATATTCGGGTACGAGAAATCGTACCCGAGTAGTTGTCAACATCATTAGGACCAGAAAGGCATACTAATTGCTATACAACAACTCTACATTCATTGTATGCTGCGTGGGGAGACCCTGAATGTGTTAGGCAAATCTCCGGGCTCAACTTTTTAAAGACCCTATCTGATGAAAACATAACTTTATATCAATGGAAAGCTGAATGAAGGTAAAATAAATATCAATATAAAGGAATACAACTATTATCCCTTTCAGTATTGCACAAAAAGAATTAAAACCTCATTTTTCAAATTGCGGGTCAACAGGGCTCAAATTTGCGGCAGCTGCATTGATGACATACTGTAACATGTGGAGCCGATCAGTTGGGCTTTATATCTGAGGCGATGAGCCTTGCCTAATTAATGCAAAGTCAATTTGTCAATAGCTAGTTTTTAGGTAGACAAATTCTGATTCTCAAAGCAATAGATTTGAGTTTTCAGAAAGCTTTTTAATTTACTCCTCTGACAGACACTAAAATTCATTTCTACTACTTCTTATTTAATTTGCCAATTCCATATTTTGGTGTATAATTGCAATTTTTCTAGATTTTATCTCGATGTGGGAAATATCAAACTTTTACAGTGCGTCTGTGCGTGTATGTATTACAACTGTATGAACTATACAATGTACATGTAGATGACCCTTTAGCATCTCATCAATTTAAAAACATGTTATAAACTAGCCTTAAGAGCTACAGTACAGTGTAGGTGATAATATGACATATTCAAATATGATTATCATATTTCGTTTTACTACTTAGCCCTTACAGCTATTTCAAACACTGGATCTATTTTAGAAACTATGTCTATAGATCTACATGTAATTTCTAGTTTACTTGGCACTTGACAAGACAGCACAAGTCAAGGTACGATTATACATGTACATGTATAATGTACACCCTGATAATGTGTGTATGGAAAGGTTACGTGTCCCGGACAGTTGATTTGAAAGAGCAATCAATTTGAAGAAGTTATTTTATTTTATAAGCAATATTTCATAAATTTTCTGAGACTTATTTAGACTTCTGTTGGACAATATTTTAAGGATAACTGTTCACAATATTTAGTGATTTGGTGAATATTTTCCATTTAATCTAAAGGCAAATGAGACACCCCCCCCCCCCCCCCCACTCATACACTGATATAAATGCTTAACAAGATACATAAGATAACAAATTGATAACTACAAACAAGACCCCCCTGCTCATGAAAAATCATCCTCCTCATCCAGAGCTATCAAGTGTCACGCATTTTGAGGGTCTGAAAACGCTCTCACTGACGCATGAGGCGCATCCGCGATTTCAAAAAACGCTATACCCTCGCCCGCGCACTCGTCGAGTCATGAAAATGTCATGCATAGCTGTGCTTTGAACTTGGTGTCTCTGCTCATCATCATCCTGCAATCCTCAGTTACTTCTTCAGGTTTCTACAGTCTCTGATTGATGGGGAATCAATGCCTTAATTTTGCACATGCGCAGGGCAGATCAGAGACGGTTTTCATATTATTATTATTATCTGCACTGCACCTCAACAGTACGACAATACACCTGATGGTGGCCTGTACTGCTACTGAAGAAGAAGAAGAAAACCACCAGTGTTAATCCAATCTTGCTTAGACCGAATTTTCCGTCTCTTTCGTTCGTTAGCCTCTTATTGGGGTAGGGTCGGCTCTCTAAAGAGAGTGCCGACCCGACCCTACCCCAATAAGAGGCTAACGAACGAAAGAGACGGAAAATTCGGTCTAAATCTTGCTTAAGGTGTCGATGAAGTTTGAGTCAATTCCATCTTGAGGGAGACTGTTCCAGTCGGAGACCACATCATCCGATCTCAGTAGACATGGTAGATTTGTAAACAGGCAACATGGGCATTGATTCCACATCCAGCAGGCGAGACCCCCTGTCCGGCCCAGGGCCAGGCGTAATAAAATTAATTATTTATAACAATAACATGTCGATCTAGGCTCTTGATTAAGTTTATTGTACCCTGGATTTATTTCATATTCATTTACACATTAACATATTCTGAGCTTACATCAAAACATAAACATTCATTCTTGAATCTTGCTAGTTGTTATAGACTATTGCTCAAAATGCATCCACTTTGACTGAGTCAGACAGAATCTATTTTCTTACTTCGTTATCCTTGTTGCTGCGAATACCACGGACCAAATCCTGCAGATTCTTCTCAAACACCCTCTCCAAGCTCCCCTTCACCTTCTTCAGTGTCACAGACATGTTGGTGCTTCTACTGGCCCGTGTTAATCATCAGAAAATAGGAACAAATACGGCAATTACAGGGTTTCGTTCACCATATTCCAGTGTCGTCTTTTCAGCTTAGCTCTTCGCCATTGACGTGATCTGGCATATGTGCATGATTTACATTATCATCAATGCATGCAGTGTTACAGTACAGTGTGCATGTGTGTATCGCAATTTTCCCATACAAAGCAGCTGAGTAGTAGCGGTCGATCGACGGACTGCTAGCGACGAGCTACCAGAGCCACCTGTCACGTGACTTGAGCAGACGGGACACGTCACACCCCTCTCGCTCTTTTGGTTATCATTATTCCAGAGAGAAAAAAATATGATGCACTCTCCTCAATACTGTCGAGAAAGTATGTATCTTTTCAATGTCAAGTCTACCGTGCCTGAATGTCAAACGTTCATAGAAAGGTGGATAACCAAATTCTATAGATTGGAGGATTTCATTGAAACATCATGGAGTCATTGCTGAGCTAGTTTTATAGGCCACCGCGCTATATAATTCGATTGATGTTCATGATTAATTAACCGCTAACAACCAATTGGGCTTTCTTGACATAATGGCCGGATTAGAAACTCAATCATTCGTTATAGGCCTCTGTAAAGTGCATTCAAAGCGCAGTGGGGAAATTATTTGTAATCCAATCTTTATTATTTTAGTCATTTTATTCCTGGAGCTTGAAAGGAAAATAACCTCCTCCTCCTCCTTCTCCCCCCCCCCTTCTTCCTCCACCTTTCCCCCTTCTTCTTCTTCAATTCTTCTTCTAAGTTCTTCTTCTTCTTCTTCTTCTTCTCCTTCTTCTTCTTCTTCTTCTTCTTCTTCTTCTTCTTCTTCTCTTCTTCTTCTTCAAAGAAAGATATTAAAACAATTAGGGGACTAGCCTTTCACCCCCTCTTTGAAAAAGAAAGGAAGGGAAACGATCCCTATCTTCTCTTTTTTTTTTTTTTTTTTTGGTTACCGTACTTTCCTCTTTTTGTAATAATTTCAAAGATTTAAAGACATTATTTAAGGCCTATAGTATGGCTTTTGAATAGTGTGTTGTGTTTTTGTTACTCCTTTTTTCGGGGGGGGGGGGGGCTATGTGCCAACTTGGCCAACTTTAAACAATAAATAAGGTCCCTGTACCCAAGAAAGGTAACTTTGAATAAAATATTTTTGATTAGATCATATTACAAATTATAAACATGTAAATGGCTTAATTTTGTTATGATTTCCCAGCCGCAATATCTAGGTCTACATTATTTTACGTATCTTTTAAAACAATGAAACAAATATTTGTTTGATCACGATTTGCATAATTATAAGGTACATAGGAGGGGTTATTGATCCCATTGTAATTTATACAAAAATGACATTATCTTGTATTGTTTAATAAAAAACTTTTGCACATTCGATATGCTCGCTTGTAAAACGTTACTGAAGCCCCTCCAAAGAGTTGGAAGCCCCAAATTTGCCAACAAAATTATGGCAAAATTTAACTTAAATTGTATGATAATGTGAAAGAGGTAATTTCCCAAAAAAGTGTGTTTGAAGACAAATATTGATAAAAGAATGCATAATTTGAGGTTTCTGTTCGGTACGCTTTAATCTTAAATTTTGTATTCTTTTAACAATATTCGACTTCTAACACGTTTATTTTGTAAATCCTTATTGCAGAAATGTGTTTTTAATGACCTCCTCATTCACATTATGATACAATTTAAGTAAAATGTTGACATCGAATTTTGGGGGCTCCCATCACTTTAGAGGATAATATTAATATTAGAGAACGATATATCAATCCTTAACCCCCCCCCCCCCCCCCCCCCCCGCAGCATTGTGCTTAAACCTCTACAATTGAAAGATGAATTCGAGGGGGGGGGGTGTGCCTTTAAAAAATATTAGAATAGCAATAATTAAGAATAATGCTGGCAAGTTTCGCCTGGTTCCAAACTTCCCTTGCAGAATGAAATGATTTAAATCCGAGAAAAAAAGAGAGAAAAATAAAAAATAAATAAATAAATAAAATAAGGTAAAAAAACGTAAACAATAACAACAAATTATGGTTCACACTCCCTTTGCAGTAACTGGTAACCCCCTCCTTCCTGCCCCCCTGGATGAATCCAATCCAATCAATTTGTTGAAATTGAATTCATAAGTAATTACAAATGAACAATACAAACATATTCCCAATGAGTAGTTGAAAATTCATCAATTATACAGTAATGAATATAGAATTACCCGGAGAATTACAAAATGAGAATCAAAACGAATAATACACCAACATGCAAGGTGGGCGTGGCAGTTTCTCTGTACTATACTAGCTGGATCGTTCAAACTGGATTCGAGGTTGTAAAATCAAAATGGCAGCTTCCATGGATCATGTGAGTATGAAAACTTGTAGGATTGTGATGTAAAGTGAGCGTTATTCTAGTTATCAAGATTATTTATGTACTCTGTAGTTGTATGAAAAGGTTGGAATGAGATAATTGCGATGCCGAACTTTCACATTTGGTTTTAATTATCTGTTGCAGTCAAGAGCTGAAATCGGCAGAAATTATGCAAGAGCTGACTACAGTCCCGTACGTGTGTATCTGTGTTTGTTAGAAAATTATGTATTAAACTATTAATAACATTTTTGTACTTGACTTTTTCTTAATATATCATTCATATATCATTCATTATAAATATAGCCATCCGTCAGAATTGATTAAAAAAAAAAATTGTCATGGTAATGATGGTTTTCTGAATTGAGAATGTGAGTGTGAACTGTGATAGACTAGATGCCTAAATAGAAATGTTGAGGGGGGGGGGGTGGTGGGACATCCGGCCTTCTTAAATAAAGGTTAAGTAATTTATTTTTAAATATTCGTCTTCTATTTCTTTCTAGACTATATCTACTACAGTACTAGATCTACTCAAGTAGGCCTACTAACTACCCCCCCCCCCCCCCAACTTTTAATTTTTCATTTTGGTTACATAAACAATATTAAGGGAGGAGGGCTGGAGAAGAATGAGGACTTGAGAAACGAAAGCATATGTTAAAGAAGGACAAGTTAAAAGAAATAAAGATACTCTTTGTCTGTTTTCTCCTGCAGCAATTTCCTGCTTTGAAGAACGATCTGATTCTTCGGGCGGCGAGAGGGGAGAAGACTGAGAGAGTTCCTGTTTGGTTGATGAGGCAAGCAGGAAGATATCTCCCAGGTAAAGAAAGGCCACTAAAGAAAGATAAAGAAAAGCCTAACTGTTGGCCAGGGCCCTGTCTTACAAAGAGTTGATATTAATCACAACTTATTTGCGATTGCAACTATGTACATAAGAAATAGGATCGGAGACTGCAAACTTGCGATTGATTGGAGGACTTGCGATTGATTTGGATCAATCGTAACTCTTTGTAAGACAGAGCCCAGGTTTAAAATAGTACCACCTAAGCATGCAGAGTTGTATGTTCACCAGTTTATGAAGTGTTAAAGATCAACGTCTTCCAGGACATGTCGTCATAATTCTGAATATAAATGAAAATACCAAACATTATCGTATGAAATTGATTCATCATTTTCATTTTACGGCTGAAATTATTTTGTTTTATTAGGGGTTGACACTTGGCTTTTTGTGAATCAGTGGCCTTAGTTTGAGCCAGGTGGAACTGGAGCTACTTTCAAGATTAGAGACCTAAAATATTACTTTATTTATTTTAATAAAATGACTATATTAAGAAAAAAAAGAGTCTGTTTGAATATTTATATAGTTTTGGAAAGAGCATAAATAGAAAGAAATGAAAGGGAAACCATAACAGATTATTGCAGGAGTTTCGGTGAAACAAATCCAATGTAAATTTAATACAGCCCAAATTTTCAAATAGAAATAAGCAGGTTAATGTAAATTCACTTTTTCATTGTAAAAGTAGGTGATTTATATTTCGTTTTAGGGTTCCAAGTCTCAGTCGATTGCTCTGCGGTCATTAATCTACGCTATCATAATTCCTAACTTCAAACAAAGACATAACACTATACCTAATACTAATCCTAAACCTAACCAAAAACCTGTTAACAACGCTTGCCCAATAAGAAATAATGCCTGAAGCAAATTATGTTTTTTTTTCTTTGTGCAGAATTCCGTGAGATGAGAGCCGAACACAACTTTTTCAAAGTCTGCCAGACACCTGCCTTGGCATGTGAAGTCACACTACAGGTAGATGAACTTTATTTTGTTGATATTTTAAACAGACAAATTTTGGCATAAAAGCAATTAACAAGTTTCATTTAGTTAATTCATTTGTTGTAGTTTATTTTGTCAATGTACCAGAATTATTTTTAAAAAAAGCTACTTATTCGGTCTTATTATGTCCTGAACCCTAAATATGTGAGTTAAGTGGAGTAATTTACTCCCCATATTCCCGCTACAGCTTTTATACTTGTATTTATGAATGTTGATTGAGTCAATATTACATTTCATCCCAAAGTTATGAATTCAGAGCTGCAAGTAGATTTGAAATAATGCTTACTCCATTTCTATGGGTTTCCTTAAATAAAATGTGATGGTGCAAAAATAATATTCGGATGGGAAATAATGTGGATTCTCTGAAAGAAAAGTTCCCTTTCTAAGATATGTTTGCTGTACTATACCCTTCTGTATACTAGTACACCAAGGATTCAAATTTGATAAATTCATTCTTTCTGTTAAATAACAATAATCTTTTGTCTGTAACTACAGAGTCTCTGTTTATATCTAATAACTCCATTTTGTTCTTCCATGTCCTATCCCAGCCAATCCGTCGCTTTGACCTTGATGCTGCGATCATCTTCTGTGATATTCTGGTCATCCCTCAAGCACTTGGATTGACTGTTGAGATGATCCCTGGCACGGTAAGCTTCAGTGTGGTGTGCGCCTGTCCCTCGGCAGGGTGTAGACAATATCAAGACTATAGAGTGGTCAAGTGTGATGTCATCTAAAAACTAGTTTTAGAGTTTCCAAATTTGAACTTCATTTTCCGAAAGAGCATAAAAAAATAATCTCAAAATGTTGAAAACCCATTGAATATGTTATTGGCTGCAGGCGCGTAGCCAGAGTTTGATGTTTGGGGGGGCACATACATGTAATCGATCGAGGTAAAAAAAAAAGGGGTCTAAAAAATGCAACCGATCCTGGAAATTTAGGGGGGGCACGTGCCCCCCCCCCCCCCCCCCCCGTGCCCCCCCCTCCCCCCGTGGCTACGCGCCTGATTGGCTGAGATATGACCACTCGAATAAATACATGTAGATTTTAATGGGGAATCACAGTTATTTTGCTCTGGTTCGTAATGTTATGGGCAATGCTATTTCATCAGGTGGGGGGGAGGGAGCTGTCTCTTACCCATTTTATAAATTTTGACAACAAGTTTTAGTGACAATGTAATGTCATTGACACAAACTAAAAAAAAAGAGATAGTAGCTACTCATAGGTGAGGTGGCGGCTGTTTGACTATTGGTACATGTAATATCTCATATGCCTAAGAAACCTTGTCAGTGCATGGCTAAAGTCAGAACAGATTAACTCAAACGTCCACAGAGATTATTTGCCTTAAGACATGTACTGTTTTAAAGTGAATACAGTAAGAAACCATTATTTCCTTAGTTTGTGTTTTGATGTAAAGAGCTGTCAGATGTACTGTTCTACTGAGTACAATCATGAAACAAAGCCTGTAATTGATTAAAAGTAATGTACTTACCGTATACATTTTCATCTCCAATTCTCCACCTGTCACATTTCTTCTGTACAAGATATATTGTACAATCGTGCATCCATTCATGCATATATTTTGTAATGATTTTCATTCGCAGATTCTTAATTTCATTACTGTTAGATATTTCTATAGATTGAAAAATTTGAAGACACCAGAAATTACTAGCTTTTTAAAACCTTTTCACATATTGACCAGTTCATTTCTCAGTGAATAAGTTCTGTATAATAGAAAACGTATTTTACTTACGTTCCATAAAACCATTTAGTTTGGTTAAATTTGACATACAGATCGCAAAATGTATAATTTCTCCCATTTCTTCTTATCTGTCAGGGTCCTTCATTTCCAGAACCTTTGACCTCGCCCGATGACCTCTCTCGGCTCAATGCCGAGGTCGATATCAACCAGGCCCTGAGCTATGTCTTCGAGGCCCTCACACTCACTCGTAAAGAACTGGATGGGAAAGTCCCTCTTATTGGATTCGCGGGAGCACCCGTAAGTCACCTTCTGTGGTATTCAATCCTGCATTATTACAGTGAAACCTGCTTTAAAGCCCAGCTGCACTACTTAAAAGATTATTATTATTATTATTATTATTATACAGCCAACAATGCATAAGCAGTACTTGTTGATCCCCCACGATGCCCTTTTTCTTATGTTAATTGAGAGCTGAGTTGATGAGATAACCACCTGCCAGTGCCCTTGCAGTGAGGTCTAATCCCTCCCTGCCAAACTAGTACAGAGGGGCTTTAAGGACCACCTGTATAGAAAGACCACCTGTCTATAAAGACCATATTTTTTTCTCTTGAAAAAAAAATCCCATTTAAAGATCGCATTGTGAAATAAACGTTGAGGAATCGATCGGAAAAGGTTAATCATCTAGCATATAAATATTGGTGTGTACTGCAAGGTTCTGGAATCATCAAAATCATAAGAAACTTGGCCCAGTCTTGGTAAAGTTACAAGCACTGTACACAGAAAGATGTATATGGGACTACGTACATGTGCGCGACACATGCGTTTATCTCTCACACACCAATAGATAAACTAATTTACCAAATATATGAATTAGCAGGCGGTTTCCTGGCAAAAATGTTATCCATCATGTATTAGTCAAAACATATTCTTTCACATGATTGGTAATTCATTTTTTGAAATTGGGGCGTTTCCAATACTGCTCTTTACCTTTAAACCTGTATGAAAGCAACCTGTTTAGAAAGACCACCTGCCTATAAAGACCACTCAGGTGTTAAATGGGTACCGGAACGAAGGAATTCCTTGAAAGCTTTTACCAACAAAATCGATAGACTAGCAAGAGTCAGGGTATTATTGAAGCACCTTGAGTACCTTGCAGAGTGGATATGTGAGCTGTAAAAATGTCCAATATTATCATTGTGAAGAACAAAGTAAGCAATTTGTTTATTTTATTTATATTTCTATTTCCTTTTGTTTTCTATTTCAGTGGACACTCATGGTTTACTGCATAGAAGGAGGGGGATCCAAAACCTTCTCGAAGGCTAAGAAATGGTTGTACACCCAGCCAGAGGCCAGCCATAAACTCTTGAAGATTCTTACTAGGACCATTGTGGACTATCTTGTGGGCCAGGTCCTTGCCGGAGCACAAGTAAGTTCCGAACGTTTCATCTGTAGCCCCTGGGACCTGTTTCACAAAGCCTTTTTTCAATGACAAATGACAAAAATCTGTGTCAAACCTGCTGATAACCAATCAGAAGCAAGGATTCCAGTAGCTTATAACATGAACTGTTGTTTGTCACTGATGACAAGTTTTGTGAAATGGGACCCAGGGCCCTGTTTCACAAAACTTGTTATCAATATCAAGATACACTGACTGTTATAAGCTACTGAAAGCTTGGCATCTGATTGGCTAAGAGCAAATTTGTCATAGAAATTTAGCATTTGTTATTGATAATACGTTTTATGAAACAGGGCCCAGGGCCCCGTCTTACAAAGAGTTGATATCAATAGCAACTATGTACATTAGAGTTAGGAGATTGCAAATTTGCGATTGATTGGAGGACTTGCGATTGATTTGAATCAATCGCAACCCTTTGAAAGACAGGGCCCAGGTGTCTTCTATGCTAAGCCTTTGGGAATAGCAAAATTCACTCGTCAACAGGTTAACAAGAATATAACATCGATTAACTTTCAAGAGTTTTCATAATTTGATTCATAGTTTAATTACCTGTAGGCATTAAAGCATCTTTTAAGGGGAGGAAACTTTACGATACATGCAGGGTTTCTATATTAGAACGATGAACTAGCCAATACTTGCCAAAAACACGGTAGACCATTCAAAATTGGGGATGGGAATTGTAGTAACTGAGTGTTTATACCTTGAGAGTAACTTAAATATGGAACATAGCAATAACGATTCCAGTCTGTGTTTTCTTGGTGTTAGCCATCTTTGTTCTCAACTGCTTTCTCATTCCACCGTAGCTAGCGCTAGGCAACTACAAACAACTGTTGAAATACCACAGGAATTGCTGGTCATGGCATGAAAAGACTTAACAATTTACAATATTTTAGATATGGTGTCACCGTAAGTATTCAATTTCAATTTTTTTTTCTTTCTTTTCTTTCTGACAGCTTCTGCAGGTGTTTGACTCCCATGCCGGTGCCCTGGGGTACGACAAGTTCTGTCAGTTCTGTCTACCCTACCTTCAACAGATAGCTAAAGAAGTCAAGGAAAAGCTCAGGGCCAAGTCAGTAGAGCCTGTACCCATGGTAAGAGACAATAAACTGAGACTGAATTTAGATATGATATTAAAAATAATGATAAGAATATTCAGCTTTTATATAGCGCTTTTACATCTCGGACATCGATCTCTACGCGCTTTACAGATATTCTATTACCCCGGTCATTGGATTCAGTGCTTGCCCGCACACACTGTGTGCACAATATCCACTCCCTGGGGAGCATTCCAGCCAGGCGTGACTTGACACTCAAAAACTGTTTGACCTACAATGATGGTCGCATCCTACTGGGTACCCATTTTAACACCTGGGTGGAGAGTAGCAAGTGTAGGGTAATATCTTGCCATAGGATTAGTGTCGTTTTGGGGATTCAAACTCTCGACCTTCGCATCTCCAGTCAAGCGCCTTAAACCACTCGACCATGACACTCCCACGCGTGAAATAGTGAAATAATTGATATGGATTGTGTTGATTTGCCTGATAAATGATAGGAAGAGCCCCAGTTTTTAAGGGGAGATGGTAATCGGTTTCAATGTGCAGTAGGTCATATTTTGCTGACACCAGACTAGGTGGAAATACCATGAATGGGTGTAAAAGTCTCTCACATAGCAAACCTGTAGTCCCATCAAGGAATCCCCCCTAGTCTCTCAGAGAGTCTTCAGGTGAGGGAAATGTAAGACAATGTCTTTTTCATATGGAGTGATTTGTGGAAAATCCAGAGCATTTCATATGGCATGTTGGTCATAAAACTGAAGGCTCATCCTGGTGATTGACAACACCTGTTATTGGGTAAACACAGGAATAGTGTCAAATTCCCCATGAGAGCCCACTCGTATTTAACCAAAAAAATTTATGCATTTGTAACTAATGATATGTAAGATGTTTATAATGAGCAATTGAAAATTGTTGTCAAGGGCTTGTATGGCATTTAAATGTAGCCCTTGAAAATGAAAGTAAATCACAGAAAATGAAAACATAAGGTGATGTATCAACTCTATGTCTGCCAATTATTTTCTTTATCATATAATCAAGTAAATAATTTCTCTTTTAATTTTGTACTTTCTAGTTTTCTTTTTTAAACTCGAGTCACACATATTTTTTACAAGATGCCGCTGTGTTTTTTGGGCAAGATGAACATTTGAGAGATTTTTTTTTAATCATCTTTCCTTCGATTTGATTTTTCAGATTGTATTTGCTAAAGGAGCAAACTATGCCATCAGCGAACTATCACAGTGCGACTATGACGTCATGAGTTTAGATTGGGATGTACAGCCACAGATAGCAAGGTATTGTGTAACCCCCCATTATACTCACATATCATTAATCATTCATTAATCTACATTTGCCACACTCGACCCAGGTGAGGTAAATGGGTACCTGGCAGGAATGAATTCCTTGAAATGCTAGAGCACCGTAAATGGCAGCCATGCTAAAGCCGGGTAATATTTTCCAAAGCTCTTTGGAAGCACATAGAGATGTAATAATGGGATATGCGCTTTACAAGAACCGAATATTATTATTATTATTATTTTGGAGAGTGCATCAGTGAATATGAACTGCAGGCAGGTTAAAGCCACATTTTGATAAGGAACGAGACAAGTCTTGTTCATTATCCGGCTCGTTGTGACTTAACCGAGTGCAGTGCATATTACGAATGCACAAGCTTGAAAATATTTGTTTTATGAAATGGGTCGGCAATCATCATCTTCATTTATCAAAGTCAGCATGACGCATAAGAAGTCATGTTTATATTTTCGCGGACACCAACTTTATCGCCAAATCCAAGAAAAAGGACCGCGAATATTTCCACGTTTTCAGTACTTCGCATTCCTGGCAGCTAGTCAATGCTCTTTGAGAGTTTGTGTTCACATCGTCTTCTAAAAACGAGGAGATGTTCTCACCTGAACTGTCTCTCTATCTATCTTTTGTGTGAGAGGAAATGTTCACACTTGAACTATCTCTCTATCTATCTTTTGTGTGAGAGGAGATGTTCACACTTGAACTATCTCTCTATCTATCTTTCATGTGAGAGGAAATGTTCACACTTGAACTGTCTCTTTATCTATCTTTCGTGTGAGAGGAAATGTTAACACTTGAACTGTCTCTTCATCTATCTTTTGTGCCTCTAGAGCCCAAGCTGGACCCAACTTTCCACTCCAGGGTAACCTTGATCCTTGCGCCATCTACAGTTCAAAAGAAGATATCAGTTCGTACGTGGCCCAGATGCTGGAACGTTTCGGCACGCAGTCTTACATCGCCAACCTCGGACACGGCATCTATCCCGACTTTGATCCAGAACACGTCAGAGCTTTCATAGATGCAGTGCATCAACATTCAGAGAGAATGAACAAGACTGAAAAGGCTTAACCAAATCTGGATTTTTGTTAATCAACTCAGTGTACAATCAACACTATCTGGACAAGTGTCTTTTAGTAAAGAAATAGATTGGTTTAGGAATGTACGGTACTGTATTCAGATAAATGGATATTTTTTCATGGAACCCCTAGCGTAAATGCTCAGGTAATGCACGTTGGCAGTAGTTCTGTAGTACAAACTCCAGTGACAATTGCTCAATTTCCTACCCTTAAATACTGAATTCATAACTTCAATCTTGGACCAAACACTATGGGTAAACCAAACCCTAACCCTCACCTTAAATCTAAAAGCTATTTGCTATCCTAATCTTTATATTTATCAATGACAACAGTTGCAATTTTCACCCTTGCAATTGATGGGTCATTACAATATCTAAATAAGAATTTCTTTCTTAAAATACTTAGTGATTTATTAGATCAATTGTGTGATGATGATGATGATGATGATGATGGTAGTGGTGGTGGTGGTGATTGACATGGACAATCATGATGTCTTGATGACGTACACGTAATGCCTCTATTTTACAATGTTGATTATGCCGACGTCAGTCATAATGATGATGGTGAAATGATGATGTGTATTAAACTTAGTATCATGGACAGGCATCTTTAATTCTACTCTGCTCTTGCCATTCCGCATTTTCTTCTGAATTTAAACCGGGTATGTCTACGTGAGGTGTACGTCCCCCGTTTATAGAGGTGTTGTGGTATAGTGGATACATCACCAGACCGTGGATCACATGGTTCTCGGTTTGAGTCGCTCCGTAGTACTAATGTCCTTTGGCAAGACATTAATCTACATTTGCGACCCTCCACCCAGGTGTAGTACATGGGTACCCCATTTGAAGAAATTCCTTGAATGCCTTAGCACCTTATTAACAGCTACAGCCAGGATAATATCATACTTCGTATAAAGCGCAGTAGAGTATATTCATATACGGTAGTAGCTGCAATATTTTACAGTCTACACTGTACAGTGGAAACTCATTATAAAGGGATGCCTAATAATTTCATGGTCCATTAATTATGCAGAGTTTCCATTGTATATGGATAATCCTTATAATGTGTCAGTGTGTAGGTTTGGTACATGTAGTAGTATAGGCTGAAGGAATACAAATTTCCCGTCTACTATGGGAATTCCTGTAGTTGTATAAAGAAAATGCTGTTCTGAAGATTTCTTCATTTTTCTCTCCATTTCTTAATTGAGGTCACATGATTGGTGATGGATAGAATTCTTGCATGTTTTTTGTTTCTTCAATTATAAGTTGATTTCTTTTTAAGAAAGGTTTAATATTTTGGGAGTTAAGGTTAGTTCAGTTTATCATTAGCCATACCAGAAATATGAATTTGTACAATAACAACATAGTTTAATTGCATTCAACTAAATTTATATCAGGAACACTGGAGATATCATGAATTTCTACTATGAGCAAGTCAGACTTAATTATATCATCATACAGTACATGTACATCCTAAATACTAGATTTGGGTATCGAGGCAAGTTCTTCTAGCACTGTAAAGACTTTATCACATATAATGTGGTAAACTGCTGCAAAAAAATCCCCCAAATGCTGAGGCTGTTTATGCTTACAGGAGGACATTTCACAAAACCTACGATCAACTTAAAGTTGGGCATAACTATGGCAGGCCATTCATGCCACAATTTTCTCTCACCATTTACTGGCATTGGTTTCTCATGCAAGGACATACACATCATGGTCACAAATCTCAGAATTTATATTTTGTTATAATTCATTATTGAAGGGAAAAATCTAAAGTTCATAATGGTGAGAGCAAATAGTGGCATGAACGGCCTGCCATATCTAAGTCCAACATAAAGTTGATCTTAGTCTTTGTGAAATACTCCCCTGGTCCTTCGCATATTCACTCTGCGTTTACACTTGTCATTTAAAAAAACACATGGTTTTTGCCGCATCATATCTGAACTAGCCTTTATAGATACAATGTACCAGTATGTCTGTACTACTATTCATCAGTCATATATGTTATTTTCCTGTGCTTCCTATAATTGTAAATTTATTACTGTATGTACTCGCTGTTGTGTAGACATTTACATACAGGTATGTGAAATAACAGGAGATATATGTTATTTAAGAAGACAAGAGAAATGATGCAATAAATTTACTACACCAGCAAATCAAAGAACTTTCAGAATAGATTTTGTGATTATTTCTGGCAGTTTTGTGCCTGGGTACATCTTCCTTTAGGTTTTTTCTTTTGAACCCTAGTCCGACTTCCATATGTTTGGTTTTATGTTATTCATTATTTTCTCTATTTTTCTCATACTCTTTATCCTTTAGCCCATAGGAAGCAAGCTTCTATTGGTATGCTAATCATTGGTATGCTAATCATTTGTAGGTGATTGGTACAATTTCATTTAAAAATAGACACAAAATAAGGCACATATCAATATTTGATGATAAGTAAATATATTTATGTAGTCTTTGTATAAATCAAGAGATTATCTCATTACACAATGATTATAAAAGAGCTCTACCGACTAGTAATAAAAAAAGACATAAGTATTAAAATGATTTGCTTAATAATACTTTGGCAAGAATCAACAAATCACACAGGCAAAGCATTACATGTACATTGAAATACTGCATCGTTGAAATTAGAAATGTTTTAGAAATCCCCCGAAAGTAAAGAAATGTTATCAAAATTTTCTGATTGCCCAACTGAATCACATTTCTTTTGATTACTTGTTCATGTGGTTCAAAGTTAGTCATGATCAAAACTTCTGTAAAAAATTTTTTTTTAAATTGTTCCTAACTCGAATAGATTCACCTGATTATTTATTCTATCAATTTATGCTATAAAAATATCCAATTTAAATTTAAAATAAGCTGAAAGAAGTATTTTATTTCAATCAAAGTTTTGTGATGATTTGCCTCTCATCGTTTGGAAGACATCATTTTCTATTGAAAAGAAAATCTGATATAAAGAAACAATAACAAAATACTAATCATAAGCTTTGAAAATCGCAAACATAAATTTTGCCGATGTCGTTGTAGAGATAGAATACCATTCCAGATGAAAACTTTACTAGCAGAAATTGAGAAGGAAAAAAATCGCCATCACCATCTATGAAATACTTTGGAATAGAAAAATAACAAATATAATAAAATAATTGCATTAAAAGAAAAATGGTGGAAAAATGTGATTCAGGAAACATATAATATAAATTATCTATGTTTTGGGGTTTTTTCAAAATATTTTTTGAAGCCATGTCCACCTCATACCAAATAAGTGCATTGCCTCAAACAAAAAAGTACAGCACTCTATCTGAGTGCATTAATAGTCTAATGAAATTATGTAGCCAAAGAGAAAGGCTGTAACGTTAAACCAATTTAAATGTTGTGTATTCATATCAAAGTGTATGAAAGTCACTGATCTGCAAAAACACTTGTGATGATAATATTTTATTCCCCTTGCCCAAGATTCTATGACAAACTAAAGTGATATATCATATACAATAGTATTAGAGTTTAATTTAATTCTGTTTTAGTCGTCAATACCCATATCCGCATACCTGTCCAAACAAATAATTAGCTTGCATATAAAAATGTTTCAAGCAAAGCATTTACCAGTAGTCCACCATAGTATTGGAAATATTTTTTTAAATTCTATTCCAAAAAGAAAAAAAATGTTGCACATTCTTTCATGCGCACTCAAGTACTCGTAAAAAAGGAGTATAATACTTTGAATATATCTGTAAGGGAACTTCAATCACAGTTGAAAGGAAGAGTAAAGAGATATATGTTTTTATAGTGAAGGTTGTTTGCCTTGTAGAAAATAAGGTCTGTGCTCTGGAATTACATGAATACATGTAGCAGAAATCACTTGTACACAATTATACAACATAAAGACAATGATAATCATATAAACAATTTTGTAAACACTAATTATAAGGCTACACTATCTACATGTGTATGATCAAAAGATAAGGAATGTTTATATATGTACATTGTACAATCAAAAGAAAGAATCATTTAAAAAAAATACTTCATTGGAAGACAAAATGAAAATGTGAAAGTTGTATAATAACAGTATTAAAAAAACATGCAGGCATTGAATGAAAAGGAAGAAAGTTACTTTGTTTGCTGTAAATTCTGGCAAGCATATTACCACATTATTCTCATCAGTAGTTATACTTCTCATGAGTTGTCCATCACGATTAAACACGTTCATACACCTTCATATAAACATCTGTAGAAAAAAGCATTAACGATTACAATAGCACCTGCAGTAGCTATTCCACAATATTTATCTTCAAACAAGAGTACCAAAACTTTGTTGAGAGTACAGAAATTAACATCACACTGGCTAACAGACTACTTCATGATCTTGTTGCGATCGGAAGCATTGATACAGCACTCAAATTGAAGAGGCAGGCTCCCCGAAAGTATTAGACTTCATATTGCAAGTCCGTGTGACACATTCCCTTTCACGTTATACTCTATTCATAAACAAAACTTTATTCATGGTACTGAAAAAAGGATATATTTGAATTATTTACTTTCTTGCATTCATGCACTATATAAAAAAAGTTGAAAATATGAAAGAAAAAAAAAATTGCCAATTGATGTCATAAGAATTCAACCACAAAAAAGTGCATAGCTGAAAGAATGATACGCCAGGCACAGACCAACAACTTAAGGAAGCATTACTTAAAAACGACATGTAGTGAATACTGTGAAACGCTGTGTAGTCTTCACAACAAGAAATCCAAGCATATATCGGTTCCCATATGTTTGTATAAAAGTGTTGCAATTGGAAGAAAATATTGCATCAAAATACTGAAAAGTGGTATTGTCAATACACAATAATTTGTTGAGTAAATTCGCCACAAAAATATTAAGAGCAAAAGCTAACTAAAGATTAATACATTGCAAAATGAGTTGATATGTTTCTAGAGTTTACATCACAGAACTATTCTTCAATGTACTACTACATTTCACATGATAATAGATGTTGAGTTTTTGTGGCATATATTGTTTTCCAGACAGGCAAGACGTTGTAATATTTATCGGCAAAAACAATGAAAGTTATCAGATAACACAACAGTTGTAGCATTGGTTATTACTAATTCATCTGTATATGTAGATTACTTATAGTAATGGTGCCATGCACGTTTTAAAACCAACCAAAAAGGAAAAGAAGAAGTGCTTTATGGATGGACTCGAAGATTGACACAAGTAATTTATATTCTTGCATAATATAGAGAGATAGGTTCTCTTAAATACTGAATATATGTCTTCATATGTCTTCATTCTAAAGACAACTAAAAAATGAGGAAATTTTCATTACATGTAGCTGAAAATACTGTTAATCTGATATTGCTTGTGTGGTTTGCTTGTACCCACAAACACCCAGTGTTTGTGATAACAAAATATGTACATGTAATGTACATGTACATGTATCTTGCATAACAGTGGTACGTACATGTACATGTATTATACAACTTGGAAGATTAACGTGAAGCTGAAAGGGGATAGCCTAGCTTCCATTTTGGTCGAGCAAAATTTCATGTCGGGAAATGCCCTTATTGTAAGGGAAGCTCAAACTAAATGTTTGGGCAATCCGCCATGCAGGATTTGTATCCCCGAACGATCCCCAAAACACAATGCTTTATGGGGTAATGTGGATAATATGTTTGAATATGGTATGTGTTTCATCCTATTCATGTCAAATTAGGCTCTAAAACAATACTTTTGCTGTTGCATTCGTGGTTCATGCACCCCTCCCCCCAAAAAATATATCAAAGTCTGTATGCATTATATTTATAACAAATCAACTATAATTGTTACATCATAATGACCATAAAGTCCTTACATTCATAAAGGAATATCATCGATTGAATACACATCACAAACACAATACATGTATATATCTACTGTACAAACAATTTATTTCCAAAGACATGTATACCAGCTTTATCAAGCCGATCATCGAGAACATGTCATGCTTTCATGATAGCACAAAAATACTTCAATTTCATCATCGTTGATGTCAGGAATGTTTTCATACTGGTATCAAATTATTTGAAGGAAGACGAAGAGACTGCGACAAGAAGCTTGCTGGCTATTGGCTGGTCGATGGTGAGCAAGCACTGTGATTGGCTGGTTGATGGTGAGCAAGCACTGTGATTGGCTAGTTCAGAATCATAGCTGTGGGAGAACATCAGAATGAGGAAAAGAGAGAGAGAGAAAATCGTAAGTGATAGTTCATCACTGTGCTATTACTGTATCATGTAAATAAATAAATGGTTGCTGGTACCGGTACATCACTTTAATGATACTTCAGCAATAAAAGAACAAAGACATTTAAACAAAGACAACAAAGAAAGAAAAGGAGAAGATAATATAAAAAAGCCCAGGACTTGACATGTTTAATGGTCAATGAAAATAAATATCTACCTAAGTCATATCAGAAATCCACATTATCAAATTCTTTTTTACTTTCTATATATTTATAAAGCAACAGTTCAATTCTCTACATATCATTTTTATTGCCTCTTCGGACTACCTATTATCAAATTATGTGATGTGAACAAGTGATGTGTGTTGTTGAATTTTGTCGGAAACTTTTTTATTATTTTATGGAACCATTGCACAAAACTCTGCATTCAATCACAATTTATAAATTTTCTACCAAATATTTATTAAAAAAAATATACATGTTATCATCTGTCTCACTTGTATAAAAACATTACAGACAACATTTATTAATATTTCTGTTTAATTTCTCCTATAATATAATTGAAGGTGTAACTTGCCATGTTCATTCTCACTGAAAATTTACAAGAAAATGTGACACAAATATTTATTGAACATTTTTTCCAATGTTGATTATCTATTGCTTTGAAATATGTCTGAAATATTACAATTGTCAGGATTTTATTTTTTTCCGCAAAAGGTTGGTGTTTAAATCTTGATGTATTCTCTAAAAAAAAGTGTGATCTCCAACTATTAAAGCACCAACTGTCTCTTGTAATCTACCGTATTTGCCGGCGATAAGGCCGCAGCGTCGTATAGGCCGCACCCCCGATTTTGACATTTAAAAAAAAAAAAAACTTTTTTTTTGTTTTGTTGCCGAAAACCCACGCGGGGAAGGACCTTCATTTAACATCGAGGTGCAATTAAAGGCGCTGATTTGTGCTTGTAAACTTGTCACAAATAATAGTAACAATGTCGTTTTTAGAAGAATGTGTAAGATCATTAATGTGAATTAAAAACAATAGAGTACCAGGTCCTAGGATAGAACCTTGTGGTACACCATTTGTTATATAAAAAAATTGAGGAATTATTATTATAAACTACATATTGAGATCTATTAGAAAGATTACTTTCAAACCAAGATGACAGACAAATTTTAGTGTTGTTGTAGTTTCCGAGTGGTGAGTCAACACACTGATTACTGAGCTGGGAGACATTGCCAGGCATAGCGCCATAAATCGAAACAAAAAAAAACAACCTTTTTTTACTCTTTCGCCGCATAGGCCGCACCCCGACTTTTTGATATTTTCTCTTCCAAAAATACTGCGGCCTTTACGCCGGCAAATACGGTACATGGATTGAATTTGATCCTATAAATTGATTTTTAGATCTGTAAGCTATCTCAGAAGCAAATGCAACTTTTTCAAAATATTGATTGGAATATGGAGTGTATTCCTCTATTAAGGGATATACAAACTTTCTCTCTTAATCTTATGACTGCATCCATTTTGAAATCTGCACGGAAGACAAAATCGACAAACTCAAGAAAATCATAATAAATCAAACAAAATAAATGAAAAGAATAAATAACTCACATCTCCCTGTCTTTGGAACATGCAGTTGTGCAAGGGGAAATTAGGAGATGCAAGTCACGCATAAAATTGCAAAACAAATGCTTTGTTAAATATAATTTATGAACAAAATTAATGAGATCATGCAAATGATAATTAAAAAGCAATTTTGATAAATCATGGGCTTAATCAAGGCTAGCATGCAATGGTTCTGAGGAAAACAATACAAATTTGAACAGAAACAAATGAAAGAATGTGGTTCAAAATAGCAGTTCAGAGAACAAGAGAGAAAGCTTGTACATTAAGAGAAGGAAATTAGCAATTGAAGACTTCAAATTATATATTGTCACCATTTCTTTTGGCCTGTCGTATGAATGTAATGTTTTGATTACCTATTCCGATAACACAAAACTTGTGACACAAAAGGTTATCTATGTGTAACATGACAAGAATGTGTCTTAGCAATGAAATGTATGTCGCCTTTAATATGATATTGTGATCTCATGAGACAGTTTGCTTTTATATTAAAAAATATGAATGACATATATCTTGATTTGTTGGATTAAATACAGAATAGATGTTCATACTTTAGATATACAATAAATATATGAAAGTGGTCTTTAAAGAAATGCACATACACTTACATGTACAAATGTAAATGACATTTTTGCTGATGTGGAAATGCTCAGTTTAAAAGAAACATGTAGATCATATAAATATTGTGAATATATGTAATTGATGATATGATTGATTGTTTTTCAGAATATCACTTTTGTGTTTCACTATAGAGTGAAGAATGAAAGCAATGTTGTACTGACTGACAAAGTAAAAGAGTATCCCTATGATATCAATTTATGATAGAAATTGACATGTGTGACGAGGAAGAATAATATGCTTGATTTTTAAGGTATGATTGATGCTTTGAAGAAAAAAATAGACTGCTTAATCTTACCTTACATTTGAAGAATAGAGTTGACAATTAATTGGTACTGAAGTCAAAGGTATCAAATTGATTTCCAAATAGGTTGCTGCTTCCACTGTTGCCATTGGTAACCGGAGCACCACCGAAGGGATCTGAATTGACGACAACATCAGACGGCAAGTCATTATTCATGTTCGTGATTGTATGAGATGTCCACACTTTTTCTGAGTTTTGCGAGTGACTCGTGGTGGTGTTGGTGATGGTGGAAGCGGAAGACGAGAAGTCCGCGAATGAATTGAGCACGAATGTTTTCTTGACAGATGGAGAATGTCGCGAGAATGGATCGTCTGCGAATGGATCGTCGTGGACGGGGAGTTGCGGAAGAGTGAGAGGCGAGAGAGAGTGATGTGAACGTGACTTTCCGACCATGAGGGAGTCGTGAGTGACCGGCGCCGACGTGGAGAATACAGTCGTCAACGATGACATGAAGCGGGATGAGGACGTACACGTGTCATGACTTGAATTTTGATTACTTGTGAAAGATGGATGCATAGATTGTGTGGAGGAAGGGGAGAGGGTTTCAACAGAGCTATAGAGTGAGTCTTGTGAGGTGGAACATTGCCTCTTGGGCTGAGGAGCTGATAATGTGAAATGAGATGGTATGATGTCGATAGCTCTAGTGGTGGAGTTATCATGACACAAAGATGGAGCAATGGGACTGGGCGAGGGTGAAGCCGTATTAGATTCATTATCGAATGTGTCAGTGGATACATTGTTACTATCAAAGACACTAGATAAGCTGTTCATACTGTTAGAATGTGATGGAGCAGAGTTACTGGTAATACCCGACGAGCTATCCTCGCCCTGAGTCTCATCGAGGGTACTTAAAGCGCTACAGGTGGACACTATGGAAGGGGACGAGACTCGATTGGGATCGGGAGAAGGGGCGGAGAAGAAGCGAGCATCGCACGATTTGATGCTCGCCGTCTCCGAGTGGGGGCTGTGGGGTGGTGAAGACTGGGAGGATCTTGTCCTGTTTCTTGGGGGAACTGGAAGGGGATTGGAGTTAGACAGTCTAAGCTGTCCTGGTCTTGAGCGAGGAGGTGGGGGCGGGGGAGGACTGTTACTATCAAAGTTGATTTCGGGGAGTGGAAAGCTAGCATGGATGTCATTAATATTCATATAAGTAGGCAAGGGGGGAGGTGAGTTAGTAGGTGAGGGCAAAGTTAAGTCATGGTCTTTGTTTGGCTCAGGTTTGGGGGCAAAAGGGACATTTATTGGCACCTCAGGTTTATCCTGTTTCTTGATGTCAATGGCATCTGGAGGGAGAGGAGGGGGCGGCCCCTGGGGGGAGGGCATATCAAAATTCCCCTTCTCTTGGGTGTGGGGCTTTATCAATTTAAGACTAGATGGGGGTAGAACAGCTGGACACGTACTGCTTTGAGGACTCGTTGGGATGGCTGGTGGTGGTCTCTTGGGTCCTCCTGTCAGCTTAATCTCAGGTGCAGGCTGTGCTTCACCAGGCTTTCCTATCTTGTAGTTGGCGAACATATCTTTGGTGCTTTTCGGGGCATCCGCCTTGGAAGAAGAACCCAGGGCGCCGAGGCCTGAGAAGGGATCCGACCCGGCAGGCTGGGTGTTGTTCAGGAGGGCAGCTGCTGCTGTTGCTTCTGGCTTCAGCACAATGTCACCAAACAAGTCATTTCCGCCAAAGGGATCTGCAGGCTGCTGCGCCGCAGGGGGAGCCCCAAATCCTGCAGGGGCACCATAAGCTCCAGGAGCACCTCTAAAGGCTGCTGGTGCACCTCCATAGGCTGCCGGTGCACCGCCAAATGCTGCTGGCATGCCACCCATTCCACCGAAGTTGGCCTGAAAGGGTGCAGGGGCGGTCTGCATACCCCCGAAGGGATTAGGTGCCGTCTGACCTATGGTCATACCTGCAAAGGCATGGACTGCCTGTTGAGCTGGTGGAGCTGTGAATGTGTCTTTGAACTCTGCAAAGAGGTCATTTGATGGAGTACTAGTGGCTGCAGGAGGGGGTGCAGCGCCGTTTACTGCAGGTGTATGAGTTGCCTGTTAAAACAAAAATAGAAGTAGAACAAAGAAAGGAGCGTTAGAAATAACGCTCTGAACGTTTACATTTTTTTTTTTGGGGGGGGGGGGGTAAATTATTGCTACCATCATTACCAATACCATATCACAATACTCTACCGCCAGCACCAACATCACTGCCACGACGTCCAACTATCACCAACATTAACATGAACATCACCAACACCACTACCACCACCACCTCCACCATCACCGCCACTACCATCAGCAGCAGCACCACCACCACCATCAACATAATCTTCATCACATCAGACTCATTACCACCCACACCACCACCACCACCATCATTGCTACAGTCAATAAATCCCATACCTGGACTTTGAAAGGATCAGAAGCTCCAAATGCAGCTGCTGCTGGAGGACCCGCTAGAACAAAGGGGTCGGGGGAGCCGGGCGTGGCAAATAGATCGGGCTGGGCCTGTGCACTGGTAGGAGTCTGAGGATGAAGGTCAAACTCCTCCATGTTGTCAATGCCCTGTATAGCACAAAAGATAAGGAAAAAAAAGGAAATTCTTGTCATGAATAAATGATAATTGTTAGCATTGCCACTCACCAAGATGCTCACATAATATTTGTTATCATGACAGCACGAGCCTTCATCTAATTATATAGACACTGATTGTATGGAAGCAATAAATTGTAGAGGTACCATACATAAACAAAATTGTATTTAGAAGCTGTCGTTGCTCGATGGGAAATTACAATTTGAAGAAGCACACCACTATGTGTTATACACGCAAGTGGTACTGTACACTGTAGCACACTGAATTAAATTGCTCACATCCTTCAAACATATAGAATTTCACTTCATTTGTAAGAAATGGTATTTCAAATACATTTTGGGAGAGAAAGAGGAGGAAACAATATCACAAAATAAAAGCAGTAAACATTCAGACATTCAATTGACAGTCTTCAGACATCTTTACAAAGAAAATCTGAATGACTATATACACACTCAAACCCTTATCTATAGAAAAGTTCTCAATTACATGGTAATTTTCTGAAAGTAATGCATATCGGCAAGTACAAGTTTTTACCACTAGTGTTACACAAATGCAATTGCTCCCTTTAATAACCAAAAGGTTATACTTCTGCTGCGATTACTCAACTCTTACCAATGCGTCAAGAAGTAGTATCTCGGTTACATCTCCTTCAGCAAAAAGATCAAACCCAGTGCTTTAAAGCCACAAAACATTCCTACTCAATGAATGCTGTATTGTCCCACACTCAACACGCAATACATTCAGACAAGCACCATGGTTTGCAATTTCCCAATGTTCGTGGATCGTTTAACCCTTTCAGTACTGAATGTGAGCATATTCGGGTTTGAAATCAATGCTACCTTAAATGATCAGGTGTCTAATGAGTTAACAGAGGAAGCAGCCCAACAATAATCGGGTGGCATCCCACTGTTCCTATCCAGGTACACGCCCAGATCCAGTCTCGCCAATGGTAACGATTCAAGTTAAAACAAAAATTATCAACTTACGTCTCAAGGTCAAAACAGAATACTCGTCCAATTAAAGGACAAGTATGAACAAAGCAACTTGATCAAGCAAGAAATTGTCACTTTGGAGTGGAATAAATCATTTTGATATGAAAATAAGACTTATTGCACAAATTCGGTTGTCAAATATCGATGCTATTCAACCTTGAGAACGAAAAGGATTTTCAAAAACTGAAAAATCACTTATCATTTCAGTAACATACATGTTTTTCAAACTGAACATAAGCAATAAAGTGTAAACCCCAAACATACAGGAAATGTAGTACCGGTAATTGGTCACCATTTAAGGAGAGATTCTGACTTTTCAGTCCTATAATTTATTGTGGGCCGACACCAGAGGTATAGCAAACATCTTATGATTAAAAATTAAAAATAAGTGATATTTCTAAACAATATTTTGATGACACAATCCCTTTAAACATCACAGGAAATAGAATGTCCCAGTTGTTACCCTTTTCAACAACAATTTACAACCCAGGACAGATTTTAATGTATCACATGCAGACAAGATGGAAAACCTCTTTTAATAAATGTGATTCATCTGTGACCTTCTCCACTCCACTTAATCATCATGAAGACCTTTCTAGAAAAGTGATCCTGCTTGCGTCAATCCTCAATAAAAGAAGAAAAAATGTTCGAAGGGGGTATTTCCTCAAGAAAAAGTATAGAGACAAGGTCTTTGAAAGGCAATTGTTTCTCACATGAAAGAAGCTAAGAAGTGATGCTCCTTACCTCAAAACTCTATTGAAATTTGAAAAGCCAAATTATTTCCTAAAGAAAAACTGTGTTCAGACAATGCCTATGAAAAGCAATTCTTTCTCACATGAAACAAGGTAAAAAATGTGATGCCCCTTACGTCGAACCATCATCGAAAAGTTAAATTGTTTCCTCAAGAAAAACTGTGTTCAGATAATGCCTTTGAGAAACAAAGGTGTTACTAGGAAGTAGTTGGCCGGCATCACTTCCTGCAATTCAGTGACCAGATCACCACCTCGACAAACCCTGTATCAACTACATCCACATAGAGATGACTAAGGTTGTAGGACCGCATCTAATTCTGAAGATCCTTGGCAAGAGACATTACTAATGGGTTATGAGACATTACTGGAATATGGAATGAGTTAGAACAAAAGAACAATGAAATTCGAAATGCTTTCTGCTTTATATTTATGTATCTGTCTCTTCCTTCTTGAAACTTTTAATTGTTTTCAATCAGGATCCCCATTAGTCATGTTTCATAACTGAATATTTGTCACAATAATTATCAGTGATCTTCATCATTTTCACACTACACATTAATTTATCAAATCTCATTGGTGTTAGTTCAGATTTGAAGAAAAAAACAACTGACATCTATAATCACAAATTTTGTAGTAAAACAGGAATGAGAAACAGAATTAAAACATGAAGAGTTCATGAAATTCATGTGGGAGAAGTGGAGTGTTGATTTATAGTTTTTTTTAAAATAATTTTCTATGTTTTAGTCTGTTGCACAGAGATTTCTCTCTCTCTCTCTCTACAGTTGCTTAAATTTCCTTCTTCTATAACTAGAAAAAAAAGTTTTAAAAACACCCCCCCCCCCCCCCAAAAAAAAAAAAAAAAAAAAAAAAAGAACTAGTAAGAAAAGATCCTTATTTTGTTTTTAATAAATGAGCCTTTTTTTCTTCTAGTGACTGATATAGCCCTTTAAAGGACTTTAATAAGCTTAGGAAAGGGACAGAAAATATTGTTGTGTTTCCAATCCAGAATGACATCACAGCAGTGTAAAATGTAGTTTGGGAGGAAATTGGATTGGCCGAGCTCTTCCTAGTTTCATCTGGACAATCTGGATGGTTATTAATTCAGCCTGGCATTGCGTCAAACTGATGAAAGGAAAAACTTTTCAAATAAGACACTGGTTGAGTATTTTTTTAAAGAGCCTCCCCAATTGGCTATTTTTATAATGTAACCAAATTTAATGCATAGGTCTTTGTGAAGTACCTCAAATTATTTCATTCACATGTTAAAAATAATTGTGTCTCAATAATGTGAATGCCGACTGCATACAGTATTTTTTGCTAGGTAGGACAAAAATTATGACTTGCCCTACCAACTACACCTAATATATGCAGTCTACATTCTGACTATTGTAATACAATTATTTTTGTGATTTAAATAATTTGTATTGAGGCACTTCACAAAGACGTATGCATTACACTTGGTTACATTACAAAAATGACCTATTAGTGACTGAGAGAAGCTGTATAAAATTCTAGAAGCTCCAGCTAGATTCAACATATTGCATTTGAACATTTTTTATAATTTTTATCCTTGCCATCCTTGCACAGACGTCAAAGTGATGACAATATAATAAAAGTATACAGAATAAGGTCTAGATTAAACTCTTGACAAAGCAATCAACAATGACATGATGAGATTTCTTTCTCATTTCTATATTTCTACAAAACAATAAACTGCATCATACAGTCAGTAGCAGTTCTAGGGTGTTTTTAAATTTTATGGGGGGGGGGGGGCTCAAGCAATCCCCCTAATGTCTTCAAGCTCCATCCACAGTTTTCACAAGGCACATGTAGAAAATAAATGAAAGAACCCCCAGTCACCTCCCCCCTCCCCCCTGGGAAAAAATATATTCTAATCTAAGAATCTAATGTAAATCTAAGAATTATTGGTGTGTGTGCTACACAAATGTTCATGAACATGGTATAAACTGTAGAAATTAACTACTTGCAACAACAATTTAAACAAATAAAAATAAGCGGTAAAAAGTAAAAGTAAAAAGTACTTCTTTAGGTCAAAATCCTAAGGTTTTTTTTGTTGGTTCTCTTGAAACTAGAAGAAAAGTGTGACTCGCATCTGAAATTCAATAATGACTGAGAATTACCCAAATGACCTGGACTTGTTAAAGATGAGAAAACCTTTGAAAGTGACTAATGCTAAACCATGTCAAGACGCTGGTGATGCGGCCAGTATTCTCAACTTTATTGAAACCAAATGAATGCTATCAGGGCCTGGGGACTGGGGAGAAGTCGGAGAACAATCTAATGAGCTTGAACTTGGCTCGACAGTTCATTTTCACACATAAACAGTCTAGACTAGCAATAGTTGCATCATTAAAGGCAGTGTGCTGACCGCAAGTTAAAGGTACAGATGAATCGTTCTTTAGATATGACTGAAAGTCTGTTCAAAGGTTAAGTTTAAACAACAACAAGACAACAAGAAGAAATATTTTTCACTGAAATAACATTTGTAGACAACAATTTTGAACAATTTCTTTAAAGAAGCATTATGGCTTGTTGTTTATACATTAATGTCCTTTATCAAGGCATCGATCCTTATTTTTAATTACCAGGTCCCTACGATAGGACTTTAAACATAAGTCCACTGGTTCCCAATCTGAAGGCATATATACTTTCTTTCTTCAAGTAGTCCAGAAAATAACCATCAACAACAATGTGCATTTGTAAACGGATAAACAAGAGGCAAATCAATCATCTAATGCACTGCAAGTTTGACTAATCAATGCTACTCACAGTACATTTTGCTTGAAACTTTCCTATGTTTTTAGGTCTTTAAAACAAAATTGTTTAAGACCCGCCCACTGGCCCACAAGACATACGTAACTACTTCTTTCATACTTTGTATTTCACTTGGAAATGGTACCTTTAATAGAGCCCTCCTGAGGCAATATCTGGGGAGCTCTGACAGAGAATATGTCTTTCAAAGATTCGGTTCAAATTTCCTGCAACTGTGATCTTATCGTTACAAAAAGGAAGAAAAATAAGAGTCTGCTCCGTCACATCGATATCAATTTACTTCACCTCTCTTTGTTTGAAAGGAAAAACAGGAATTGTTTGTGGGGAGAAAAGAGTGCTTTTAGAAGTTTTTGTCAGGAAATACATAATTCGAACATTATGCTAACTCATGAACCTGGGAAGGTTCATGTCCTGGCTATTGGGAGTATATCAGAGGAAATTGAAAAGTAGTAATTAGCAAGCTTTTAGTAATCACATGGATAAAGAGATTGATTAACTGTGGTCTCTGATTAAATCATCAAATGATCATTTATTCTGTGCTGATCAATGCAACTCAAGTTTGTGTGCAAAATCTTTTAAACATAAACAGCAGCCTATATTTCTTTCTATATGAAAACAAATAATGTACTGTATCCACAAAAATAGTAATAATGTCTGAATCAATGAATGGTACAGTAAGATGTTGTTGTCATAATCTTTACTTATTCAATATAATAGACTACAAAATATGACATTACATACATGCTCACTGAGAGAAAATAAATGTCATCTTAGAGCTCAAGCCAGGATGCTGAAGCATTTCGAACATTTGCAGACATGCAGAAATCTTCACAAGATCATGGTAACTTAGCGTTAATCTGCTTTATGAGGTTTAAAGATTATGATGGTTAAAGCTACAGGAAAATGATTGATCAGTAAAGGTTATTGACTTGTCACATTTAGGAGTACTAACATACTTGGTGAAGCGCGGTGGCTCGGTGGTAGAGCAGAGCGGTCTCCTAACAGGAAGGTCCCGGGTTCAAAACCAATCTGATGCATGAGTACCCTTTGGGAAGGCATTAATTCTCATTACCAAGTCCCTCTGAGAGGACTAAAAGCCGTCAGTCCCCAAGTTGCCTACTTGCACGCATACACATTGCTTCTTAGCAGTCGGGTAAAGCAAACAAACCAACTAACCTTCAGTTTTTGCAAGGCTGATTCACATGCACAAAAAGATTTTGAGGACAATTCATACATGTATGTCACATTCTGCCTCATTCAAACACACAAAACTGGAATATGGGAATGTGTACTTTTAGTTTTACCAGCATCTACATGTACGTGTCATATGCCTGAACGGCAGCCAGATCCTTGCATTTTATAGACTTGGAATAAAACATGGGAATATGGGGTGCCTAATGCAGAGTGGGGCATAAGAACCAACTTTTCTTATCTCAATTAAATCGCACACAAAGCACACATCAAATCATCTTGATTATCAATGTATTAATAATATAATTAATGTAAATTATTAAAGCATCATTATTGCCTTTTCTATGAAAGATCCTTCTGACAGTTAGTGGGAAGAGGGGGCTTACAGGGACTTGGGGTAGAGATCTAGAGCAGAGAACTTGATTAAAATGTTGGCTGAGTATTAATCAAAGGAGGCAGCTCTGAGGGTAAGTGATGTCTGCTGAAGCTTTTCTGTCTTAACTCAGGGGCACAGAGATATGTCAAGGTATGCAGAAGATATTTTGTTTAATCTATTTTGAAAGGTAACCTTTTAGAGTGTTTAATGAAATGCACAATGGCAGTGTCGTGAAAGTTTCTTTCTTAACTTTACCAAACATTCCTCCTACCCCCCCCCCCCCCCCAAACCCCATTCTAACACAACAGCCCTGCACTACAGAAAAATGTCTTCCCTCTAACATTCCTCTTGCCTAAAAACCACGCCAAATACAGTAAAACTATAGAAGTGGGACCAAACGAACGTCTTTTCCCCCACAATTGCAACATTATGACACAGTAATTGTCTTCCCTTTAATGATCATCCCCTTCAGCCATAAAACGGCATCCTCCTTGCAGTGCGGTATTATTGTATGGAGACAGGCCTAATAGGCTAGTCAGACTATACAGGAAGTTTATACGAAACTTGTATAAAGAAACACCGCACAAAGCATCAGCGTATAGTGAAAGGAGAGTACAGGCTGGAAAAAACAAAATCGTATAACAAAACGTTGTGTAAAGAAACAAATTTTGAAGCAGTCAATTGACATGACAGCTGGCCAATCATCGTTGCCTATTCAAGATAAGCCCCGCCCAGTTAAACAATATTCGTACAATACGGGGTTCAGACTAACACGGGATGCTAATCCTTCATTACGTTTTTGTTTGAAACGATTCTCAAAGTGGCGTTTGGTTATGCGATTTATCATCATAAGACGTTCAGACCAGAGAAAAAAATTATTATTTATCAAATAGATATATGGCCTATACGATGAATAGTGGTATCCTGTTCGAATGCAGGGTAGTAAACATCTTACAGCTTTTCCTGATTATATTAACATGGAAGAATGTTGTCTCTCTGCCGATCACCCCACACAATCGCAACATTACGAAACTTACCGGTATTGTCTTCAACCCTAATATACACCCCCTTCAGCCCCCTGCTTCGTGACCCGACATGACCTTCCCATCCTTCTACTCCTACACTCCTCTTCCTCCGGCCTGTCACCGTCAATTACCCTCAATTAGCACTGAGGACATTAATATGGACACTTTCTGATCCGGTAAGGGTACGGGAGGGGGTATGGAGCAGGTGCGTTAGGGGGGATCTACGCCCCTCTAAAGGGGACATCCCTAATCCCTTGTAGGGTAGGATGCTGCATTGTCTAGGTTGAACAGGTTTGAAATAAAGCATGAAACTCAAGATTTTTAACTTTGAATGACGATATTCAATATCATGAGCACGTTGCACAGACTCTTGATTCACTTTCATATAGAAATGACTCCCCATCGCAAGCTTTAAGGCAAAGGAATAAATACCAGGAAATATTAATTTACTACTCCTGGGTCGATATAAATATCTGGTTGGGTAAGTATTTCTGATGGTAACATTAAAGGTCGGTGCCCGGACGTAAATAATCATATATGATTGATACACATTACGGGTAAGTATTGAACCTTCAACCTCAAGAGTCAAATCTGTGCACTACTGAAAAATGGTATTCCCAATAAATGTTTTCTACTCCTACAGGATTTATTTCCATTTCCTATAGTGCAAACAATCACAATATTTTACTACAACTCTGCATTCATAGCTGTTGATGCAACACGCAAAATGTACTTTTCCTACTACTACCACTTCAAAAAATTTCAAACTTATAAATTCAATCTATTCTTACATGTATCTTGCATATCGATATATTTTTGTTTTAATACAAATACATTTATCAAAATCATACATAAGAAATGCTGATATGAACATCACCATAAATAAGTCTACCTATCCTTCTCATAAATTAGACCTACTTACGTGAACTTATCATTCTAACAAATAGGGCCAACTTCTGAGATAAACACTAGAAATAGACAGTTACCTACATGGACTGACCTTGTCCCCACGACCAAGTTGTCATCTAAGATTAATATCAACAGACAAGGATCTAGGACTACCTGATTTTTAACATATATGCCCCATAAAAAATAAATCCTCTTCCAGGCTAAAAATGGCTCAAGAGGCCTGTTCTCATCAGCTCGATTTTGCCAAATAAGCAGCTATTATAACTATCCTGATCGCAAATTAACCAGTTAATTTGCATCTTCTTTAACCCGCAGTTGCAATTAGCAGGATATTTGGTCTAAAAAATATTAATCTGCATCTTCATCAGCCCGCAGTTCCAAGTAGCGGGATATTTGGTTGAGAAAATATCCAGAGAAATCTTAGTCTTGTTTCCAAAATATCCCACTATTTGAGAAATAGTAATATTATGAGTGTATCGGTCTGGTGAAGACGCAATTTTGAGCTTCGGGATAATATCCAGAGTCTGAAAATAGTGGGTTATTTGGCAAACTCGAGCTGATGAGGACAGGCCTTATATGACTACCTGATTTTTAACATATGCCCCAGAAAAATAATACCTCTTCCAGGCTATAAATGGCCAAAGGAAGCTTGTCCGAAAGAGGCTACCCCGACGGAGTCTTGGCTAGATATTATCTCCTTCTTTATATAGATAGGATGACAAATGCATCGTATAGTAGAAAGAAAAGGTGATTTCTTCCCCTCGCTTTTGTTTCACATAGCATAATGTGGGGGGAGGGAGGGGGAGAGGAGGGCATTCCGTGTTTCTGCACACCTAAATGTAAGATTTACATTCAAGCAAACAGGCTTTCTGGCCTTATTCTCTAATGCATGAATAGTGAATGCATCAAATATTTTATTATCTTTACAAGAACATTATGGTACTATTAATTGAAAAATGGCCATAGAAAGATTAAAGATAGAATAATTCTATCAGGGCCTATAACTATGCTTGAGTGAGGTGTTGAATCTCAATCACTACGTCCCTTCGCTATAACGATAAATCAGTAAGTTTTCTGTGATAAAAAATGCAGCCGATAGACAATTGAAGGTGTAATAATAATAATAATAATAAGATATTTGTATACCGCAAATTGCAAAATTGCCTCTAAGCGGTTTAGAAGAAAATAGCTGATAAGTAAAGGAAACAGAATTTGCATTACAAATTATATCAATTTAAATTACCATTAAACTTTGCAAATGAAAATAATACATGTACATAATTACAAATCACTTACAACCAAAATACAAATAGTTCTTAAATTAATAGTATCCTACGGTAATCTACACAAAATATATTAAAAGGCAAAAGGTCAAAAGAGCTATTCAGGAACAAGACTTAAAGAGATGTGTTTTTAGCATTGTTTTAAAAGAATTTACAGAGCTAGCATTGCGAATTTGAAGGGGGAGATTGTTCCAAAGAAAAGCAGCTGCATAAACGAAAGAACGTTGACCGTACTGTTTGTATGAGATAGTGTGAGACCGAGAGAGGAGAGATTGAGAAGCAGATCGCAAAGTCCGGACAGGAGTGTATCGAGGAAGGAGTTCAGAAAGATATGAAGGAGCAAAACCATGATAAGTCTTGAAAGTAAGGAGGAGGATTTTGTAGGTAATGCGAGAAGTGATAGGAAGCCAGTGAAGTTTTTGAAGAACAGGGGTAATGTGAGAAGTACGAGGAACACAAGAAACAAGACGAGCTGCTGTGTTTTGGATACGCTGGAGCTTTGAGGTTATTTTTGCAGGAAGACCAAAGAGAAGGGAATTGCAACAATCTAGCCTAGATGTGACGAAAGCATGGATAAGACGATGGGCTGTATTCTGGTCGAGAAACCTACGAATTTTCCCTATTTTCCTTATAGCTACAAAAGCAGATTTACAAATGGCATCAACATTTTTAGACAAAGTAAGGGAAGAATCCATAACAACACCAAGATTACGGGCCATAACGGATGGCTTAATTACAGACTGCCCAATTCGTAAACTGATTTGTGGGACATGAGAACAAAACTTGGAATGAAAATGAAGAAATTCGGTTTTAGAGTCATTAAGAGAAAGCTTATTCTGAAATGCCCAGGTTCTAACATCCTTTAAGCAATTTTCCATCTTCTGAACAGAAGAAGAGCGATTTCCAGAATCAAATGTTAGGTACAATTGCACGTCGTCTGCATATGTCATACATGATATATTGTGAGCCAATATGATATCTTGCAAGGGAGACGTAAACATAATAAAAAGTAACGGGCCGGCGACAGAGCCCTGTGGGACCCCGCACCACATATTGTGTTTCTTCGAGGAGACAGAATTAATTGAAACAGACTGAGAACGACCAGTCAAATAAGATATGAACCACTGCAAAGCAGTTCCACTTATCCCAAACCGTGAGGATAATCGTTGTACAAGACAATGACGATCAATTGTTTCAAACGCAGAAGAAAAATCTAAAAGCACTAATATTGTTTCTTGTTTCTTATCGAGAGCACACAAGATATCATTTTGGACACGAACAAGAGCTGTCTCTGTGCTGTGAAAAGCTCTATATGCAGATTGAGCAGAACTATACAGATTATTCTCATTTAGATAATTTTGAATTTGGCTGACTACCGCCCTCTCAATGAGCTTTGATACAAATGAAAGTCTGGAAATAGGGCGGTAGTTACTAAAGACCTCTGCGTCTAAATGTGGTTTCTTCAACAAAGGTCGGACCGAAGCTTCCTTGAAAAGTGCAGGGAAGTAGCCAGACGACAAAGATTGGTTGATAATCTTTGTCAGGGTAGGAACAAGTTCATCGATGCATCCCGTGAAAACAGACGATGGAAGAGGATCAAGTTCACAGGATGTCTTAGAAGTCTGTTTGATTAATTTCAAAACGTCCACAGGAGTCGAGATGTCAAAATCAGTAAAGGTAGATTGGCAGACTTCAAGCAATTCTACAGAGAGTGGAGGCAGCTGTGTAGCATCAATTCTGTCTCCCAAGGTTCTTATCTTGTCGTCGAAAAAGTCCGCAAACTTGTCCGCCAGATCTTTTGGATCTTCATGCTGTGGGAGCTTAGGAACCTGGTTACCATGGCAAAGTTTATCAATTACACGAAACAGGCTGTGTTCGTCACACTGGGAAATCTCATTAATATGATAGCTTAATTTGGCGTTGGACAAGAGGTCATGATATATCTTACACTGTTGGGTATAAATGTCCTTGTCGACGGTAAGACCAGACTTTCGCCACTTCCGCTCAAATCGTCTCTTTTCCTGTTTTTCTTTACGAAGAGAATCCGAGAACCACGGGGAATGTGGGCGAACAACAATAGTCTTCTCTTTTTTAGGCGCATGGTGGTCAAGAATACCATGGAGAATGTTGTTGTACTGAACAACAAGCGAATCCAGGTCATTTTCAGGACACGTTGCAAGAGAAGAGTTTTTAATGTCAAATTTAAAAGAAGACATATCCACAGAACGTAACTTGCGATAACACACAGTTTTCTTCATAGGAGGAGGATGGGCAATGTCGATGAGGCATTTCACGACCGCATGGTCAGACGGAAGTTCTTTAAGGACTGTGACGGCAGAAACGAAAGTGTCATCACAGTCAGTAATTAAAAGATCTAATATATGTCCGGCATTGTGGGTAGGCACAGTAATGTGTTGCTTGAACCCTGGAGCAGTCACCAGATCACTGAAGGAAACAGCTTCAGAGTTTTCTGTAGAGTCCCAGTGAACATTGAAATCACCAGCCAGAACAAATTTGCAAGGATGAGACAGAAGCGATTCAACAAAGCTCCCAAAATCATCCAGGAACTTTGCGATTGTAAGTTTATTCTTCTTATTTGGAGGCGGGCGATAGATGACCACCAGACGAAAAGAGGTGGCCATGGAGCAAATGTTCATATCCATATGCTCAAATGATTGATAAGTTGGACCATCGTTGACTTTCATCTTGACCCCATTTCGAAGAAGAACTCCAACACCACCAGCTCTAGAGTGGCAGCGTGGTGAATGATGGAATGAATAGTTAGGCAGCGTGTTATTTATATCAGCTAGAGTGCGGGAATCACGATGATCACCAGTTAACCACGTTTCAGTCAAGGCCATGATATCCAATCGATGACTGATAACAAAGTCACATAGAGCAGCAGACTTGTTTCTAGAATTAATCACTCATCTACCGGTAATAGCCAATTTTAAATAAATGCTTCTGAAGATAAAATCTAAGGATACCCAGGTTGATTTTCTCATCTGTCTCCATCACTAAGACCTTCAAGAGAAACGTAATATTTCCTCAAAACAAATTCCAGATTTTCCCATACATCTCAATTTCTCATATTGAAGGCAGCGAAAATTCATTTCCAGTACCTGCAGTTAACAACTAAATTATTCATTACCCTAGCAAATTTGATATTTTTTGAGTGTTTGTTACTTAAGAATGTAAGGTGGACTAGTTAAATTAGGGCCTTTGTTTAATACTTTTAAATATACAGTAAGCTTTAAAAGGCATAACTCAAGAAATGTCAATCGGGTCAAATAAATTTTTCGCATTTCTTTAAAATTTCCAAAGCTTGGTAAAGGTATGAATAATATAGTTATTAACTGTATGTACACTTGTACTGCAGAGTGCAGACAGTATACAGATACTTCTGGGATGTTCGTGTCCTTTGCGGTTTTTTGTTTGTATGTGTCACATTTTATTCACCTTGTAAAACTAGATCATTTTGGCAAAGAACATGAAAATCACCATGATTTGTTGTTCAGCACTTGTTCAAGGATACGACATGGATCATATTTCTAACCACAAACTGTTTTAAAGATGCACGCTTATAAAACAGGGTTCCTTTTTGGGTGACTTGCACAAATAATTCTAAAAGATTCACCATTGAAATAACCTATTTGTGAAGGACAAACTTCCCAACTGCAAGAAGATGGACACTGATTTCATCAACTGAAGACAATTATGATTTAAATTTTAATTGTACATTTCACTTTAAAAAACAGTGTAATAATCGGGGCAAAGTGACGGACAAGTGCGCTATATAAGAAGCCACCATTATTATTATTATTATTATTAAAGCAACATCCTTTTCGAAAATTAAATTTGCCAACCCAAATTATACCAGATCCCTCTAATTAGCTTTGTCCGCCAATAGACCATTTTCAATTACAAACATTAATTGTTGCTACATAGGACCAACATTATGGCTTGTCCTACCTAACTACACGAAATGTAAGCTATTCTGGCTATTGAAATACAATTATTGGAAACAGGTGAATAGAATTATTTGTAACGAGGCACTGAAAAAAGATTTGTACATTAAATTTGATTATATTACAAAAATTGCCTATTAATGCTGACCATGAAGTAACAGGCTACAAGTACATGTAATGCGCTACATTGCTAATCCACAAAAGAATGTTTATTCCAATTATTTGTAAGGCCTTCGTAGATTAAAGCCAGTAATCATTTTAATTGCAAGAGCATTTAATCCCTACATGTAGGTCACACAAAAAGTACACTCTGAAAGTTTGAACTAACGAAGATATCAACAGCAATAAAACAACACCCATTTACCTATTTTTGTGGATTTAAGTATAAAAAAATTGATTTGATCGATATCCATCAAATTTACACCAACAAATGATTTGTTTTTTTGAAATCTTTTCATTTTTTTTTGCAAAGATAACAAACAGAGATCTAAAAACAGGTCAATAAGAAGCATATTTCAAAATAGTCAATTTGGGTACAGTTTTGCCTTCTTCTAACATGCATGGAATTTAGCAAAATAAAAATATCAACCAAAAAAGGCAAAAATGAATACAGAAGCCTCAGACAGGAAACTAAAATTATTCCATCGTCCTTTAATTCCTAGTTATTGTGATTAAAGGCTTGGGTGTTCTGGCAATGATGTATCTTTCTGTAATTAAACTAAAGACTGGTGTATCATATTTCAGGCCACTGCCAAGGTTCGCTCCAGTGTCTACTTGCGCCCTGAACTGTGTATGTCACCACGTCTGCCCAGAACATAATACAACATCCAATTATCCAATCACTCTGTATCCTTGTTTACCAGGGAGATTTGGGCAACTGTCTTCAACCATGGTGTCTTCAAAAAACAAATTTTCCCTTTCATAGTTTTGTTTTATTATCATTTTGCTACAGTCAGTGTGTTAACTAGCCTGTGGTGCTCTATTATTCGTTTATTGAATTGAAATGAATTGAGATGTAAGTTGGTATGTTTCATATCTATTTGATCACCTATAGTAAATTTTTTTTTTTTTTTTTTTTTTTTTTTTTTTTTAAACAGTCCAAGACTCAAAAGGGACAGCTTTTCATTTTTTCAGCAAGTTGCTGTTCGACAAGACCTAGAAGGGTGTTGCTCCCTATCATTTTAGAAAGCCTAAACGCATTTCCAGCTCTCCGTAGACGATATACAAGAACACTTCAAGATTTATGTCTGAGGCCTTCTCAAGACAGGGACATCCTTGGGTATTTCTTGAAAGAAAATGTCCCAATCTGCTCTAATCTGCTTGTGTAGGCATTCAAGGGAAGTCTTGGTGTTCTACAGGTAGGGGTTATACATAAATAACCATGGCAACGGCAGGAACTGGTGCAGTCGTATATCCCCTTACAATCTCGACAGGATCCAACAAGAAGCTTACGAGGGTACACCTGCAATGTGTGATAACTTTACTCTCCCCTTTTAAAGAATTTCTTTGAGGGAAAATCTTTTTTCGGACTGACTATTAAAAAAAAAGGGTGGAAACCTCTAAAAACTAGATCCATGATCCCTGAATTTTGTTGGATTATAATGTTTAGGTCATGAGGCTTTGAGGTGATCCCCCGATACGGGTCAGTCTGGCGATTGATGGCTGCAGTAGAGATTAATTGAGGCCTACATAATGTACCTAATAGGGGCATACATAATGTACCTACCGTTAAAAGTTTTATTTAAGGGGGGGTCCACAGAGAGGCATGTGTATCATTTGATTAGAAAAACCCTCTTGCAGACAAATAAATACAAGGTTTGTTTTTAATTTGTTTTTTCATTCCCTATCCAGGTTTTATGCAATAATACATTTCAATAAAAAACATGATTTTTTTTTCTACATCCAAATTTTCAAACAATGATCATAATCATTGTTTTTAAGCATGACTGTCAATATGTCCATGTTTTATGCACTATATTTCAAGAAAAGGTATGATTCTTTTCTACATCCAAAGTTAAAAACAATGATCATATTCATTGTTTTTAAACACCAATGTAATTCCTGTCATTTCTGTGCATGATCTTTGATCTACTTGTTTAAACAATGGACACAACAATGTGTGTAGACTAAAATCTGATGTGAAAGGGACACCTTTGAAATATATACACTGTAGTGTATAATCACGATTGTCAATAGACCTAAAAGAAATGAAGCCTCTGTTACGATATACGATATCCGAATATCCAATATCCGTGTTAGTTGAATAGACAACATGTCTACCATAACAAGATATAACTCAGATATTATCCTGAGTTATCTACCATTACTAAGACCCTCAAACTCATCATGGTGGCAGCGGTGGGATAATATAGAGTCAGTAGTATTTCCTTTAACTTTACCTTACAGTGTAGGTGATGCACCCTCAGAAGGTGTTCAACCCACGCCCACATGTTGGTGGAGAACCCCTCCCTGAGCCTGCCCCAGTTCCACAACTCAATCAACTGCTCCTGGGAAAGCTTGGGCTCCCTCGCCACACGGTGGCGGAACCGCACCCTATGACCGCACCTGTCCGCCTTCAGGCAGCCGCGGCTCTCGCTCCTGGCCACGGCCTCCAGCACCGGGGGCGGGCGTCGCGTCTTCATGGACTGCGAGCGGGGCAGGTAATTTCTTTGCAGTCTGGTCGTCATTGTAACTTTCAAAAGGTTTCTTCCGTCAAATAAACAATGGTTCTACAGTGATGTGATGGAATATACATTTCCTGCTTTTCTGGTCCCATATGCAAATGATAAAGCCAGGATACTGTCAAAAGCATACGGCGAATAAGAAACAGATCACTGCAAAACCTTCACAAAATTGAAATGGCAACCTTTGGAATCCAACACTATGAATGTATGTATTTCATGAAAACCAAGGAAATAGTATTCCTCACTCCTTTGTCTCCAATGTCAATCGCGCATCCTTCCTCCTTTACTCCAAAAGCAAAGGCTTAAAGGTCCACATCAGAACAACAGCAATAAAATCATCCACACTGCACCATATTGTTGTAATTATCCAATATCTGAAATTCTACGACAGCTGCTGTTCACATTCCGGAAACGTCAATGTCTTCCTATTATATCGTGAGGTCACAAATACAGGATGTGATTGAAAAACTACTGGAAGATCGCTACGATCAATGAGCGACAAAATCAGTAGCGCGATGACGCAACGAAGAGTCACCAGAGGATCTATCAGTAGAACATCAGCAAGTTTTCACATGGTGCGAGCATAATTTTTGCGTTGATTACGACTCCCAAGTTGTGACCCTCATCGACAGAGTGACTCATTAATATGAGAATAGCCCCGCGATTGAGCAGACTTTCACTCGAACAGCAACAGCGACAGCTGTTCCTTGTCATCAAAACATTAGCGATGGACCGAGATCGAAGAGCTTTTAATGATTTGGCTGATCTATCATCCGTCATAGATCATTCCACATCCAGAGTAGATTAAACTGTCCACAGAGAGGCACTTGTCGCAAGATGCCTTCCTTTGTTTTTAAAGACTTATACCGGTAATGCTTCAGGATGAGAGTATCGTGGTACCTAAGAAGGTGTGTTGTTACTCCATGTAAGTCCGCAGATGTGCACTTCTCGAAAGACAATACTTGATGTCTTCTTTGTTTCAAACACATCACAGAGAGGATAGCGTCCTAGAATCCTGAAATGTCCATTGTTTCTGTCATTAAAATTCCTGCAGACCAAAAACTATTGCATGATGTATTTCTTTCTTGGGTCCTTTGCACTTTAGAGACAGTGTCACATCATCTTCAGAAGTTATCTTGTTTTCATATTGTGTCATCAAAAATGTCACATGAGGGCACATAATAGAACTGAAACCAAAGTGATTTATATCCAAACTGTTTTTCAACTCCATGCCATATCAATATCCATTAGATACATCAATCCTGGAAACCAACTGCATTAAGTGCAATTGGCATCTCCTGTTTAAGGCCTGATCAAATTAGCACCAGTCTCAATAACTTCACAATATATATTTCCTTCACATCAATTCATCAGAAACATCTGATTATCAATCAGATTGACGACAGGCAAAACTAAAAGTAAAAAGCGATTAACACAAGAAGACAGATATCATCCTGAAAGTGAAAATACTGTTTCCTCCTCTTCCTGCATTCACTCAAGGCACACATGTGCGACTCCAAATATGGGGCTCTCCGAGCGATCTCAATTTCCTTGCACGCAGATGTAAACAGAACAATGAATGCTTAATAAGCCTTAACCTTAACCAACGGCACGGTAGACACCCACACACACCCACACAGAACGGGAGCGCAAAATGCGAGTCAGGAACTTAAATCTGCCCGATCGTTGATTCTAACTGTTCCTAACCGCTCTCACTCTCCACGTACAGCTCACAGATTTAGCTCAACAATGAATGCTCAGCCCATACCTCAACAGCCACACACACACACACGCACCCACACATTAGAGGAGCGCAAAACAGGGGTCAGGAACTACTTTCCCCGATCGTTGATTCTAACTCTTCCCCACTGTTCCTGACACGAGGAAGGGGCAATGCCATGACATCCTGTGCTTGGCTTGGTTACTCATGTTGTATCGAAGCCTCAAAGCTGATGAAAGGATGATGATTCAACAAGGCAGTACAGTGGCCTGCATCCTCAAACAAGTTAGGAAGAAAAGGGGAGTTTTTTCCTCCACCATTGCCATTGTATTTTGATATTTAAGTAAGGATAGCTTATACAGTCAAACCTGTCTATAGTGACTGCCCAAGGGAAACAAAAGCAGGTTTGACTGTATAAGCATTTGGAGCTGGCATTTTAAGGAATAAAATTCCTTAAATTCTTAAAATTCTTTAAGAATCAAATAAAAGGCACATATATATATATAAAAGATAACTCGGAATACACTAAGAGTTACTTCATCGCTTGCATATTGAAATTTTGCAGCTTTCATGAGATAATCTACATGTATGCATATTTAAATCATCCACCTGAAATACATTTCCATTAAAATATTTCCTTTTGACATAATTTTCTAAAGTTTATGATACAAAAATATTTCTCAGAATCACTTCCATTGAATGGCACCAACTCTTTCAGATCTATTTTCTAAATAAATTATTACAGGGGTGCTGGGGTAGTTACAGAATTATGTAAATGGGAGGGGGGATTCCACAAAAAAAAGTTCAGGCAAATAAAGAAAAGGATGATTTTGCATAAAAAGGTCTAATTTTCAGGTGGCTTTTGGGTCAGGACCCTGAAATGTGCTCCCTTTTTCCTTTAGTGGACTCCCAATTATGCAGTAGCAAGGGGGGGGGGGGTGAGATGGGCTGATGATGCCTCCACTCAAATCTGTTACTGGATAAACTCTCTTTTGGTCTACTTTATCATACAATAATCTGGTCGGAGGCAATATTGGGAGGATTCCTAAAGCATTGACAGCCATGAACATGTACTAATTAGGACAAAGTTTATGACAACAGGTGACATCGTTCACTCGTCTTAACTTTTAGTCACAATTGGTCCAGGCACTTCCGCTGCCACCTGCACAAGTATGGCAATGGTGTTCTTGAAGGGGCCTCAAGTACTTTGAAGAACCTGGACAGGCCAAGGATAGACTCAGAATACAACAGACTGACAACAGCAATTAATGAGGAAACCCGCAACCAGATGCTGACAAGAATCCACAATTCCAGTACATTTCCTTAAATCCCCACTGCACTACTTATAGCTACTGTACTTGCGCCCTCTATATAGCAAGCAATGCCTAATCGGTGACCATTGGTCCCCCATGATCCTCTTTTTCTTATGTTAATTGAGAGCTGATTTGATGAGATAACCACCTGTCAGTGACCTTGCAGGGTAGTCTAATCCCTCTCCTGTAAATTAGTACAGATGGGCCTTTAAGTGAAACTCAGTTTAAGGCATCTACAAGATTACACTTTCAGTCTACATTGATTAAAAAAAGCTTCAATTCTTTCTAACCCTTACCTTTCTTATGGGATGGTAAACCACCATCTGGCCAATTCAAGAAGAAATTAAAATGTCCAAACCAGCAACAGACATTTCAGAAAAGATATTATTTTTTAATGAACCAGTCATTTCCTATAACCCTGTTGACTTCTAAATTGTCATTCTCACTTCTCATTGTCACTTCTCATTGTCACTTCTCATTGTCACTTCTCATTGTCACTTCTCATTGTCACTTCTCATTCCCAGATACTTAATACAGTAGTCAACCGGTTCCAGAAGGCAATTAATTTCTCTAACCATCTTCAAGATGACCTCCACTGTGCAATATTAATACAATTCATGTTGCCCCCTGAGATGGTGGATGATGGGGGGGGGGGGCGAGGGGTTGATCAGAGCACTGTATCTGCTTGAACAAAATAAATCTGACATACTACTTGTAGTTCCATAAGCTGTTAATAATATCTTGTAACAATGAAACGTACCACAGCATTCACTTGCATATAGAATAAAATATTAGGTAAAAATCTTGATTTGATTTCAGTTTTTCTTTGAAAGAAAGGGTGTATTAAAAGAAGCACCTACTGGATAGAAATGTGAAATTCACAGCTAAAACTGAAAGCCTTCATACAATAGTGAGAAACTTTGGTCACTCAAATAGGCTTTCCATCATTCATTTTGTCATAAATCTCAATTACCTCAGTCTATTGAGAGGAGATGGTTACTCAGGTAGGTGATAATTGAATTCATAGAGCCTGCTAAGCTCTAATTGATGTGATCTCTAAGAGGCACTGTGACACTTTCCTGTATAAACACCTCTAATGTCCGATGGGAACAAATTGGCAACGCAGAAGAGGCTCACATGCTCAGCAAATTGGCAAGACTAGAAGATAGGAATTACTCTGAACTTAACAGTTCTTGTCAGGATATCATTAAAATAATAACATTGTCTATGATTGCGTTTTCCCTTCTGTACTATGTGCAAAGAAGCTTTCAAATTGCATTTATATTTAACAATCAATAAAACAATAGAAGAACTAACTGAAAACAAATGTGTTATTCTTTTAAAGAAAGAAAAACAAGGCAATTTATGACAATGTGCTTAGTTTACATTGTACATTTTAGAAAAAAAAGGTAATTAGATTGGAAATGGATCACATCTGTATCACTTTTAGGACAATGGAAGCATTAAATTAAAAAAAGTGTTATGAAATCAAATGGATTCATGACAATATAAGTGTAATCGTTCATTTAGAATTTCATTGTAAATGATCACATTGAAAATTTACAAGGATAATTCCATTCAGCCTATTTTATTTTCACGCTTCATGAAAAACATGACATAATGTGAATAAATGATTTCTTTCACACAAGCTGTTTGCCACATAAACTTCTTTTGTCTCAATATTTGGACTAAGGTACATCTAATTTATTAACACATGTAAGAATCCTATCAAACTCAGTCCTGAGAAAAGAAGAAAGACCTGAGCACTCCTGATATGGTAGCATCAATAACAATATTCAATTAAAATTTCATAAAATGTATCAAATATAAAGCAAAGATATTGAGATTACTGTTCTATTCAGGGAACTACTGTACTGAGAAAAGAAGAAAGACCTGAGCACTCCTGATATGGTAGCATCAATAACAATATTCAATTAAAATTTCATAAAATGTATCAAATATAAAGCAAAGATATTGAGATTACTGTTCTATTCAGGGAACTACTGTACTATACTCTTATATAGCATGGAAGAGTATCTGTATCTGTTATCACAATTAGGTCTGACATGTTTCCTTTTCAGTGTGTCTTCCTTCATTTCAAGAGATATTCATTCAAATGGTATGATATTTACACTTATGGCAAACACGCGTAAGAACTAATTCACTGATAAATTCATGCTCACGATTAACACTGACATTTCAGACTTACGATGAACTCTGAAATGTTATGCTTCCTGGTACAATGACCTCAGAAATTTCATGCTAACAATGAACTCAGAAATTACATGCTTACTATTAAACTCCAAAATCTTAAAATGTTTGTGTTCCAACTACAAGTTTTGGTTACAGATCGTTGCTAACTGTCTAGATTCAGGTCTCCTTTTCAGGTATTAAACACCTTCACTATCTTGTCTTAAAAGGGAATACCTTTAATGGGTGATGATGACGATAGTGTTAGAATGAGGGAAGCCACCTCTAAGGTGGCTTGGCAGGACACCAATGTTCTCAACCCCAGCCCGTCCCCTGGGAAGTGCTGAGGTAGGATGACCAATTTCCTCCTCGTACGTTGCACATTCCCTTTCCTCGCTAACCTATTGCAATCTCGTTCGTTCGTTAGGAGCTCTCACTCATTCTCTCTCTCTCTTACTTTTTCTGAGTGTGAGGGGGTGATGATGGGGGTGTGTGTGGTCCCTTTGTCTTTTTCATTCTCTCTCCCCCTCAATCTTTCCCTCCCTCTCTACCCCTCTCTCTCTTTCTCTTTGCCCCTTCTCTTCTCCCTCTCTGTCACCTCCTCTTTTCTCTATGTCTACTCCCCATTCTCTCTTTTTTTTCCTTCTTCCTCTTGTTCTTTTATTTCTTATCTATTTCTTACTCTTTCTTTATACTACATGTACTGGACAGTGCACTTTTTTTTCCATATTTCTCTGTCTTACTTTTCCTTTCAGTTCCTCTATTTATAGTTTGTTTTCTTTTGGGTTTTCTATACGTCTGTTTCACTCTTGTTCTCCATTTAAACAAACAAAAATATTTCCTCATTCTAGTCTTCCACTTAATTAATTCTCCAATTGCACACATGTACCTAATACATTTACCTATGTTTTTCCTTTTTTTATTAAAGGTACTTATTCATGTAATTAATTCAGATGTATCTATGCTTTATTCGTCGGTGGGGTGACAAAACCTTGTATCTCAATTCTTTAAGATTTTGATTTTTTTTGCATAATTGTGTACCTACAATGTAATGGCCTACGACACCACCTGATAAATCCATGGAACGCCTCCTGTCTCGGTTTTTTTCACAAATTCCACACAAAGGACAGTGTCACAGCACTAAATCTGTTGAGACAGGAAATGTTTTTTTGCTCTCCTGAAAATTCATGATTTTTTAGATACGAGGTATCCTGATAGCAGTCATACATTTTTCTTTGTCTATCCAATATTTTTGCAACAGGATTAACAAAGCCCCTCATGAGAGGTGACTAAAAACTAAAATCTAACTTTCCTGTTTACCTAGTATGCGCATGACCCCCCCCCCCCCCCCCCCCTCTCTTTCGACCTAAAATTCTACGAAAGAAAATGAGAACTTCAAAACCAAACTTAAATCTTACACCTAAGATTAAAGAGCATCCTGCCAAACATTTGCGAGCATATGGCAGAATTTCCTGTTATTCTCCATTTTTCTTTTCTCCTTCACAATAGCCTCATACAAACTTCCCCCTTTTACCCCCTCACCTTGCTGCTTTCTCTGAAAAGCCTGGAGTTATCTGCCGTTATGAACGATCCGATGCCAAGATTCACAGACAGATATAGTAACATGTCTGTATGCATTTAGGTGTTCATCCTTCTATAGTACCAGGGGGGTGTTTCATAAAGCTGTTTGTAAAGTTATGCATGACTTTACAAACAACTTGAATATGAAGTGCCAGATAGGATGCCCAAAGTGTGACTACCGGTATATTTTCCAATAACCTCAATTTAATTATGGCGAAAAATATACTTTGCATTAAAAATGTGTGTTATAATGTGAATATTAATCTACATCTGTAAAGTTTAACTTTAGTTGATGCAGTTAAAAAATATTGAGCATCCCATTTGGCTTTTCATATTTAAATCATACTTAAAGTCATGCATAACTTTACGAACAGCTTTATGAAACACCCCCCAGGGTCTGTTCTCTGTACTCAGTTAACCCTAACTAAAATGATGTTGAATTGCATTCATGAAGTCACTTTCTTTGTTTTTAGTTATTATTGAAGTACTATATATCAATGTATATTTTATAACCTTATTTCATGCTTTTTTGTATTTTACTGCTAATATGACAATATTAGTCTTTAGAATTTTGCCATGTTCTTTTGTTCTACAATAAAACCGAAATTGAATTGAATTGAACAGCCTGGTAGAAAGATGAAACCCATCATAATCATTTACTTTAAAATAAATAATGAAGAAGATATAAAAAGAAATATCAATAAACAGATATGTGCAAAGAAAAAATTGTTGCCAAGCTGGACCCAGTCAGATAAAAGACATATATTTAACCTCAGTAGCCTAAATCTGCACATCTGTAGATATACACATAGGCATGTATAGCCAAACTGTTGAGAGTACACAAACCAACAAGCCATGCCTGAAATACCCCCTCCCCCCAACTCTTCCCCTTTATCCTCGACCTCATACTCAGTTTAGTCCACGCAGCAGGTTGTTTTAAATGACATCTGAACTGTAGATGGAGCTGTTCAACTATGGAACAGCTGATACATGAATGACAAGGCATCAACTTAGTGTCATTCATTTGTATGCTCTCTGACTGACTATGATTTTTTGTTATAAGTCCACTTCTCCAGAGCACCTGTTAGCGTCGAGCCTTAATTTCAGAAGGTAACAAAAATCCAAACATATTTTCTCATGTGATCTATTATCACATGAAGATTCAGGTCTGTTAAAGCTTATTATATGGATCTACATATAACATAACATGTATCTACATCAAAATGAAAATTTGATGAATAAAAATGAAATTTGATACATGGGGTTCGAATAAATATAAATGAGCAAATTGCATTCAAGTTTCCTTGAATTAATTCTCTTACCATTTGAATATTCTTGACTTCTTGTTCGAGATCTAGAAGTCCCGAAGACGGGAACGGCTCGTTGTTGAGGTTGGCTGCCAGCTCCGTCAGCTTGGGCTTGTTGACCTGGGCGTACATAGGGTCATCCGTCTCACCCCCTTCTGCTGGGGGAGGATTCTAAGGGTCAAAGATCAGAGGTCAACATGGAGGTCATGTTTCTGGGGAAAACATATTCCACTGTTGCATATTTTGAAGAGAGCACATTTAACAATGCCAGATTTCTTGAGGAAATAAGTTGCTCACAAAATGTTCCTAAAATACATTTAGATATTACTTTTAAAAATTTGCTTACTTCGAACACAATCAAAATGCTACTATAGATCATACTGACATCTCTTATCAGAATGCTTCAGTAAAACTTTGTGTTTTTGACCATAGTGCACCAGGAGAGTTCATTCGAAGAGCAATTATCTTATAAAAAACTTCCTGTTGCATACGACTTCCACTATGGTTCCTTTACATGCTATTACTTTCCTATTCATACTATTCCATTATCTTGTTGCCCTCTGTTTACTACAAACTTCCTGTTGCAAAGAACTTCCACTACAGTTCCTGTACATGCTATATCTGTCAACTCATACTATTTTATTCAGTTATCTTGTTCAGTTCCCTCTGTTTACTACAAACTTCCTGTTGCATGTATACAACTTCCACTACAGTTTCTGTACATGCTATTCATACTACATTATATCAAATTGAAAGGCAAATTAAGAACAAGACTAGGATTAAGTAGCTGAATGGAATTAACCCTGCTCCCATCTTTCCCATTCATATAACTGTTCACTGTTACACATTAACACATCAACACTATTTACACAATCATGCGCTACTGTACTGATCCTGTAACCACCGCTATCAAAGTGGGCTTGGACAAAAGCATACCATTTGTTGACATACATGTAAAATATCCAGAATAGACTTAGTAGTTTAAAAAAAGCTATCCCAGACCCTCTGTCTTCTACACAGGGACTACTTTTCCTGTACATGCTGTTGTTGTCCAATTCATACTATTATATTCCATTGAAAGGCTAATTAAGCACTAGACCTGGATTAAGCAGCTGAATGGAATTAACCCTGCTCTTATCTTTCCCATTCATATAACTGTTCACTGTTACACATTAACACATCAACACCATTGTTGTTTACACAATCATGCTACTGATCCTGTAACCGCTAAGTAAGCATTGACAAAAGCTTGTTGTCTACATACATTATGTGTAAAGTATCCAGACAAGATTTAGTAGCTGGAAATATCCTGGATCCTCTGTCTACTACACAGTGATTTGCTATGCTAATTGCACCATTGCATTTTGCAGAAGTATTGGAAAGTAATTACCTTTATAAGTGGAATTTTTCCTAAATAATCAGTCATGTACCATCAAGCACTTCTTATAAATTTAGTTAGCGAGCAGCTCTATTCTTTCTTAAAGTACTAAACCTGAAGTTTAAAAAATGTTTGAAATCATTAAAGGCATTGTTTAACATTTTGGAGACGACGGGCTTCTACAGAAGCCGAGCGAGTTGTTAAGTCTGTGACGACAGGCTTCTACAGAAGCCGAGATGTATCCCTAATTTATTGACAAAGTTTTCCAGCTTATTATTAGATATTATGTGCTAAAGTTCTTTGAAGTATTATTTAGATATATTCATTCATCTCATCTATTAAAAAAAATAATAAAGTTACGTGGAAAAAAATCGAGAAAAAGGTGATATCATTTCAACTTTACCCTAAGTTAGTGTTCGGATCGAAATAACCGTACAGCTGGAGACGGACGCGTACGTGCGCGTCCGTTCTACATTCTTGCCTTGATTCAAGGCTTTGGATTATTGTTTTTTTTTGGTGAAGATGATTACATGGCGATTTTCTATCGGTGATTGGATGATTTTCGCTGGTCAATATGAGAGGGCGTTTTTTCCCACATTTCGATAGATGTATTGTAGTTATTCATATAATAATATTATTAGGCCTATAGTAGTCCTATTCATAAAGACCTATTTCTTTTAAATTAAATTTGCGATTCGCCGTGTTTCACTTGGCTACAAATAACCGACCTTACTCTAAACTGTGTAAGTATAAAAGTATGCTTTGATAAAAGGAGTTGGTAATTCTTCTCCCCTATGATTACCAGTGCCTTTTCATTTCATCAACTTGACCAATTTAGCGAATCATTCATGTATGGACCTCCTCTTTTATGAAACGCTTATCTCAGCTTATCTCAGAACCCTACTCTTAGAGGAACAAACGAATGTAAAGAAGTATCTACTCTGGAAGATTACTGTTTTGAAAGAAGAGGATGTAGGATAATTGGCCGAGCTTTAACAGAAGACAATCATTGTCATTGACAATAGGGGAATGAATGGAGGTATCGACCGATCTGCGAGTGCGGAGGTGCTTGCGCATTTTGTATTGTGGGTGTATTGAAAAGGAAAGACGTTAAGCTTCAGAAAAATAAGACGGCAATTTCCCTCAAAAATAACAGACCTTATTTTTCATATTGAAGAACAAAACTTATATTTTTAGAAAGAAAAAAGTCTGATCTTTCATTTTTATATTTACTAAAAATCACGAAAATGACTGAATGAGGCGCAATGGTAGGAGAAAGTAGAAAGCACCGCCAAATTTTCCATTACTGGCGATGTAACCAAAATCGCTCCGTCACAGGGGAAACAATCGCTGTGCGCGGGCTCGCTCTCAAAGGGTTAACAATGTTTCCAGTTTTATAAATACCACATACATAGCCCTATGTGTTGTCAGTGTCTGTGATATGGTGTAAAATTGAAGCCCTAAAGAAAATTGCGCTTCAAAATGATCATGAAGAGCCTCACAAAGGTGAATCGTTGACTTTTTTTCCATTCTCATTTTCCCCAATAGACTGTAGTGTTATAAAAACCATTGGAAAAACAGTTTTTGAAATTTCTAATTTCCAATCATAAATATCTTGATAATCAGACAGGCGATCGGCTTGAAAAAGTCATGGGCTTCCTGACTGACCTAATGGTTTATAATTATGATTGCAGCATGAGCTAAATCCAGGATGTTTTTAAGAATCTGATGCAAAGATGCCGTATCCCTTTAAATGAAATTCCTTCAAGGTACATGTGTACCCTATATTTTCTGCATTAAGTATTGTACATGGAGTCCATAAATCACTTGGAATACTAGAATATCACTTGCTGGAATCACAACAACCTGATCATAATCTCTCAAAAAATCAGCAAGCTTTCCCAAACCAAAGCCAAAGTCCAAAGATTACCATCCCTTATCAGACCCAAATAAGACTTACAAGTAGCCCCTTGTTTACAATCTTTCTATTTACTTTGGCCTTCTCAGCTTTACGTACACATATATTATCTAATCCCTGAACAGTAGTTCCTTTCTTCCATCAAGCGAATGGTTCCATAACATTCGTACTTAGGGGATGAACTTGGCATTGCATGAATGCCACATATACAGATAACAACTAAATTGTTCATACCCCTTGTAAATTTGATGTTTTTTGTCTTTTTGTGCCCCAATAATGAAAGGTGGACTGGTTGGATTAGGGCAATTGTTTAAGACTTTTAAATGTAGGTTTTAATATGTCACCTTCTCAAGAAATTTGAATGCTTTTGTTGCCCTAGATTTTCTAATAACAATCTTGACCCTAGTTATGGCTTCGTCCATATAAAATGGGAACCTTAATCAGTTCTGTTTCACATGCTCTAGCAAGGGTTGCTCTGGTCAATTTCTATCACTATCCAACTTCCTCGCTGCATGCAACCCTTGACCTAACATTGTAACCTTTGTACCTTACCCCTAATCCTAGACCTAAGCCTAATGCCTTAGTCAGATCTTTGCGTATTTGGCTTGCGTATTGCTGCGTATTTATGGCAAGCCATTTTAACATTTATTCCTATTTCTTGATATCAAGAAATTATTTTCTGTTGTAAAGCAATGGTAATTCCTGATATCAAGAAATAGTAATAAATGTAAAAATGGCTTGCCATAAAGACGCAGCAATACGCAAGCCAAATACGCAAAGGTGTTACTGAGGCATAAAAGAAGCCCCAATCCTGACCTTAAACCTAGCCTTGATTCTTTGACGAAATACGATGTAACTTCCATGGCACACGTTGCCAGAGCATGGGTCGGATCAGCCCTTGATATTTTCACTAACAAGGATATAGCGGACACGTAAGGGGCCTCTCATCATCAGCTCGAGATTGCCAAATATCCCGCTATTTGAACTATCCCGATCGCAGATTATCCAGTTAATTTGCAATAGCGGGCTATTTGGCAATCTCGAGATGAGGAGGACAGGCCTTCTGTGAGGTTGCTAATTAATCACTTCTTGTTGTGCAACGGGCTGTGGTCAGGTTTAGGGTCATGCAGCCTGCTGCTAGGCTTAAGTTATCAAAGTCCATTAATTACAACGAATGGTTACAGGTGGTTGAGTGAAGGAAAATAAGGATGGGGGGGGGGGGGGTAAAATCCCAGCTAACCCTTACCACAACAAAATATATATATTATGTAACTAAATGTACAATGCATATATACATCATGAAAATAACAGCCATAAACTATTGTGAGCAGTTGGCTTTATATAAATGTTCATAGTTTTCACTTTATTGTTTTTTCATCCATTGAATAGCATCAAAGGTAATCAAGATGGTTAACTAAAAGTGTACACTTGATTCTTATCTCAATCGAGATGACTTAATTTTCAAAGGGTTTTATTTTAAATTATCTTGAGCTATTAAGTATTCAGTCCGTTAATAGTATCATCACATCTTGATGTCCTCCCCTCATTGAATTGTGCATGAATTCCGAAACATTGTTTAAAATAAAATATTATAAAGAGTTTCAAGGTAAATTGTTACAGTACGAATGATCAGAATATTTTGCATGCATGAAACTTTTACAAAATGTGTGAGTGATCCTAATTTCCAATAGTTTCATGCTGCGAAAATGTTTATCCTCGACAATTTTCAAGTGTTTCATGTCACAAAAGTTGCTGGGTTTACGACTTTAACAAATTAATTTGAATGGCTATAGCTATCTTTGTATCTTTGTTACACTTTTAAATCCACAATTAAACATCCCTGCTTAAAGAGAAGGTTGAGTTCTGGGAAGATGTCAAAAATAATTTGTGAGCGTTATCATTGTATAATGCAAGTGTGGATGAACATCAGATAAAAAATGTTCCCTGAAAAGCATGGCTCTTCAAATGCCTTAATATCCTAAATATGGTATGTACATGTAGCAGCACAATAATCGGGACAGATTTTGAGCCACATGCTTGTGTAGTACCATAGATGATCAACCTTTTCTGATTGATTCCACACCATTTCTTTCACAATGCAATCGCATGACCAGAACTCAACTTTATCTTTAATATGAATAGAAAAGTTTCAAACATGCATTCAAACCTTGAATGAGGCGATCTGCTTAGGCTCGGAGTCATCTTGTGGCGTTGGTGACGATGATGTGACTTGATCGGCCTTCTTCTGCTGTGCGATCTGCTGCTTCTTCAGCTCCAGTACCACTTCAAAGAGATCTTTCAGGGTCAGCACTAGAGCATCAGCCTATAGGGTCAAAGGTCAAAGGTGTAAAAGTCAAAGGTGAATATGCAATGGACTTATGGTCTACATGTGTATAAATGCTTTTGAGGGAGATTTTTTTTTGCCTTTTTCGAATGAGAAATTTCAAACAAATGATTGACTTGATCAATTTCATCTCACAGAAATGCAGTCTAGGCATGGGTCCTATATCCTTAAGACTTGCAATTGATCCAAATTTACCCCAAGATTGATACACTCATAACTCTGTACATTAGAGATACCACGTGCTTAAATGGACGACTTACGATCAATTTAAATCGATTAAAATTAGTGTAAATCGTTCACGACTCCGTATTATAAGACAGGTCCCACCTTTCTAAACATTTTAAAAATGGGTACTGAAATGACTATATCTTCTTGTTTATGATGAATAATAAACTGTATAACTAATATACAATTGTACGTTGTATATTAACTCAACAATGCTGGGACTATACCTGTTTTTCCGTTTTGATTCCATAGAATTTGTGATTGGCTTGCTCGCCGTAGACGTAGCCGAACGCCCTGGGATCTGTGGGGTCTCTAGAGATGAAGGATATTTTGTGGACCTCGTGTGAGTGTAGCACTTCCTGGAAAGAGAAGGGTCATTACATGAGTTTTGGGAAAATGTAGATTAATGTTGTGGTAGGGATTTGAACCATGTACCTTGTGATCCACAGTCTGGTGACTTATCAGTCATTCCTCAAATTCCATTCCATGTTAAGGCACAAAATATGACGATGTCCATGAATTATGACGACGTCCATGTAACGTAGGTATATGACCTTCTACTACAGTGTATACATATAAGATGAAATCTGTTGAATTATTTTATGCAATAAATTTATATAGTAATGCCCTGCCAAAATCATTCTTGTATTAGTTGTTTCTTGTCAAAATCTCTGCTTAACATGCATTTTTTCCCAGTGTTACATGTACATCACGTTTGAATAACATTTCATAAACCTTGGGTCTACAATATTTATTCACCTTGAAGTTAAAGTACTACGAAACATAGTTGGCTATACTTTTTAAGCTAAACTGAATTTGAGCAAACATTGTTATGGTTGATAAAAGTCATTATTTCTCACTTCTGGTATGTCACAACAAATTTCCCAACCCCATTGAGCCATAGAATATGAAAAACACAACAATACAGTGTGTAATTACATGAAAAACAACTTTGATCTTTTATAAATGTAATGCTTCCTGGGAGATATTTCAATTATTTAAACATATTTGTGGCTTACACCCAGTAAATAACTTTGATCTTTGTTTTTAGATATTTCCTTTCACGTCTCCAGCTGAGCCTTTACAGTGGCTTTTAATTGTTCTCATGGAGAAATAAAACCATAAAAAACAATTTATAAAATTCCTTTAAAAGACAGAAATAGGGCACGACATAACTGTCATCAAATTACTTAAATGCTCCCATTATATAAACAGCTCCATATTATAGAATTTGATTGCTCATAATGTTGTTTCATTATATTCAAATATCAAATAAAACTATGAGGAAAAGGTCAAGTTCATTAATAGTTTCATAACTGTTAGTAGTATATGCTCATTTATTCCATCACATTAATAGCTGAGGCATTAATTTTCAAGCAGGACAATGCGATTCAATGTAGAACAAAAACAACTAACACTCTCTTACCCTCGTTTTCTCATCCAGAATTCTGATACCTTCGATTGAGACATTGACCATGATTCTTGCTTTGTGTTCACCTGAAGTTTTAACAAGGTACTAGATGGAGTGAAAAGGAAAAGAACAAGATTTTCTTTAAATCAAGCATTATGGGGGAAGTCCATCCTGATATTGAATTGGTTTTAGTAGAAGCACATCAATTAGAGAAACAATTCAGTGAAAGTTTGAGAAAAATCGGACAACAAATAAGAAAGTTATGAATCAGAAGTTACGGTCAGAATATTCACTGTTGTGATGTCATCCCCTCACAATTCAGCACAGATCTGAATGACCTAAAATCTTCATTTCTCATAATGTTAATGGAATATTAGACCTATCTTATATGGGGGTGCATGAAAGAACATGTTATCCGTGATATGTGATCGAGATAGGCATGAAGAAAATATATCTTTTCATTAAAATGGTATTTAATTACATTTCTCGCATTCAACAAAGGATAAAATGTGAGATGGAACTGCATCTCCTTTTCCTTCACAGTAGTTCAAGGTAGGATTTCAAGCCCTACCACCTTTCAACAGAAAATATTTACCTCAAAACCAAAGAATTTCAGTCATTCTCGATAGTTTATCTCCTAAAAATTGTCAAATTGAGCACATACATGTACATGAATACATGTTGCTCGAGGAGCATAAGGAGCGTACCTAGGTGAACAAACTTTGTGTAATATCCCTTTAGTTTTGCATTAATCTATTCAGATGAGATGATGCTTACCTTTAATTTGATCATAGCATCCATGCACATCTTATCACCCCTAGCCTCCCCTACAGGTTCTATTCCAATCATCTTGGCTTTGAAGTCTATCCCGGGGAGCATAAACCTGTCCTCCCGAGACTCCCCAAAATCTGGCAAATGAACAAAGAAGGGGACAAAAATTAAGATTATCAAAGAGTTAATATCAACAATATCAATATTGAATGGGCACATTTTAATTGGACTCTACAGACCTCATGGAAATATCTGGAAAAGATGTCCAAAGTGAAAGTCCAAGAACATTTTAAGAGAGAAAAAAAAAGATAGAATAAATTCTTATGAAAATTGTTGATGCATTTTTGTTTAGGGATTTTCATTTCTTATCCTTGGCTTCCTGATAATGATGATGACGATGATGATGATATAATGACGATTTTACAGCATTAATATCTCTAAAACGCCATATTTCTGTCAGAAAATATGTAAAGATGCGGAGACAGCATCATCAACCAGTGTGCACTGAAAAGGGGGATCTTGAAGACAAGGATTAAAAAAAAAACACTCACAGGCTGAAAGCAAGGATACAGATAAATGTAGTAATGTACATGCATGCTCGTCTAATTAACATTGATGATGATTGAATTGAGGCCCATCTTGTATTACAGGAAGGATGTCATGAACACATTTACCAGACCAAGACTGTTGAATAGATCTCAATTAACATAACAGGTTAGACACATTACAGAAAATGATTGGGCATGTAATGAAGCTTAGCTGATCATGATGCTTAGACAATATGCTACCTTGGAAAATATTGGAACTATTTCCCAGGTCACTTGATGCGTACAGTATAAGAGGAGGCGAGTTGGCTCAGTCCATAAAGTGTGTTGTGTGTTAATGTGCCCCTCGATCCTCTGTTTTAAAGATGCAGGCTACATGTATGTTGTAACAGTGGATAAATTCTGTCCCTTGGAGAGGGCGTTAAATGGAGGCCCTATGTAGAGCTCTAGTTGAATCCGAGATATAATAAAAACTTTTATGATTTTGGTAATGTACTATTGGACAAATATTTTCAACAGGACTTGCCCTCATCGAGTTACGCTGCAACATTTTCAGAGTTATTGATGACAGTAAAGTTTGCAAAACCTATGCTTAGGGTACTGTACCTGTATGATTTCACATTTTCTTTAGGAGAAATACATGATTTTTTTTTGCACAGAGCAAAAAGTTGCCAATTTGTGTCTGATTACCGTAATTGCAACTTTAAAAAGTTCATAACTTTCTTATTTTTAATTGATTTTGCTCAAACTTTCACGGACCTGTTCCTCTCATATTTCTACTTCTATTAAAACCAACTTTGTGATTAATATCAGTGTGGACTTCCCCTTTAAATCATGAAATTAAACAAAAATAATTTTCTTTTTAGTAGTAGGGTTTAAGCCCGTAAGGAACTGCATGACCCATTAAGTTTCTGCATGTGAAAGGTCTCACAGTAAATGGGTCGAATTTTCTGAACAATGCAAGGTTTATTTTGGAGATGCAATAAATCTTGGCAGTGAACACTACATGTTGGTAAACATGTTGATAGCCTGCCAAGGAGAGAAAGGCAGAGAGAGAGAGAGAGAGAGAGAGAGAGAGAGAGAGAGAGAGAGAGAGAGAGAGAGAGAGAGAAGAAAAAAAAGTCAGGAATAATGTTCCACCCTCTATCTATGGAGCGTTTACACAAAACGCATCCTCCAGAATCTTCTGAAAATGGACCAACAGTGTCTTGTCGTGCATATGTACTTCATTACTTCACAAGAGTTCATTTTCAAATAATAGTAAATTAGTAATTACAAAAAGTCCTCATACCGACAAATAGTCATCACATTGACCAACAAAAAAACGAAAAAAATGCTGGGGTGCAAAAAAACAATCTTGAACAGAAATGGTCCTCACTTTTCATGCTGATAGTGAACATTAATTTTGTCCCTCTAAAAATTGGTCATAAAATCTTAAATGTTTACAATTTTTTCTTTTTACAGTCAAAGCCAAATTAACAAACAAATTGGGGACCATCAAAACATTGTCCAAATATTGAATAGTACCACCACTCAACCATGGAGCTACTAAAATAGATTTCAGATTAGGAAACTCTTGTTTCAAGCTGCTTGGTGTGAAAACAACATGTACAATGTATCATCATCAGATGATCAGAATTTCCCCATTTCCCAGATTGCTAATAAAAACTGAAGCTGTTGTCTGACCTTTCACTTGACCTCTCTCAAAATTTAGAAAAATTCCTGGGAGGTCAGGGACTTGGAAAATACCCTGAATCTATTCTCTCGTACACAACCAGTAAGTTATATTTACTGTATGCTTAAATGTGCACCTGTATCATATGATTATAAAACATACATGTACTGTAGGGCTATTTATAAGCAACTCCGATTCACCTATCCTCTTCTCCTTTCTCTCTAACCTTTTCTGCTCCCTCACACTTTCTCTTTACTTCAAACTTCTATGCTACTCCAGTCCATCTCTCCTTATTGTTTCCTTTTCTGTGATGTTTCCTTTTCTGTGATGTTTTCTTCCTCTATCGTGCCCTCTCTATCTAGTCTCTTCTATCTTTCTCTTTCCTTTGTTACCTCCGCCCCCCCCCCCCTCTCCCTCTCGTTCTGAATGTTTGGAGGTTGAAGTGTAATTGGCAAACATATGATGTGTTCTTCCTCTATCGTGCTCTCTCTTCTATCTTTCTCTTTCCTTCTTATTCTCCATCCCCCCCCCCCCTCTCTCAACCCACTACTCTACTAACTTTTTAAAGGTAAAGACCAGTATTGGCAACGCCCCAATTTCAAAAAATGAAATGGAAGCTCTCATTACCAATCATGTGAAAGAATATGTTTTGACTAATACATGATGATAACAAATTTGCTGGGAAACCGCCTACTAATTCATATATTTGGTAAATTTATTTCTCTCATGGTCTGGTGAGAGAGATAGGGTAGTCCCATATACATCTTTCTGTGTATAGTGCTTGTAACTTTACGAAGAATGAGCCAAATTTCTTATCATTTTGATGATTCCAGAACCTTGCAGATGCTAGATGCTAGATGATCAACCTTTTCTGATCGATTCCACAACGTTTCTTTCACAATGCAATCGCATGACCATAACTAGTCTTTACCTTTAAGGGGTTCAGAATAGCATTCACAGTAAGTCTCCTGTTCTGAATGTTCCAAGGTTGATGAGTAATTATTCACTTTAAATGTCAAACAAGAAACTCTGTGGCATAAATTTTTGAAGTTGTAATCATTGGCCATTTTCTGGTTTTATTGCCTTTACAGTAGCTTTTAGCCCAGAATTACATTTTCAAAAAACGCAAACACAATAACACATAGTAAATTAGTGAAGTTTTCAGGTTGTATACCATGTATATTCTCCCCAATGCAAAAACAAATCTAAATGTTTGACTCTTCACATAACAAAGAAAGTGTTTCAAAGAAATGTTGAATGTTTTGACATTTACAGAATGAAACCTTTCCAACTCGTACACCAGGAAATTGTATTATAATCAAACCACTTTAAAAGAGCACTTCTGAGGTAGCTTTAAGGATCTTCCTACAGACGCCAACTTCCTGAATCATTAGATCATTCTTTTTATGGAAATCATAAAGTTGTACAGGGAAATCATGAATGCTCAACATCAATCTAACAGGTGCAATGATTTTTCTACTATCCAATTTCCTTCTTGAATTTAAAGGTCCAAGATTTCATACCTTTTATTAAAGGTTAAAGCTTCCTTGAATACTTAAAGGTTACCAAAAAATAAAAACTTGGTAAGGATATGAATAATTTATTTGCTAACTGTATGTTGGTGAATTTTCATGAACGGATTAGGAAGTTTTGTCTTACCTAATTTTGTCTTCTTCATCATGTTGTTGTGTTGTTCCTCAATAACCCGATGCAGCTACAAACATGTACATGTAATGATCCCTCCTCCTGATCTCTGCAAAAAAAAGAAAAAGCAAATACCACAATTGTTATCATTATAATTGTCATTTTCCTACACACAGCTGAATTTTAAAAGCATTTGCCCAAACATCAATTTCACTTGCCCAACTGAACATAATTACTCATCTTGGTAAAGTCATGAACAAAGGAAATAGAGTGGAGAAGTGTGACGTCATCAAAAATCTATTTTTAGAATTTCTCAATTTTTTCTTCATATTCCGAAAGAACACCAAAAATAATGTCCAAATGTCGAAAACCAATTGAATATGTTAAGTATTGGCTGAGATACATGTATGACCATCTGAATGAATATATGTCCTATGGGAGCTCAGTGTTATATGCTCTGGCTCCTAACCATTAGGAGCCAGAGCATATAACACTGAGTTCCTATGGGGAGTATATTTATTCAGATGGTCATATCCCAGCCAATATTTAATATATTAAATTGGTTTTCGACATTTGGACATTATTTTGGGTGTTCTTTCGGAATATGAAGAAAAAATTGAGAAATTCTAAAAATAGATTTTTATGACGTCACAGCTTCGGTACTCTATTACATTTTCTCAAGGATTGTCTATGATGACTCTTGGATCTAGAATGCTTTGGGAAGGAAAGTCGACTCTAAACCCCTTTATTTTGACATTGTTAAACTGGGATTAAGATTTTACTTGGTCATTGACAAACATGTATGTAAATGATGCCTGGAATTGACTTTGTATTATTGCCCTTAAGATACAAAATTTAGGCTCACAATATCATAAAATGACCTTAGCTGCAAATATTTTCAGAAAAACATAGTTTTAACAAATCAGATCTAGGCCACAGACCAGCAACTAAAATATGTATTTAAAAGAACCTTTGTTTTTCAACCATATCTAAACTGCATTATTATACATTTTGTCTACAGCGTACATACAAAACAGTGCATCTACATACAAACTGTACCACTGCTATTGAAGTTTCCCCAAGTCACCAGTGATAATTACACACCACACTTGTCTATGCTCTGAAGCTTCTCTCAGAAACATTAATTGATACTTTAAATTTAATTGATCAATCTAATTAAAATGCCTACTTCCCCCCTGGTATTAGTATGGAATTAAGTACATCCTGTATGGATAATAATTGCCTACAATTAACATCTCCATCTATTCATGTACAACCTTGTCAACAATTTACTCACTGTTTGGTCTCAATCTAATTTCTGGTGCACGTTATTGCAATGACGAACCTTCGTCATTGCCTTGTTTTCGTTCACGTTATTAATATTCTTACTTCTTCTTATCGTCCGAAAATCCCATTCGTTTTGCACGTAGTGCTTGTCATCACTAATTATGCCCTTTCCTCATGTCCGTTTCCTTTCAAATTTCATAGGCATAGTCTCTAACATCTCATCAAGGTCACTACATTCTTCGATTCTCGAAATAACTCATGCATAACCGTCCAGGCGCCATTTTGTCCGTTTCTGGTCCATTTTAAGGCCTTTCTTTTTTCCTTTCTATCTCCACTATCCTAGATCCTACAAACTTCTAACAAATTCCTCTAGATATTCTAAGAGATGTTCTTTTATCTGCGACGTATCACTTGACCTTCAAAATGCCATCTTCGTACTCAAAATTCACATCAGAAACCGACTCCGTCAAAAATATCTCAAATTCTTGAAAAATGGACCCCTAAATAATCTAAAACTGCCATAACTTTCTCATATAAATTCCGTTTTGTATTTAAATCTCACAGTATCTTTATCTCATAATTGCACATAGCCATGCCAAATTTCACGCTCCAATAGCTATGCAAAACATAAATAGCGCCCTCTAAAGTTCTGGAAATTGGCTTTCTTTCTGTGGCCGTATCTCCATAATGGCTTGGCAAACCCGTACCCTTATTTGGATTTAGATACTTGAAGATATGCCCTTTCCAGCCATATACAAAATTATATACCCTAACACTGACCAAATTTGAGAAAAATGCCCTCCAAATTCGCCATTTTCGAGAAAATTCCAAAATAACTGCAACTTGCTCTAAAATCGCGATCTTTGTACCTATATCAATGAAACTTATCAGACATATGTATCCATATACGTGACAACTGTTTGCTAAGTTTGGTAAAATTCGAATATGTCAGCGCAAAGTTATCGCCAAAAATGATGAATTTGCTATGCATTACGTAATAGCGCCTATAATGCGTGCAGTACATTGCGCGCAGATAACAATGGTGTTAAACTGACCGCAATGAAGTGCCCTTTCAAATGATACCAAGTATGGTATATGTTCACACAGAAAATTTTCAGTAAATCACATTTGAATAAGGGTCACTATACGATTTCCGCCGAGTTTCCGCCCAATATTATAACACGTATCGGCTATGACGTCATTTCTCAGACTTTCTTTCGCCCCCTAAACATCCTTTTTTTTCCTTGAAATTTTGCAGTGACATTTCGAGTTGCAGTACGCAGGGCACCTCGTGGCCTAATTTTTTTAATTGTTCAAGGGGGCCATTAAAAACGCCATTTTGTACTATAAATCTATTTTACATCACGTGTTTCGATAGGATTATCATAGAAAAAAAAATGGTTTACAATAACAACCATGTAATTTTCTTTCTAATGATACCAAATACGGCCCATAAAGAGACATCAAGAGAGAGAGAAAAAACAATTTAACCCCGGTCATAGTACAGATCCTGTAGGTTTTCCGCCCATGCATTACACGCATTGTCTATGGGAAATATCGGGTTCACGCTTTTGACTCCCAGAACGATCTTTATTGCAATGACGAACATGCACCAAATCCCGCTAGTTTTTGCACGCAGTGCTTGCGAGCTCTTTCTAGGTTCTTTCCCTATCCCAATTTCTTTCAAACTTCGTAGGCATAGTCACTACCATCCAATCAAGGTCACTGTTAAAAGAGGCCTTTCTTTCGCCTTACCTATCTCCAATATCAAAGAAGCTACAGACTTCGTACGAATTGCTCTGGATAGTCCGAGAGAAGGTCTTTCGTTTGACACGTAGAAACATGGCGTCATTGCACGCACATCGTTGTGACACGATTGCATTTCTAGTTAAATTTGAAAACATTTCCACAAAATTTAATCTCCTTTTGTTGGTAGGGTAAACTTCCAGGCTAACTGGGGTTTTTCCCTCTTTTTGGGATTTGCTTTATAGTGATAGTGATTTTCACAAAATGTACTCTCTTTTTGTTGTTTGGTAGGGCAAACCTCCAGGCTAACTGGGGTTTTCCCTTTTGTGGATTTGCTTTATAGTGATAGTGATTTTCTCTCGATAATTTGTTTTCCTTGTTTGTCTTTTTTGTATTTTGAAGTTTCTTTTAAGCCTGTCTGCACTAGTTTGGCCAGGAGGGATTAGACCTCCCTGCATGGTCACTGGCAGGTGGTTATCTCATCAAATCAGCTCTCAAGTAATATAAGAAAAAGGGGACCATATGGGACCAATGGTCACCACTTGGGCATTGTTGGCAATATAGAGGGTGCAAGTAGCTAATAGTAGTGCAGACAGGCTTTAATACCAGAGATCTTCTTAAGTTTTCAAGAGATCTTATGGAGCTTTCACAAACTAAAATTCAACAATCTAAAAAGCTTACATTTTATGATACAATGCAAGCTAGTAAAGAACTTCTTCACATTAGTTGTTCCAAATTGAGTTTATGTACAGCTTGTTATTCAGTTAGGAATGTATTTTCTTAGGTGCCATGTATAATGTCCAATGAACATGTAGGCCTTTAATGTACATTGGACTATTTAAGGAGTCTTTGAAAACAGCATGTGTCTACCAGTCCCCTACCAGTACAAGTGAAAACCTTCCATCCACATGCATGCAGGAGCTCAACTTACATCAAAGGTGATTTTCTCAAGGTTGTCAATTTGCAAATAATATACAGTTAATAACTAAATAATTCATACCTCTCATAAGTTTGATGTCTTTAGCGTATTTCTGTAACTTAAGAATGAAAGATGGAAGGGTTTAATAAGGTCCTTTAGTAAGCTTTAATACGTCACATTCTCAAGAAACATGAATGGGGACAAACCGTTTTTTCTCCACATATTAAACAAAAATCAAAACTTGTTATGAATAATTTAGTTGTTAACTTTAAGTCTGATGATAAGCTCGACAGTAATTGTTCCTATTTAAAACTGATGATCAATCAATTACATACAAAATGACCCAAATATTTGTTCAGTTTATGATATCTATAATTAATCGTTAGAGTGGACTTAAAACATGCAAAGTATTGCTATAGATTTGCTAGATATATTCTAATCTGATAAACAAATCTGAGATTTGACCTGGACAAATTGCAATTGTTTACCATGGTTGCGTAGTTGTGAGGAGTACATCCGACATAATTTACAACAAAACAATCTCACAATCGTCTCAAATGCAAAGTACAAAGTACATACATATGATTGCATGTACTTACAATAATGTTGTTGGCAGTAAGTGTTCATAGTTTTATTATGATGACAGTTACAGAGCGCTTTGATTCACACATGATCATGTATCTTCAAATAATTTATTCAAAATTATTTGTCTTTAATGATACATCAACTGATTTTCAGCCAAACATTCAAATGATTGTTACTTCTATTTTGCATAATGATGAAAGTTTTGTTTTCAAAGTTTTATACTGGTATGAAAGTGTGATTTTGATTTCTTAGGATTATGTACTTCAACTTCTTATTAACTTTCTTCTTGTGTTTTAATCCATAAACCTAGTTCATGACCATTTTTACATAGTAAACATTGAGCAAGTAGTCCCGGGACTTCTACTTTGTATTTTTGATAAACTACATTGAATTGAATGGAATTGAACAGAGCACCTAGAACAGTTTGTTTCCCATTTTCATTTACGACCATCATTCAATGAAATTTGTCTTACACATTTTGACCCAAACAAGCATAACAAATTTGGGAGAAAGTTGGGAGGAATTACACATATAAGACATGGGAAAATCTGAATTGAGTGGAAATGAAATGAGAGTGTAATAATGAAATACTAAAAAAGTAATTTCATTTCATATGGTTTGATCTGAGCCCTATTCACGCAATAACATCTAAGGGCGCGTTCATGCTTGATTTTGAAGGTAGAATGAGCGATCTGAAACGCTCATCGTAAACGCTCATCGTGATCGCAGTTCCACGGTGTAGCTGTTCATGCTTACTTCTCTGGCTCATCCAGGCAATTCTCCTTGTGTGGCCTTGTGTGACCTTCACTGTGCATGCTACGTAGACCCACTAGAGGTCAGTGCGTTGACCCCATTTAAACGCGTTTACAATTGTAAACGCATCTTTTTGTGAGTTTACGATCGGCGTTCGTGATCGCCGTTTTTCGGTGATTCTACAAAAGTGAGCATGAACGCAAGCGTGTTTTAAACTAAACACGTAACAGATGCCTGATTCTGGCCGTCAAAATCAAGCATGAACGCGCCCTAAGATTCTTTGATATGGACAGTATTATCCTATAGATGGGACAAATGGCTTTGACTTGCCCATAAGAGTACAATTCAATGATTATTTCTTTTAATTCAGTGATTCCTATTTTATATATACCCAAATCAAGGTTAACTCTCCACAATGAGCTATCGTCTTTCAATGTAAATGTTACTAGCATGGGTTCAAAGCAAAATGAGCTATTGTTTACGCTCTTTGTAACAGTAAGTTCGAGCAAACAGACGCAAATTATCCAAGGTAAACATTGCTCAGGGCCATTTTATGAAGTTTATCACCATCATAAAGCAATTTCTGGAGACACCTCCTACTGGGTAAAGAACATTAAACCTTGACAATGGACATTTTCAGTATGGATTTACTGAGTGCTCAAACTTTTCATACAGATAAAACATACAGTTGACAACTAAATCCTTGTAAATTTGGTGTTTTCTGTGATTTTCATAACTCAAAAATAAAAGGTGGACTGGCTGGACTATAACCTTTGTAGAACACTTCGATATGTAAGCTTTGATATGTCACATGCTCATAAACATAAATTGGCACAAATCAGTTTTTCACATACTTTGACTCCGTAAGGCTATAAATAATGTATTTGTTAACTGTACATGCCAACCTTCCAAACTAAAATAAGGAATTTCTCAGGCCAAAATTATGAATTTAAATACTGTACTTGGTATCTTTTTTATTATTTTTACAAAGTTGTTTCCATGAAAATGAATCAACTTTAGATCTCCAGTTTGAAGGCCAGAATATACCAGTAGGAATCTGCCAACTATGATACAATATTTGTATCTTTAACCCTCGAAGATGGAACTGCAATGTGCATACAGGCATTTATAATGTTATAATAATAATAACTTTTACTTATATAGCGCTTTTCATGAGACGTTTATATCGACTTTAGATCTCTAGTTTGTAAAAAAAATTAAAAAATTGATGGTTTCAAAAAGGAATTACTGAATGGAACAATCCTTGCCCCTATGGTAGTTGTACTACACAGATATATACAGACCGCTAACTCTCAAGTCTCAATGACAATTCCCACCAGAGGTGTAAAAAAAAAAAAAGTACCGGTGTGCATTTTACCAAGTTTGGAACTACAATACGCTGATTGATTTCGATTTCGCCCAGAAACATAATAAATGTTTACCTTTGGAAGATATTTAAAACCATAAACCATGGTAGTAAAGCTACAAACTTTAGTTAAGATTTAAGAAACTACATCCTTGCACATTTATAATTTCAAAACCTTACCACAAAACCATATCACAGAACCATACCACAAAACCATTCCGCAAAAATTAGAAACCATACCACATTTGTTCTTCAGCTGCCCCAAGGTTTAGCTATTTTGGGAACAATTTTTCACCCAAAATTTTCAACCAAGGACATTTGTTATTTCACAATTCTACTCTTGTGAAAATATCTCACTCGATGCCACACGACCCAGAAAAAAATTGTTGTATTACTTGGAAAGCAAGTTATTTTAAGATTCAAGTACCAAAACACTTTACCCAAATTTACATATTTTGTTCACTATATAACCATGTACAAATCAACCAAAGAAGAAATAGCCAAGAGGAAAAACTAAATAGATCAACACAGAGTACAGTGGCAAAAAAATGAACAATGTTTATACAAATGGTCTTCCCATGGACTTAATATAAATGGTCCTCCAACTGGGAGGGACACAGCCACGACCAAAGGTGTCTGTTTTGTTACTTGTTCTTGTTCTTCTTTCTTGTTACTTTGTATTGTTTAGTTTTATTTTATTTTTGTTTTCTGTGTCTTTTATTTATTTCTTTTTTTTATACACTATATGTCGACAATTTATGTATTACTATGTTCACAAAAGGTATGTTCCTTATCAATTGTTTATTTGTGTATGTTTCAAATACTTTAATGTTATGACCAATAAAATAAATTAATACAAAAAAGATCATTTCAAAACATTGTCACACATAAGAGGTTATATTCCACCATTTCTAAGGCCAATTTTGAAAAGAAAATATTATAATGTGACTGCTTAATTGATGGTTGACTGGTTTTAAACAGAATTTGTACAGACGAAGCTCTAATCAACCAACTCTAAAATAAACATACAGTGTAAAACTTACTCTTAGAAAAAAAAGTGATGAAGAACATCCATCCATCCAAGATGAGAAAATATATTTCCAAATAATGAGTCCAAATTGTATAGATGTTCATGTACATGTATACTATGCAGACAAACAAAAATGCAATTCTGACATATATGTAAATGGCGAGCCCTGCTTTGGATGAGGTTTTTGAGCACAAAATACATGCAAGACAAAAATGATGACTAAAGCAATGACCTATTCAAATCCAGATGACGCACAAACGATCAAATTATCCATGTTTTGAACGTCAATAGATGAACTGTTTTCACCTCCAGAGCACATTACCCAACAATACTGCCTCACATTGTCAACTCCCACTTTCCAAGTTAGGTTCACTGGATTGATTCACTGCCAAAAAAACATTAACATTCGAGAAGGAGGCAGAGAGAGAAATCAAACACTCTCTCAGCTGAACTTTGGTGACATCGCAAATCAATTTCCACGGAAACGGGTCGAGATCCTCCTCTCTGTGCTTTCCCCCCATAGGCAAAATAATAATCAGTAAACCAATGTCCTAATTTATGACTTTCTTGTAAGTTGTAAACTAGACACTTGCTGAAGGTGTCACTGATGTCAACAACTACAAAATATAATTACTTCTGAACCTATGACACACCAGGCAGCAAGGGGGTGAGACGAGGGAAACCCCCTCCCCATTTTCAAACCTCCCTGCATAATGTAATCATGATATTGAAGGCTTGATGTTTCACTCTGCTCCAGTTAACGCCCCCCCCCCCAGATTTTCCCTTTCCCTCAGGTTGCAAGCTGCCCCCCCCTCCCTCCCCCAAAAAAATAAAAATAAAAATAAAATAAATAAATTTAAAAAAATAAAAAAAATAAAAAAATAAAAAAATAAGAAATAAGAAAATAAATAACATATTTATTAAAAAATATATATAATACAATATCCTCATCCTGATCCCTTGTGACCCCATTGTACATACATGTATGTGCACATAAGCTTACATGTTTAAATTCCCCTTTTCATCCCAATTTCTCCCTCCTGTGGAGGATCAATGAACTTTCCCCCAGGCAGGCCAGGCAGGCTCTATGGTGTAACCATCTCCTTACACAAGTATACTGTAGCCTTAAAGTACAGGCTTTTGTTGCACCTCAACATTACATCATTTGTATACATGTATAATGCCCTTTTTCCCCCAAAAAACAACCTCTTCTGCCCATTTAATGTTGAATTTACATGTACATGTAGGTCAACATTTCAAATGCATTGAACTTTTACAGGAATAATCTGTACAATGTAATCCTGTATGCATGTATCCGTTTCTGTTTCAAGGAAAAGGGAATATGACGAATGACATGAACTGAAGAACAATTATATTACTTTAATAGACTTGGTGGAATTGTTCATCTCATACAAATAAAAGTTAACTACGCTATCTGGGGGCTGACCAGCTATCTGGGGGCTGACCAAGCTGCCTGCAAGGGATGGGGCACAAGTTCCCAAAATTTCTGACAAGCAAAAAATGCCCCCCAAAAGACCAGGTTTTAACATTTTCAGGTGCTTTTTGGTTTAAAAAATGAAAGGGGTAGACGGAGGGGGACGTATTCCAGGTTATGTACTTACAGGGACAGAAGATGTTGCTACTTGGATTTTAAAAGGGGTGGCTCAGCAGGTTGTGCATTGTGCAACCCCCCCCCCCCTCCCCCCAAACTATCTCTCTCTAAAAAAAATCAGAAAATAAAATCTACTAGTCAGGATGGCTCTTGAGGGATAGACTACCTGTCATGTCATATGGGGTCACCTAACTAGAGTAGAGCATTGCATCCCTTGACAAATAAAACAAGTCACATGCATAGCTGATTGAAGACATTCTATTAAGAGCTGCAAAAACAGATGTCTCTTCTCACATTCCAGTTAGTTGTACATGTTCAGGTTTTATACCTATAAACACAACCAAAAAAACCAAAATCGAAACCCACCTCTTGGAGTGAGGTTTTATGAAACGCCTGCCGGAACTAAACCGGTTTTTGTAGTGTAAATGCTCGCACTCAAACTAATGAACGATTCTGGTTTTTGATTATGTGATGCTCTTTGCTTCTGTGCTAACGCATGCAGCAACAAGTGGCGCATGCGCACAACTCCAAAAAAAAATATTAAAAAAAAAAAAGAGGCAAATATCAATGTTTTTTTATGGGTATTTCCAGAAGTGGAAATGGTAGTTTAAAAAAACATTATATGATTTTCAAATTGATTTCAAATTGTTCTTTTGCAATGTAAATGGGCCTGCTATGGTCTCTACACATAGATCATTTGAATTTATCCTCCATGGAAAAAGTAGCTTTTGTTTGTGTAATAGCTTCATGAAATGGAGTATAGTATGTGGATCAAACACATATCTTTCTGATGGTGAATGCATATTTTATGTCGCTATAGGAGGTCATTTGGATTATAGACTCCAGGCAATTTCTAAATTCCATATACTACATAACATTACTAAAGTCCATTCTAGTACCGGTAATATACAAAAACAGCCCAAAAGTGATTTACATTTCGAGTGGCCATGTGTTCATGCATGCTGTACATTACACTATGCACCTGTAGACCTTCTGTACTCTTCTGCGCTTCTACAGGCTTACTTTTTAGACCGTTTTTTTTTTTTTTTTTAAAGTGCACAATAGCCCACCAATATAATGTAGGCATGTATACACAGAAGTTTATGTCATGTCTATTATAATATGATGTATTGGGCCTAAATTATTTAATCAAATTCTACATTGTAACAATCAAATTTAAAATCATAAATACACCTGTAAATACTTATAAGTCATCAAAGGGTATCAAATGCTTCAATGGCTTAAAGGTAGGCGTTACTACTGCAGCTAGAAGGGATTAGACCACACAGCGAGCCATCGAGGTCACTGTGACAGGTGGCTATCTCATTAACTCAGCTCTCATTTAACATAAGAAAAAGAGGATCATGGGGGACCAACAGGCACCGATTTGGGAAGTTTTCTATACCGTGTGTCTCAAAAAAAACGTAACACTTTTGAAATGGTTGCCAAATTGAGCATATATAATTTTATGAAAAAATGTCTATATGTATGGAAAGCTAAAGGACCAACCTTTCATATGATATGAAAAAATTAAAAAAAAAATCATGCTTCGATGGACAGTGTTCACTTAAGTGTGTGTGTGTGTGGGGGGGGGGGTGGGCGGTGGTGTTTCGGGATTGATAAATAACACTGAAAAAGGAATGGTATTCGAGGTATTCAAAATATCCTTTTGATTCAAAATATCCTTTTGATCCATCGATCATGAATATCTCATATCGACCTTATTTTGTAAGTTACAAGTAATTTACCTGTCCAAAATTGGAAGGAAAAATCCTGCGCAGGCCCATTTTCATACCTCTAACTTAAGTGAACACTGTCCATCGAAGCATGATTTTTTTTTTAATTTTTTCATATCATATGAAAGGTTGGTCCTTTAGCTTTCCATACATATAGACATTTTTTCATAAAATTATATATGCTCAATTTGGCAACCATTTCAAAAGTGTTACGTTTTTTTTGAGACACACGGTATAGAGGGAGCAAGTAGCTACAAGTAGGACAGTGTGCCTTTAAAGAATGATTTTACTAGTGAATAGGCTTCTCAAACATTTGGAAAAGGGGTGGGTCAGTCATCGCCCCCTTAAATGTCACCCCCCCCCCCCCACCCACACACAGATACACTCCCTTTCTTCCACCTGTGAAGCTGCTCACCTCTGAACCTTAACGAGCACAAATCTGTCTCTATAACAATTTTTTTTTATCCCACTTATCCTATTTTGGATCAATTAGAATAAGAATTCCTGAAGACAACAAAGGCTAGAAAGTCTATAAATCCTATGATACAATACAGTGATTTATCCAAGAGAAAAACAAACTCTTTTCATCAAACTATGGATAATTAATTACTTCAAAACCTTCTTCGCAAAGAGCCAGAAGGATGTTAACCTGTTGACTACCAAATTCATTCTTAGCCATAGGCTTCATAGAGTGGTGAAGTGTGACGTCATCAAAAATCTGTTTTTAGAATTTCTCATATTTTTCTTCATTTTCCGAAAGAGCATAAAAAATAATGTCCAAATATCGAAAACCAATTGAATATGTTAAGTATTGGCTGAGATATGACCATCTGAATAAATAGATGTCCCATAAGAACTCAAGTGTTATTTGCTCTGGCTCCTAACCATTACGAGTCAGAGCAAATTGCACTTAGTTCCTATAGGAAAGATATTTATTCAGATGGTCATATCTCGGCCAATACTTAACATATTCAATTGGTTTTTGACATTTGGACATTATTTTTTATGCTCTTTCGGAAAATGAAGAAAAAATTGAGAAATTCTCAAAATAAATTGTTATGACGTCACAGCTTCGGTACTCTATACATGGGCCACCCAGTTCCAGTAAGCAGTGAGTTAATTCCAAGTAAAAGTAATAAAGAATGCATTAACATCTTTCTGGCTTTCACCGACTGGTGTCTTTTATCTTTCAATGGTTCATACAATGAATGAATGAATGAATGAAAAATCAATATTCATCCATTGACTGAATATATAGGCCAAGGAAATTACAAATCGAGGTTACTGAGGTCACACAAGGCCATTTGGTATACCACAAATTTACACATAATGTACAGTGTAGCTTCAAGGTACTATAGTTCCATCATGTGTTCATCATACAGTTATTGTCACATCAGGGTTCAACAATTAATCAACAAATTCAATGATGCAAAGTTCCTGCAAGGCTGCATGGAAACTCAGATTGTCAAGCAGTGTGGAACATTCTAGCCCTTTTTAATTCTTGATTTGTATAATTAGTAAATTGCATTCTTGTATGTCTTTGAATTGTTATACGGAAAGTAAAACCAAACCAAACCAAACATACCGGTACATGTTTTGTATAAAGCAACAAGGAATCAAGGAGCTCCCCCCCCCCCCCCCTCCCCATTCCAATCTTTTGTTTTAATAATACGTTTATTCTGGTTGGCATAAACTCTGGATGGTTTATGATATAGTACAGTCGGTAGGTAGGACATTTAAACCAGCAAACCAAGTAATACTTGCATGAAATTGTATTTGAGAGAATGGAAATACATCTCACATATTTGTACATTTTAAAGGGAAACCCAACCTTGATACAATTGATAGCAAACTACCCTAGAGGAAAGCAGAACAATCAGAGTATCATCATCACCTACATCATCACCAATTCAGTGAATTCGCCATTCATCATCACCAATTCACACCACCACCACCATGATCATCAGCATCATCATTCAGCAGCAGAGTCATTAAGACATTATCCTCATCCTTATCACCATCATCACTTACATCATCATCATCATCACTTACATCATCATCATCATCATCACAGTCATCGTCATAACGACATCATCACCCTGACCACAATTATCATCACCATCATCGTGGCTTTCAGGCTCTAGATCGTGTGTTCATTGAGAGAGCCGTCTGCACGAAGAAGCAGCCGCGCCGAGCAACGATTTCGCAACCTAGGCTTGATCACACAGAAAAACAGGTGCAGAGAAACAAGACCCTCCTCCTCCATTCATTCCAACACGGCGTCAAGACAGCATTACAAAATACAGAAAAACACCTACAAAAAGAGGATTTCAAACTTTCTCTATCACATCAGGAACACCTAGTCATAAAGATATTATGCATAATTTTGTTTTCATGATCAAAACTTTAGAAATTGAGAATTACTTACAATTTCTGATATGTTTGACCTCCGGTGGGCGTAAATCTCCGGGCCAGATATAAGAACGTGCCACCAAGTTTCATGCATAATCATAAACATTAACTAGCACACGCCGAAAGCTGGCGCTCGACTTGATAGTACTACGTTGATGTTACAACGATCATTTTACGATTTTTATTATTGACGGTGTTTCACAATGGTTCGTATTTTAGAAAGTAGATCAACATATAAATTCAAAGTTACATTATCATTACAAATATCATGAGAAGCGAAATTGAAATAAAGATAAATATAGTCCTAAACTGTTGACGCATGATCCAGTTACGAAAAATGCAGTAGACCCTAAGTAATATTTAACAGAATATACCATAACAAAGTAATTAAAAGCAATATGATGGAAAGCGGCATTAATTATAAAAGGAAAATATAGAGAAAAAAAGAGAAAAAAAATTATTAGCCTAGATCTATACATTATGAAATAAATAGAGTCATTTAATATTCTCAGGCTCACCAAATAAATTTGAGCGTTAGGAATTATGAGACTGAAATACGATTAATTTTTGTTAATTATAAATCATAAATAGATCAATTTATCACCCTTTTCCGGTTCCCCTTCTGAAAACGAATTATTCGATCAGACTTAGCTGATTGTTATTTACAATATGCCATTTTTGTAATGTTACCAAATTTAATGCATATAATTATACGTCTTCGTGAAGTGCCTCGTATCGGAATTATGTTATTCACCTGTCACGAATAATTGTATTTCAACAGTCAGAATGCAAATTGCATATTGCAAGTAAAGCAAACCATAATGTTTGTCCTACCTATAGCAATAACTATCATGATTGCAATTTGCATCCGGACTATAATTGAAATACAATTATTGGTAACAGACGAATGAAATACTTCATATCGAGGCACTTAAAAAAGAAATATGAACTAAATTTGGATACATTACGAGCACCAGAAGTGTCAAGTCTGACAGATATACTAATGTGTAGTGATTTGATGATTAAAGTTGGGGAGTATTTGACGAGGAGTCTAAGTTGAGCTTACATCATTCTGCTCATCATTCAACACAGGCCAGGGGCGGATCCAGCAGGGTGGGGGGGGGGGGGGGGGGGGTAAGAGCACTTTTTTGTGTTTCTTCGCTAAGGAACAAAATAAAGGGCCTATGTTGAACAATGAATGTCTTTAAAGAAAATAGTTGACTGGGTTTGTGAAACTCATTTTCAATATGGCCCTATAAAATGATAATTTTCCATCAAAGTGATCTTGAAAATTTCACGGAAAATGTTCATTAATATTTGCCAAAAATCATATACCTTGCAATGACTCCAAAAATATTTGTGTTACCACGACACATTTAGCCAGTGGCGGATCCAGGGGTGGGGCCCTCCCCTGGCAAAAAAAGCACAGGGAAAAACACCTTTATTTTGTTTAAAAAAAAACCTGGCAAAAAAAAGGGGGAAAAGGAAATTAGTGCTCTTTACCCCTCCCCCCCCCCCCCGCCGCCGCTTATTTACCGGCTGGATTGCCGGTACATATTTTTTTCACAAATTGAGGCCCCTCCCTTGCCGCCGGCTGGATCCGCCCGCGCTGTATTTAGTAGTTAGCAAACAAGAAAGGTCAATACCCTTTTTTGTAGTTATTTCAAGAGACATGAGGAATGAAATACATTGAAGTATGATTTTATGCGAAAGATATTTCTGGGGCAAAATTTTGAGACAATTTTGGTTGAAAAATCCAGAATGGACCAAAGATTATTGATAGAATGTTTGCATGACACAATGAACATTTCAAAGCAAAAATATAGAGGTCTATAACAAGTGGACAAAAGTAGACAAAAGTGTCATGTCCGTTACACACAACCTGTCGAATCTGTTGTGCTCAATCCCATAGATCTTACAAGGAAATGTGGAATCTAAAAATTTAACAACATGTATGAAAGTTTTGTGAATTTTTAAAGTATGTGAAATATTGATTTATCCCGATTTATGTTTCTTGAAAGTGCGAATTATGAAAGCTTACAACTAAAAGTACTCAACAAATGCCCTATTTAAAAAAAAAATCAAATTTACAAGGCCTGGGGTATAAATAAATTAGTTGTTAAACTGTGTGTTTTATAGAGTGAGAATACAACCTTCTGTTGCAACTAAATTAAACTATCTGAAACCTATGACATTCAAACTGTTTAGAGGAGGGCTACCACCAGTGGCGTAATGAGCAAAAAGTTTTGGCGGGGGGTGGGGGGAGAAAAAAAGTAAAATCTACAAAAAAGTGAGAGAAAAAAACCCCCAGAAAATCATGTCATATCAGCAACATTTGTAAATCACTGGTATCAAATTAGAAATAAAAACCACGTTTGAATGCTATTGGGATGGGGCATCTGTCAGCCACCCCCCCCCCATCAGTAGGCCTACGCCAGTGACTATAATTCTGAAGTGCTCGTGGAGTGCCCATACCCCCAAAGATAGGATCCTTTTCCATGTTGTTTCATATCCATTACGATTACAAAGAGTTCATTTTCTCAGTCCAACAGCCAAATCCAATCCAATCCAATCCAGGAATTTATAAAGCGCCAATATCTAGTTGCCTAAGCAGTCCAATAAAAAACAAATTGATGTCCCTTATACTAGCCAATGTGTTGAAATTCACTTACTGAAATATGACTATCGATTTTACTTAAAACTATTTTAAATGAACAGCAACTCCAACAAAAAGTATAAATGGTATGTCCGTTACGATGGAAATAACAATATCGGACAAACCAGGCGATATCAATTATGTCAAATATGGGAGGTGGGATGGGAGGGAACATGCTAAGAAAATTTAGCCAACGTGACTGGCTATATATAAAAGGTATGAACACAGAGCAATATTGGTTTGTGCATATAGGCATTAAACGTACCAAAATAATGGCTTGACGTAAGTAATCGTATCATTACACATGGGTGTCCTTATTAAAAAGGGGGGAAAAGAACAAACTTAGAAAAGGATTTTTCCAGTCTGTCATAATTATATAGCTAGCCTACTTCTCTCTCTTTCTTTCCTTCCCTTTTTTCTCCCTTTCTTTCTTCTGTCCTTTTCCTCGTTCTCTTTCTATTTTCAATTTTAAGTCGTGAAATTATCATCGATATCTTCTTTTTTTCGGGGGGGGGGGGGGGGGGATAGCAACCTTACCAATACGCCAGACAGTGTTGCTTTCTTATTGTTTTTCAACACCGACCTCAGGTGACTGCTCACGTGACTTTTATTTTGATCACATGCTCCCGTCGGCAGATCAGAGTTTTCGTGTACTGTAGTTTTACGTTCGCGATCGCGATCGCGAGTTGAACTGAGTGAGAGTGAATCTGTGATCCCACTGCCGGAATTGGAATTGGAACTGTTTGTGTAGCTGTCAGACAGAAAGGGCCGTTTCGAAGCAGATATTTTACTGACTGAGGATAAGTTAGAATTTTGTCAGAAATGGCGATCCTGCACGCATCTGAACGTAAGTTGACTCATTTATCATGTTCATTTTTGATGCAGAGTTTGTTCCACTGATAAATTAAATGTTGTGAATGTTTTGTTATGTCTTATGACTGTTTGATTTCAACTTTGACGGTGTTCGGTAAAACTTAAACTTAAAATAAACATTATTTACATTTTAGAATTCGAGTTATAATTGTGGAATTTTAGAACATTATTAAACATGATGAACTATATAGACCTAGATCTATGCACAATTAATTGGAAGCTTGAACTTTAAGTTTGAAGATGATCGAAGTTGAACTTCGGTTACTTGCTGTAGAGTCTAGGCCTAATCCTGTTCATTCTTTGTAGTCAACTTGTACTTGATTATGTACAGTACATATTCTTCAATATTTGCATGGGTATATCTGTAGGCCTATGTGGATACTCCTAGTGGAGTGGATACGTCACATTTACAGGACTGGATCACAAGGTCCGGGATTCAAGTCCCGCCGCGGCACTAATGTCCTTTGGCAAGACATCAATCTACATTTGCCACACTCGACCCAGGTGATGTAAATGGGTACCTGGCAGGAATGAATTCCTTGAAATGCTAGAGCGCTGTATTTTGTAATGGCAGCCATGCTAAAGCTGGGGTAATATTTGTAGAGCGCATTGGAGTGTCAAGTCTGACAGACATGAGCGCCATATAAGAACCCATTATTATTAACTGAGCATTGTGGCGTGTGCCTGTAATCCAGCTAACAATGGAAGTTACAAACTGATTCAGCCGAGGACTCAAAGGTTCGAAACTGAGTCACATCTTTCGAAAATAATTAAAACAATTTTTGGGTATTATTACTTGTTTTTGGCTTCTCTTGAAATTTACGTGCACAGCGTTCATTTTTTAACAATGGAATTATTAACACCTGCAAAAATGATATTGCTACTGTCCTGAAGTCTCAGTTAACAGCAAGATGGTGATGTTTGAAGGTCGGTCCCCAGACGTAAATAATCATATCTGATTGATACACGTCTGTAAAAAGCCAATACACACACACACAAATATTGTGTTTCCTTTCTTTTCTCTCCAGCCTATTACAGGTTTGTGGTCCTCTTCTTCAACTGCATGCTGACCTTTGGGACGTACTTCTGTTTTGACATGCCCAGTGTGTTGCAGGAGGTCTTCCAAGGGGTAAGCACTATGTAAAGCTATATAATGAGTGATAGAAGAATGGGTAAGCCAGGGCTTAAATTAATCTAAGGCCATGGCCGTGGATGCCTCAATGCCCCTCTCATTGGCGTTGGAGATTTTTTTTACCCTTTCCAATTCTTCCTATTTGTGCTGTAATATAGGAATGTGCCCTACAGAAAAGTGCCCTACAGAAAAGTGGCCTTGCCCAAAAAATATTGAAATTTAAGGCCGGGTAAGCATTTTGCTTAAGAAGATAGAAAAGAAAAAGGAGAACACAGAGACAGAGAAAGAGATTACAACATAAATCACTTTTGTGAAGCATTTGTAGCCAGGGACCCATTTCACAAAGCCTTTTTTCAATGACAATTGACAAAAATCTGTGAAAAATCTGCTGATAGCCAATCAGAAGCAAGGATTTCAGTAGCTTATAACAAAAACTGTAATTTGTCACTGATGACAAGTTTGGTGAAATGGGGCCGTGATCTAATGATAGGTGATATAACCCTAGCCTTACTTGACAAAAAAAACTGCAGGGAATATCTTTACGGAACTTTACGGATTTACTCAATATAGGTCTTGTCTGAACACTTTATGCTTACCGTACTATAAAACACAGGTTTGTTCAAAGTACAGTCAAAATTGTCTATAGCGACCGCCCAAGGGAAACACAAAAAGTGTTCTTTGTAGACAGGTTCCTTTAGTACATGTTTCAATGAGAAACCTTTACAAAAGAAACAAAAAATGTGGTCTTTAAAGACAGGTGGTCACTTAAGCAGATTTGACTGTAATATATTAATTTTGAACTTTTATATCCCTAGAAATAATGGGAAAAAATATGTTTGTATTATTACTCGGTTTTGGCTTCCCTTCTTGAGATTTACGTGCACAGCATTCATTTTTTGACACCTGCAAAATGATATTGCTACTGTTCTGTGGTCAGTGATGAAGTCTCGATTACAGCAAGAACAAGATCGAAACTAGCAAATATTAATTCAGTTTCAAGTTCCAAGACCAAGGGATTTTTTTTATGGGATCTTCATAGAGAGGAAGCCATTATGTACTCTTTTTAAGTGTTTCGTTCAAGTGCCATCTAATTATAGTTTACTTTTTTTTCCTTCATGTATGCTCTCAGAGCCAGGAGCATTTTTGCAAAATGAATACGGCACTTAATAGTCAGCAAACTAATTTCTACTGTTTCTACATCTTTGATTACTAAATGAGCTTGTACTTCAAAAAAACTTTGTTCAATTTAGAATTAGATCTGGTGTGAACACTATATGCTTACTATAAAACACAGGTGTTGTTCAAATATGAGTAATTTCTACTGTTTCTACATCCTTGATTACTAATTGAGCTTGTACATTGGCGTGTTATATGAGTGGAGGCCTGGAGAGTGGGATTTTTTTTTAAAGTACAGAATCTCCCATTGAGTTTCTACATGTGTTATGTCTCAATCAAAGTGGCAGATCACCTACTTCGTCTCTGTGACGAATTCCATGCCTACTTATTATTATTATTATTATTATTATACAAGAACATTGTTATAACAGTCTCTTATTCTAACAAGGTGATTTAGCTGGCCCTGCTTTCTATTGTATCAAGTTGTTTTGTAGCCATACAAAGTTTCATTATAAGACGGTAATTGGAGCCAAGGAGTTTGCTTTAAAGATGTTCCACTCAATGTCTTCTTGGTTTCTCTTTCGCAGAACATTACATGTGTGAATGCGTCTCAACACTCAAACGAATCAGACTGTGAGGAGGGATTGGGGATGTCCTACGTACAATACAACCTCCTCTATGCCATCTACGCTTGGACGTAAGTTGCCAGTGGTATGTTTGTCAGGGGGCATCTGGTGGTGGTTATTTTACCTGACAGCTAAGAAAGCAATAAATGCTTGGTAGTAAGCAACCAGAAGACCGACGGCTTTAGGTCCTCTCCGAGGGACCTGGTAATGAGGATTAATGCCTTACCAAAGGGCACTAGCGCAACGACTAGGTTTCGAACCCGGGTCACCGGATTACGAGACTACTGCTCTACCGACTCAGCTATCGCGCCTCGCGCATCTAGTCCACTGCTCGGACTGTTTACGTGTCCTGCGCCCAATCGGCTGAGAAAATAACACACCCTCAACGCTAAACCGGAAACAGTCCTTGTCTGTATTTTTGGGGGTCGCGCGATCTGTTTGGGATGCATAAGGGAGGAGGACATAGATGATTGAAGAATGAACAAAACAAATAAAAACAAGGAAAGAATCTGGACCAAGGAGGGGGGGGGGGGGGGGAGGAGGGAATCCTGATATCCTCAGGGAGGGGTACATTCTAGTCATTCCTTTCTCATTTTGTTCCTATCTCATATTTTGTATGGGTACTTCAGAATATTTTAATTCAGATTCATATTCATTCATTTCATTTGCAAACCAGAACATAAATGTTTTTTAAATGCAGTTTTGTAGTGAGGTGGTGTCATCATTTGATTTGAATTTTAGTTGTTCCTTTTATTTTTAAGCTGAATAAGATAATAATATAATATAGATAATGTAGGAGTGCTAAATACAAAACGTACCATAGCGCTTACAAAAGTACAGAAGTGAAAAAAAACATTAAAAACTAGTTTTCTTACAAAAACTTTTATTCTGTGTTAAATTTTGTATAATAATTTTGTCTACCGTATTGTAGAGTTTCAAAGACATTGAAGCTGTATAACTTGCCATCTAAATGTATATATACAGGCATATAATAATATAAATGAATGCAGTTATAATCTCACTATATTTGTCACTCCCCCCCCCCCTCTCTCTCTCTCTCTTGCTCTCTATCTCCCTTTCTCTCTCTCTCTCTCTCTCCCTCTCTCTCTCTCTCCCTCTCCCTCTCTCTCTCTCTCTCTCTCTCTCTCCCTATCTCCCTTTCTCTTTGTACTATTCTCACATTTCATATCACCAAGTACTATGTTTCTATTTGAATGTATTTGTGTGCTCTCACTTTCTGTATTTACGTTACACCTTTCTTTTCATTTCCTCTCATTTGTTTTGGTACCAGGAATGCTGTGGTGGTGATTGGTGCCGGATTCCTGATTGATAAACTTGGAAATCCTGGTGAGTGTTTCTCCTGAAAAAAACAGCCCATATCCAAAGACAAAGTGACCTACTTTTCACCCATGTGCTCTGTAATTGCCAACCAAAATATTGTATCACAGGATTAATTTACACATATATGGTACAACATTTCCACCTACGGCACATAACCTAGGGTTTAAAGGGATACTTTAGTTTTGGTATAGAGGGCGCTACACAAAATAATTTTTTGGTGAGATAATAAAAAACTGAGTGTCAAATTTGAAAGAGCATACAATATAAATGACAAAATCATCTTTGTTTGATCAAAATCGGTTCAGAGACGGCTGAAATATCCATGAATATAACCATTATAATAAGAATAAGAGCAATAACCATGCACTTTAAAGGCATTTGCAGTCTTGAACAAGAACTCAACTGTCCCTTTAATTTTATTAAAGGGTTTAACCAACATATCCAGTAGTATGTTCAGAAAACAAGTAAAATCTGGTTTCTATTGATTTTCAGAATATCTCTCTTTGAGTTTTGGTGACTAGATTATTTATGACCTCACCTTGTTTTTGTTTTTTTGTTTTTTTCGGGGGGGGGGGGGGGGGAATAGCTCAAAGACCAATTATGAAAAGTTAATGCGTACATCAACCTTATTTCTCTTGTAACATAAAAAAGTTAACTCTATTGTGACAAAGGATTAAGCATTATAGACAATACTTTAACAACTTTTTTTGATAAATTTTTTCCCTCTCCTTCTCTCTCCCTCTCTTTCACCCTCTCCCTCCCTCCCTCTCTCTCTCTCTCTCTCTCTCTCTCTCTCTATCTCTCTCACCCTCTCCCTCCACCTTTCTCTTCCTCCACCTCTCTCTCCCTCTCCCTCTACCCTCCCGCCATCTCTTTTTCTCTCTCTTTCCTCGTATTCTCTCTCCCTCTCCATCTCTTTCCATCTCTTTCCATCTCTTTTCATCTCTCTCTCTCTTCCTATCTCTCTCATTAGTCGGTCTGTTCATATTCTCTAGTCTGTGCCTGTCGGGGTCCTGTATCTTTGCCCTTGGCGCCAGCCTCAAGGGAACGCCGGCCATGTTTCCCGTGATGCTCTTCGGGCGTCTCCTCTTTGGGTCTGGCAATGGGTCTCTTACGAGTGAGTACCCTGGGGCCTGGGGGGGGGGGGGGGAGGGGGGATGTTTCACAAAGATCCTAAGTTGAACTTATCTCTAAGTTGGACTTAAACATTATGGAGAGCCATTTGTAGCCTTATAATGAAATATATTCAAAACCAAAAATGTAAGCATTTTAGACTTTTTATTAATTCCACATCAAGAATATGGAATCTCCTTGGTAATAGAAAATATGAATCATTTGAATCTACATTTTATGCCTTTTAAAATAACTTTTACAAAATATTTTTAAAGATGCTAGCTGCTTTCCAAAATTTTTGGACCAACTTGGAGATAAGTTCAACTTAGGATCTCCTGGACTATCCTAGATGATGTCAAGTTTGGTTTTGAAAGAAATGATCTGGCAGTCTTTATATAATTACACTATCAGGGAATAAAGATACATGTACCGTGGTGTCAATTGGGACAATGCAGTGATGTGGCTCATCGTTCATTTCCATTTAGTTAAAGTCTGTTTAAAGTGTTAGGAGCCCCAAGTTTGCCAAAAATTTGATGGCAAACTTTCGCTTAAATTGTATTATAATATAAAAGAGCAGGCCTTAAATTAATCGACGGCCATCGACGGCCAGGCCGTCGATGCCCCTATGACTGGCCGTGGTGCCCTCCCCAAAAAAGATAAATTCACGGCCAAAAAGGCCGTGCCCTTTTTTTCAAACTGGCCGACGTGCCTTTTTTTCCAACTGGACGTGCCCCTTTTTCGAAATTTGCGCTCATAAAACCACCAATTGCGCCCATAATCATCTAAAACTAGACGGCAAGGCGCAAGTGTTTTCCGTGAAAATGCGCCCATAAATTATTAGAAGAAATCACGAACAGTTTGCTGCCCATCTCCGTGTAAAATTGTATACACAAAAAATCGGTCGTAAAAAAAAAAATCGAACCATATTCTATACCTTACCTGGCTTACCATGTCGCACGCAAGTATGCCAAAACACGTACATTTTCGCAGTTGCGAGATCGAGTAGGGGTCGAGTTTTTCGCGGTCGATTTTGTTTTGGTGGATCATATTAGCTGAACCTAGACCACTAATCGCGAAACTGAAATCAATTTCCATCATGATTGCCGCAATTTTATAAAGTTTCCATGATAGAGGTATGAAATTAAAGCCTATTTTGTGATTATTTTCCAACATCGCCATGTTTACGTAATTTTGATAATCATTTCTTCAAAGTAAAGAAAATCAGACAAAATCACCGTGACTGACGCTGCGCTGCAGTTAACTCCAGGAGGCTCCACCACCGGCACCGCAGGCGCACGCCTGTGGCGCCGGTGTTAGAGCTTCCTGGAGTTACGCTGTGCGCTGTGTAGTGTGTGAGTTGAGCTGACCTAGCTGAGCTCAAATCAAAGAGTTATGACACTTTGAAATTGCTATCTGTTGGTTTGCATCATCATTGCCGCGATTTCAATATAGTTTCATGAATAGATGTACGAAACCTGAGCTTAGAATTAGTAAAAGTATTACTAATGTCTAAGTTTTTAAACGAATGTCTGATTTTCTTGTGAAAATTTTACTTTGAAAAATGATTATCGAAATTCATGCCCAGAAATAATCACAATCTAGGGTCTATTATGTCACAGTTCTTGCATCAAATCAATGCATGAAAACTTAGTTATTGAACTAGAAAAAGGGGTTTCTTTTTTAATAGGCAAATTTATTAAGCAGGAAGCCCGAAACCTTAGCCTACTAGTACTAAACAAATCCTGACAAACTGTAGACCCCCCTAGGTCTATCCTTTTATGAATTAATGAAAAAGTAGCCCCAGAAAAAAGAACCACCGAAATGGAAAAAAAAGCCCCTGAAAGTTGAAAAAGTAGCCTGAGAAAATTTCCAAAAATTTGAAATGGAGCCCCCGAAATGAAAAACTTATTTTTTTCCCTGGGTTGGTTAACACAACAATCAAAAAGATAATTTCTTCAAATTTGCTCCTACTACCAGCTACCGAGAGTGTGGCGGAAGGTTTGTGTGTGAGGTGCGATTTTGATTCGGGATACCCGGTAAACTTGCCAAGTCCTTCTGACTCGGTTCGATGTTTGTGAAATTTACAATTTATTTATTCATTTGCTCGTCAATATTTTTAGTTACTTTAAACTATGCAAGTTTGATGTTCTTAATTAATCTTTCCTGTTGATATTGTTGAGATTGTTCTATTCACATTATGAAATTAACATTGTATCTTTGAAGTTGAACTTATAATTAGATTAGGGGCCTAGTCTATCTGTTTTTGGAAAATTGCCCCTTGCTCTGGTAAATTCGCGTGGGCAAGGGGCAACTTTAGAAAAAAAATTGCCCCTTGCTCCTGGCTGCTTAATCTAAGGCTTGCGGGGGCTGCCGCCGTTGTTTGTATGTACCGTAGACCTCTATACATTCTGTGAAGAAGCTGGTGCTAAAAGTCATGGGAAATTGATCCCGCACAAGTTTCATAATAAAATATACATGACATCTAACAAAAATAGAATCAACTTTTTTTTGGCCTCGATGCCCTTTTTGTAAAAATATTTTGGCCTTGGTGCCCTTTGTAGTGGCCTTGGTGCCCTTAAAAATATGAGGTACTTTAAGGCCAAACTGGCCTTGCCCTAAAAATGACGAAATTTAAGGCCTGAAAGAGGATGTCATTAAAGACACACTTCTGCAAAGATTACCCCCCACAAAAAAAACAAAAAAACTTGAAGACAAATAATGATAAAAGAAGACGTAATTTGGGTTTTTAAAAAAACACCTAAATTCTGTATTCTTTCATCAATTTTGACTTCAAACACATTAGTTTTGAAAATCCTTGCAGAAATGTGTCTTAAATGACATCCTCGTTCACAGTTTAAGTGAAAGTTTGCCATCAAACTTGTGGGCCTCCCAACACTTTAGAGGGGCTTTAACCCTTGTCTGATATATAGAGTGGCTTTTGCTCTTAAACGGACCGTTTGTATTCTTTTGTGGTTTAACAATTCTAATTCCTGTTCAGGACTTCTCAATCAACACAAACGAATACAAATGGTCCTTTTGAGGAATATCCACATGGTTGTACCCCAAATCTACTCTCAAACTATAATTTGCATAATGTAGAGCTATCTTTGAAAGTATGATACTTATAATCATATAATATAGAAGTCATGTATAACTGGAATTTAGTACTGCTAAACACACTCATAATTTATTTTGTGTTTCTTCAATTCCCAGTTGTTCAGAATAGAATTACCGCCTTCTGGTTCAAGAACAAAGAGTTAGCTTTTGCTTTTGGTATAACGCTGACATTCTCAAGACTGGTAAGAATAATTATTATTTTTTTAACAATTTTAAAAATTCATTCATCTACATAATAATAATAATAATATTTAATTTTTATATAGCGCTTAATACAAATGTCTCTAAGCGCCCTTACAAATATACTATTACCCTGGTCATTGGATTCAGTGCTTACATGTATGTCATGTAATTATGTACGCATTATATAGCATAGTATTAAGTACATGTACGTGGGTAATGTTGAGTGACTCATCTGATGCTTACATGTATTTGTCCCCGATTGGAATTTAAAGTAATCATCCCTAAATGAATTGGTGGTAAAAATAATCACTTTTTACTTCAGTGATATTGCACTAAAACCCCTTCATAGCTTCATATCCATTGTATCCTTTGTCATGCAAAAGCCTTGAAAGCTTAATCATGTATGACTGTAATTTGAAGTTGCTCATATATACAGGAAAATAGATAATCTTTTAAAATTCTTCCAATCTTAGATGAAGACAATTTGAGTAACTGTTGAAATGCTATGTGCTGCAAAATGATCCGACAATTAGTTCAATTCCTTTCAACCTTTATTAATGCAATTTCCTAGAGTTGCCTAATTAGTGTTCATATTTATGTTTACGTTGTATTTTTTGTAATCACTCCATGGGGAAGGTATGTAACATTTTTAATTGATCATATAAGTCATGAGTGTAAATAAAAACAAATGAATTTTATTTCATTCGAAAGAAAGTTGAAGCAGCATCTTATATCTAAACCTATAACTGTTTTCAAACTTATGATTTTATACTGATTATTTCCATTTATTACCTGCTATGAACGATATCTCTGTCATGTATGTGTCTTTTTTAGTTTTGTTTGTATAATAATGAATAATAATAATATGGATATTTATATAGCGCCGGTATCCGCTAGGCTCTGACGCTCATGATGGCGCTGTACATATTACCATCACAAACATATAACTTTCTTAACTAAAATAAAGTAAACTAAAACAACACAAATTATTACGCTACATTGACATGATTAAATAGTACTGTTTAGAAAGAGATGGTAAATCTCTTAACGAATGTTCCAGGAACTATGCCTCCACAAGGCCATTTGGCCTTTTTTTTTGTTCCCTATTTTCATTTTCTTATATTAATTTGTTTAAATTTGTATTTATTGGTATATAATGATCGACCAGCAGCACAAAGCTGAAAGGGTCAATTTACAAAAAAATACAGTGATGTAAATAATTATATACATGAACAATAGTATAACAAAGCATACATATAGTAAGTAAATCAGTAACATAATAACAATACCAAGTAATTATTTTGCGTTTGTTCATATAATATGTGAAATATATTGCAAATGCTTATTATTGTATATATCTTTGTATTGGTTCTTTGAAAATGGAAACAAATAAAACGAATTGAATTGAATTGAATGGAATGGAATTGAATTAGATGGAATGGAATGGAATTTAATTGAATTGAAATTAATTGAATTGAATTGAATTGAATTGAATTGAATTGAATTGAATTGAATTGAATTGAATTGAATTGAAATTGAAATTGAAATTGGATTGAATTGAATTAAATTGATATTAATTGAATTGAATTGAATTTATAAACTCCACCATCCAGGGTAGCGTGCTGAATTTCTTCTTCACCAAGGAGTTTGAGGACGCCATGGGGTTGATGTGGACCCTCTGGGGTGGGGCGATCCTGTGCCTGACGGGCTTCCTCGCTGCCATAGTAACAAGTATAATGGATACCTCAGGAGTTAAGCAACTTGGAATGGTACATAAAAATTGTAATGATAATGATAATGATATATTTATATATCGCATTTTCCATATACAGTCAAACCTGCTTAAGTGACCACTTGTCTACAAAGACCACATTTTTTGTTTCCCTTGAAAATGGTTACTCATTGAAACATGCACCAAAGGAACCTGTACATAAAGACCAGCTGTCCGTAAAGACCACTTTTCTTGTCTCCCTTGGGTGGTCTTTATAGACAGGTTTTACTGTATATGTATGTGTGTGTTGCATGTTGTCCATGGAGATTTGATTCTAGGACCATTACTTTTACCCCTTGAAAAGTTTCCCTGGGACAAGAACTTATTCTCCCTTGCATGACTGTTAAATAGGACAACTATATGTGGACAACTTCTCTTTAAAACAAAATTACAAACAAAATCATTTATATTCAAATGGAATTGTCACCCATGGGGTCACGCATTAAACATTGTGGCTCTAAAGGTCATATTGCCTCTCTTGTAATTCGCCAGGAAATGAAAAAAATATCTCTGAAGTGTGGGAAAAACAGGCGTTGCACGATGATGATGAATGTAATATCCAATTTTGTCTCGCATTTATTTCATGATAGGAAGATGAGGTGAAAGAAAACTCTAAGAAAGTGAGACCGAGAGATATTTTAGAATTCACTCTACCGTATTGGCTGTTGGCTCTTTCCATCATGTTCTTCTACAACGGTGTATTCCCATTTGTAGCTGATGCAAGGTAATCTTTGAACTTTGTCAATACTTTAGTTTAAATGATGCTGCAGTCAGGAATGCCTTTCAATCTAAGTTCAATCTAAACAAACATTTTTAAATATCTAATAGCTTCACGTTTTCAATTTTTTGTTTTTCATTGTTGACAATATATGTATTTAATTTACTAATATATTTACTTGTTTGCTGATGGTAATATGCTGATGATTTTCGTTTCGTTTTGTGCTTTATTTGTATTCTTTATGTGCTGTGTATTGTGCAAGACATTGGTTTTTCAATGCTATTTCCCAGGCACAATTTTACTATACATTATATTTTTGTATTTTTATCAAATCAATAAATTAAATTGGAATTGAGAAGATGGGGCTGAGTTGTTATGTCAGAAAATATACACTGCATGTTAAAACATCTCTGAGATTTCATCTTGAAACAATAAAGGGTAACTATATAATATACTTTGTGAAAGTTTTGTTTCCCAATAGAACTTGTTTCATGGCAAATTTATCAAGAAAATAAAGGGTTAACTTGATGACTGCTAAAAACTCTTATTTTGCATAGGTTTCATACAGCGACCGTCCACTTCCTGTGAGCAATGGGTTTTAAACTCTAAATATGGCACCACAATATTTTTATATTTTCAGGACAAAATGTTAAACCGACTACATGTTTTCTTGTTTATATACATGTGATTGTTGTCCCGAACAAATGTAGTTTAATAATAACTAAAAAATACTGATTTTTTTTTCCCCACCTTTATACCTTGCAAAGCACTGTGAAACCAATTTGCGTGGGAGCACTATATAAACGAACATACTATTATTATTTGCTCTCTCTTCTTGTCTCCTTTACAGTGATTTCATACAGCAGAAGTACGGTTATTCGTCTGAATCTCCTGTCCCTGCCTACCTAGCCGGTGCCGTCTATGACGCGTCTCTCGTCCTCTCTCCTTTTCTGGGTGTCCTCATAGTAAGTGTGATTGAACAGCTTTTACATGGAATATATTTTGTTATATACCTCACTTAAGAAATCCAGCCATCTGAATGGTCAAAGTTGGAGTCGTGGTTTTAGCCATTCCCGTAAAGAAACAAAAAAATGCCCAAACCGAATAATAGTCCAAGATTGGGATCCCTCAAAGTTCTGGTTACCGGGAAAATAATAAATTTTGCTGCGATACCCTCTGGTTTACGTGTTAAAATGTTCTTTGAGCGAGCGCGGACACCATACAGTGCTTTTTGTCTGCAAATTCACTACTGATCAAAAATTTCAGTCCTTTTTCCGGCAAAGATAAACAGACAATGTCTCAGATCTTCTGTGATGTTTTAACCAATCTTTACTCAATAAAAGGATAAGGTAAGAATTCTTGTTAGATTTTAGTTTCAATTTGGCATATAAAAGACATATAGACTGCTTTAATATTCGAGGTCTTGCTCCACCCAGGCGCGCCTCAGGGTAATGGCAGGATCTGCGCGAGTTCCCGAGAGCATATAAAACCAGCCAGGCCTCTCAAAGCAGTCGATATCTCTATAATGTCGGGCTTAAAGGCATCGTTTATCGTGTTAAATCTGAGATGCATGGCCCTACGTGTTATCAGTGTCTGTGATATTGTGTAATATTGAAGCCCTGAAAAAAAATTGCGCTTCAAAATGATCATGAAGTGCCTCAAAAAGTAAAATCTTTGAGTGACCGGTTTTACCATACTCATTTCCCCTAAAAAACTGTAGTGTTATGAAAACCGTTGGGAAAACGCAAAAATTGATTTTGAGTTCCAATCTTAAATATCTTGATGATAAGACAGGCTTTTAAAAGTCATGGGATTCCTGACTGACCTAAAGGTTTATAATTATCCTTGTAGCATGAGCTAAATCCAGGATTTTGTTTCAGAATCTGAGGCAAAGTTACCCAATCCCTTTCAAGTATAACAACAATATTTGCCCCTCTGCATCGATCGTCTTGTTATGAAGTTTCTTCATTTTTTTTCTTTATATTGTTGTATGCGTAGCGGGGCGGACATTTAAAGAATTTTTTGAATAACATATATTTGATGATTGTTGTGATATCACAGTTATCTTTATTTGAAACCCTTTATTTTCTGTTTGAGAATAGTAAAAAGTATTATAATTTATTGTTTATTCTTTTTGTTTCTAGGATCAGTTTGGAATGAGAGGGATACTTGCTCTAACATGTGCCATAGCAACCCTGCCTGTCTTTGGCCTCCTAGCCTTCACTACAGTGTTTCCTCTAGTCTCTACCTTATGGCTGGGGATCACGTACTCATTTGCTGCGGTAAGAACCCTTCCATTTCACATGTCACTTAAAGATAAAGTTGAGTTCTGGTTATGCGCTTGCATTGTGAAAGAAAAGGTGTGGAATGGATCAGACAAAGTTGATCATGTAGCATGTAAGTATTGGTGTGTAATAATAATAATAAATAAATATAATAAATTTGGCCCAGTCTTGCTAAAGTAACAAGCACTGTACACAGAAAGATGTATATGGGACAACACAAATGGTGTCGGGCCTACGTTAATACCTTGATTTTCTTATCTTTCTATGCCCATTACTCAGCCAGTATACAATTTTTACCAAAATTGTTTGGCAAATGACATTTATTTGTAATCTTGAACATTCAGTGTAAGTTTCGTTTGATTCTGTGAGAAATCATTTTCTTTTTTTACCAGAACTTGAGTTTATCTTTAATAATCTCCCCGTGCCACATTGTATTTATCACGGGAGAGATACATGTATATCAAAGGCTTTAAGATCATTCAACTGTTTCCAGTGCAATATTAATCTATACCGGCGTTAAAAGGATTGTCATGGATCAAAACCAGAATTTTACAAAGTGACTGTGTTGCACAAAGCAATCCCTCCGTCAATTTGTGCCTATAGTTTTGTGAAAAATGACCAAGTGGCAAATGAGCAAACATGCACAGAGGCAAAGAAAGCAAGCAAAGTGTTAAATCAAAGTAACCCTTCTTATACAAAATGACTTGCCAGAGTCAACTTAGGTAGCCTAGCGGAATTTAGTGGCACAAAAAGATGCATCCTGAATGCAAATAGCATAATTGTTGGTGATATCAGTCAAGTAAAATTTGTGATTGGGATTACCAAATGGCTGTTCTGATATTATCAAGCCGAATGAAGGTCATAATGCAGGGCTGTCAACTTTGGGGAACTGCTTCGAGGGAGATCTTATGCAATTTTTTTGGGGGCTCAACACGAAAGGGGGGGGGGGGGTGTTGAGTAAGAAAAAAAGATTAAAAAATCAAAGTGCTCACTACCCCCTCCCCCTCTCCCGTCGAGCAAAACAAATCCATACCCGACAAGTACGCTGGTTCATTTTACACGTCTGGCGGGAGGTTTTTTCATAAACTGGGAGATTGCGGGATTGCAGCTCCTTTTCCTAATGAGATGGTTCTACCGTTCTACCCTTTTCTATGAAATAATCTCTTTATGTAATTAAGCGTTTTGCATTCTGGATGCATCTTTTCGTGCCAGTACACATTTAGTTTCCTTACCGGTACTTATCATTTACATATATTGTACATATCATTTACATATGATGTACATATTGTTTACCTATCTTTTACATATTATTTAGCAAAAATTACAAACTGAAAGCTATTCACAAAGCTATGCACAAAGCAAATACCGGTACTATACCTAACCCTAAACCTTATATAAACCCAATATCAACCCTAACCATAGGCATAACTTTATACTTTTGATGAAATAAAGCCCAGAGCAATCGCTGCCAGAGTAAATGTCAGATCACCTATGGTTTGACCCTATCTGATATTCTTTTCATCCACTTCTCAGGCAAGTCTATGGCCCTCCATACCCCTGGTGGTTTCTCAGTCGACCGTCGGCACGGCGATGGGCATCACCACATCCATCCAAATGGTTGGCATAGGTATATCCAACGTCGTCATCGGTGCCATCCTCGGCGACGCAAATAAGTAAGTTCTCCATGTGTAAAGAAGTGGGCAATTCCAGCATAACGGACACAACATTTTTTGGGAGGTTATTAAAGACAGTTTGAAATAAAAGTCCTTAAACATATTTCAGTCAGTGATTTAAACACCTTTTAAATGTTATCATCCACATATAAAGCAAATTTAACAGTATTCCACTGAATAGTCGAAGAGAAAATGGACTCTTTGCTACTGTAACGGATGTGACACAAAATGGATTAGAAACATTTACTCACTTTTATTCAGTCTGTGATTTTTTATTTTTTTAAAGGTAATAACAGAAACTTATTATCATACTCTAAACATACTCTCAACACAACGTAAAACAATTGGACTGTACATTTCCTTGTAATAGCTAAAAATGTAGCATAACGAATATGACAGATCAAGATTAATGAACATGGCACTTATGGTCCGCTTTTTATAAACCCCTATAACTTTGCTTTAACACTTTCAATAGGCCTGTCCTCATCAGCAGAGTTTGCTAAAAAAACACGCTATTTTCAGACTCGGGATATTATCCCAAAGCTTAAAATTGCATCTTCAACAGACCGATACGCTCTTTATAAACTAGCTCGGACGGGTGCAAATAGCGGGATATTTTGGAGACAAGACCAAGATTTCTCGTGATATTTTCTTGACCAAATATCCCAGCTAATTGTAACTGCGGGCTGATGAGGATGCAAATTAGCTGGATAATTTGCAATCGGGATAGTTAAAATAGCGGGATAGTTAAAATAGCGGGTTATTTGGCAAACTTGAGCTGTTGAAGACAGGCGTAATGTGTCATGAGAAGCTTTTATCAGTAGTCTTTGATCCCTTCAACATAATAAATAGCCAAAGAACCTTGTCTGTGTGAAAAATTATGAGACCCAAAGATTGGATGTTTTGAATGAAAATTTTGCTATCTTTAAAGCCTTGGTCACAAATGCCATTACGAGCTGCTACGAATGCCGTACGAACGATTTTCAGACAATGAAAATTCGGAAAGACAATGGAAAAATAGGGAGATTCGTATGAAATTATCGTTCGTACAAACCTTTGTGACCGTAGCATTACCCCGAAAATTCATATTTTCTTGAAGAAAAATTGTGCCTAAATGTATTCCAATCCTGCTGTTATACCTGCTCAAAATGAAGAGGAGGCGCAATAGCTCAGTCAGTAGAGCAGTGGTCTCGTAATCCGGTGACCCAGGTTCGAAACCAAGGCAATGCGCTATATTCCCCTTTGGGTAAGGCATTAATCCTCATTACCAGGTCCCTCGGAGAGGACCTAAAACTGTCATTGCATTGCAAATTCTGTTGTGAAAGACCGCTGTTCATTTAATGCCTTTTCTTACCACGTTCCCCTCTATTTATGTATTTCAGACAAACCACTGAAGAGACGTTGCATAAATGGACCCTTACAATGATCTACCTTTTTGCCAATATTGGTGCCTGTGTCGTCACAACTATACTTCTAAATATTGCAGATTCAAGGAGGGTAAGTTCTGCCTTATCTAATGTTTGATTTGTTGTGAGGAAAACAAACCCCTGATGGCCAATTTTTTTCTATAATTTATTGTTTCTAATGCCAAGTGAACAATTAAGATAAGAGCATGAAACATACACTGCATAAAGGGATCCGGTAACTTTGTCCCAGATTCTGAAACAAAATCCTGGATTAAGCTCATGCTGCAATGATAATTATAAACCTTTAGGTCAGTCAGGAACCCCAAGACTTTTACAAGCTGACCACCTGTCTGATTATCAAGATATTTATGATTGGAAATCAAAACCAAATTTTGTGTTTTCTGAACGGTTTTCATAACACTACAGTCTACTGGGGAAAACGAGTATGGTAAAACCGGTCACTCAAGATTTTACTTTTTTGAGGCACTTCTTGATCATTTTAAAGCGCAATTTTTTGAGGGCTTCAATATTACACCATATCACAGACACTGATAATACGTAGGGCCGTGGACCTCAAATTTAACATTGTGAAATGATGCCTTTAAGCTATAAAGTGAGAAGCTATGTAGTTTCTTTCTACTTTTACTCCTTAAGGGTACTGAAGTGTGCTTCACTTCACATTTTTGTTGCGCGCAGCTTCTTTGTGGATGAGCCATAACAAAAAACTAGAATATTTGTATGGATACTGGTCGTTGAGTTTTGGATGAAGCTATTACATTATTAGGAAACCAAATGTTTTTACAAGCATTGCTTCTTTTTGGTTCCCCCATATTTCATGTTATGTTAATTACAAACAAATTGTTGATTATGTAATATTTTATTGTACTTTAGCCTTCAATTTATTCATTTAATTGTATTTCGTTTTTGAATTTATTGTTTGTTTGTATAATAACTTGTTCAAATTTATTTCTGAAATATGGAAATAAATTCAAATCAAATCAAATCAATCTCTGTCTCCTAGGGGCGTGTCCTGAATCAGAGCAAAACACAGCGTCTAGCCGTGGCTCATCAAAGACTGCAGGAGGAGATAGATGATGAGAACGAACCGATCACGGACTACGTGGATTCCTTTGAGCCTGACCCACTTCTGATTCCACCTAGAGGCACCATTAATAGGAAGATATGAAGCTACGTTAGAGGTGGATGATGGGTTATGTTGCGGTCAAGTCTTGGTGTGCGTTCATAGACTTTTTTGTAAAGAAAGAATCAGGAACTTGAAATACTTAACGAAAATGCTGTTTTGAAACACTCTTTCACTTCTGAACGCAGGCTTAGGCCTTTATGTTTAGTTCCAATTTTTTGGTTGTTTTAAGTTGGCAGGATCATGACCGTTTGTGCTAAATATCAAACAAAAAATCTTTTGAGGGTCTTAATGTTCGTCTACAATTAAAATACCTGAAACTCTATCCAATTTTATATATTTCAATTATATAAATAGCTTATTTATATTTCATATTTTATATACTTCAATATTATAAAATAGTATCTAGATCCTAAACTATTTTAGTTTGTAGACTAACGTTCAAGCCCTCATTAGAAGATACATGTAACCGTGGACTGGGATGTCTTTGAAAGAATGTTTTCGATCGCAATTCCGCATTTTCACAAGATGGCAGAATGACTTGGTTCTGCAAAATAGTCTTTCATAGCACATTGGTTTTAAATCAGTGATCTCAAACATGTTAACAAACCCATGAATGCAAGCTTGGTATAAATTAACCCGTTGAATACTGAATTCTCTAATTCTCATAGGCTAAATACAGGGACCAACCGGCTCCCATAGGCAATAGGTTCAATGTGTTTCAAAACCCTGATTCTGGTTTGAAAAATGCAAACAAACAACAAGAACAACAACAACTAATGAAGGCAATCTTGGATTGGCTGTGGCCAGAGTTGCAATCAGTGCAGAATTGATGGTTCCATCTAAACATTGAATAGCCATCATGATGACACCATTTGCCTATATGTGGAGAGGAGCAGACTATGCAACATCTCTTAGCCTGCCCACATCTACCAGACCCTTGCACCCTAGAAGATCTGAAAGCACTGATCCCACTGCACGATACAATGCATCCAACGCTAGATTGGGATAATCTTATTAAGAGTGAACATTGTGGCCTAGTGACTCAAATAGAAGACTGAATAGCCAGGTTTGATGAAAAAAGTGCTATAAAAAACAAAACTGAACATGCCTTCCTTGTTTTATACATCAAAGCCATATCTTTGAAAGATTTTGCATTTGATTCAAATGAAAAGATGATGATAGTAACTTTGCGATTCATCCAGGGACTCGTGATTGGTACGCATTGACCACAAGTCTTTTAGTAAGTCTTTTAGTAAGTCCAAAAGTTATGATTTGTTGTGTGAGGAGACGCACCTCTCTTTTGTAAGTCTGGGGACAGGTAAAATGCTTTATAGTCAAACCTGCTGAAGTGACCACCTGTATAGAAAGACCACCTGCCTATAAAGACCACATTTTTTTGGTCATCTCCCTAGAACAGTGATTTACATTGAATAATAAATTAACAGAACCTATACATAAAGACCACCTGCCTATACAGACGGCTTTTCTGATCTTGTCCCTTAGGTGGTCTGCATATTCGGGTTTCACTATTTGTATGTTATTCACATATACTGTAATGGAAGAATCCATTCAATGCACGTTTGTCACTTTCCAAATTATCTGTACAAATTTTGTTCTGTAATTGCCCATTCAAAAAGAATAAAAAAATGAAATGATAGCTGAATGCTCATTCCCATTCTCACTAATTATTCTACCTATTGCCAAATTCTGGTTTAAACTTTAACCATTACAAGAAAGCGAGTGGTACTATAGAAATCAAGTATTTTTCTTGATATCATTATTGTGACATTATATGTACATATATGTAACAACTGTTAATGAATTGTACTCTGATTCAATTTGATACAGAGTAGGGGTACAGAGTAGCAATACAGTATTAATTTTTATTTTATTTTCTTTTGTAGTTACAATGAAATATATATTTTCTTTCTTGTGCAGTAACTATTCTATATCAAACTTTATTCTACATGTATATCAAACTCTTGCCTATTCGAAGAAAAAAAACCCATGAACTTAAAAGTAAATTTTGTTTGTCAGATGAGCACAGATTATTGTGCCCATTGCCTTTTTGTAGGATATGGAAATAGAACAATATGCATTCCACTTTTTTGGTATGAATTTTTACGATAATTTTTATTATTAACCGTATCAGACATCTGAGCAGGGTAATTTTTAAATGTTATTGCCCTCAAGGTTTGATGGATAAAGTCAACAAAATTACAATAAGTTAGTCCGCTCAGAAAAGTCAATGGGATTTTGTGTGTAATTTGGCGGGCAATATAGGTTATATAGAAAACCAATGCGCAAATATTTTACCCCGCTCAGAAGAGTCAATGGGATTTGTGTGTAATTTGGCGGGCAATATGGGTTATACAGAAAACCAATGGACAAATATTTTAGCCCGCTCAGAAAAGTCAATGGCAAAATGCGTGTTAAACTAGTGCGCAATAATATAGTGCCAGTTGTAATTTACATCGCGTATCAGCTATTGTAATTTACATCGCGCATCGTGTATTAGAAAATGCGCACTTTGCGCGAACTCCATTGTGACGTAACAATCACACCCTATAGGCAAACTGTTTGCAGTGTATCGAAAATCTGTCAAACACTGGATGAACAGTGCTGGTTTGACAATGTTTTTGCAGCTTCTAATGCTAGGAAACCCTGTGTAGCCTACATAATTTAAGAGTATAAGATAGTAAGAGTTTCTTGTTTGCTCTAGATGTCTGATGTGGTTAATAATAGTAATATTGACTGCCTAATTCAGGGCAATACGACTTGTCATATATCACCCTCACCTTCGGTTCGGGCGATATATGTCGTATTGCCCAGAAGGCAGTCAATATTACTTAATTATTGACTTAATTAATTACTTACTTTATATGATATTATATATGTTAATATAATATATACAATGTTGTGGGATGCTCTCGAAACACCAGTACTGAAGTAAAATCATTAACCTTAATATCTTTCTAAATTAGCTTTGCAAGGCATTATGATATGGATTTGTTTAGACTTGCATGCAAGGCCACTATCTCAACCATAAATGGTATGCTCTCAGAATCCTGCAATATTTTGTTAAATCTTGAATGGATCGAGAATGTTTTTGGTCAAGACCCTTGCCAACTGTCACCATCTCAAAGACAACATTTAAATATCTGGGCCCTGTTTCATAAAACTTGTCATCAATAACAAATGCTAAATTTCTATGACAAATTTGCTCTCAGCCAATCAAATGCCATGCTTTCAGTAGCTTATAACAGTTATTGGAACTTGTTATTGATAATGAGTTTTATGAAACGGTGCTCTGGAGCTCTTGCAGCTTAGTACACAGACAGTCAAACCTGTCTTAGTGGCCCCTTCTATTTAAAGCTAACCTGTGTATACTGGTCGTCTACATGTTGTATATTGCTTCCCGCTTAGAGGAAACGTGATGAAGAGACCTGTCTAGAAAGAACACTTGTCTACAGTGGTAACTTTTTGCGTTTCCCCATCGGTGGCCTTTCTAGAAAGGTTCTTCATCACATGTTTTCTCTCTTTAATAGAGAGAAGCAGTGGAGGCATCCACAATAGACAGGTGGCCTTTCTATCCAGGTGGCCACTTAGACGGTTTTGATTGCATGTGAGCAGGGAGAGTGACACTCTCCCTGATGTGAGGTTTTCTGTTTAGTTCATAACCAAAAATATATTTTGAATTGATGTTCTTGCCAGACAGGTCTGATTGGCAGGTATATATATAGAATAATCTTAATTGTTCATCCCATGATAATATGTGTCAATAATCCATTCTTAGCTTCACTTTGACTCTTATTGTGTCTATCGAAATATAACTGTATTAGCATTATTTATGTTTACGTATATGTGCATTATAAATGCAAATGGTTTATGTTATCTATGGTCCATTACTTGTAAAAATAGCTGTAGTAATATTCCACTATTGTATTAGTTTATCCTATGATTCAAAGTCACATTCAAAATTGACACACAGCCTAAAACATTTTGAATAAAACGATGATATATAACCATTTGTTCATAATTTCATATTTCTAGAAATATAAAATATGCCTGAACCATTTGTATCATGCAATTTGTTACATCTTGGTCTGTCTTCTGTGATATGCTCAGATGGATTTGTTACAATCCATAGAGGTGTTGTGATCCGATGGATAATTAAGTTACCACACTGCAGATCACAACGGCACGTGGGTTCAAATCCCAGCCCGGCACTTACGTCCTTTGGCAAGACGGTAATCTACATTTGCCACTCTCCACCCAGGTGTTAAATGGGTACCCCTGTAGGATGCGAAAGTTAATGTAGTTTGCTCAGCATTGTGAGCGTGTGTAAAATGACACCTGGCTGGAATGCTCCCCAGGGAGTGGAGAATGTGCATATATTGTGTGCAGGTAAGCCTGAATTCGATGCCCACGGTAATAATATATCTTTAAAGCACTTAGAGACATTGTCGATGTATTAAGCACTATATAAAAGCGGAATAATATTAATTATGTTTTGAGCTTCCCCACACATAGGTCTTGAACCTTGTGTGGATATTTTCTATATATGTGATTATTTATTCTAGCTAGCACTGAAATACGCAATGAAACGTTCACATACAAAATACACTTACGTTTTTTCTTGTCCATCCTTACTTTGAATCGTTAGAACTGAGTATGCCTATATATGTATTCTGTAGATTGGTATCTGTCAACAGCATCATACACTATACAATTTATCTTTTGGTATAGTGTATTTATTTTATGTTTTATAATATGACTCCATGATGGCATTGTTCTATGTAATTTCTTTGTACACATGTCCTACATGAAGATCCATTTCAGCTTAACTGCATAATATCCCACCATGCATCAGTATGATGTATGAGGGTTGGGGTCAGGGTCGGGGTCAGAGTTAGGGTTGGGGTTAGGGTTACTTGTGTTGTTGTGTATTCTACTGTTCTTCTATAGTGTCCATCCAAGCTCTATATCCCCAGCCTCCTTCACTTTGGGGGTTTATTGTCATATGCTGATGTGTGTAACCATAGTGTTTATTGGACTGGATGATTGAAGATAGCAATGGAATGACACTCATATTGTTCAGCAAGATATTTTATTTACAATTGCTTCTCTTAATCCAGGTATATAATGGATATCTAGGGCAAGTAGGATAGATCTTGTATTGTAGTTTGGTAACACACTTGTCCTATGCTAAATTGGTCCTTTATGCCAACTTACACATTGTAGTTATAGTTATTTCCATAGGTGGTGTCAGACAGAGGCCAATTATATCTAGATAATTCGCTGTCTGTCATCAATTATTCCGCAAAAAATCCTTCCTTATCGAGAGATTTCACGGGATTTTTTGCGGGAATTATCTAGATGGCCATTATCTAGGTAATTCAAGATGGATCAGAAAATTGTGTCTGACACTGCTTCATATATTGCATGATGTGCTTTCATAAATTTTCGTAATGTGTTGGCCCAACATGTATCCAAGTATGAATGTTTGATTTTACAATGTTAGCCGTTTCTGATCAATCACAGATTAAAGGCAATCGCTGAAATGTAATATTGGTGAATAATTGTATAATGAAGGAACTGCCTTTTAAAAACTGCATTTAATAAAAGTTTGCATATAAATTGAACAGTCCTGTAACTTGTCATTTAAATTGGCTTTTCAAATCGGAGATTTTATAATGCAGTGCTCATTTTTCGGACGTTCAGCAGAAGCCTGCCTGGCTCTAAAGTTGAATTCTATAGTCATATTTTTTCTTGAGCTCAAAATGAGCTAAAAAATCTTGACGTTTATGAATTGATAATAAATTGAGCCAATTCAGTCCCCCCCCCCCCCCCTTCCCGCGCAAAGCGCAGAAACTTTGTTGTTTAATGATTAGAGAAAGAAGACGATTTATTGTACTGTACGTTTTGACTCTTAGTCCTTGTCTGAATTAAGTTTTCTCCCTCCCGCGTTTCATTAAATTACCGGTATTAGAGAAAGAAGATGATTCGTTGCACCGACTTTTTATCATTGTCTGAATTTTCAAAAATGTTTCTTTGTCCGATAATAAGTCACAGTTCGTAGTGAAAAAAATTGCAGACCGACCGACATATATCTCACCGACTTCAAACTTCTGCATTAATATATATCACGAGGATCGAGCAAGAATACTGACAAAGCGCGGACCCGACACAGCAACATAATTATCTATGCGTATCTTTCTTGCCCCCCCCCCCCCCCGACGTGGTGACTCCTACCCAACATCCCCCTCTCGCTTTGACTCCCACCCTCTTCTCTCAGACTCTTACCCCCCTCTCTCTCCTCTATTTCATTTCCCGATCTTTTGTTTCCTTTTTCTCTTCTTTTTTTCCTTTTCTTTCCTCTCCTTCCTCTTTTTTTCTCTTTCTTTCTTCTCTTCTCTTTCCTTTCTTTCTTTTATTTTCTTTCTTTCCCCTTACCCTCTCATTTCCCCCCTCCCCCTTTTCTCATTTTCCCGATAGCAGCAATTTTACCAACAATATCCTGACAGATGAGGGGGGGGGGGGGGGGCGTCGCTTTAGCGACCCCCCCCCCCTGGTTGTTATCCCGTTATTCTTTTAAAAGAAATGCAATTCCTCATGCTCTCTCTTCTATCAGTGTTTAATTCTCTTTCATTTTTTCCTTTCAATTTAGATCTCTTTTATTTGTTCTTCTTGTGCTTTTTTTTTTGGGGGGGGGGGGGCTACATGCCTGGCAAGAGGGACCCCATATTATGCACACTGCATAATTGCCGCGTTGCCCCCCGCCCCTTTCCCGTAAAAAACACCTTCTTATAATATCATCCCCCTTTCTTTCTTTTCCCTTCTCATTATTCTCTTTTTCCCTCTTTTCTCTCCTCAGTCTTTCCCCTTTCCTCCTTTTCCACCTTTTCTCTCCTCTCTCTTCCCCTTTCTTCCTTTCCCCCTCCTTTTTCTCCTCTCCCCTTTTCTCTCCTCCCTCATTTCTTCTTTCTCTCTTCCCTTTTCTTTCTTTTCCCCCTCCTTTTTCTCCTTTTCTCCCTTTTTCTTATTTTTACCGGGGGGGGGGGGGGGGCACGTGCCCCCTGTGCCCCCCTCCCTGAATCCGCCACTGTACACTGTGTACGACCGCGCGAACTTAGAAGATATCTTGCAATGACAATGACAACACGCGCAGCCGGGGATTCCCCTTTATTCGCTGCCACCCACATTCGCCATTTTTCCTGCTAGAAATGTGTAGCTGCCACGCCACCTTGCTTCCGGGTTCGATTCAGTGATTAATCTTACTAACTTTATCTAGTTAAATTCATCTTTCTTCAGTTGCAGTAGATTCAGATTTAAATCTGTCGACGACATATGCTGTCTTTGTTAACCTGATCAGACTGAAATGAAACAAGGTAAGTTTATTTCCTTGTATTTTTTTTGCATGTGATGTAGGCTTGGTACAAAATGATGATGCACCAGCAGCAAGTAGTGGTTAATGCTAAATTGCCAATGGCAATGCGTAGCGCGTATGTGGTTGCATGGGTATCCAGACAATTAAAAACATAAAGCCACCAATGCACTCTTGCCTTTGGATTTAACGAAATGTATGCATTAAATAATACCAACCCTCCTAAATATTCATTGTTTATAATATTTTATAACAAGTCTTAAAATATCTATGAAATGTTGCTTTTAAAGTATTGCCGTTTTGAATCGACTGTCCAGATACACATTACACAACCTCCGGGTACACTGGTGTTTACACCGAGGTGTACACGTTGTAGTTGTGTTTTTATTTGGTTACAATCATCATTTTGATTCTTGATATCACCTGGATGACCAGACCATTTCCTTCAACATTTTAACAGGGGCTATAGGACAATTACCCTCAGAAAATTACCCCCCCCCCCCCCTTCCCGGAAATTACGCCCGGAAATTACGCCCAGAAAATTAGCCCCCAAGGACTGCACCACCTCCCGAGGACAATTAGTCCCCAGAAAATTACCCCATGGAAAATTACCCCTACGTCTACCTCTACGTCTACGTCTATGCTGGTACTCGTCAAAAGCCTTTTCAGCAACTAAACGAGGATATTGTGGTGTGGTGTCTCTCATAGTGGTCATGATTGATTAGTGCATAGTGCGTATATACAAGTTGTGCGAGTAAAAACAGTTCCTCCTATGATTTAGGCACTGATGGCTCCCTTGAACTTCTCCACAGAGGGCAGTTCAATGAAGTTGGTAGGGAGCTCATCCCAGTCCCGGAGTGTTCTTGGGAAGAAACTTTGCCTGTAGCTGTCAGAGTTGGAGCTGGGTCTCATGAATCTGTGTCGGTGTTGCTGACGTGTTGAACAGAGTCTTGGTTGGATGTAGTCTGGAATTGGACAATAACGTGAGAAAATATTTAAAAAGTAAAGCATGATCTCTATTATCTTGTTAGGTAAGAACTTATCAAATCTTGAACCGGAAGCCTGACTGCTGAGAACACAGCATTCTTCCGGAATCTCGGATAAAGGTAAGGGCCAAGGCTTGTTTAAGATTTAATTAAGGTATTATAAAAGGAATGGTCGAAAACAAGAAATGCATGACCGAGCAGCAGGCTTTTCAAAAAGTATTGTCAAAATCTTCTTGTACCAAGTTTGGGCTGAGCCAATGAATGTGGTTCAAAAGCCATTATGTGTGTGTTTTCTCATTCAAAAACATATGCTCACTTCTTTACATTGACTATTAGGAGGTTGAAAAGAAAAAGTGTTAATATCAAGTCAAACTAAAAAAATGCTAATTACAAGCAAAATAAATGTATGATATTCTCTTCCTTATTATGGTTACAATCTTGACTTGTTTCAGGTAATCTTTCTTATCTAGTGGTACAAAAGCCCGGCCCCCCCCCCCCCACTCAGTGTTATTTAGGGTACGCATATGCTTGTTCCCTCTTTTTGAAAGCACCCCCTATCTGAGGACTGCCAACATTTCCGAACCCCCCTTTCGCGGGGTTTTTGCGGGCTTTTCCTGCCTTGGAGACCCCCCAATATCCAGAAAAATGCTCAATGTACCCCCCTAAATTCGAAATAATTTCTCGGGAGTCCAAAGAGATGAGAGAAAGAAAAAAAATCAGCCCCTTTTTAAAGAAATCTCCGGGTGAAAAGTCAAATATACCCCTTTTTTTACAATTCTCGGGCCGGACTTTGTCGCATGAAAAGTACCCCTTTACCGGACATTTTGGTAACCTAAGGCATACTTTGTATACACCATACACCAAGCGCGTAGCCAGGATTTCATTTTAGGCTGGGGCGGTAGTGATCACGGGAAGCGTGCGAATCACTTAGAGAGCGCCTGTAGCGCGCTCCCTAGGGGGGTGGGTGCATGGAGGGGGAGTTCCTCACGTGCAAAGCGCGGAAGCTTTGACGTTCAATTAAATTATTAGAGAAAGAAGACGATTCGATGGACCGTTCTCGACTCTTAAGTTTAGAATTATCTAAATTCAGTTTCTTTTGACATTTCATTAGTCAAGAGAAAGGAGACGATTCGTTGTACCGTCCTCGACTTTTAATCCTTGTTTGAATCAAGTTCCCAAAGCTCTGACGTTTCATTAGATTATTAAAGAAAGAAGACGATTCGTTGTACCATTCTCGATCGACTCTTAATCCTTGTCTGAATCAAGTTCCCAAAGCTCTGACGTTTCATTAAATTATTAGATAAAGAAGACGATTCGTTTTACCGTTCTCGACTCTAAAACCTTGTCTGAATTCAGTTTCCCCGCTCTCCCGCGAAGTACGGAAGCTTTGACGTTTCATAAATTATAAGAGAAAGAAGACGATTCGTTGTACCGTTCTCGACTCTTAATCCTTATCTGAATTCAGTCCCCCCCCCCCCCTCCCGCGCGAAGCGCGGAAGCTTTGACGTTTATAAATTATTGGAGAAAGAAGACGATATTTGTAATATATTTAGATTTTAACGTAATATTTGTAATATATTTAGATTTTTATGTAATATTCGTAACATATTTAGATTTTGAATTAATGTTTGTAATATATTTAGATTTTTATGTAATATTTGATTTTCATTTTGTTTCATTATGCATGATTTATAGTCGTACGTTTTAATCATTCATATTTTGATCGTTTGTTGTGTTGTATATTGACTTTGTAAATTGAATATTTTCAGCTTCCCAGCTGCATGTTCTTTTATTTCAATAAACCGAATCAAATTCAAATTCAAATTCGTTGTACCGTTCTCAACTCTTCTATTTCCTCTTCCTTTCTTCTTTTTTTCTCTCATTTGTTTTTTTTGGCCGGCGTTTTTTAATATTTTTTTTGGAGGGGGCGACTGCCCCCACCGCCCCCCCTGGCTATGCGCCTGCTATACACATAGAAATCATAATTTGAACTACAGTGCATGAAGCGGAGTGAGGGGGCACAGTAATAAAAGTTAAATCAACATGAGTATCATAAGTCAAATCACCATTTCTTAAAACAAAAGTGATTAAGTTTGTCTGAGATGTTATCTTTTTAAATGAAAGTCTACTGTCAATTTCTTTGATATTTATTATCATATGTGTTCTTTCATGCATCTTCAGTAACCTCTGAGTTTTAATCCATTGTGTGAGATAAACACCTTATGCTCCTGGCGCATGTGAAATAGCCCAGCAGGTAATTGAGCAGAGAGAACTTAGATATTCATAAACCCATTAACTACTGAATTTTCTCATTCCCATAGGCTTTAATACAGGAGCCACCCGGTTCCAGTAGGCAATGGGTTAAAGACAAGAAGTTTGTAGGTTGTTCAAAATAATTAAACGTTATCCTTTGGATTGAAACTAGGCTCTGTGAAAGTCAAGATACATGTACATTTGGATCATTTTAAATAATGAAACACTGAAGCACAAGGCATGATTTAACTTTTAAAAGGATTTAAGATGAAAGAAGAACATGCATTATACTGTATGGCCTGACCCTTATTCGTTCCATCAGCCCAAACTTGGTACAGGGTGATTTTGACAACACTTTTAAAGACCCTGGTGCTTAGTCACCCATGGCAGAAATATTGTGAATAGGGTATCATTTGACAGAAAACAACTTACTCCTCACTTACTCCTTCTTGGCTGCTCCCAGCCATTCCTCCCAACCGGTGTGTTGGCTCAGTCAGTAGAGCGTCCGCCTCACAACCGGGAGGTCTTAGGTTCGAACCCCGGCCGCGTCATACCAAAAGACGCTAAAAGATGAGAGTTGTTGCTACCTTGTTTGGCGTTCAACAATAAGGGATATATAGAGCAACGTCGAACTGGCGCTGCTCAGTGGCTGCCGGGCTCACGATCAATTGGGCAAAAAGAATTTCCTTTTCGGTTTAATAAAATTTGGAGTGGATTATTATTATTATTAAAGCGGGGTTTGGGAGGCAGGAGCAAATAATTTTATGGCCTTAAAAGCCTTCCAAACCTTTAGCTGTTAAAAATATACTGAAATTGAAACTCTCAAGGATGTTTATTCCATCTGTTTTATATTCATAATGTAGATATTTCTGAAAATTGTTTTCAAGTATTGTCACTCGTGTCATATCGCCATTTTCCAGAGGACTACTTTTCTGTCGAGTGAGAAGGACATCTTACATCATGGGTGGATTCTGCCTTCTCTATCTGCTTCTAATCCTCTTGATGAGATCTGGTGACGTTGAAACCAATCCAGGTCCTAACACTGCAGTAAGGTATGCATATGCACCAGTAGCACCTTCAGGAGTTAACAATAAAGTTGAGTCCTGGGCCCCGTTTCATAAACCTTGTTATCGTTAACAAGTAATAATAACTGTTATAAGCTACTGAAATTGTGGCATTTGCTTGGTTGAGAGCAATTTTTCATAGAAATTTAGCGTTTGTGATTGATAACAAGCTTTAGGAAACAGGGACCTATAGTTACACGATTGCATCGCGAAAGAAACAATGTGGAAGCGATTGAAAAGGTTGATCATGTAGCACACCAACATAGAGGTTTTGGAGTTGTCAAAATGATAATTTTGCCCAGTCTTGCTATTTAAAAGTCACATGTACTGAACACAGACATTTGTATATGGGACTACACAAACATGAAACAGGAAAGTGTGGTCCACATCAAAATATTTGTCATATTTATAAAATGAGGGCATTTGAACAGCTGTCTTTTTTTTAGATAAGATTTTTTTCTATGATACTCTTCCACACTTACATAAAAAGTGTGAAAAGGCTCACAATTTTGATCACCTTTCCCAGGACTCGACCTTCTTAAACAATTACCGGTAAAACAAAAGTACAAAAGTACACCATGTGGTCAATTGTCGTGAATGAGTCAGTGTGGCACTTGAAATCATCATGTTATACAAACTTAGTGATTACATAGATAATGCATGATACAGGTAAAAATGATGATGATGAAGGTAATAATAATGTAATAACAATAATAATGATGATCATAATGATGATAATTGAAATAATGACAATATAATGATGATGATAACAATAACAATAATAATATTGATATTAATAATGATAATAATGATCCTGAACATCATCATCATCCTGATCATCATCATCATCCTGATCATCATCATCATCCTGATCATCATCATCATCCTGATCATCATCATCATCATCCTGATCAATCATCATTATGAATTCTAGTAATGAGCATGTAAACATTTTTTTATTATTATTATTATCATCATCATTATTATAATTTAATGCCAAACTCTGCTTTATTAAAAATGATTACCCTTGTCAGAACAATATGGCCCTGACCTGCAACTTGGGGCAATATTTTTCAAATGTTAATATCACAGGCATTATATTCTGATATCCTATGGCTATTATATTGCATGCTCGAGCATGTATGCACCGGTAATACAAACTGAGTGTCACATGAAAAACTTCTCAGCCAATAGGATGTTCTCTAGCTAATATCCTATGGTGCATAATTGATTTATTATTCATTTTACAGTACTGTCAGTGACATGGAGTTCCTGAGGCTGGCCAAGGATATCCTTCCATCGGACTACGAGGCTGTAGGGATATCTCTAGGTTTCTCCTATTCTGAGGTAGAGAACATCCTGATTCAGAAGTTGAATAACTATCCCAACGCATGTTTGTGCCTATTCATGAAATGGAAAGTCAGGCAGCAACCTCCACACTCAAACATACGGCAGCTTTTGGCAGAAAAACTTCGAGCGATTGACCTGGGTGGCCTATCAGACAGATTACTCAATGAATCTCTTATTCCAAACATCACAGGTAAACAGATACTAAATCTTCCTACAACAGAAGATATCGAAAACCATGCATAAAAAGTAAAGTCAATTTTTACCATATAGAAAGCGAGTGCTCTGTGTTCTATACATTTTCCACAATTTACAGAAGTGTCAAATTTTATCTGGCCCCATGTTTGTTTTTATAATTTACTAATTTAACTTTGTTAATCCTAGATATTTTCTAGACACCGATATAGTACAAGTACTTTGGGTGACAGCAGAATTTAATGTGTGTCAGCTTTTTTTATGTACACATGTTCTACAAACAAATTATATTCTTTTGCGTCATTCCATCATGATAACTGTAATTATGCATCCGCCCAAGGAAGGTGGTGTGGGGGAAAATATATTTTGGGGTTGTATGACCATCCCTCCAGCTTTTTTGCTATATAGCGATATCTCAAGAACCACTTGAGGTATGAACTTCAAACTTGTTGGTACAAAATGTAGTATGTATCACCATAGGAAGATGATCTTGATTAGATATGGGATTAAGTTGTTTATAGAGGTAAATTGTTGAAATGACAGATTTTATCCTCATGATATGTCAAGATCCACTTGAGCTGTGAACTTCAAACTTGGTGTTATCATGCATCACCAAAGGTTGGAGATGAAGTTATTAGATTTTGGGATAAGTGAGTCAAAGGCCAAAGGCTATGAGGGTCGATCCTATTAAATTAGTTTTTTTTTTTTGGGGGGGGGGGGTTTAGCCCCATGTGTCTCAAGAACGGTTTGAGCCATGAATTCAAATTTGATGTTGGTATAAATCCCCATATTGAGACAAACTGATTATATCTCAAGTTAAGAAGGTCAAAATGAAACGCTCATCACCATAACAATAACTACTTTGAGCTATTTTAGCTAAAAAAATTATTTCAAAAATACATATGGTATTCAATTCAATTCAAAATGGTTTATTTCAAATAAAACTTTCATCGCGGCGTTAAGCCGAATTACAAAAGTTTACAAACAAAATTAATAACACATAATGTAATATATAACATAGCTTCACCATTGGGAGACAATTCATCAGATGTTGGATTGTCAGGTCAAAGGTCAAAGGTTGTAAAGATTACTCAACATGTATTTATATGCATACATATATATAGTTATTTAATTCTCATTGTGATATTTAAAGATTGATTCAAGCCCTGATCTTAACTGAATTTAGGCAGAGGCATACTAGAGATGCAGTCATATTTGTCTTGTTTTTTCTTCAAAATAAGATGTGTAAATAAGAGCGAAACTCTGCATTGCTGAATTGTCCTAGGAAAAATTATTCTGTTGATATTCATTTACATGTATGACTTTGTGTCTTTGAGTACCAGTTGCACCTACCGGTAGTCGTAGTCATACTATTAGCCTCAGGCCTTTACAATCCTTTCAGATGTATCAAAATATTTGTATGTGTTATCATATGAATATGGATTATCTATGTATTTTTAGGAGGGCCATCGAGACTGACAGAATCACAGACCAAACCTCCTTCAGCTGAATCTCAGACCAAACCACTTTCTCCTGAACTGGTTGAGCGGTGTGCAAATGATTTCAAGTTCAAGTACAGGTCCACTGTCTGTAAGATCAGAGCTGATCCTCTCAATCCAGCTTCCACTGTGCAGTTTAAAGACATGTATACTAATCTCTTCTTACAAAAAGAGCATGGGACAGAGAAGCAAATGCTAGATTACAATGATATCCTTGATCTCAAAGTGAATGGAGAGTTCCCCAAGCGGATCATGGTTCAGGGAGAGGCAGGGGCTGGAAAAACTACATTTTGTGCTAAGATTGCCTGGGACTGGATTGAAGGGAGGTATTTCAGTCACTTTGTGTGGGTCCTAATTGTTCCCCTTCGTGAATTTAAGAAACACACTATTGGTGAGATTGCAAAGTCTTATCTGGCCCAAAACAATCCAGCAACGGTTTCTCAGATGACTGAGTATATCCAGTCAAATCCTGACAAGGTATTCATCGCATTTGATGGGCTAGACGAAGTCAGTGGCCTAATCATGGAGAGAAAATCTTGCCAATCACAGCCAAGTGTCACCTCAGAGGCAGGCGGAAGCTCATCTGAGACTGGTGATATTGGACTTGCAGATATTCTTCGTTCAGATCAACTTGCCTCTTGCCCAGTCTTGGTGACCACTCGCCCATGGATAGCAGTAGAGATTAGATCAGATGGTGATCTAATGAAGCTCTACACATTCATTCATGTTGAGGGTTTCAACAGAGAGAATTTGTCAGTTTACATTCACAAATACTTTCCAAAGAATGATGATAAAGCAAATCAGCTTATCCAATTCTTCAGTGATAATGATGTCATATCTGAAAACATGGCCCACTATCCTATATATGTAGCGATGTTGTGTCTTATGTGGAAAGAGCGTGACGAGCAAAAACTAAAGGAAATGAAATCACTGCAAACTTTTTCTCAGATATTCAAAGAAATGATTGCCTTTCTAAAAGAACATTATGCTCAGAAAGAGGTGAAGAAGGTAGGCAGCCGCTCACTTATTGCCTATTTGAAAAAAATTGATGAGCTCCTTGGACCGATTGCCAAACAAGCCTTCAATGGTCTGCTAGAAAATACCTTGACTTTCGGTGAAGATGATTTCCAAACGTGCGAAGAAATAGAATCCAAGGACACTGCCTGCCGGGTCGGGATTTTGTCTCAGGAGGACAGAATTAATGCTGACATGGATACACATAAGAGGAATTCTCATGTGCAATTGTCAGTCTTCTTCCCTCACAAACTGTTTCAGGAGTACATAGCTGGATTCCATCTTGCTTCCCTGTATGAATCAGATCGTAATAAATTCAACAGGCTGATTAAAGTAGTGCTGCAAAGTAAGAAGGAGTTTAGGTATCTCCTGTACTTCACTGTGTCACAGAACACAAGCATTGCAACCTATGTACTGAACTCTATGCTGAATTGTTTGAACATCACTAGAGATTTACATTTCATTGTTGATGTAGCCTTTGAGAGTCAGGACCCAGATGTAGCAGCCTTGATGAAGGACAGGGTTTTATCATCAGAGGAGAGTATGCTGACCATAGAGACATTCATGACAGCACACACTGTAGCTGGTTATGCATTCATTGGACCACATGTGGTAAGTCTGATCATAGTGCAATAAGGTAAACAAAATTAGTTCATCCATTTTTGTACAATTTCTTCCTTTTAGGGCATCTATCCTTTGTTTGCAATGTTCTTACAGTACAATTGAGGAATGATGTGAGTGTAAAGAATGTGGATACAAAATGTGAAAGGAATCGGGATAGAAAAAGGGATCTAATTAGGAATAACAAGCACTGCGTGCAAAACAAATGTGATTTGGGAGCAAGATCGAAGAATAAGAAGAAAAAAAATCAGAATGAGCAAATGTACAAGGCATTGACGAGGACTTCAATACAACCTATGTACTGGCACGTGCATTACAATATGCACATTGCATCTACATGTACCTTGTAGATGAGAATTCGGGGAAAGGAGATATCACCAATAGTTTGCACATTTTCTTCCCTTCCCCAAAATATCTATTACCTAATTGAAATCAAAATTCATGGTTTATAAATGTTTATCAAGTACAAGGAATGTATCTGATATCCTTGGCCTTGTCTAAAATTGGTGCTGTTTATATGAATCATTGCAGCACAGTTTGAATTTGATAGCAGTTGCAACTAGGGCAATTGCATATCTTAACATATGTGATAGGCAAAGTAGCTCTATAACTTAAAATTGATTGGAGGACTATGATTAGGCCTAAACAAAATATGTTTGTATTGCCCTTTAGGTGCCAAAACATAGGTCGGTTGGTCGGAAATCTTTTTTTTTTAAATACTTTTTTTACTTATGTTTTACTTCCTTTTTGGGCTGATATTTCTCAGTTTTGAATGCTTTAATACATTTATTTTCTAATAAACGGTAAAAAAAAAACTTTACAAAATAGCAGACCGTAGATTTCAAGATTTTTGAGTCAGTCGCAAACATATTTTTTCTGTTAGGCCTTTATAATGTAGATCAGTTCATCTTAACTCTCCCTTGGTGAGACTGAGTATATGATTATATTTGTTCAGGGGGTATCAACGTTTTACTTCTTTTCTTCTTGCAAGCTTAACTTTTTGCTCCTTATCCACCCGTGTAATTTAGTGACCATATTCAGTGACCATGTTTAATCATTTATGTTCATATGAACATATGTGTGGTAGTCCAAAAGAAGTCATAGATAGTGTTAACCAGTATTTGCCATGCTACACCCCCTTTAAGGTATGAGTCACCAGATGGTGTGAAAATGCAAGAAAAACAAATGGAATTAATCTCTTTTGCAGCCTGTTCCTAGACCTATACCGGTACTCCTTTTTATATTTTTTCAAGGATTCTCTGTTGAGTAATTTGTAAACTATGATGGTTATTTCTACTGTTTGGTATGAAATGTTGTAGCAATAGTTCTTCAGCCTGTAATGTCATAATCTCCTTTTCCCTCTTATTCTCTTTAGTTCTAGCAGTACATCTAGGGAAACCTCTCATTTAGCTCATACGCCTAACATCCAAGTGAATAGGGGCATTTACGCTGTCATCCAAACACGCCAAAAAAAAGCCAAACCGGAGCCTGACCGTGATGTTTCATTGATGTTACCAAGGCAACTACGCTTTACTGGCAAAAATGCCAAGCCCGAAACATTCCAAATCGAAGTGTGATATTTTGGCGTGTTTGGCAAGTATAAACGCTCGCAGTTGTAACATCGCGATAAATACAAAGAATAACATAAGAGAAGGTTATGGAAGGAAACAACAAAGAATAACATAAGGAAAGACAGAAAGAGAAAGTGATATAATGATAACAAACAAAGAATAACATAAGAGAAGGTGATAGAAGGAAGAAACGAAGAATAACATTAGGAATAACATAAGGAAAGACAGAAAGAGAAAATGATAAAAGGAAGAAACAAAGAATAACATAACATAAGGAATGACAGAAAGAGAAAGTGATAAAAGGAAGAAACAAAGAATAACATAAGAAAAGACAGAAAGAGAAAGTGATAGAAGGAAGTAACAAAGAATAACATAAGGAAAGAGAAAGTTATACAATGATAAAAACAAAAAATAACATAAGAGAAGGTGATAGAAAGAAAAAACAAAGATAACAGAAAAGAAGTTAACAAGAGGAATGAAACAAAGAATAACATGGAAAGACAAAAAGAACTAGACATGTAATACATGTTTGGAACAAGTATAGTTGGACTGTTCCAACTAAAATTTGAGACAAAATATAGCAAAAATAAGCGAGATACTGCTAAAAAAAACAATGTCATGTAGATTCATGATGTGAGCGAAATTCACCTTCCATAGGCATAACACGCAAATTAAGAAGTTTCTGACATGTGGCCTTTAATCAATATTTTTTACTATGATGACGTCATCAAAATGAAAAATGGTGATTGAGCTTGTAGAGAATCGCCTTGGCTACAACATATCGAAATTTGGAAGAAAACCCATCAATATTTTAGAGATACAATCAATTTTCCATAAATATGCTGACGTCATAATATGCAAATTCCTATTTTGAGTTCCAAGGCCAATAAAATGAAGTCACGATACACTTAATGGCCAAATGAGACATGAAATCATATCTCCGACTCATATTCTATCCAAATATGGAAGAAAAAATGGGGTCCCGGTGCATCCCAAAGAGCTTTAATGGATTTTGTATTGGCATGTTTTTGCCCACATATGCTATGTGATACAAGAGCTCGCACGCACAGACACTTATCTTAAATGGCCGTTCATCTTGTTATTAATGGTCATAAAGAGAAAAATATGGTATCAAATTGTTTGAAAAAATATGGGAAATATCATGAAAGAAAAAAGATGGCGATTTTATGTTGTGTAATGGTGTACGCGCCAAAACGCGCGCGCATGTGCATGATTTTTTTTTAAATTGCTTAATTTTGCGCGTGCATTGATGTGCCGACGTACGCGTACCCGCCCTATATTGACCTAAAATTGCCAGCCATGTTAATGACCTTGATCACGATAAATTTGAGTGAGAAATGATTTTCCGTTATGAAAATATGATCATGAGTTAATTTTCAGAAAATTTCACAAAATGGCGCCTAGATGACGTGATCAGTCAAGGTCAAGGTTGAAAACCTTGCTGCGCTTTGTCCATATGCCTATACAGTGCGTCCCAGAAAAAACGAAACCGAGAAGTATCAATGTTTTATCATAACTTAATCACAACCATAATTAATGAATGATACATATTTGGAAAGCTTAGAGTCTCCTCTTTTAGTTGATGCTACTCACGTGATGCATATTTCACGCATGAGTGATTAAAAGCAATTTAAAGGAAGGAAACCAAAAAGTAATTTGGCGGGCGGTATCTGAATTTCAAAGAAAAATTCATATTTCTAGAACGTTCATATTCTGTTCTTTCATATGATACCTCAATCAAGAAAAATGAGCCAGGAATAACAAAGTTCTGTTTGTTTAAAGAAGCCCTTACATTTTCATAATTTTAACAAACAAATTCGTTTTCACTGGGTGCCTGCCGTAGCAAAAAGCAGATTTGACAAAAGACTTAACTCTGTTTCGTTGACAATCAGCCATGCATGAAGGCTCTCGTCTACGGCTGATTGTCAACAAAACGGAGTTAAGTCTTTTGTTAATTTCGTTTATTGATACGGCAGGCAGCCAGTGAAAACGAATTCGTTTAATAGAATTATGGAAATGCAAGCACTACTTTAAACAAACAGAACTTTGTCATTCCTCGCTCATTTTTCCTGATTGAGGTGTCATATGAAAGGGCAGAAACTCAACTTTCTAGAAATGTAAATTTTTCTTCGAAATTCAGATACCGCCCGCCAAATGTCTTTTTGGTTTCCTTTCTTCAAATTGCTTTTAATCACTCATGCGTGAAATATGCATCATGTGATTAGCATCAACTGAAAAAGGGGACTCTAAGCTTTCCAAATATGTATCATTCATTAATTATGGTTGTGATTAAGTTATGATAAAACATCGATACTTCTCGGTTTCGTTTTTTCTGGGACGCACTGTACATATGTGTGCTAAATTTCATTGCATTTGATTGAGCCATTTTTTAGTTATCTTGGTCACAAAAAAGTGGGTCGAAATAAGAAAAATAAACTAGATTTGTAATACTTGTTTGGAACAAGTATAGGTGGGCTGGTTCAACTAAAATTTGAGACAAAATAAAGGGCACATTTGAGATAGCTTATTGTCTCAGCTACAACATACTCGAAGTTCAGCGTAAACGAAGCTAAAACGACGTACATATTGCTCGCGAAAGACGGAAATGTAGAATCGAGTTTTGAGAAAAAGTTGTGTCCCATAGAGAATTACACGCAAAATGTGAAAAATGTACATGCCTTCTTTAATCGCAAAAATACGCCATGATGCCTTTGTCAAAATGAAGGATTGTAGTAACTGCATTTGTAGGGAATTGTCTCAGCTAGAACATATCAAAATTTGAAAGAAAATCAATCATTTTTTATAGAGTTAAAATTAATTTTCCAAAAATATGCTGACGTCATAATATGCAAATTGAAATTATGAGTTCGGAGGCCATTATGAAGACGTCATTAGTTAATTGAGAGTCAAATGAGACATGAAATCATATCTCCGATTCATACTCTATCAAAATATGAACAAAAAATCGGGGTCACCTTGCATCCTAAAGAGCTACAATGGATTTTGCATAGGCATGTTTTTGCCCATATATGCTATGTATTACAAGAGCTCGCACGCACGGAAATTTATGTTTAACGGTCGATCATTCCGTTATTAATAGTCATAAAGAGACAAACATGGTATCAATTTGTTTGTAAAAATATGTGGAATATTATGAAGAAAAAAAAATGGCGATTCTATATTGTGTAATAGTTGTACGCTCGAATACGCGCGTGCGCGATTTTTTATAAAATGCTTAGAATGGCTGAAACGTATGCAAAATTATTTTGAGACGTTTTTTGGCATTTTCAAATTTTGCAAGTGCAGTTTTTGACCTGAAATTGACTGGACGGATATTGACCTCAAACATGATTAACATGAATGAGAAATAACTTTTGGTTATGAAGATATGATCATGAGTTGATTTTCCGAAAAATTTACAAAATGGCGCCTAGATGACGTCATCAGTGAAGGTCAATGTTGAAAACGTTATTGTGCTTTGTTCATATGCCTATACATATGTGTGCCAAATTTCAAGGCATTTGATCGAGCCTTTTTCGAGTTATCTTGTCCACAAAAAAGTGGTTAGAAATTAGAAAAATATATAATAAAGGCAATTCTAACGAAATTATAAGGTGGTCTGTACGATATACAGCCCACCTGATAAATAAATAAAGGCAATTCTAACAAAATTATAAGGTGGTCTGTACGTTATACAGCCCACCTGATAAATATATAAATGAAGGCAATTCTAACGAAATTATAAGGTGTTCTGTACGATATACAGCCCACCTGATAATAAAGGCAATTCTAACAAAAATATAAGTTGGTCTATATTATATACAGCCCACCTGGAAAATGATAAAGAATAGATAATGGAAAGATAGAAGAGAAGGTGAAAGATGGAAAAACAAGGAATAACAATGGTAGGGAAAAGATGATAGAACGAAAGAAACAAAAATTCACTGGACTACAGCAGCCACAGCATAAAGCAGCTGATCGAAGGAAGTTTATGCATCAGAGTGCCGCGCATGTGCATTGCCAACTGAAACACGCCAAAATATCACAGAGCATTTCAGTCAGTAATGTTTCAGCACAAGTGTAAACGGGTGCGCTAAACATCGTGGTTTTTTAAAATGAGGTATTTAAAGAGATGGTTGAGTTCTGGGAAGAGGTGAAAAATAATTTGTGAGCTTTACTCATTCTTATTATGCAAGTGTGGAAGAACATCAGTTAAGACATGTTCCCTGAAAAGCATGGCTCTTCAAATGCCTTCATATTCTAAATATGCATGTAACATCGTAAAAATCAGGGGGCCGGCTTTTTACGCCACGTGCTCGTGTAGTCCCATATACATCTTTCTGTGCAAGTGTTTGTAACTTTACCAAGACTTGGCCACATTTCTTATCATTTTGATGATTCCAGAACCTTGCAATACACACAAATTCTTATATGCTAGATGATCAACCATTTCTGGTCGGTTCCACACCGTTTCTTTCACAATCGCAATCGCATGACCAGAACTTAACTTCATCTTTAACAGTATAAATGCGCCTCCTCTCTATATTCTTTATCCCATCCGTAATCGCTTTGTCTTTTTATCCAGGTTAAACTCAATATTAAGAGAAATTTTGGACCTACTACGTCACTTGCTGTGGCAGAGATGATATGCTCTATGCCATCCTTGAAGATTGTTTATCTTGAAAATGCATTCCATCATTGTTTTTTTGGAACACTTGCAAGGAAAGGAAAAGAATCAAAGGTGAGCAGTTCATCCACAATTGTGATTTACATGTATCTGTGAGTGTTTAATTAAATTTAATTCCATTGCCATATCTTCCCTTTCTAATCTACATTTTACTTTTATTTAATTCCTTTAAATGTCTCCTATATGATGATTTTTATAAAAATATTTCATTAAGTATTTTAAGAGCTAATTTTGATAAAGGCTTGAATTAACAAAACTAAACCATATCAGAAATCCAGAGTTCTGAATACCTTTAATACATTAATAGCAAATGCATATTTCTGGGTATTATCAATTTCAGACTATCAATGCGAACCGGTTGGAAGCCCTATGAAGCATACATAGTATTATTTTTAAAATCAATAGAAACTTTTTTTTTTTTTTTTTTTTTAATAGACAAATTTGAATTTGAAAATAAAACCTATTCAATTTTGTTGTAAATGTTATTATGAGTATAACAATGTAATAAATAGAATTTCTGTTAAAAGTAAGGAGATGAGAAAATATTTAATTAAATATATGGATGGATAGGTAAAATTATTAACTATACTGACAAACAATGCAGGTACAGACTCTCAAGCTTCATAATATCCAGTGTCCCACACAAGCCTCATCACATCACCTTGCAGAAGCACTTAGTTCTATGCCAAACCTGACTGACCTGACACTGCATGGAATAGAGCCAAAGGAGGAGTTCTACTCTACATTGAAAGCAAAAGCATCATCCATACAGGTATGTGTGTCCTAATGTAAATTTCATGGAGAAGGTCATCGATAGAAAGAAAGAGCAGAATTTTCTTTTCATGCCAAATAAATTGAATTGAACTGAATTCAAAGCTATGCATGTGGAGATTCAGTTGAATTTTAAGTGTTTAGGAGAATAATATTGTCTTAATCAATAATTAATGTCCAACCTTTTAAAGTTTGGCTGATAGGAAAAATATTTCATTAAGTATTTTAAGAGCAAATTTTGATAAAGGCTTGAATTAACAAAACTAAACCATATCAGAAATCCAGAGTTCTGAATACCTTTAGTACATTAATAGAAAATGCATATTTCTGGGTATTATCAATTTCAGTTTTATTAGGAGGACTATCAATGCGAACCGGTTGGAAGCCCTATAAAGCATACATATAGTATTATTTTTAAACTCAATAGAAACTTTTTTGTGTTCTTTTTTTTAATAGACAAAATTGAATTTGAAAATAAAACCTATTCAATTTGGTGTGAATGTTATTATGAGCGTAACAATGTAATAGATAGAAATTCTGTTAAAAGTAAGGAGATGAGAAAATATTTAATTAAATATATGCATGTATAGATAAACTGCTTAACTATATTCACAAACAATGCAGGTCCAGACTCTCAACCTTGAACTTCTCCAGTGTCCCACACCAGCCTCATCACATCACCTTGCAGAAGCACTGTGCTCTATGCCAAACCTGACTGACCTGACACTGTTTGGAATTAAATCAAATGAGGAGTTCTTCTCTACATTGAAAGCGAAAGCATCATCCATACAGGTATGTGTGTCCTAATGTAAATTTCATGGAGAAGTTCATTGATAGAAAGAAAGAGCAGAATCGTTTGGAAGCCCTATGAAGCATACATATAGTATTATTTTTAAACTCAATAGAAACTTTTGTGTGTATATTTTGCATATTCACAAATAATGCAGGTCCGGACTCTCAAGCTTGAACTTCTCCAGTGTCGCTCACCAGCCTCATCACATCACCTAACAGAATTACTGTGTTCTTTGCATAAAAGTTGTGACACAATATCCTTGAATATAACAGGATTGTAGTACTTATAAGAAGACCATGCCATTAAAACATCCGACCAGAATTGATTTATTGAAAAGGAATGTATATCTTCCGCCTGAAAGTTGCAACGATACCCTTGTTTATCCAAAACTCTCTTTACCCATGCAACTTTGAGTTAACTACAAAAGCTCTGAAGATGGGTCCTGAGATGCCAGTCTTCAGGCTTTTGCCTGATTGCAGGCCCTGACAACTTCCCATTTCAGGCTTTTTCAGGCTTTATATTGTACAGCACATATGGGGCTTTAATATGTTCTGACTTCTTTTCAGGCCAAGTGAGTAAAACTGACTGGCAACCCCCATCATCATATGTATTAAACATAATGGCCCGAATTCACAAAGCAAGGTTTGAGCTCAGACCAAGGTTTATGTACGTCATATGACGCGTTTTAGGTTTGAGTTCAGACCTTGGTCTGAAATACATTTCACAAAGCCGGTTTGTCCTCAGACCAAGGTTTATGTTCGTCATATGACGCGTTTCAGGTTTGAGTTCAGACCTTGGTCTGAAATTACATTTCACAAAGCAAGGTTTGTCCTCAGACCGGGTTTATGTACGTCATCAGACCCGAAATTTACAGACTGCTCAGATAGGAGGTTTGTAATTTCTCAAACCTGGTTTGAGAGCTATCAACCAATCAGGATGCAGCACTGGGTGGAGATAATTTATGCTCGTTGATTTTATCCAAATAATTCACCGCCAAAACAATCTGCGATAGTATCTGGTCAGCCCGATTTTAGTGCAATTGAAATCTCTCAATCTCTCGATCCTTTCCTTAAAATCGTAAGTATAAAACCTGTACATGTAGTCGAATTCATACTCTTCACGTTATTGACATTTCACTATTTGATATGCTTTATAACTTTCCATTTTCCATGAAATGTTCGGTGTTTTCATATCCGACGGCCTCTCAATTCCAGAGTTCAGGGACTGAGTCTGAGGGAGCTCGAGTCCAACGCCCAAGGCGGCGGCGGAGCTCGCACCCTCTGACCCTGGGCTGGAGTTGGGCCTAGCCGGGCCGGGCCTACAGTAGATATCTGAGTATGACTGTCATATTTAATTTGTCTTGTTGTCAGCAATGCCATGACACATGCCAATTAGACTAGGCCTAGACCTACACTAGTTATTACAAATTCATGATAATGATAATAATACCAGGCTCTAGCCTAGGCCTGGCAATGATGTCCATCACTTGACTTAATAACACTGGTACCTAAATAAATAGAAATTGAAGTGGCATCAGCAATGCCAATGTTCCCCAAAATGAATCACACTGACAAGCATAGACCAAAAGCTTCAGTCTCTCTATATTGCCGGTTGTTCACTGAGACTACGTCTGGCTCCACTAGACCTCCGATTATAGAATGTCAACAAATGTCAGTTTTATTATTTTTATTAAAGAAATGACCCATATCAGATGGTTATTTCTGTTACTTTATGAGTCATGACCATGACAAGCAAAGCTTTTATTAAATTTAGATCTGGTTCTAATTGTCTTAATTAACTGGCTTAGTCCCCAGAGCCAGGATCACCCACAAAGTCACAAGCACAAGTAACATTTCTTTATTTTAAAAACATTGTTTAAACATTTGTTTCATTTTATCTTCACTCCAGTAAAGATGGTAGAAATGCAGCTGATTCAGCATAATGAGCTGGTGTACCTCATGACCTGGAGGAGGGGCTGGAGCAATATATAGCAGCACAACCGGGCAGAGGCCTCTGAGATTGGGAAAAACCCGCTGGATGATGAGCCTTTTGTTTTAGATTGAGGTACTTTCAATTCAAATTCTGTATTGGGAAAGTTGGCGAAAACATGGCCAAACTACTTGATGAATATTGTTAACATACATGTAGCTATAAAAAAGGGCTTCTGTTGTAAAATCCAACCCTAGTGTCGTTATTAAAATCCAGAAATATTTCAATTCATGTTGACCGCCTAAATTCACTGTTCGTTTGCCCCAATCCGCTGGTCTGCCTACGACCGTGCAAGCCCCTAATGCCATGCACATGTGCGTTTACATAAATTTATTCAATTTCTAAGCATTTTCTGTCATATTCCATACATTGAAAGATTAGTTATGATATTTATTCTTTTACATGGTAGGTGATGAAAGCATTAATTTTCATAATTTGTGTGTGGGGCATTTCCCAATACTGTTATTTGGCTTTAATACATGAGGAAATTATTCAGATTATGTGTTGGAAACAAGTTTGTGATGTGTTGCTTAAATTTCAGATTAGAAAAGGCATAGACAATTTTGTCTTTTACGTTAATTGATTCACACTACATCTAGAAATCAGGATAATTTTTTTTTTAAAGTGACAGTGACAGTTGGGGATGCAAAAATATAATAGCATAAACCAGCAAAAAAATGATTTATTTGAATGCTTGTTTTTTTTAAAAGAAATTAAAGGTAATTCGATCTAAAGGATGCACGGTGAGGAGGCGGCATGCCGTGTCACATTCATCTGTTTGCCGAATGGAGAGTAGTGAGGGATGTTTCCGAAGCTGTTGTCAGAAGAAAGGGACAAGTCATGAAGTTTCCTACAAGTTACAACAAGGCAAAAAGTGACTACTATTCAGAAGCAGTTTTTCCAGTACTGCAGATTTCCAGGAGTTGCTGTTGATGGGACACATGTTTACATCAGGAGCCCTGGTGGGGCAAGAGCCAGGTACTACTTCAATAGGAAGAACAGGTACTCCATCGATGTTCAGGTGAGAATAAATGAATACATCATGACTGGATCCAGCACGGCTTTCCCTTTAGACCTTTTTTTTGTACCTTGCAAAATTTTCACATTAGATATATATACACTCTCCAGTCTTGTGTGTTGTACATCCATGCTATTTCATTGGTGACCAATGCAAGATTTCTAGTGGCCAAATGGATATTAAAGTAATATTCGCGTACAGGTACTCATTTCACTGCCTTTGTACACAGTTAAGAATATCCAATGGATAGTCAAACTTAAAAATCCTAACACTCGTTAATATCTTTTTAACGAAAGGGAAATTTGAAAAATCAAAACTTGTTCCATCCTTCTATTGGCAATGCAGATATGACCTCTAGATTTCTGATATTTTTTTGATGGCCATGGCAATTGGGCCACTGTTTTTGCCATTGATCAATGAAAGAAAAAACAACAAAGAGAAGCATGTAAATTGATCAATGGCAATTACCACTATATATTTTAAACTATAGAAAAACAAACAGGTTCATTTACCATAAAAAGATGAGAGAGTGGGTACCCCCCCCCCCCACACACACACACACAAAGCATTTGTTGTTTTAGGCTCGAAATGTTTTGTTAAAAGTGAGATTATTTTTGTTTACATTTTTACAAGATAAACAATGAAAACATGAATTAAAAATGAAGAAATACTTCATCAGTCAATAAATATAGGGTAATTAGCATTTTCTTCCAATTTTTGTTGTATAAATAGATATTGAAAAGCAATTATCACATATTCAACTGCATTTGCATTAATTACCATAAATAACAAGTGACATTTAAACATTTCACGGCCTATCTGAAGTGTGAAATGAGTGAGTTTTCATAACTAATGAATGCCAACATGTTATTTCATATTGACAGGTTGTCTGTGATTATGCTGGGAAAATAACTAGTATCGTTGCAAGGTGGCCTGGACTGGTAGCAGCCACGATGCCAGGATCTATTCTGAGTGTGCACTGAATTGACAGCTTCATGCTAGGGCATATGAATAACAGTTGATTCTTGGAGATAGACTATAGGGTAGGTAGATTATTTCTTTATATGAAAACATTTGTTTATTCTTTTTCGTAATCAATCTTGTTTCCTTTTTTGTATTTGGCCAACATGTGACATGTTAGGAATGTTCATTTGGTAATATATAGTAACAACTCGCATTAAGTAATTAATTCAAACGAGCTCATGTGCTTTTAAATTTCAGTTCACAAATCATAATTAATGTTTTTGATATCTGGATGCAACTTGATTAGTTTGCTGTCAAGAGGAACCTCATAGTTTTTGTATTAGTGACACAGGATTGAATAATTCCTGATTATGTGTACAATACATTGTATCCTTTTCTATAGTATTACCCCCCCCCCCCCCCACCCCCCTCCAAGAAAAAAAATGAACAAGTTGAAATTAAGAATATTGTTTATGATATTGTTTATTTTGTCCATTCGATTTTGCAGGTATCCATGCCTTCTCTGCCTCATCAGAAGCCATTTCTTCATTCAGAGGGTCGACCACAGATGTGCTTTAAAGGCCATCTGTACTAGTTCAGCCAAAGAGGATTAGACAACCCAGCGAGGTCACTGACGGGAGGCTATCTCATCAATTCAGTTCTCAATTACCATAAGAAAAAGAGGATCATGGGGGATTAACAGGCACAGATTGGGGAAGTTTTCTATATAGAGGGAGCAAGTAGCTACAAGTAGTACAGTGGGGCTTTAACACTTCACACACAAAAAAGGGAGATGTGTGATTGAGCGCATAGTTATTAAATGCAAGGATGAGAACGTTCCATGCCTCATCAATCTAAGAGAGAAGGTCGACACTTCTTAATTATTTTTATACTTTCCTGTTGCCCATATTGGGGAAATTCATGTTGTGCAAATATAGCATTGGTTTGGCCAAGTATAGCCTAAAACAGCTAACACTGGAGCTTACTAACAAGCATTTATTGCTTTCTTAGCTGTCAAGTAAAATAACCACCACTATCTATCTATTTAGTGAACTATACATTATTTAATTAAGGATTCCAAAAAAAATGTCAATGTATACGGTAATAAGTTATAAAATACAGATTTAACTCAATTGCAACTGGAATTACCTCAAAATGTATTTCAAAATACGGCTCCTCCCTGGTGTTCCCACAATACTTCGTATGCAGCATTACATCAAGAACCTGGGTGTTGAACTGTTGATTATTTATGAATATTTTTGATGTTATGTTTAGTTGATAAGTATTTTTGTCACTCTGACGGTATTTGTAATTAAGTGTTCTCATTAGATTAAAAGCACCCGATTTAACTATAATTAGCACTGTATACACTGCTGAGTTGAGGGGTGGGTCGGTATAAATTATTTGGTTGTCAGCTAGGGGAGAGTATTCAAACAATCATTATTTACTGTACTAAGCGAAGTCAGAATTAAAGAACTTTTATGTGCAAATTTGAATTTTCGTCACCCATTTTGTTGTATTTCTGATTTTCTTTCTGCTAATAGCGCTACAGTGAGACTTTTGATTGGCCTTCCAGAGCCTCGCTTTACCTCTAGTGGGCTATATTTCATATAAGCATGCTACAAAATTTACAAATGTGAACTGCATTGTTTGAACAAACGATAGATTACTATTGTGTTGTATGCTCAATTATTTATGTAAAACATGAAAATACAAATACAATATTCTTGCTTTCATATATTTACAAAGATAACTGAAATAGATATGTGTCAGATTATCTCTCTCTCTTTCTCCCTTTTTTTTGGGGGGGGGGGGTGCAGATGTGTGTGTTTGCAGTTTGCATGGTTTTGCATTATGTGTTTCATTGCAAAAAAGAAGAAGAAGAGAGAGAGAGAGAGGGGACAAAGAAAAAAATTAATAGAGAGAGAAAGGGGGGGGGGGGGGGAGAGAGAGAGAAAGAGAGAGAAAGATGAATAGAGAGAGGGGAGAAAGAAAAAGAATTAATAGAGAGAGAAAAGGAGAGAGAGAGAGAACAAAAATGGGTAGAAAGAGAGAGGAGGGACGGGACAGAGAAAGAGACGGAGGGAGAGAGAGAGAAAGATGAATAGAGAGAGAGGGGAGAAAGAAAAAGAATTAATAGAGAGAGAAAAGGAGAGAGAGAGATCGAGAACAAAAATGGGTAGAAAGAGAGAGGAGGGACGGGACAGAGAAAGAGACAGGGAGGGAGAGAGAGAGAAAGATGAATAGAGAGAGAGGGGAGAAAGAAAAAGAATTAATAGAGAGAGAAAGGGAGGGAGAGAGAACAAAAATGGGTAGAAAGAGAGAGGAGGGACGGGGACAGAGAAAGAGGGAGGGAGAGAGAAAGAAAAGATGGCCATAGAGGAATTTTTTTAAAAATTAATATTATAAGGAAACAAATCATTTACCAGTTACAATTTTGATGTGAAAAAAATAGCCAGTTGGGGAAACAAACGAGGAACTAGTTAAAATAATAATTGATTGACCATTCTAACAAAATAACTATATAGATCTATAGTAATTAACAATTGCAATCAAATGAATTAATATATTAATCACAATAAAAACTTAATTCATATTAAATCATTATTATTATTATTATTATTAGGTGATTTTATTGATAAGAATCTGTAGCCCCCAAAACAATAAGACTCTTACAGTTAATTTAAAAGAGCACTTGACAACCTTAGATGTATTAATCGAACGAAGGTTTTCAGGTGCCGATGTCAATTTGTTCTGGGTCAGATTGAGTGCTTCACCAGCACCACACAAATGTGAGTACGTGGGGCACTTTCTGCATCGGCGCGCCAGTTTGGTTCGATTAATTAATGAAAATGCAATTCAAAAATTTATTTCAGAGATGTTCTAACCATCATCTTTTCAAGATTGCTCATTAAGATGTCCGGATCGTACTAAGAATGCTTAGTTTAACATTTTTTTCAATTCTTAACATTTAAACCCTAGCCCATAAAAATTATGTTAGAAACCCTATGGCTGAGACTAGTTTTACAAACCTTGGTCCGAGGTTTTGGAATTACAGACCAAGGTTTAAACAAACCTTCCTTTGTGGAATGGGTTTGAGGATAAACCAAGTTTGAGCTCAGACCAAGGTTTGTACAAACCTTGGTCTGATCAAACCGGGTTTATCCTCAGACTTCCGTTGTGAATTCGGGCCAATATATCTTTTGATCCTATCTGTTTTTCCACTCCATAAAAAATTAAAACACATCCTTTGCAATGTAACAAAATAACTATCTGGTGGATCTGGCAAATTACTAAATAAATAAACAAATTTAGGTATACCTAGTGATTTAATTACTGTAATTTTCCCAAGTAGGGTCAAGTTTCAACAATTCAATACCTTTAAAATTGTTTTAGCTTCTGTTATCTTAGCCTTAAAATTGATTGAATAGATATCTGATAAAAAATCAACTGGAATGTTTATACCTATTAAAGTAATTGATAACATTATCAACTCATTCGACAGTCAAATGATTACATAACATACCTGCAAAATTTCCCAATCTCACAATTTTACTCATATCAACATTGATTTTCAAACCAGAAATATTTGAGTACAGTATTTGCCGGCGATAAGGCCGCACCCCAACTGTGACATTTCAAAGAGGAAAAAAAAACAGGAAAAAAAAAAAAACGGACAAAACAAAATAATCATAATTTTCTTGAAAACACTATTTTTTTTTACAAACTGATACCAAATTCATCAATATTCTTATAATTTACCGGAAGTTTAGCTAAAAAAGTGATCGCAGGCAGATTTGGTGTCCGATATATACCCCTACCACAATGTACGGTGTAATGCGAAACTGAATGAAATGGAAAACAAAATGGCGACTTCGGATGGATGTTCGCGGCAGCTCCGTTACACGGTCCCTTCCTTTACTTTTGTAATGCATTGGCACAAAGTTAGATCAAGATCTATCGGCAAATGTTGTGTTAGGACGTTTATTTTCGTCTTCATGTCAACAATGCAAGATAAAATTGTCGGTAAGATGTCTGGAAATGTCCTGTACAATAGTGGTATAGTTATTTTACCGGTCGTAGTCCCATATGTGCAAATTCGTGCTGGTTTTGACTTTTGTTTTTTAATTTTTGATTACCCTTTCGCCGTAAAGGCCGCACCCCGACTTTTTGATATTTTCTCTTCCAAAAATACTGCGGCCTTTACGCCGGCTAATACGGTACACTGATAAAATATCGAAGCAATTCGAGAGATTAAGTTCAGTGGCTGCAAGATAAATAAGGGTATCATCTGCGTATTGACTTTCCTCACTTCACTGCCTTTAAATTTAATACCCTCTAAGTACTCTGTCTAAACATGATACCTAGAATTTCAGCTCCGATTAAAAACAAGTAGGGAGAAAGAGGACATCCTTGTCTAACCCCCTTTGTAAAGTAAAAACTGATGACGAGTATCCATTGTTTATGACACAACTTTCAATATTGTTATACATCATTTTAATCATAGATTTGTAAATACATCCAAATCCAAATTTGGTTAAACATATATCTAAAAAAATTCCATTCTATCAAATCAAAAGCTTTCTCGAAATCAATCGAGAAAACTATACTCCCTATTGAATATTTTTTGCCAAAATCAATTAAGTCTATAAACAACCAAATATTTTCACCTATATATCTACCTTTAAAAAATCCAGTCTGGTCCTCATGAATAATATTAAAGGAAGAACCTTTTGAAGTCTGGTTGCTAAAATCTTTGCTAAAATCTTATAATCTCAGTGTACTTAAAAGTGATATTGGATGCCAGTTCTTCAGATGGCGGATATCTTTATTTTTTGGGGTAACAGAATTATTATCCCCGGTTCATTGAAGGACTCAGTTCTCCATTTTTATAGCGAATATTAAAAACTTCACAAAGCAATGTTTTAATATCTTCCCAAAATATCTTATAAACATTAACAGGTAAGCCATCAGAGTCTGTTGTTTTATCACAAGACATTGGCATAATTGCATCGTAACATTCTTTTACTAATACAGATCCTTCACAAAGCAAAGCTAAATCATTATTGATACAAGGTATATTCAGATTTGTTAATGTGCTCTCGAGATAACATAATCAATATCATTTGAAGTATCGTTATACAAGTTTTCGTAAAATTGTTTTTCTTCAGTCAATATATCAGATGGCTCTGTTATAATGACATCACCTTTTACCAACTGTTGTATATGTTTCTCATCGAAATTCCTCTTTTCTAAGTTTAGAAAATAACGTGAATTCTTTTCTCCCTATGATATCCAAGTTGCTCTTGAACGGACCATTATTCTGCAAATATATTCTTCATGTATCTTTTGTAACTCTGCCTCTTTACAAATCAAAGTTTCTTTCAACATGTCGTCATCTTGATTTTCTACCAAAACTTCTTGGAGCTTCTCAATATCTTTCAACAAAACATTTACTTCAAGTTTCCTTTCTTTTTTGTGAAGAGGACAATGAAATACATTTTTCTCTTTTAACTTCAGATATTCCCATAATATATTCACTTCCATATTTATATTTCCTCAATAACAGAGCGTATACTTTTGTGTATCTCACTCCTATTAGGCAGTGACAATAATAAAGAAGTATTTAGCTTCCAGAATCCTGGACACCTTCTAGGGACTGATTGTTCAATTGATAAACTAATTGCAGAATGGTCACTTATGTAACCATAATGTATATCTGTATGAACAATAGAATTCTTTTGAAAGTATTTGAAATCAGAAAATAATCTATTCTACTTTGGAAAGTATTTGAACGCCAAGTGTATTGAAGTTTACATTGATTCATAAAAGGCCAGATATCTACTAAATCAAAATCCTCTGTCAAGGTTTCTATACGTGTGAAACAATTAGGATGATACTGATTGTTGTTGGGACAGCGGTCCACGTGAGGATCTTGGACAGTGGTCATATCACCTCCAAGAATATATGGTTCTTTACCAAACTGATTTGCATGCAAACCTTCAAAAAGTTTACTTCCATCTTTATTCGGACCATGTATATACGCAATAGTAAACTTCATATTTTCATAGGAAACAATTAATACCAAAATGCGACCGTCTTCATCTCTATGCACAGAATGAACTGTGATACCACAGCTTGGTTTAAACAAAATACATACTTCGCGCTGTTAGACTTTCCATGACAAAAGTAAATCTTATATCCCCACTCATTAGACCACATCTGTTGAGATTCTCTTGTACTATGGGTTTCCTGAAGAAAAAATATTTCAAATGACAAATCTCTCATCCAATTAAAAAAACATCTTCAGGTAAAACTATTAACTATATTGACAAACAATGCAGGTCCAGACTCTCAAGCTTCATTATATCCAGTGTCCCACACAAGCCTTATCACTTGAATTGACAAAACTGAACCATATCAGCAAACCTCCTGACTTAGGATGCTTGTGCACATGATATCAAGAGTAAAGAATACCTTTAATACAATAATAGCAAATGCATATTTTTGGGTATTACTAATTTTCAGTGTAATTAGGATGAGAACTTTTCAATGCAAACCGTTTGGGTGCCCTATAAAGAACACATATAGTATTATTTTAAAAATCACTCTTACTAATCATCCTCTCCAGCAAAACGTGTGTGTGTAGTTTATTTGTAATAGGCAAAATTTGAATTTGAAAACAAAATGTATTCAATCTGTTTTGTCATGTATTTTATTATGAATATAACTATGTAAAAAATAGAATTTCTGTTAAAAGTAAGAAGACGATGATAAAATATTTAATTTAATATATGCGTGTATATAGGTAAACTGCTTGACTCTATTCACAAACAATACAGGTCCAGACTCTCAACCTTTATGATCTCCAGTGTCCCACACCAGCCTCATCACATGACCTAGGAGAAGCACTGTGTTCTATGCCAAACCTGACTGACCTGAAACTGGTTGGAATGGCTCCAAATGAGGAGTTCTGCTCAACATTGAAAGCAAAGGCATCATCGATGCAGGTATGTGTGTCCTGATGTAAATTTCATGGATAGGGTCATCGATAGAAAGAAAGAGCAGAATTTTCTTTTCATGCCAAACAAATTGAGTTGAACTGAATTGATTTCTAAACTATGCATGTGGAGATTCAGTTGAATTTGTGTAGAAGATTAACATTGTTTTGATCAATAATTAATATCCAACCTTTTTCCAAGTTTGATTGATATGAAAAATATGTCATATAGATTGTAAAGAGCCAATGCTTCAATTTCCCAAACTGCAACATAGCAACAAACCTCCTGATGTATGTTTCTTGTGCACTTGAAACCAAGAGTAATGAATACCTTTAAATACATTAATAGCAAATGCATATTCCTGGGTATTATTACTTTTCAGTGTTATTAGGAGGAGGACTTATCAATGCGAACAGGTTGGTAAATATAGTATTACAAAAAAAAAATTCTCTTCATGGAAACTATATTGTGTTCTTTTTCTGAATAGACAAGAGTTGAATTTGAAAATATAATCTAGTCAATCAGGTTTGTTGTGTACTTTATTACGAATATAACTATGTAATACATAGGATTTCTGTTAAGAGTAAGAAGACAATGAGAAAATATTTAATTTAATATATGCATGAATAGGGAAACTGCTTAACTATATTATCAAACAATGCAGGTCCAGACTCTCAGTCTTTGTGATGTCCAGTCTCCCACATCAGCCTCACCACATCACATAGTAGAAGCATTGTGTTCTATGCCACACCTGACTGACCTGACACTGCTTGGAAGGGGTATCAATGAGGAGTTCTACTCTACATTGAAAGCAAAGGCATCATTCATACAGGTATGTGTGTCCTAATTTATATTTCATGGACAGGGTCATTGATAGTAAGAAAGAGCAGTAATAGTCATACACACATATATGTTTTCTTTCCATACAGGTATGTGTGTCCTAATCTATATTTCATGGACAGGGTCGTTGATAGGAAGAAAGAGCAGTAATAGTCATACACACATATATGTTTTCTTTCCCAACACCCTTTTTTAAAGGCCATTCACTTACAATTGGAGAGTGATGAAACATGAAATGAAAGCGAACTACATTTAAGCTGATTCAGTTGAAATTTAAGTGCGTATAATATTTATATATTTTAAAATCAATAATCAATATCCAACCTTTGATAGGAGAAAATATGTCATTAAGTATTTTAAGAGCCAATTTTGATAAAGGCTTGAATTAACCAAACTGAACCATAGCAACAAACCTCCTGACTCCAGAGTTCTGAATACCTTTAATACATTAATAGCAAATGTATATTTATGGGTATTATTGATTTCAGTGTTATTATGGTAGAAGGAATTATCAATGCAAACAGGTTAGAAGCCCTATACAGAATACATACCAGTATAGTATTATTTTAATAATTACTCTTACTAGTCATCCTCTCCCATGGAAACTTCTGTGTTTAATTTTTTAGTAATAGACAAATTTGAATTTGAAAATAAAATCTATTCAATCAGTTCTGTTGTGTATTTTATTATGAATATAAATATATCAATAATAGAATTTCTGTTAAAAGTAAGAAGACAATGAGAAAATATTTAATTCAATATATGCATGTATAGGTAAAATTCTGAACTATATTGACAAACAATGCAGGTCCAGACTCTAAAGCTTTATAATATAATTTCTGTTAAATGTAAGAAGACAATGAGAACATATTTATTTCAATATATGGATGTATAGGTAAAATTATTAACTATATTGACAAACAATGCAGGTCCAGACTCTCAAGCTTCAATATATCCAATGTACCACACCAGCCTCATCACATCACCTTGCAGAAGCACTTAGTTCTATGCCAAACCTGACTGACCTGACACTGCATGGAATAGAGCCAAAGGAGGAGTTCTACTCCACATTGAAAGCAAAAGCATCATCCATACAGGTATGTGTGTCCTAATGTAAATTTCATGGAGAAGGTCATCGATAGAAAGAAAGAGCAGAATTTTCTTTTCATGCCAAATAAATTGAATTGAACTGAATTCAAAGCTATGCATGTGGAGATTCAGTTGAATTTTAAGTGTTTAGGAGAATAATATTGTCTTAATCAATAATTAATGTCCAACCTTTTAAAGTTTGGCTGATAGGAAAAATATTTCATTAAGTATTTTAAGAGCAAATTTTGATAAAGGCTTGAATTTACAAAACTGAACCATATCAGCAAACCTCTTGACTTAGGGATCTTGTGCACATGAAATCCAGAGTTCTGAATACCTTTAATACATTAATAGCAAATGCATATTTCTGGGTGTTATCAATATCAGTGATTTTAGGAGGAGCACTTATCAATGCGAACCCGTTGGAAGCCCTATAAAGAATACATATAGTATTATTTTAAAAACCAATTTTACTAATTACCCTCTCCAAACAAATTTGTATGTGTTCTTTTTTTTATTAGACAAATCTGAATTTGAAAATAAAACCTATTCAATTTTGTTGTGAATGTTATTATAAATAACAATGTAATAAATAGAATTTCTGTTAAAAGTAAGAAGATGATGAGAAAATATTTAATGAAGTATATGCATGTATAGTGGAACTGCTTAACTATATTCACAAATAATGCAGGTACGGACTGTCAAGCTTAAGTTTATCCAGTGTCTCACACCAGCCTCATCACATCACCTTGCAGAAGCACTGTGCTCTATGCCAAACCTGACTGACCTGACACTGCCTGGAATAAAGTCAAAGGAGAAGTTCTACTCTACATTGAAAGCAAAGGCATCATCCATACAGGTATGTGTGTCGTAATGTAAATTTTTTGGAGAGGGTCATTGATAGAAAGAGCAGAATTTTCTTTTCATGCCAAATAACTTGATTGTTATCCCCTAGCCGACGAAGTCGAAGGGGATATAATAATAATAATAATTATATTTGCTTATATAGCGCCTAACACTTACTTTATCAGAAGTCTCTAAGCGCTCTACAATAATGCAGCATAATTACCCTGGCTTTAGCAGTGCAGCTGTTACGCGCGCTGCGTTTCAAGGAATAAATTCCTACCAGGTACCCATTTACTTCACCTGGGTGGAGTGTGGCAAATGCAGATCAATGTCTTGCCAAAGGACATTAGTGCGGCGGCGGGACTCGAACCGCGGACCTTGTGATCGACAGTCCGGCGACGTATCCACTCGACCACAACACCTCTGAGTCAGAAAGAATGGCCCACTTTTTAAAAGTTGAATTGTTTGAAGTATGAATATTTAATTAGGGATTTAATGATATGTCTTGATAGAGTTATCCTCCCAGTACATTTAGGTACCATTTTCATTTGAATCCTTTCACGCATAACTGAACATCAGACAATCTTTACAAGACTGCCAGATTTCACTTGCGCAAACTTACTAAATCTGATTAGATTTTAGGGCCATGAGATCCAAGGTCAAAGGTCACAGGGCTTATGTATTCAAAAATAGCTCCTGATCGCGTTATCTCAAGAATCCATTGATGGATTCCCGCCAAAATTGGGTCATGTATTTATCTTGCAAAGCCAATGAACTGATTAGATTTTGGGGTCACGAGGTCAAATGTCAAAGGTAACATGGCTCATTATGTATGCAAAATTAGCTCGCTTCTGTTTTGGTTTGCAAAATTGTTCCATGGCGGAGGAATCATTTTCGACTGCACGCGGTCAAAGGTCCATCTAGTTTAAATCAATAATCAATATCCAGCCTTTTCCAAGTTTGACTGATAGAAGAAAATATGTCATAAAGTATTTTAAGAGCCAAATTTTGATAAAGGCTTGAATCTAACAAACTGGACCATAGCAACAAACCTCCTGACTTAGGGGACTTGTGCACATGGAACCCAGGGTTCTGAATACCTTTAATACATTAATAGCAAATGTATATGTATGGGTATTAGTAGGAGACCAGCCTGTAGGTCCCGTGACGAATCTCTGGGAACAAAGGTTTGAAAGTGTTTTTGTGTTCCCTGATGAATACCGAACAATTTTGACCCCCTTGAAAATCCCGGGCATTTTCGTGAGGGGTCAACAAAGGTCACACGGGGATAAAAATTCAAATAGTTCCAATCGTGTCAATATGCATATCAAATTACTCGTCTGGTCATGAGGATTCCAAAAATGTATAGTTTGCTATACCTTCGACCTTAAATGAGGGCGCTATGGTCAAAAACGTTGAAAGGTCAACACACTTTTGACAGGTGGTCAAATTCACCAACACAGTGAACCTTATGAAATCACATATCAAATTACTCGTCTGGTCATAAGGATTCCAAAAATGTATTGCTTAGCCAATGAATCATGACTGTATGCATCGGGCGCTAGGGTACGTCGACGCCCCCGCAAAAACAAAAAAACAAAGATAATGCAATAAATTTGCAATAATTCATTGCATTTTGCCCCGACCCCCAACATAAAAAATCTTCTATGTGGGCATGCCTTGAACCATAATGCATGGCCCTACAGAGCAATCATTCTTGACACTGCACAGTAATCAATGTTTAAATTCTATAAATTTAGTATCAAAGATGCTGTAGACTCTAGGCTATTAAGTCAGGACAGATCTTGGAAATATATTATGCTCAAACATATTGCTAACAGGAAAGAAGGCAGCTTCCAACCACCCAAGCCCTTTTAGAGTTGAATTATAAAAGTAATGCTCTCCTGTTCTCTATTGTTGTTCTCTGATCCTCTAATAGTATGAGAAAGTATAAAGATTTGTCTAGCAGGTAGTTTTTTTTTTGGTTTCTTTTTATCTGATGTCGATACCATATTTCAATTACTACTGCTTATAGAAGTGATAGTGGATACTACTACCAGTACTACTACAGTAAAACTACCACTATTATTAATATTACAGGTTTTCATGGATCCATTTATTTTTGAAATGTTGTAAATCTCTTGTGCGAAATTTCTCTTATTCTAGCTTTTTTTTTAATTCTCGAAACTCCTTTAGTTAATGGGATGTTACTGTAGCTCTTGGGTGTATATTCCCAAGAAAATAGATTATATGCCAGAATGAAATAGATCCACTTACTTGTAACTGATACAAGGTTTACAAGCAATGTTGCTTTTATATGTTACAGGGTTGCTTTCCTCAGATCAGGAAGGGAAACTTCAGGTTCAATGGAGTTGCTCAAGATGACTTGAACTCATTTCTCAACACCCTCCCATGTTTGCAAAGGTTCGTACAGTAGGCCTATAAGTGATTAGAAAATAAAAATTCAGATAACAGCATATACCGGTAGTCTTTTCAAGAGTAGTGCGATACAGAAACAATAAAAAAGCCTCTAATGTAATACTAAGAAATGATATAAACCCCAGCAGGGAGCATGTGATAAAGTGGTACTGCATGTGTACCTTAAACAATTTAAGATTCTTGCTTGACAAAACTAAATATTCAGTAACGCTAACAGCTTTATTGAACTAATTCCGTACTGTACGTAAGTGCTTTCAACCTTAAATTTGTAGATTTTTTCCATTTTTTTAAAGTGTCTGTACTTTATTTTTGATTGTGTGTTCTTGATATGTTTGTTACACTGTAGTCTCTTCTATTTTGTTCTTTTTCTTCATTCACTGATCAAAATGTTTCTTGAGACAGGTACTTTCAGTAATACCGATAGTAGTTGATATTTTATTTCTCATCTTTCATTCAGATAATAACAAAGAGAAATCTGTTTCCTCTACAGCTCGGACTTAGACTGCTCAAGTGACTCGGATGACTCTACCAACTCAGGCAACTCAAATGACTCAGACAACTCGGCCGACTTGGGCAGCTCAAATGACTCTTATGTCTCAGCCAACTCGGGCAACTCAAATGACTCAGACAACTCGGCCGACTTGGGCAGCTCAAATGACTTGTATGTCTCGGCTGACTTAGGCAACTCAAATGACTCAGATGGTTCGGCTGACTCAGGCAACTCCCATGACATCCAGCTCTGCTCTGTTGCGTAACTCCAGTCTCTGGATATCATCAACCTGCCATGTCGCGATGGCACGTTTCAGATGCACCATTCAACTGATGATTGTAGAGCGGGCAGATCTAGCTGGCCTCAGCTTAGTCAGGACCACTCCACTACAGACTCCATTCAGCTTCCAATTATCGACCAGTTATATAGAAAAGAACAAATTCTTCAAGTAGGCTAGGTTCTTTCAGTCATGTATCACATTCAGCCAGCTTTTCTTCCATCTCCAATCCAAAATACAAGCAATACCGGTTGATATCAAAACTTTATGTTGGCAATATGTCAGATACTACTGTATATCAATTCTCTCAGATATACAGAGAAGGTAGCAGCAGTCGGAGCAGGCCCTGCAAGAGGCAACCTCCTTGTACTGAGTCGAGAGTTCCACAGGATGATCCTGAAATTCAAGAGAAGCAATCAAAGTATGAAATCTGTCTGCTATGGTATCGGTAGAGTAAGAGTGTAAGACAGTGTCCCACCCACTGGTAACACTTCATCTTGACTTTTTGTATGTATGATTCAGGGCTACACTAACTATTTTTGGGGAAAGAGGTTCAGATTTAACTTTTTACAGACTGTATGCATGAGCCTAAGTAAAAGCTTCCAAATTCTGGGGGTCTGGACCTAGATTTATGCGTCCACTTGCTGGTTTCAAGCCCTGGACTGATATCAACAAATTTGGGGTTAAAGGGGTAATTTTCGGCGGATGTTTGTAAATGTTTGAATATTTATAATAAGGCTGTTTTCTTCTTTTTTCACCTTGGATGAGTACAGTCCAAGGTGTTAGTGTATACATTTTACAAGAAAGAGATCATAATATTGTCACAATGTTTGAAAACTTGTGAAAGGAGTAGGCCTACCGTATGTAGAAAGTGATGCGAAAACAGGATATGTTTTGTGAATGTGTACTTATTAAAGGTATTACAAAGTTTTGGGAAATTTTGAAAAATGGGTGGATACTGATTCTTTACAATTTTGATATATTTAGATGCCCCTGTGGATGTATTAAAAAGACCAGAAGTGTTAGCCCCTAAAACACTTCTGCTTTCAAGAAAAATTGAAAAGATGGGAGTTGTTGCTACCTTGTTTGGCGTTCAACAATAAGGGATAGAGCAACGTCGATCTGGCGCTGCTCAGTGGCTGCCGGGCTCACGATCAAATTGGGCAAAAAGAATTTTCGTTTCGGTTTAATAAAATTTGGAGTGGACTATTAGGATATTATTATTATTATTATTATTATTATATATATTGATTTACCGGTGCTCCCGGTAAATTTTGATAAATTTCAAATAGCTCCTACGGCCGTACAATGGTAGCTGCGACCATGAAAATCTCAGAGTGTGTAGTTGTGGTATATATATTGAACGAGAATAGCTAATCGATCGATTTTAGTCAATAAACATTGTTTTATAGCTTAATTAATATCTTGACCTTGAGAGGGAGCTATTCAACATAACATGTTTATTATTTACAATTTCATAACTTTAGAGTCGATTTCGACCTCGACAACGATCACTGAATATTGTAGGATCGTATATGCTTCCAATATGTTCATTTGAACAAAATTCATGACCCCATACCAAAACTTTGTATTACCTTTAACCCCAGAGTTGCATCGAGATCCCATTGTGTACTTGTTTTATGCAGAGAGGGTCGCATGTGGAAAACGTTTTTGAAAAAAATCTGAACAGGGCTTCATTTTTTACTCAGCTATGATCATGCATAATGCCTGTGTATAGAAGTTATGAGTTAAAGCAGGGAGGTGATATAGAAGGAGTGGAATCAAGCCGCTCTCCTTTGACCCCATGCTCAAAGCCGCCAACATAGTTATGCCCTAATCTGCAACTGTTGACCAGGTGGTGATTTCAAAGAGCGCATGCAATATCAGAATTTAGAATTCCTACATCAGAAAATGGTATCTCAGCAAATATGTGCTGTCCCTTTCAATGATTTCTCATCAATTGTTGAATGTGTAATGAGTTGAACAAGCGAACACAAACTTTTGTAATTTCATACTTTTTTTCCAACTGCAACAATACAAAAATCATGCGAAAGCACGCATTAGCAAACTTAAAGTTATCAAAGATTGTAAATTATGTATTATGTGACGGGGTATTAAAACATGCGAAAATAATCAGATTATCCTGAAATATTGAATTTTTGTCAGGATCTAATTTTTCTTTTACCAACGCTGGCACACAAATTATAGGAAGGGCGGAGTACTAAATTTGAAAAAATTGTTTGATGCACTATTCCCAATACAATCCCCATATAAAGGTTATAATTTACACTGAAAGTTTGCCGGCTCTAGTTATCATGTCAACAAACTTCATATAATTCAATAGGTTAGTTGAAAACTAACTTTGTCTGGTTGGGGTATAGGCCTGAGTTATCGGTGTAACATTTTGTCTGATGTGGATTATTGTTTATATATTTAGAGCTACATCCAGTTCTAGATTTAAAAATCTGCTTGAAAAAATATTTTCCAGGATTTTCTTTACATCATTCCAGTGTATATGTAAATGTCCTGCTATAATGTTCAGATACATGTCTTTTTTGTCAATCTAACATGCCTGAGATATCAGTGGCATATTCAATTTGACATGGATTATTGTTTGTACATACATTCACCAGTACAAAATAAATCCATTTGAGGAAACATTTACCAGGTTTTCTTTACATCATTCCAGTGTACATGTAAATATGCTATTATTGTACGACACATGTTTATTGTAATATTGTATTCAGTATTGGATTTCAATCATTTTTACGATTCATATTCTAGGCTTTTCTTCGCATCATTATGATTATGATTATGCAATGGTATGATACATGTGTGTGGGTTTTCCATACTTGCCTTGTAAATAAGTTTTATATTTTAGTAAGTTTGCATCCTTGAGTGACTTATAAGATACAAATTAATGTAGGTATACTCTTATGAGCATTCCGTTACCTTGCCTTTTGATCACCATGCATCCTCTCCTGATTAAGTGATGTCATTTTTATAATCCACTCTGATTTTCATATTCTACGATGCAAATCGCTCAGATCTGTGAGTTTATTCTGAATTGTGTCATGCAAAAGGATGTACTAAACAGCTATAGGTCTTTCTATGTATATCGGATGATCATGAATTACTGAAATAAAGTTTGCAGTGCCTTAGATATTCAACACTGTGTTTCATAAAGGAGACAAAAGAATATGATGTGCTAGTTGTAGTTTGATGATAGCTATGTATTTGTTAGCAAGTATCCTTTTTTGGCTGAAATGGTGTCATGTGACACTTTCTTAAAGTTATATTTGCATCACTGTGCAAGCCATAATGTTTGTCCTATATAGCAACAACCAATGTATACAATGTGAATTCTGACTACATATTGAAATACATTTTTGTATCGAGGCGATTCAAAAAGGCATACCGGTATGCGTAAATTTGGTCGCATGAGAGAAATAGCCTTTTGATGTGAATGTCACATATATATAAGCAGTTGACATGATTCTAAATTAAATAAAAATAAGGAAGATTGAAATAAACCTTCTGAATCTCCAATCTCTTTGTCTGATTTGAAATCTAGGTATGGTATAGATCCAGCAATGGACGTATTGTATTAAGGAACGAACTCTTTGCAGTGGTGTACTGATGAACTAGCTATGGGAGGGCATTGCAAGACATTGTCTTACTAATTAGGAGCCCGAAAAGACAGGTGAATACTGGTGAATGGGAAGATGAAGAGAGAGAGATCGAGCGAGCTAGGGGAGGAGATAGAAGGGGCTAGGGAAAGAGGAGAGAGAGAGGATAAAGGGGGGGGGGGGGGGTGGCTAACGATAGTCTGCAAGCACAGACCCTTATTTGACACTTTCTCAAAAAATCATTGTGCCTTGAGAGAAGCCTAGCCCAGCTACCTACTGGTTGTGTCAATATCAGGAGCAGCTGCAGTGCATGGCCTAAGGTTTGATCTTGCAGACTAGGCTAACGACGGGGTGAGGGAGAGAGAGAGAAAGAACGAAAGGAATTCGAAGAAAAAGTGTTAAACGACGAACGATCGAGATGAACAGCGAATATTGAAAGGGTATTTGAAGAAACTCTTCGATCTCTAACATATATTTGCATAAAGAGATGGACGAGTCAGTGTGACGGTAACTTCTTTGGTGTGACAAATCCCAAGTCAGTGTGACAAATCCCAGGTCGGGTTTTCTCCACGTTTCTTCCGCAGGGTGGCAAGGGGCGTGGCATCGTCAGAAGGTAAAATCAAGGGCTTAAAAATTGATGGAGAGAGAGAAAAAGAAAAAGTAAGGGACTTTCGGGAATTAATCATAAGATTTAATGTTCTCTTTCAATTAGCCATTCGTCATTCTGGGCGATTTTTTCACCTCTTCTGTATGTTTTGTTTTGTTGTTGTTTTTCCATAATTCATTTTGTTGTGACTTTGTCAAGGCACCATGGCTATATGCATGTGACTCATACAAAGAGATGGTGCGATCGTACCATGCATGTTCACACAGAAGTACTCGCACGATCCAAGAAGCCTCGCCATTGGTAGGTTTAACAATGAATATTCATTAAAAATTATTGCCAATTTTTGAGTATATTATAATGGATGTAATAAAAGTCAGTTTGCGTATTCTAATAAAACACAAAGACAAATTGTAAAAGTTGATATAAAGAATATGAATTTTGTTGTTAATATGAATGCAAAATAATATAAACATTGCTGAATTGTATTTAAGACAAAATTTGTTTAACGTAACACTTGGCTTATGAATATCCATATACGCATTCATCATAAACGTGTGTGGATCGAGGTGAATGTACTAGACTAGACCCCTACTTCAAAATTATACCAGCTGACTCTGATCTGCAAAGTAATCATTCTGATTCTAGAGACGATTTTGGATCTTCTTAGCCATAATTTGTAAGTAATGCCGATATTGATGCCATGGCCGCATATTTTTTTTGGTAGAATCACCGTGCTTTTTAAACAAGCATAAGCCGCGCCGCCGGCTGCCACACACCAATCTAGTCAGATCAGCTCCGTTACTGGCGTTATGCTCGGCCGTATCTACCGGGTGCGGGCTAGATCGCGCCACGGTCCATTCTAGTGGGCGCGGCTGGGGTAACGCGAACGGGAACGCGAATATAAACGCTAAATAACAGTAGCGTTGACTGAGAATAGAAATTTAGATTCTTACCGGCGAATCATGTGGATGCTATCATAATCAATGCTGAACAATGATGAAGGATCTACTACTCTGGCTCTGACTGCATTCCATTGCATTTAAACAAAAATCTATTGAAAGAATTTCAATAAGTTGGGATTTCTTCCCCCTAAAATATTTTATTAAACATGGCATACTTTTATGTCTTCTTGGAATCAAGTCAGTGCGTCGTAATCTAATCATGGTGTGCATGGTATGAATGATGATGTCAAAATGAGTGCAGTTTGACAACGATAGTTGTATACTAGATCTTAATTAAGTAGGATCTAGATCAGGGCTTCTCCTCGGACGGTGTAAAGACTGTAGAGGGTCAATCTAGGGCATGTCAATCTGAACTGCCTTGGATGCCGAAGGCGTCTGAGCTTCGGGTGGTGCATCGAAAAACTTTCTAACAGCGGATTGGGCGACATTATCTCAAAATATGCAAAGGGAGTAATTACAATTTTGACTTGCTAGGTTGCCAGTAGACCGAATTTTCCGTCTCTTTCGTTCGTTAGCCTCTTATTGGGGTAGGGTCGGCTCTCTCTTTAGAGACCGAAACAGACTATCCCACGAACTGTGTAGGGTTATGTGGGCAAATCAGTACACCAAACTTGCAAAACTTATCCCTGAATTACTCCTTTCACAGGATGCATATCCGATGCATTTTATATTGTAAATTAGGTTAAAACTTAACTACTTCGGTTCCACTTACCAACTTGACTGAAATAATCCGTTTAATGGTCCATTTTTAGGAAATTATGGGTCAAAATCGATATCCATGATAAAAATCTTGCAGCGGGCGTTTAAAATTCAGGGATAAGTTTTGCAAGTTTGGTGTACTGATTTGCCCACATAACCCTACACAGTTCGTGGGATAGTCTGTTTCGGTCTCTAAAGAGAGAGCCGACCCTACCCCAATAAGAGGCTAACGAACGAAAGAGACGGAAAATTCGGTCTAGGTTGCCAGACTCCTCTGGGCATCTATCCGGCAACTTGAAATTATAATTTGAAGAAGTCTTCGATGGGAAAAAGGGGGTAATTCTTCCATGTTGTATCGTCGACTCAACATGGCGAAGAGAAAGTACGCATGCACGGTAGTGCGTACTTTCTCTTCGCCGGTTGAATCGACTATACAACATGGAAGAATTGTCGGGGTAGGACGAAGAATCATCCCCTTTTTCCCATTGAAGACTTCTTCAAATTATAATTTCAAGTTGCCAGATAGATGCCCAGAGGAGTCGAGCAACCTAGTAAGTCAAAATTGTAATTACTCCCTTTGCATATTTTGAGATAATGTCGCCCAACCCGCTGTTAGAAAGTTTTTCGATGCACCACCCGAAGCTCCAAAATCTTTGGCATTGGCGTCGGAGCTTCCTGGAGTTAATACCTGGGAGGCTGTGCTTTAAAAAAAGAACAACTAACGATTCCACTTAGATCAGATAGGGTCTATACTATCGACTGTAGACCTAGTAAAAGCTAAACAAGCCTAATTTTCTTCAGATACAAGTGTCATTACTGTGTCTGAACTGGCCTTAACTGGCCTTAAGAGCTAGTTGATATAAATGTTTGAGTAGTAAGTGTAATAGCTCTTTCTTTTTTTGTGTTTATCACTGACCACAGCCAGAACCTTGACCCTCAACAATCAACATGCCCGGATTTCAGAGAATGACCAGCCCCTCAGGCCACTGGCCAGACAACGTCGGCATCGCCGCCCTTGAAATCTACTTCCCCTCTCAGTATGTGGACCAGACCGAGCTGGAGACGTTCGATGGGGCCTCGGCGGGCAAGTACACCATCGGTCTGGGGCAAGGCAAGATGGGGTTCTGCTCGGATCGGGAGGACATCAACTCCCTCTGTTTGACAGTCGTCCAGAACCTGATGGAGAACAACCAGATTCCCTTTGATGCTATCGGAAGACTAGAGGTGATTATTACTATTAGACAGATGTGCTGTGGAACTGGAAGGAAATGCTACTCATTAACTTTTGGGATGCTACATTCATTAATTTGTTGAAATAGTACTTCTCTTTTAGTGTTAGACATAGCAAATTAGTCATTAAGTAGGATTTATACCTGTCATCTGTCAGTATTATTTGTATGCCATTGCTCGAGTATAGCAGTAAAGTACGGAATATAGTTTCCAACTCCAAGATTTCTCTTTCAGACTTTATTACATGTAACAGTTCCCAGTGTATCAGTTTTTTCATGAAGGAATATTTACTGGAACAGACTGCTTGTTTGGTTGGTTTGGTTGTTGTGTTTGTTTTAACTGACTGTAATGACAACATGTTCAGATAATTAAATTTAACAGTAGATATCTCTTTCATACAATGTCGATCGACATATTCCATGGGAACAACTCTTTAACAAAATTCTAATCAAAATAAGAGGGACATCCTTATCTTTGGCATGAAAATTAATAATATCTATCAAATTTCAATATGGTAGGTTGGTACCGAGACGATTATTGACAAGTCCAAGAGCGTCAAGACGGTGCTGATGCAGCTGTTTGAAGATTCGGGAAACACAGACGTGGAAGGAATCGACACCACCAATGCTTGCTATGGAGGCACAGCGGCACTCTTCAATGCACTCTCATGGGTAGAGTCCAGTGCTTGGGATGGTGAGTTTAATATTCAGGGACCTGGGGGGTGTTTCACAAAGATCCTAAGTTGAACTTATCTCTAAGTTGGACTTAACAATTATGGAAAGCCGTTAGCATCCTTGAAAATATTTTGTACAAGTTATTTTAAAAGGCATAAAATGTTGCTTTAAATCGTTCATATTTTCTATTATCATGAAAGATTTCATGTTCTTGATGAGGAATTTATGAAAAGTCTAAAATACTTCAATTTTTGCTTTTGAACATATTTCATTATGGGGTACAAATGGCTCTCCATAATATTCAAGTCCAACTTAGAGTTAAGTTTTGACTTAGAATCTTTGTGAACCACCCCCTAGTTCCAAGAAACTGCCTTCTCTCCTGTATGTAGCTCTCTATTGGGTGTACTGGTAATCACTGTGCTGGGACAACAACCATACCATAGGGCCTAGAGTAGAAAAGTAGGCACATTTTGTTGGTCACATATATACAGAACGAAAAATCTGGGGAAAATACTATATTAATATGGAAGATTGCTAGAAAGAGAAGCAGGGAAAGGGAATGCCTCTCATATCTACTCAGCCTGAACAAATGAGCAACCAAAAATGAATTCAGCAATACCAGCTCTTTACGAATAGCAGATTATAGACAGAAATGGAGAACCATGACCACCAATGTCTGTATTAAACAGACCAGGGGGGTATTTCATAAAGCTGTTCGTAAAGTTATGTATGACTTTACGAACGACTTGTATATGAAAAGCCAAATGGGATGCTCAATCATTATTAACTGCATCAAATAAAGTTGAACTGTGCAGATGTAGATTAATATTCTTATTATAACAAAAAAAAATTGCCATAATTTAATTGAGGTTATTGGAAATATCAGGAAAAACTTTGGGCATTCTATCTGGCACTTCATATACAAGTCGTTTGTAAAGTCATGCGTTACTTTACGAACAGCTTTATGAAACACCCTCCTGGTACTTGATGATGATGAATTGATGATGATGATGATTAACCACATCAGGAATTTGTGTTATTGGGAAGTCCAAGGTATTTGGTAACTTGGTGTTCCATATGTTTCCGACTACTGTGGAGTTGACAAACATAAATTGATAATAAATGTATCATATTACTTCATATTTAGTCTGTTCCAAGTTCTAGTTGGTCTAATACTGTCATCAGTTATATTAATTTTTTAGGTGTGATACTGTGATTGTTAACATGTGACAAATTGCACTATTAAAAAGGAAAGATCACTGAAATCCCATTAAAATATGTATTATGAATCTACCACTCTTTAAGTGGTTTATCATGATGATGGTTGCTTGCATTGTTTCTTTGTCTTCAAATAGGCAGCTGCTTAGAAAATGCACTGCACTTCTTTTCATCTTTATTTTTAAAGATCAATGCCGATAAAAGCGTTTCAACCCAAGACAAAATCAGTGTAAATAAACACTAGACGGGTACATCATATTTGCTAAGTCAGGACCTATGTAAATAGACTCCTGCCCAAATTAGATTTTTATTCTATATTCATTAGCAAACAAATTTCTCAATCTTATGAATCCATTGACAATTGAATGTGATAAGACATGTTTTTAATAGCTATTTTGAGAGAGAATTGCTATTTTTGCTATCAGTTGACTTTATTTGTAATATTGCTATCTTTATTAGTTGTGCATGTCATTCATTTGATATTGATCTTACAGCGCAAGTTTTTCTCAAATAGGCAGTTGCATAAACATACATTGCACTACTTTTTATCTTAATTTTAGAGATCAATATCGATAAAGCATATCAAACCGAGACAAAATGTATGTTTCATCAATCTGTGTCAATGGACATGTACATCATATTTGCTAAATCAGGAATTATGTAAACAAACTCCTTACCAAATCTTTATCTTTAATTCTATTTTCATTAGCAAACAAATTTCTCAACGTTATTAATTCATTGACAGTGAGTGATAAGACACGCTTTAAAAAACCTATTTTGAGAGAGAATTGCTATTTTTGCTTGATCAGTTAACTTTATTTGTGATAGTATTATCTTATTAGTCGTGTCATTCATATGATATTAATCTTCCAGAGCAAATGCAGTTTTCCTCAAATAGAATATTAAGGACATAAGTGTACATTTGATAAGACACCCCCAACAAAAACAAACAAAAGAAGAAAGAAAAAATTATCTAAATATATTCGCCTGTACATGTACATGTACATCATACATGTATGTAGGTCATAGGCCTAAAAGCTATTTCGAGAGAGCATTGCTTTTTTTGCTTGATCAGAAGACTTTATTTGTGATAGTATAGTATTAATGACTGCTTTGAGAGAAATAGTTGTTTTTATACGCTCAAGGGAAGGTTAGAATTGTGCTATTGACCGAGGCGTGCCGAGGGCAATAGCCCAATTGTAACCTTCCCGAGAGCGTATAAAAACAACTATTTCTCGAATATTAAAGCAGTCATTAATACTTTTATATGCCGAAAACAAAAGAGTCAACTAATGACACCACCTTGGCCTTTCTCTAGTTTATCTGCACGGTTGTTTTTTATGAGTGTATCTTTGAGAGTAGACTAGATCTAGATTCTAGTCTAAGCAAGATATTTTTACAATTTTGGGGGTGGGCCAGCCCTGTGGGGAATATGGAGAAGAACCTGTGCTTTCATATGACACCTCACTTATTGAGTATCACCTTCAGGATCACAACAGATTATAAAGGTTTGAATCTCGAATTGAAAAAAAAAAACCTTTTTTGCATAGTCGCGGAATGCACGTAGACTGCATAGAGACTGCATTGCGTACAATCTCTATGGGAATAATTTTAACACACAACATCGGGTGCGCGATCAGACACCCTGAAAACTAGATCTATTTTCGTCTAGAGTCTATACGTCTATGCTTTTTCAGCAACTAAACGAACATGTTTATGGATAATTTCACGTACCCTTTTTGTTGTTCTTGCTGTCAGCGAGTCTTGTATTTGATAAGTTGAAATCTTGGGAGAGATTCTTGAGCCATTTTTGTCTTGTTTGGAATTGTCTTGTCTTGTATGAAAAAACCGACCAATTCTTCGCACACGTACGGTATCCTCGATCGCTCAAACCATTTTTTTAACATGTAAACCTATGGGGTAACCATGAAGACTGACCTATTTTCCCAATAACCATGGTTATTGGAATTTTAGAACTGTTTTAACCATGGTTACTGCGAATTTTTTGGGAACAGTTAAAGTTTATGAATGCAATTTCGACCAATCAGATTGCTGGATTACTTAAGTGAGGTATATAATTCTATCTTATTAGTCATGTATTCATTTTTTATACCGGTATTGATCTTCCAGAACAAATGTGATTTTCCTCAAAAATAGAATATTAAGGACATGTACATTTGATAAGACCCCCCCAAACAAATACAAAAATAAAAATAAATAGAAAGGAAGAAGAAAAAGACAAAAATTACAGAAATATATTTGATTAAACATGTAGGTCATAGGCCTAAGCTCGTGTTGAAGATTCAAGTCACATTTGATTTGTACAAGCAGGGTTATTGTTTCGTAAACTAATTGGTTTTTGTGGTCTTAATGAACAAATGCAATTTCTAATAATCTTTGAAAGTACCTTGACATAATTGAAGCAATCAAACACACCTTGGGATATGGTCAGAATTATGAATTTATGTTACCACTTTTAATAGATTGCACACATGATCAACAAAACAATAAACTTACCTGTTCAATTCATATGCTTTTACATGCAATATTGGCTTAGTCTGACAAATCCCTATATCATTTCAAAATGTTACACATCATAACACAAGAAATAATTGATGACTGAAGTGACAATGAGAAAGAGGCCATAAAACAAGGTTGTGGTTTTTTAAACGAGCACAGTGACATTGTCTCTAAATACAGGCAGGGTTCAGTTCAGTCATAGACCTACATCTACGATACAGGTCAAAATATTTTAAAAAACATGTCTACCTTCAGTGATTTCATTGGATTCAATAATGAACAAATAAGACCAATGACTACACACTGTAATTAAATGCAGTAAACTGCTGGGTATAATGATATACATGTACATGTATACTCTAGTACTCTACACTCTACAGTAATGAAAGTTGATAATTTTATTTCAGGTATTTTATGAAACTACATCATCCTATTCATCTACATTCTTTTTTTAAAGTTGCAATTTTTGTATCAAGATGTGTTCAGAGTCTCTGTTCATTTTCCCCACCATCTCAACCACATAATTACTGTAATTTACACAAAAATCTTAATCTGACTAGAAGGCTGAAATGCACTAAAATTCTGGTTGTTAGTATTTGTTATTTACATGTAGAACCTTTATCAGGAAGATGACGTTCGTTTACATTTCTGTATCTTGTATACCGGTAATTGCCATTTCTTTGAAAAATCAGATCGCAGGAAGATTGTATATTGTTTGGTGAGCTTAAGATAATTGTTTGTGGTGATGGGCGAGCAGAGTGTGAGTGTAATTGCCCAATAATCCACGACGCATTTCAGTGCCTATTTCTTTTAATATATATTTAGCAGTTAAAGCAGTGTTCGCTGCTGTACACAATAGAGACTCAATTTCACAGAATTTAACACTATAGTGAACTGTACTGTACATGTATATTTAATATAATAATAATAATAGTGGGTTCTTGTATAGCGCTCATGTCAGTCAGATTTGACCCTCCTGGCGCTCCCGATTATTACCCTGGCTTTAGCACGGCTGCCATACGGCGCTCTAGCATTTCAAGGAATAAATTCCTACCAGGTACTCATTTACTTCACCTGGGTGGAGTGTGGCAAGTGTAGATTAATGTCTTGCCAAAGGACATTAGTGCTGCGGCGGGACTCGAACCGCGGACCTTGTGATCGACAGTCCGGCGACGTATCCATTCAACCACAACACCTCTACAATAAGATATTTTGTATTCAAATCCTCTTGGATTTTGATGTACATGTCTGCACTTAAAGGAAACCTAAACCCAAAGAATAAGTGTAGGTATTCTGAAAAATGAGATGTATTCCTGCCCTTTGATGTACAATATTCCTTACGGAAATGTACAAGATATATATAAATGAAGATATTCCTGGCATGATGTGATGCCTGTCAGCATGACATGGGCGCAGCCATTTTCTTAAACATGTGACGTATCTGTTGAAGTTGTACATGTATCATGCACCAAGCTTTAGTTGGAAAGAATTTTCAAATCAATAACGAAACCTTTACTTTTTAATGAAAAAAAATAACAACTGAGATGATAGAAATTATATTAGGTGGAAAATAAATAACAGGGGCACAATTGTAACAAATTCATTTATAAATACTACACTATAGCAGTTGACAAATATGTTTCATTTATGAGAAACCTTCAACCCAGAAGAGCACTAACTAATTTATGCAATTTGCGTTCCGGCAATTATAGTACAAAGGAAAATAGCAGGTGAATGAAATGCTTCATCACCACACACGTCTGGGAAAGAAGCATCCATAAATTTGAATACTTGATAAACGACTTCGCATAGTACGTCACATTATCAAGAAAATGGCGATGCCCATGTCGTGCTGAGAAACTGTACTTTATTTTTGCTTTATACCTCTCTCATACACTTTGGTGAGGAATCTTGTAGATGTATGGGTAATAACATAATAAATCTCTCATAATAAGTAAAGTTATTACTTGGGGTTCGGTTTCCTTTAAAGAGAAGGTTGAGTTCTGGGAAGAGGTGAAAAATAATTTGTGAGCATTACTCATTCTTATTATGCAAGTGTGGAAGAACATCAGTTAAGACATATTCCCTGAAAAGCATGGCTCTTCAAATGCCTTCATATTCTAAATATGCATGTAACATCGTAAAAATCGGGGGGCCGGCTTTTTACGCCACGTGTTCGTGTAGTCCCATATGCATCTTTCTGTGCAAGTGTTTGTAACTTTACCAAGACTTGGCCAAATTTCTTATCATTTTGATGATTCCAGAACCTTGCAATACACACAAATTCTTATATGCTAGATGATCAACCTTTTCTGGTCGGTTCCACACCGTTTCTTTCACAATGCAATCGCATGACCAGAACTCAACTTCATCTTTAATACTGTACCTTTTGAAACACAATTGGCTTTGATAGCAAAGTGAAATCCCCAAGGAAGATTTCACTGTCAAATAACAGGAAACGATCTTGGCATGCTTTTTTGTCTTTTTAGGTATAAAATTGACTGTTGATTTAGGCTCTCGAAAGTGCATATATTGGTCATTGATTTTGTCTAGGAAAGCACTCAAAAGGCTTATCAAGATTGTCTGCTTCTGCCCAATTTTCCATAGCTCTCCTTGTCTTCCTGGTGCAAGTCAGACCCAAATAACACAACTTTAGGTTAAATGTTTTCTGAACATACTCTTTTATTTTTGGGTCGTACTCGATTAAAGTTGCCGAGCCATGAAAAGTCAAGTTAACCTTCATTGTTTTTTCGCATGTTGAAGACAAAAAGAAAGTAGAATACCAGTTGTCTTTAATAGGTCCTAGGGCATTTTTTGTACTGTCCCATATCTAAAATCAGTCAAGAGGGTTGTTTGAATGCCCAATTTGATCAAACCAGAATTTATTTAGTACTTCATGTTTGGGAACAAAATGAGTCTCCTTTAGTAAAGGGGAGAAGGGAGAGAAGGATATGTTGTTTCAAATGTATAGAGACATGTCTGTAAATATACATTTGCTCTATAAAAAATCCATGTACTGTACATGCACATGTATGTAAAACAGTTGACATCTTAATCATATAAATGTAAGTCACAAACAAAATACACTCAAAGCTGTCCTAGTGGCAACCTTTTTATAAAGGCCACAAGTCCAGAGCAGTCACCTACAAACTGTAATTTGTGTCCCTCTCGGAAGAAACAGGTGTTGTACATATACAACCTGTGCAGAGAGATTGTTCATCTACAGTGGCCACACTGGTTCTCTTTGGTGACCTCAATAGGCAGGTTTGACAGTATGCCTATCAAAGGACACCATAAACACCATTCAAGCCTTTCACTTTTATTCCTAATTAAAATGATCATTAATTATTGTTAATAATCTTTGTGTCTTTTCCCTCTTGATCCCTTTCCTCTGCAGGTCGTTATGCCCTCGTTGTTGCAGGTGACATTGCCGTCTATGCTACTGGCAATGCTAGACCCACAGGGGGCGCTGGAGCTGTCGCCATGCTGGTCGGTCCACACGCTCCCCTGGTTATTGAAAGAGGCAAGTGTTTTAGAATTTGTTTTTCGGTGTTACTATTGTTAATTTTGCATTGGATGGACATTTACGTGTAAGTAGGGGAGTCACTGAAGGGGGAGTGAAAAGTTACATGTTTTACTCCTGTACATGTAGCTCAAAATTACTTTTACAAAGTGAGCAGTATTTGCCAAATCTATGAAAGTTGTTGACCAAAAAATGCAAAGAGATGTAAAGATTAAATAGGGGAGGCGTGATGGCTCAGTGCTAGAGCAGTGGTCTCGAAACCAAGTTAATGCGCTAGTCAGTGCCCTTTGGTAAGGCATTGTTTCTCATTGCAAAGTCCCTTGATAAGAATTAAAGCAGTCAGTCCCCCGGTTGCTTACTGTACTTACAAGCACACACATGCCCTTTTTAGCAGTCAGGTAAAACAAACAAACCAACCAACTAATAGAATCGCTTCTGAAAAAATAATTGCATGTTTATGTTTATTATACGTCTATCAAGATAAACAAAAGGTACATTGTAGGAAAAATCATAAAATTCTTCATGAAATTCATCAAATGAATTGATGTCTTAGACTAAGATATATGTGTATGTACGCAATATTTGGGGAGGGTTCTCTGTCCAAAAGTGTTTCTTACAGTGTACATGTACTGACCATATCATTACCGCAAACAAATGTATCTGCCTTCAGTCAAAACGATTAAAAGATTAACAACAAACATACTCATTGCTTCTTGTTGTATACAGGTCTTCGAAGCACACACATGCAGCACGTGTACGACTTCTACAAGCCTGACATGTCTTCAGAATACCCCCGTGTGGATGGAAAGCTCTCCATCCAGTGCTACCTAGGTGCCCTAGACAAATGCTACGAGCGTTACATAGCAAAGGCAGAGGCTGCACTGCAGAAGGGTGAGTTCATACCTTAACCAGGGGGGTGTTTCACAAAGATCCTGAGTCGAACTTAACTCTAAGTTGGACTTAAAAATTATGGACAGCCATTGGAGTCTTAAAATGAAATATATTCAAAAGCAGAAATTCAAGTATTTTAGACTTTTTTATAAATTCCACATCCAGAACATGAAATCTCCTTGATGATAGAAAATATGAATGATTTGAATCAACATTTTATGCCTTTTAAAATAACTTTTACAAAACATTTTCAAAGATGCTAATGGCTTTCCATAATTTTTAAGTCTAACTTAGAGATAAGTTCAACTTAGGATCTTTGTGAAACGCCCCCCAGGACACCGTGCTATAGTTTGTAGTTTAAAGCCACACTGTCAAAACAATGCCTAATCAGTGACTATTGGTCTCCCATGATCCTCTTTTTCTTATGTTAATTGAGAGCTGAGTTAATGAAATAAACACCGGTCCAGTGACCTTGCATGGTGGTCTAATCCCTCCTATAAACTAGTACAGATAAGCTTTAAATCCATGGTTTGTTTGTCCAACGGATCACTGCATTTTGATATGATCTTGAGTTTGAATTGTCCAGTTGTGGATTAGGTAAGGTACGGTAAGGTATTTATTCATCAATATATCGCACCCAATGGCTGAATTGCATACATGATTTACAGATATTTGATTTAAAAAATAAAACACATCATAATTACAATTCGTTATTTAACAATAATTCGACAAAAAAACTCAGTAAAACTCGGAAGGGTTAAGAATTAACATAGGCCTTATACTGTTGCTGCTTCTTTTACAACCAATACATACATTCTGTAGCTTGTTTATGGCTTAAATCAAGATAATGTATTATCAAAACATAGTATTGTTATCAATAAAACATAAAAACAAAAAAAGACACTAATTTTGTGATTATCATATTTGATTCTGGGTTGGATCTGACCTTTGCCCTTTGCTCCAGGATATAGTTCGTCGTAGATTTTACGGTAAGGCTTGCAACTGGGATTAATAGAGGGTTAGGATTGTAGTTAAAGATTAATTTAAGCCTTGTTCAGATATGCACTGGCAAACTGTAGCCTTTAAAAATAATGATGATGGAAAGTGTAATAAGTTTCACATTTCCTATTTCAGAACATGGCTAAGTTAATATTTGTAGGACCTTTGTTGCTCACAGTTGCCATACATTTGCATGTGAAGAAACTGCAGCGTTTTTTGTGGTAGTTTAGTGCGCCGTATCTGGCCTAGCCTTTAGTATGTGCCATTGACTGTGGACTTCTTGTCGCCAGAGCATCCGTCATTTATTTGATTTTAAGATTGCTTAAAAAATTTCTTATGTATTATTATTATTATTTTTATTCTCACACAGTCGGTGAAGCAGGCAGGATAACTGTAGATTCCTTCGATGGGTTGTGCTTCCATTCCCCCTTCTGCAAGCTGGTCCAGAAGTCTCTAGCCAGGCTCGTACTCAACGACTTCCTCCGGGATCCTTCACCGGACACCTCAGAGGGCAGCAGATATGCCAACGTAGAAGCCTTTAGGTGAGGACCGGCAGAATTTTTTCTTCAAATTTTTAGAGCAACTTGTTTTTTAGAAGTGAAGATTGCCCTGAAAATCTAGCCGCACACTGCATGGGGTTTACTGATTTGGGCAATTTTATATTAATTTGATGTGCATTTATAATCGGGTTAAGGGCTGGTCACATGTCAACGGTTTGAAAATAAACTATAATTATTAAATCAGTCTATTAAAATGTATAAAGAAATGTAATGGGTCTGAAAAAATGAATGCTAAAGGCTGATTTGTATAAATGATAGCACAATACATTTTATACGTAGACAGATTTTCTCATTATCATCATCGAAACATAGATAAGTACCAGCCATTTAATCTACATTTTGCTTTTCCTTTGTTTTCTATGACTTAACATTGGATTCATTTTACTTAGAATATCATGAATGAAAATGAAAAATGATTACAACCTCTCCTTTGTTACAATATCCATATCTTTGATATCTGTGGTCTTTGATGATGACAGTTTTACCAGACAGCTAAAAAAGCATGTACTATATATGCTTGTAAGTGGGCAACAAGGGGAACCAATGGCTTTAAGTCCTCTCCAAGGGAATAGAACGAGGATCAGTGCCTAATACCAAAAAGGGCACAAGCATATTGACTCAGTTTTTAACCCGGGACCTACCGGTTATGAGACCACTGCCGAACTCAACCTCAGCTGTGGCCTAAATGAGATAATTTCTTCCTTAAACTTCTTCAACCTTTGGGCCTTTATCTTTTACAGGGATGTGAAATTAAAAGACACCTTCTTTGACAAGAACGTCGAGAAGGCATTCATGACTGCAAGCAAGGAGGTGTATCAACAGAAGACTCACCCGTCCCTCCGTCTAGCTAACCAAGTGGGCAATATGTACACCCCCTCTCTCTACGGTGGACTGGTCTCTTACTTAGCAAGGTGAGTACTGTTTGGGACTGATCCATTTTTTTTCTGGTTCGATGATGTTTCTTATGCCAAGCTACTGACTATTGGTATTGAGCATTGCATACATCGTTTAAGACACTTTATCTAGGCACACTTCATGCAGTATGTATATTTTGTAAATGTTGTGATTAAACTTTCGGTCTAGACATAACAATAGATTTATGTTTTATGTAACATGCTGAAGTTATGTTGAGACTTGTTAAATAAATGCTTCCTGGTATTTCTTTCGTTATTGATGACAATTTTACAGCAACCCAGATAGCCAGGGAACTTGGGAATTGTTTTTCTTAATAATTCTGTTCCTTAAAAACATGAAATTTGCTCAAAATCTGGCAGCAGAATGAATATTAATAGAGGTCCATTGCAGGTAACAAGGAGGCCTGACTCTTGTTAAGGAGACCCACGGGATGATGATGATAAGGATGATGATGAGGATGAGGATGAGGAGGAGGATGAGTAGGATGAGGATGAGGAGGATGAGGAGGATGATGATGATGATGAGGAGGATGATGAGGATGAGTAGGATGATGATGATGATGATGATGATGATGATGAGAATGAGGAGGAGGATGATGATGAAGAGGATGAGGAGGATGATAATGAGGAGGATGAGGAGGATGAAGATGAGGATGATGAGCATGAGGATGAGGATGATGATGATGAGAATGAGGAGGAGGATGATGATGAAGAGGATGAGGAGGATGATAATGAGGAGGATGAGGAGGATGAAGATGAGGATGATGAGCATGAGGATGAGGATGATGACGAGGATGATGAGGATAATGCTAATACAGTGAGGATGGAGGTTCATTACCGTTACGTTTTATCTCGTTACAGTGTACCTCTCGACCAACTACCAAACAAGCGGATCGCCCTCTTCTCCTACGGTTCCGGCATGGCCTCATCGCTCTACTCGATACGTGTGGTCAAGGATGCAAGCCCTGGCTCTCCCCTGGCCAAGGTGAGGAACAGTCTGAACGACCTGGAGGCTAGGCTGGAGAGCAGACGGTGTGTCAAACCAGGAGTCTTTGCAGATACCATGAAGCTCAGGGAGGACACACATCATTTAGGTAAGGGATTGGAGAACAGATGACTACTCTAACAGTGACATACACCAAATTAAATAGTGAAATGAACTTAGAAGACACTATTTACATTTTGACATACCGGTACTCTTTCTATAACTTTGTAGATGGTGTCTTTACTGCCTGAGACACTTATTTCTATATCACCTGAACTGTTTACAAACATGTTGAGAATCAGATTTAAATATCCCCTCCTACCTTGCACTCCCCCTCCTCCCCTCCCCCCCCCCCCCCCCACCTCCATCCAATGATCACTATTCCAGGCCATCACGATCTTTAAAAAAAAAAAAATCAATGCTCATTTTCATTCTTCGTTGAATGACAAGCTGGGATCACCAAGTACATTTTAACAACATCTTCATGTCTGTATACAATTCTGTCTCTTAGAAATGCACTTGGAGGCAGGATTTCACCACGAGGAGGAGGCATCCAGGATAAATCTTTGCCCCAAGTCACCATTGTCCATTGAACAGAAACAGTTTTGCTCTAAAGTTATAATCCTTGTATGGGCTTATTGTGATGTAAAACCTTTTCTGTTTGCCTCACTTTCCAGCTAAATACACCCCCCAGGGCAGTATAGAGGACCTGTTCCCCGGCACGTGGTACCTGACCTACGTAGACGAGATGCAGCGAAGACAGTACAACCGTAGCTCAGTCTCGCAGCAGCAGGCTGTAGATAGCCAACAGATCATCGAGGTAATACAGCCAATCAACTCTTCCTAGGGCTTGGCAAGTCCAAGGTACTTTGTTGGATAACAGACTTATGCTCTGGCGATAGTGGCTGTGGGGTTCCTCTTGTCAAAGATACGGGGTCAGGGTAATAATTGGGTTTGAATTAAGGTGTAGGGATAGTGTACTTAGTGGCACAAATTGTTTCAATGACATCCCCAAAACAAGAGGACTTGGGTTCTTGACCTATGTATACGAGATGCAGCAAAGTCAGTACAACCGTAGCTCAGTTAACCGTAGCTCAATTAACTGTTCCTTGACATTTACCAAGAAACTGGGTTTTTACAATAATGGGATAAATTTTCAAAATGAAGGTACCTTTGTATTACTGGACAAATGTGAAAAACCAAAAAATGTCCTAAAACCCTCCATCCGGCAGGCGGAGGGCGATGAGTTGTCCAAAAAAAAAGAACAAAAAAAAAGAAACCGGTTATTGTCACACTCTTTTTCAGTGGCCAGATGTGACAGATGTTTAAAAATTAAATCCGTTTCTGATGCAGACACACATAAGGTGGTCTGCAACTGGCCAGACAGATTTCAAACTAACTTGTTTCTTGAATAACCTGTTTCTTGTAATACAGGACAATATAATACTCTTAGTCTGAAACCATAGCAGCATTTGCTGTCTATGGCACTGAAATACATTGATACTTTGACTGTCGCATCACACAATGATATTGATACAAGCTTTGTATTATCATAAATCAATAGAGATAGACTATCAGCCCTGCTGTAATTGAGATGATAACCTGCAATTGACCCTAGATTGATAAAAGTACCATATCAACGTGAGTGTATTTCAAATTAGATTGAACCAGCTTATCTGGTGAGAAAGAGCTTTATTGTCTGGTAAATAGGTGTCAAAAGAACTTTTTGCCGAGAAAAAGACGGATAAAAGATTGATAGTATCAGAAATAGAAGAGAGGTTAAGCTCATGTCATGGAAAGGTCAGTAGTAGGCATTTCTGCAAGCCTTTTGATACAAAGGGACTTTCGAAGAATGAAATTTAACAGAGCCTGTAGAATGTTCTTAACCCCCTCCCCCCCCCCCCCTTTCTCTGCATTCATGTGAGGTTCTGTAACTGTGTGCATTGGTTATTGAAATGTGTAAACTTCATGGCCTAGTACATGATCTCAAAATGATTCTTAAACATGTTGGCTTTGCTAAAAGTAAAACCCACTTGTGATCAGGGTTTATGAAAAAAATTGTGAGTAATATAAAACTATTGATGTGATTAAGATCATTATTGTGATGGTGAGGATAGCAGCCATAGCCATGCTTCCTACAAAATTCTGTTTTAATCTAATGGTAATAAAATTAATTAAATATAAAGAACTATATAAATATAATCCTCTGAAGCTATGAAATTAATAATGCCCCTACAAAAAAAGAAGGAAAAGGAAATCGTATCAAATTCAGCAAATAATTACATCATGTACGTTATATTTAGTATGCTGAGAGGAAATCTTCCAGACAGAAATATTTTTATCAGATAATATTCTTGTAAGTTTCAATTTAAGCCTATCTTAATTTTATTTGTTTTTAACCAATTGTCATTATAATTTGTTTTGTTCTCTTTGTTCCAGGAGACGTTAAAGGAGTCTAAATCTGTGGAAGACATGGAGACAGCTGAGCAGGTCACTGTAAGCTAGGTCCAAACTCCTGGTAAACAAGGCTAAAACCCGTTGCTAGGGAGATATGACGGTATTTCAAAGGAATATCTGATCCAATCCTTGCAACAAGCCTGTACATTGTCTCACATATTTAGTTGTTGGTGGTGCCCCTGGGCTATGGGGTAGTAAAAAGAGAATGGAATTTGCGAAAATATCTGGCTCTTATTTCAGGTGGACGTTGTCATTTTCATTTCGCAAGATTCAGGCGTCGTGATTATGCAATAACGATTATCAAGGAGAGAAAGATTCATTAGGTACAGTCGTCGCTAGTCACCCACCCTTGCACATATATTTTCTACACTTTAGAACTGCCAGGTGTTTGTTCCTTATAAATGCGCAAGATTATTTCATATTTTGCCTCATCAGTATTATGCAAGGCCACAGTACAAGGAATTCATATTTATCCTATGATATATTTGTGCAAATTGAGCTGTATAATTATAGATGTATGTATATATGCACTCGCGTGGAGGCTACCCGAATCACATGATGATTGTAATGATAGTAACGTTTGTACAGCGCTTAATGCTACGTTTTTAAACGCTATACATCCTATGATCATTACCCTGGTCATTGGATGCAATTGCTAATCCACATATGCCCGTGCACATGCTCTGCTCCCTGGGGACTATGGTTGGGAGTTATTAAATGTAATGGAGCATCTTGGTATACGAGTAAGAAGGTAGGGAAAGAATGATGGATTGAGCAATTCACCCGTATCGCACCCTCATTAGATTGAATTAAAACTCAGAGAAAACTCACTTTTTGATCAATATGCCATTTTCGTAATGTAATCAAATTTAATGTGCAAATACAAATTATTTCATGCACCTCTTACGTATAATTGTATTCCAATAGTCAGAATGCAAATTGCATATATTACGTGTTGTAAGGTAGAGCAAGCCATAATGTTTGTCTTACCTAGCAACAAATATTGAATGCAATTTGAATTCTGACTATTGAGATATATTTATTTGTAACAGGTGAATGAAATAATTCATATCAAGGTGCTTCAGAAGGCCATATGCATGAATTTGGTTACATTACAAGAATGGCCTACCCAGTATTCACCCTCACTACACCCCCATAAGATGTAGGTGTGAAGAAAGGATCTTCCATAGGCTATAAGCCTCAAAGGCTGGACTTCACTATCAGATTGTGTGTTTATGATGATAAAATCATATAGTTAGGAGGGAAAAAAATGTACATTCTATGAAGTATACAAGCTTTAAAATATTTAAATGTGAGGTGCTGGTGATTATACACAAGCAGTGAATGTACCTTGATTTAGAAGCAGTTTGATTTTGTGAAAAGAAAGAATAAAGTACCAAGAAATGAATCGTGATGAAAATATTATTTGTCGTTCAAAGAATACAGGGTCACAATTATGAAAAAAAGACTTCCTACGGTACTGCAGCTGTATTGAAAATATGTGTACTCTAAAGCTTGTCCCAGTGGCCACCTCTCTATGAAGGCCACCTGTTTATTTTTTCAGTTGCAGATTTTATTGCTGTGGAAATAGAGAGAACAGAGAAAGATATGTATATCAAATGTGTTGATACATAAATGTTCTCAGTATTTAAATAGTATGGAACCCTGATTTAACTTCAATACAGTGCACTAAATTAATATTGATGAAATATGTCCTGTTAGAAATTTACATTTGGTCTTAAGTTATTTGATAAAAGCAGATTCTTTTTTAGTGTGCACGTAGGTAGCAGGAAGACATTCCCAAATGATGTACCGAATCGTATGTCATTATTATCATATGATTCCTATAGCGGTCAAAGCTCTCATTCAGGTACTTTTATGTTCAGCCATTTACCTAAAAAATGATATTCTCATATGGCATTCATCTATTACTTGACTGAAATTAACGGTACTGTACATGTATGACTGGATTGTGGTGTTCAACAAGGCTTTGCCCTTTCTAGATACATTAATTTTTTTTTTTAATTTCAGGGCCCTGTAGGCTATATGTAAACTTTTTGCATAATTTACATCTTGTGCATGCATTTGGACATTTTGATATTTTTGATTGGACAAAACATGAATATGAAACAGGACCATCAATAGGAAAATGTTTAACATTGCTTGTATGTATGTATGTATTTGCAATGCTGCTACCTTGTACCAATATTGTTTTGTAATGATAAGGAGCGCCCGGAGTGTCCAATCTGAATTCACTTTTATCATTATTCAAATGTTTCATTTCCACAATATCTTCAAATGTCATGGTTACCAAATCAAGCATATCAGGGTTTGTTTTTTAGCTGTCTGTTCTGTTTTGTCATAATTCAAGTATAAAGCTCATAGGAACGTATGGATATTATTTCTGAGCTGATAAATGTATTTGTATTTTGGGGGATGTTAATATATATATTAAGATTCAGGGTTCACTTCTGTTTTGTTTGCGTAATGCCTTGCATTTAACAGTTATCTTTGCCTTACTTCATTTATTTGACTATATTTTTGTTATATTCGATTTCATAAATGCAATGTGCTTTTATTTTAGCATCATTACTAACCTCTATGGATGCCCAGCTTTTGAGTTGGAACACCCAAAGAGAAAACAGATAGGATTTGATTTGGTGAATTCAAAATGGCTAACTGCTTGATTTATAGGGTACCCCAATTTGTGAGGTATACCAGTTATATCGAAATATTTACCTGAAGGAGTCGGAAGAAATAAACTAAATTATGTTGTAGGGTCACATTTATGCACAGTCCTTTCTCACTTGAATGCATTTGTAGAATTGTATTATGCATTAACTTTCCAAACTCTGAGAAAATTGAAATATGTGCATGCATTCAATATATGAAATGCCCATATCTATGCATGATAGGGTAAAACAAACAAAGAAACAAGCAAACATACAAACTTATGAACAAGTAAACTACATCGCACCAGCATATTTCTGAAAGTTATATATACATGTATGATGTATTATGAATAGAAAATTGTTTTTCTGATACACTGAATCTATGCCTGTTTGTTCAATATCATGGGCACAAAACTGTACCCCCTTTGGCTTCACTTTCATAGAAATGGAAGAATTTGTTTTTTCTTTACCTTGAATACATGGCAGTAATGATTGTATTTGATTCTGAATATAATACTTATTTTGAAAATGTCTGTATTTGTGCTGCAGGTGTATAAGTGATTGTCCAAGAAGTGGAATTCAATGCAGTTGTTTGCTTGTTCTTTCAAAGTCACTTAAAAAAGGGTTCTTTGCTTGATTAACATTCTCAAGGCTTTTGTGTGTGCAGCAAAGCAATCCCCAAATGCTGCAAAATGTGTTTTATCTTGAAATAGTGGTATTCTTTGTATATGCTACATCTGTATCAGTGTATGTTCCCTCACTCGTACTATGCATACTATATATGTCATTGTCATGTCATGTCATTGTATCTGATGTGGCCATCATATGCAGTCTGTCGAAAATCATGTCAGATATTAATTTTGAAAACCAAGTATTAGAATTCTACTCCAAGGCTCTGTCCAAGGCTTCTGGAATTGTGATAAAGTGACAAATTAGAGTGTGTGATTTCAACCTATTGATGAATAGCCTGTTAGAACAGCTTTACAAGACATATATGTATGTACTGCTAGAAATCAGACCTTGCAATGAATTTATGTAGCAAACCATAACCTTTGCCCCCAATATTGATAATAACCTGCAACAAATTGGATTGAGTAATGCTGTAAAAGACTAGATTTTGTCTTGCAAAATAGATATTAATATGTATGCTAGCATTTTTCATGTGGAAAGTATGCAACTAGCTTTACTACTGGTATATCCAAATAATGATTGTGTATTTCATTTGAATTGTGAAATGTATTGTGTATATCATTCAAAATAAATGAATATATGAGTAAAAATAAAATTAACAATGTGTGTCTTTCATTGCATTTGTTGTTGTTCTTGTAAGAATTAGGAGAGGTTCAGCAGTAATGTTTTGATGAGAACAGAAATTGGTATAAAGAAGTTCAGATAATAGAAGTTTGTCAGATTGCCAAATTTTCAGGCACATAATGCTCTTCCAAGCAGCAAGGAAAAGTCATTTGAAATATTTGCCAACAAGGCTCTCATATTCATTTTATCTATTGATTTATTTATTAATTAATGTATTTATTTCTTTCTTTTTGTTGGGGGTGGGTGGGGGGTCGGTTGTGGTCATACATAACCCCACCAAACACCTGGTTCAAAAAGAGAAAAATATGAGCAAAGAGCATTTGTATGTATTTGTAAATTTTTCCACGCATAATGTATCATCTAATAGTGAAACATGAAATATTGTTCACCTTATTAATCTTTACAAAATACAATTCCTACATTTAAACCGCAAATCCATTCATTTATCCAATACCCCCAACACCCCCCCCCCCATGACCCTTAACCAAAGTTTTAGACAGTGCTTCATGTACCCAGTACATGAAACGAAAGGGCTCCCTCTACTTACAGAAAGTTTATATGAATGCCCATAGTGACATCAAACAAAACTCCATTTCCAAATAGATTCTTGGTTTAGATATATATAGAAATAGAAACATGAAAATGTATTGCTTCTTTGTCTTCTCTAGTTCTTAAGGCAACCTTTGTTGTGATCATATTAATAGCATTCATTTTCCATTTCCCCCGTGTTATATATCTGCTATTTTTCTCGAACTACTTATTGCAGGTAAAATGTGAGCACGAAGTTTTGTTTTTATTTCATTCCCTTTAATCCTTGACATCTTTTAATCTATCTCTAAACAACTTGTATCAGCTAGAGATGATGCAAGCAAAGATTTTACTACTAAACTTCGTCATGTTTGTATCGTAAAACAACTCCTAAACTTTATTATTAGTTTCCGTTATCGATATATTAATTGGTAAATAATGTAAATACATCCTGCAGCAGATTATCATGTTAGCTGTCAAAGTTGTTTTCAAGGACTTTTATGATGCATTTACAAAAAATATTTCGACAAAGAGGTTTTTAAGTTGAACAGCGCCATCTGTAGCTTCCTATCATTAAACAAGGGAAAGAACAGACGAAAGTTAAGAAAAATACCCTGTTTTATCGTAACACTAACAGTGAAACCGTATTTAAAAACATCCCGCCGCGATGTTTGACAACATGTTGACCCTCACGGATCGCTTTTGAACCGGTAGCTTTCATGTATAGCTGCGAGTGGGATGGTATCACGTGATATTGTGAGGTATTCCCGTGTTGCTAGGGGGCTAGCCTGGTGTGTACTTCCGACATTTCATGCTGGCTGTATGTCGATAATCACCTGTAATAAATAGCGGGTACATGACTCGCGAACTGGTAATCTGTCAACCTAGATTTGGGAACAGATCCTCCGCGACTGGGAGAGGTATACTATGCGTGGGAGAGAGGGATAGAAAGGGGAATGGAGAGAGAGAGAGAGAGAGAAGGTGAGCGGATGAAGGAGAGAGAGAGAAGGTGAGCGGATGAAGGAGAGAGAAATATATGCAGAGAGAGAGAGAAAGGTAGGGGAGGGGAAGAGAGAGAGAGAGAGAGAGATAGATAAATGTATTAGATACTGAATACATTATTATATAGATTTACACGGGGCATTAACCCCTGTTAATTTTTGTTACGGCTGAGAATGGAAAACTTAGCACGCTAATAAATAGATTTTCAGAGATTGGAGATCTTTTTTTGAGCGAGAGAGAGAGTGAGAAAGAGAGAGAGTGAGAGAGAGAGAAAAAAAGGGTCCTTTAATGGGGGGGGGGGGGCAATGGAGAGAAAAGCGAACACACAGAAGTCTGCATGCATTGACCGAATTTTGAACGGCAACAAAATTGAAAGTTGATCTTATAAATGCTGCATCTCTTTCTTCGTGCCCTATATTAAGGACGAGGCTGTAAATGATCTATGGGTTGTAAAATGAACCCGGACAAGCAAGGCAAAGAGTGTTTCTAGTCCGACGCGAGATACGCTTAACTTGTTGCCAATGCACGTGCCGTGAGGAGGTAAAACAAAAGCGGTCGAATAATAAAATAAAATTAGCGCGAGAAGGGAAAATATGTCAATCCTAGTATTCATCCTGGGATTATTTTGTTTTCATCTAGAGTACAAAATGTCACTACGAAATGCCAAAAGTCGTCCGATCTTTCGGAACATTGATGTTTAAATCACGCACAAGGTTTTCGTATCTGATACGGATTTACGGTATTCCTGCATGTGCGCGGCGCAAACAATAAGTTAGCCAATAAAATGAGATCGTTATAATCGTACTTGTAATAATGATTATTACCGCCACGTTGAAAGTCGGTAGGCTGATCGATGACGTCATACAGATTATTAGGGCAACCTTGCATATTAAAGTTAATCAGCGTCGATCATACTTATGCTAGATTTGATAGGATGATCAAGTAGATAATAATATTCATCATAATACGAAAATAGAATCATTTAATCAATTGCACATTGCGTGTAAAATGAAATATTTGATTTGCGTCTTCATAGTAGGTGATTTCATTTATTCTTTTTATTTCTTTCTTCCTCATTATGGATAATCATCATAATCACCATCATCATCATCATCATCATCATCATCATCATCTTCATCATCACCATCATCATCATCATAATCATCATCATCGTTATCAGTCATCATTATGCTTTTGCATCCTAACTACCCTAAACATCAATATCATCAGCAGCAACAGCAGCAGCAGAATCATTACCATTATCATCACCATCGCCACCACCACCACTACCACCACCATCACCACCACCACCATCACCTTCGTCATCATTAGTTTTACCATCGAAGGGAGACACCGCTATTCCGAATAAATTGTACTATCGTTACCTCAATTATTCCCCATGTTCCCTATTCATTACCATAATAATAATAATTACGATAAATGTTCATTATCATCACCACCACCACCATAATTATCATCATCATCATCCTAATCATCATCATCACCATCATCATCATCATCATCATCATCATTAGCTTAATCTTCAAAGGATAACGCCGCTATTAACCAATACTACCATCATTATCCTGATTACCTCCTATGTTTCTCATTCATCACCGAAACACCAAACAGACATTCGATTGCTTCTCAATGACTTATTAGCCGAGGCATTCTCCTCAGCTCTCCCAGTTCCACCCTCCAAGCCGTCCCGTTGTTTAATCCGGATTAATCTACATCTCCCAGCGAGAATCGCATCATTTTCTCTCCCCCGCATCTTTTCTTCGATTCTTCTCAACTCAAGATGGGTTCCTTCAGCGTGACACTTTCCGCCTCTCCTTTGTCACCCGCTATCCGTATATCCTGGGAAATGACAATTGACTTCCTACCATTGACGCTTTTCACCTCTTTTAAAATCTCTTTTAAGCATTGTGGTTTGGAAAGGAAACAGTGTGCTTTCTGGCACATCTTAATCATCCAGCGAGTGATTAAACGCTCCATCATAATTATAGACTCGACAAAGTTAGAAGGATTATCGTATCTATGAAACAAATTAACCGATTCTCACTTTGAGAGAATAGCCACGAGCATTAATTGGTTTGATTGCGTTTATTGTTTCAGTTAACATCACCAGGATTGATGTAAATGGAATCACCATTGTATTACACCTTCGCTATTAATCCGATCGCCATATTTTTGTCATTAATTATACCGAGTCAATGAACCCCTTCAAGTCGTACCGAGCGCCTTGTTTTTGTTGTAACATTCAAGTTGAGTTAATGTATCGTTGTTACTGCTAATCTCCTGAAAGGAAGAAAGGCGCTCTTTTTAAATAATTCCAGTCTCATCCATCATCCATCTTGAATTAATAACAAAATAAAACATTAAAAATATGTCGCAATGCAATGGTTAGCCTGGGTCAACCAAGTGAGGGGGGGGGGGTAGACTCTGATTAGGGGGTAGGGGCACCAGCCTTACTAGGTGAATGAAATGCAATTAAAAAAACAGATTATCAGCTAGGAGGGGTAAGGATGTATAGGGTCGTATCATTTTATTTCCAAGTTTCTTTTACCCCATCTCCCTTACCGTTTCTGTCTCCTTCTCCCCCCCCCCCCCCGTCGTATATAAAATATTTATGACATTGGGATTTATGTAGCAAAAAATAACTTTCAAGATTTTGTCTAAATTTAATCCAAATACCCACACACACACGCGCACATTCACTCTCTCTCTGTCTCTCTCTCTCTCTATATATCATTTTAAATATTATTCCGCCATTCGCATTCGACTTGGGGCACTTGCATCTTCGTTGCCTCCTGTAGCTACGCCGTGGGCGCCATAAATGGCTGAGTTCATGCAAATTATTAAATAGTATGAAATACCTATGCTCTAATCGCATAACAGCCCTCTAAGAGCTTACATTAACATAATAATAATATTATAATCGCATATTTTACCACGACAAAATGCCCGTAGAACATTTTACTTTACTATAGCAATAAAATGATTATTAACTCGTTTATAAATCTTCCTAAAAGACCAACGGCAATATTATATGCAACCAAAATGCACTTTCGCGAATACTCTGATACATGTATCATGCATCTTCATTTCCGCATGTCACATCTTAAGACCTCCTTGATGCCTCTTGTGAAATCGTTAATGAAATAATTCCCGTGATTTTCCAGCTTAAAGGTACTATGTCCCTTTTGCAGCCAACTTCAAATTCTGTAGAACTTTGCAAGAATTATGAATATGTCATGTATGTCCTATCTGTGAAATTTAAACGTTAGCAGTGTCCTCATATTCAAATTATGCAAGGAAACCCGTTTACTTGCTAGACTTCACTGTCAGACACTATTGAGTGACTGACTGGCTTTTTTTCTTCTTTGGTAATAACATACATGAAAAGAGTTGTAAAGGGTAAATGAGCATTTGTCTACATCAATAACCCACTTCTTGTAATGGCCAAGATTAAACTGATTGAATCTTTGCGCAGCATAAAACGTATGACCATTTGGTACAATTTTCTGAAAATCAAGACTATTACTTTTGGGCTCTATAGCCCTAAAGTCGATTTGACAACTAATAGTCGTTATTTTCCCACTTGAAGACATTTTCAAGCCCCACCTTTTTTAGGGAAGTTCTAAATTAGAATTATCTTTCAAATGTATTTGGAATTTAACTTTTTCATTTTTTTGGCCTGCAAATGGGACATAGTACCTTTAAAATATTTTTATTTTTATCAGCATGATCAGCTCTATCAATAGCTATGCATGCTCTGAATATTTCCTCGTTGTCTTTCTTGGGTCAAACAACATGTGCCTTTTTTGTGGTTATAAACATATTCATATCTGTCTCTTTGGGAGAGCGAAATACATGTATTAAAGATAAAGATAGATATGCAGAGATAAGCCTATACTCGAAAAAGTACAGATACTGCATGCATGAGGTCAAACGATTGCTCACGATACCATCTTTTGACCAGAGGATAAGGCCCAACTGACCGTCTGCGGGACAAGGGCCCGATGCTTTCATATATATATATAGACTGTCGCTCATAAAGGTGGAATATTTTAGTTTTATCCCAATTCATGGAATTATTTTAAAAATTATTTAAAAATAATAGATCTAGATAATAGTATACATTCTCAGATTTTATTGAATAATAATTTACCAATATGCGTTTTGCGGGACTGCTAAAGCTTATGTAGGCTACTACGCTTATTAACTAGGGGACTTACGCCCTCAAGTCATAAATGATAGTAATAAGGATTAATGCCCCACAAAAGGGCACTAATATAGCACATCGACACGGTTTTGATCCTGGGGCCTCACAGTTACGAGGCCATTGTTTTGTCACTGAACCATGACTGTACGCAGCGGGGGCTAGGGTAGGGGGCAGTTTCCATAAATAAAAAAACACACAGAAAATGCAATAAATTTTCAATCATTTATTGCATTTTACCCCGGTCCCCAACATAAAAAAATCCTCTGGACGGCCATGCATTATGGCTCAAGGCATGGGCACACAGAAGATTTTTTTATGTTGGGAACCGGGTAAAATGCAATAAATTATTGAAAATTTATTGCATTTTTTTATTTTTTATTTATTTATGGAAACTGCCCCCTACCCTAGCCCCCGCTGCGTACAGTCATGGTTCAGTGACAAAGCAATGGCCTCGTAACTGTGAGGCCCCAGGATCAAAACCGTGTCGATGTGCCATATTAGTGCCCTTTTGTGGGGCATTAATTCTCATTACTGTCATTAATGACTTAAGTGCATAGGTCCCCTAGTTGATAAGCATAGTAGCATACACATGCTTTAGAAGTCACGCAAAACACACATTGGCAAATTATTATTCAATACAATTTGAGAATGTATACTATTATCTACATCTATTATTTTTAAATAATTTTTAAAATAATTCCATAAATTGGGATAAAAAAAATATATTCCACCTTTATGAGCGACAGTATATATATATATATATATATATATATTTTTTTTTTTTTTTTTTTTGGGGGGGGGGGGGGATTGTTATATGAAAGAATATAGTGCCAATGTCTGGTAAATATGGATTTTCGTGATATACCCTATACAATATCACAATTAATAATTAATAGTTCAATTATTTGTACCAACTTTTGATGCCAGGTCTACCCACATCATTCTGCATGATTCCCAATTTGTCTCGTTCTGTCTCGTGAAACCTAGTTTACATCAACTTGTGTCATGCTTGGGTAATATTTTGGTTGAAAATATCTGCCCTTTTATATATAATATAAGGCCTATTAACTTGTTAGCTTGAAAAAAGTAGAGTGGGGAGAGAACAAGAGACAAGGAATAAGAATGGAATGAACATAATTGTAAACCTGTTCAGAAGTAGAAAGAGACAAAGAATTAGAGACAAAGAAAGACATATATTTTTAATTAAAGAGAGGAGAGAGAGAAAGAGAGAGAGACACACATATTTCTAGCTAAAATAGAGGAGAGGGAGAGAGAGAGGGGCAGATAGAGAGATAAAAAGACAGAGAGAGAGAGAGAGAAAGAGAGAGAGAGAAAGAAAGAGAGAGAGATGAAGGAAGAGAAAGAATGCAGGAGATAAACAGCAAAAACAGTGCACTATGATCGAATATGCTAACGAAGAGTATAAGTAAATAAAACAGGTCATAAGATTATTGCTTGACCCCATTTGATTTCGATAATTTGTTAAGATATGCACCACAACGTAAACTACTTCACCCCGGCTGTGTCTTCCGACAGCGTCCGTTATCCTTCCCCTTCAAAATATTTATGACAAGCCGTAATGACCGCCCTAGGCCTGGATAGCACTGATCACCACCTCTTTTATTTTTGACCATTCATTCTCAATTTTTTGAATACATTGACCCAAAATATTCACATTCAAACACCGCGATCATCGTATTAAGATGCTTTGGAGTTCGTGCGGCAGATTTCGCAAATTTGTTATGGATAGAAAGACGATTTCAGTATTAAGAATGCAGGAAGCTTCGAGGTATAGTCGAATTCGCTCATGATCTTTGAAAGTAAATTACCGGACAAAGGAGTACCATCTTGTCATCATGAATGCGATATCTGATTTTTGACAGGATGCAAGGTATTAAAGAAGCTTGATCCGGATTAAAGAAGAGACTCGCATTGAATATTATTTAACGCATAGGGATAGCGCTCAAATGATTTTGCATGAATATGAACTGTTCTATTTTCTTGAGAAAATATGATTTGTTCACAAAAAGCGATATTTCAAGTGCAATCTCTGTGAGTTAAACAACTGTTTTTTATTTTTGTTTGGGTAAACATAATGATGGAAGTAAATCACACAAATAACCAACATTTCGATAAACGGTAGAATAAGTATTATTGTCATAGGCCTATTCATAACCACAATGATTTTTGAAGCAAACAAAAACTTGTACTTGGTAGATATTTTAGTATTCTATGTGGATTTATACTATATAGCAAATGATGCTTTCTATACCATGATGCGAAAATACACTGTATGTTTTCTGATTGCAGAATGAGGTCCAAATTTTAGTATTCAGCTCAACTTCATTTTTAATATCAAAAGCTCACAGAGATTATGTCAAAAATGATACCTATTTCTTTCATATCTGACTTTTTCTATTTTTGGTTGTTGCTTTTCCAGTGTCTAATGTAAGATTGAATCGATTCATCAATAAGGAATTCATTTCAATAAAGATAAATACGCAACTATATGCTCAAAGAAAGTTGCAAAACTATCTTTTCTGGTTTCATGCTTTTCCTTCCTACGTTAGCAAACAACGGCGTGTTGCTATTTCGTCTTTAGAATCATTGACATTTCAAGTTGTCAAGTTGACATTTTTATAAAAAAATGAAAACGAAAAAATCTGAGGAACAAAAACAAAACTTCAAGCAAGTTTAAGAAAGGGATATATATTAATTGAAAAGTAAGAAAAGAGAACATCTAATGGCGTTTTCAAGTACGAATCCTAATGCCAAGAGCGGCAGAAGCATTACAACACGATTCATATAAAAACGTCATGAAAAACGCTAAATTAGATTAAGCAAATACGCCGTGTGGAATATTAGTCAACAAACATGACATGTTGGTGCTCTCAGCAACAATTCTTGTCCGAGAATTGAAAACAAGAATGCTTTTCCGCCTGAGAAATGTTTAATTTGTGTTTTTCTCGAGGGCAGATACCGGTGCTATATAGGGAAAAGATCAAGAGAGAAAGAGAGAGAGAGAGAGAGAGAGAGAGAGAGAGAGAGGAGGTGGGAAGGGGAGACAATGAGAAAGAGATCTGTGATTGAAAGACAACATGAACGGTGCAACTTGCAGGTTTTCTTTTCTATTAACATTTATTTTGCCAAAAAGTTTTGTAGGTTCAGTATCAACAAGAACAATTTTTGAAGCAAAATAAAAAGAATGCTATGTTACTTGTGAATCTCCTTTAAGATAAGTTCTTGTTGGATAACGGATATCAAGACAATATATATTTTTTGTTCGTGACGCTTGAAAAGTTATGAATTTTAGTCTATTATCATAATGAAAAATAAATACAGTAAACAACTAAACTATACAAAATTATTAGTCAAAATGTATATTCCACCCTAGCTCTCCACCTCTTTCTTTCTCTCTTATTTTTTCTATTTATCGTGGCATGCCCCTCTCTCTCCCACTCTCTCTCTCTCTCTTACTATCTCTCATTTCCTCCAAAAACCCGCTGTCTTTACCCCATTTTTTTCTCGCCTTTGAAATCAAAATCACAAAGACAGAAATTTGACATAAAGGTTAGAATGGCATGTTAAATCAAGCGCTTTCTCCCCATTCCTCCTCTTTTCATCACGCTTCTTTCTACCCTTCACTCCTCTTACCCCATTTTCTCCTTATCGAACCCCCTCCCCCCTCACCCCACAAAACATCACAAATCCGAATTTTGCAACAACAAAAAAAGGTTTAGAATGGGACATTAAACTACGCAATTTTCTCTCTCTCTTTTTGTCATCAAAGATTGACACCACGCGGGAAGACCATCGACTGCCGCTGGCCAACGCGCCCAAGATAAGAAGCATTAGTTGACTAGATACTTGGGAGCATTGTAATCAATCACCTTTGAGTGTGAGTTCGATGACGAGCGCGGCTGGTTTGTGCTTCGAGGGGCGCAGCGGTATTACAACAAAACTCCCTTTTTTGTTCTAGGGGAGGGGGGGGGGGGGGGGGAGACACATGTTGCACGGCGTAGTCCTTGTGAGTACAATCGAGGCCCCCGTTGAATATAACCACAAGGCAACTGAAGCGCATAAAATGAGATTTTACAGCAAACTTTGAGAATAATATTTACTACCATGTTTATGACATGCATTGACATTAAAATGCCATTTTTAATGAAATTTGAAGATAAGACTAAGTATTTAACTTCGAAGTTAAAAAGGAAGATAGAAGAAGCATTATAATTTTAAAAGTCCCCTTAGTTTGGTGTATGCTATTCCAGTATTTTCTTTATCAACAATCAATCTTTCAGTGGCCTTTCATCTGAAATTTCATATCAAAAATATATATATAGCGTGGTTACATTTAAGAAAATACAGAAACCACTAGCTATTGCTAGCACAAATTGATATTTCTTTCACCCCCCCCCCCCTCCTTAAGGCCCGGTCACACAGCCCTCCACGGGCGTATCGCGGCCGAATCACGGCCAAAAATTTCTGCCCGTGAAGCAGACGCTGTTGGACGCTTTTAGGTCGCGATAAAGACGCGATACAGCCGTACTTTACCCGTCGTTACACGCGGTAAGAAATTCACACGCGGTTGGCCGCGCGAAAAAGTTTTGGGCTGCCCAAACATTTAGACCGCGGGTAATCACGGGCGGTACACGTGGTACACACGCGGTAAAGACGCGGTACAGACGCGGAACGAACGTGCTAGGACGTGCTACGGCCGCGGTTAAGACGTGGTTACACGCGGAATTGGACGCAAAATTTTAGCGGATAATCGCGGGTGGAGCACGGTCATAGCACGTTTGTTCCGCGTCTGTACCGCGTTGTTATCACGTGCATTAGCGTGTGTACCGCGTGTAAGCGTGGTAGGCCGCGGTACCGCCGCGCTTCACCCGCGATAAGGACGCGGAACAGTCGCCGGCGTCTGTTCCGCGGGCATACCACGTGTAAACCGCGGGTAAGCCAATTTTGCACATTTTCCACCACGGGCAACCGCGGGCAAAAAAAAAATCGCGAAATTTTACCCGCGATACAGACGCGAAAGGCTGTGTGACCGGGCCTTAAATGTCCTACTTTACTGCTTCTAAGCGATTCTAAGTTGTTGTAAGGTTTCAGTAAAAAAAAAAAAAAAAAGAAAAGTGAGCTTTAAAGGTATTACAAAGTTTTGGGAAATTTTGAAAATGGATGGATAGTGAATCTTTACAATTTTGATATATTTTGATGCCCCTGTGGATGTATTAAAAGCACCAGAAATTTCAGCCCCTAAAACACTTCTGCTTTCGAGAAAAATTGAATATAAAGATTTACCGGTGCTCCCGGTAAATTTTGATAAATTTCAAAAAAAGCTCCTACGGCCGTACAATGGTAGCTGCGACCATGAAAATCTCAGAATATGTAGTTGTGGTATATAATTTCCGAACGGGAATATCTAATCGGTCGATTTTAGTCAATAAACATTGTTTCATGGCTTAATTAATATCTTGACCTTGAGAGGGAGCTATTCAACATAATGTGTTTATTATTTACAATTTCATAACTTTAGAGTCGATTTCGACCGCGACAACGATCACTGAATATTGTAGGATCGCATATGCTTCCAATATTTTCATTTGAACCAAATTCATGACCCCATACCAAAACTTTGTATTACCTTTAAATCCAGTTTGTCTAAACTTTGCATACCGACGTGAAAAAAATCCTGTGTTAATCCAAATCTTTATTGTCATAATATATAAGCTTACATTAGTAGAAATGGTAGTTTTTTTTTCACTTTCATTGAAACACAGTGTAAAAAAGGTATCGTTTTCTATAATCAGTCTCAACTACAATTGGGACCATTATGTTGTTAAGAAACACGATGAAAGACTTATGAATAAAACATTTGGTTTGAAGTTGTCCATTTTCTTCTCTCGCTCTGTCTATATCATTTTATTTAGAAAAAACACGATGTTATAATAGAGTTTTTTTTTCAGAATAAGCGTCAATTGAAAGTGCGATTTTAGGTTATTATGAGGCGCAACGAACGCCTTCTTAAAGGTTATCAATTCTGCCTTCAAATTTCTCTGATCTCTTTATCTACTATCTTTGTAAGATGTGAATCAATTATAATAATTTCCGATAATATTTCCTTTGAAATGAACAAAAGGATATTTTTTTTTAATCACGACATCATGTTTAAAAAACATAAACGAAAGCAAAAAGTTAATATCTGTCCAAATAATTCCTAAATTGTTTTCCATAACTATTCATAACCCCGATTTCAGTTGACACTTATTCTAGAAACAGGTATGATTATTAATTTTTGACATCCTGTTATAAACAAAATGAGATAAAGTCATACATCTTTATATCTCTCCCGTTGTATATAGAATGAATGACTTTGAAAAATTAATGTTAATTTTAATACAAGTCCTTCATTTTGTACATTGTCACTTACAACCCCAATTTCAGCTGACATTAATTTTTTGAAGAGATACAATTAGCAGTTTGCCTTCGTGCTGTAAACATCGTTAAGTTTCCCAATCAACACCTCCTTTTTAGAAAAATAACCTGGCTAATTAGCACTCATAAATATCACATGGAGGAGGACACATTTATATATACATTTCAAAATTCCTGCGGGCCGTCTTTTCCCGCGTTCGCTTCTTGCCGCGGTATAAATATTAATTCAACATTAGCGTCAAACCTCCTCCTCCTCCTCGTCGAAGTGTAACCAAACTTTGAGATGTAAGACTGAGTAAGCGAAACTTGTACCTATCCCCGGGTGAAAAATGTTTGATCAACGGGTTTCAGTAAATACTTACAGGCTCTGTAACGCCTCGTGTTTTTGCATGCTTTTAGCTGTGGACTTGGTTACATTGTACACCCAAGCCAAAGGGGTTTTTTCATGTCACGGAGCGCGGCCAGCCGCTGGCCCTTTTCATCTTGGAGAATGTTATTCTTCGTTTGTTGGAGGTGGAGGAGGCACATACGAGAAGGGCAGAGGCCTCGTTGATTTTTGTTTTGTTTTGGGGGTTTAAGCTGTGAGATCGTAGAAAGGTCGCCATCTTGACAAAACTTTTATTCGCTAAATTTCAGATGTTTGTCGTTGATTTCCGATGTTAACGTTACTGAAATTTGTGAAATCATTATAACATTATGAAACGCCTGCTGTCACCAAAGAATAAGGATACAAACCAGAGTTAATTGTAGACATGTGCTCTGTTAATAATGAGTGCGTATACAAGACGTATTTTGTAGAGAGTTAGGACTATAGTGTATAGGGTACGATAGGGTAAATTGTAAAAAAAAAATATATATAAATGTACGTCAAACAAAAAAACAAATAAACAAATACATGTACAGGTAGAAAGGCGAATAAAAGAGAGAGAGAGAGAAAGAGAAATAGAGAAGAGATAAATAGAGTGAAAAGAGAGAGAAAGAGAAAGAAAGAGAGAGAGAGAGGACAGAGAGAGAGAGAGAGAGAGATGCTTTTATCAAAATTAAAGTAAAGAGATACAATGAAGAGTCCATGATTGACATCGAGGGCGAAAAGAAAGAAATGCAAATTGGTTGAACTTATTCTGCGTCGCGTAATTAAGTTTAATTGTTTCTGATCGCGTACTTTTAGTCTAATCATTGTTGAATTGCAGTCGATTGTTTCGGTATCCTTTTCGTTTCCTTTCATGCACATCAATCTACCTGCTTAAGTTGTCTGTCTGATGTTCAGATCTAATTCGGAGACCTACATATCTTCGAGGGAAAGTCGGAGCTTGAGCTGATTTTCCTCTTTTATATCTAGGGCACCGCCAGTAAAAACAAAAACAAAAACAGATCACCCTTTTGAAACAACACTATATCTATAACATTACCACAGTAAGATTGTTTATCAATATTATACCAAACTTCTTTCACAGTGTTCTTTTAACGTTCCACTTTGAAAGGTCATCCATGGGATAGAGAGAGACAGAGACAGAGAGACATAGGGAGAGAGAAAGAGAGAGAGAGAGAGAGAACGAGAGAAAGAGTGAAAATAGATAAAGAGAGACATTTGACCATCTGAAGCATCATTAAAGAAACAAAAAGGAAAGATCTTCCCAGTGGAATGAGGAAACTGGCATCGGTTTCCCGGTCCGATGTGTAACTTAGTCGTCCGTCCATCTCGCATCTCGGTTGAATCGACCTAGAAGGGGTGTAAACAAACCAGCCTTCTTCACGCTGCTTCAAGTTATCTATCTCTCTCTCCCTTTCTCTCGCCCCTCTTCTTCTCCTGTTGGCGGCTCTCGTTACAGTGAAGAGGCGTAAACATTTGCCTCCCGCGCGTACACAGCTCGGTCATGGCACAATCGATCCTCCGGGCCAATCCATTACAAGTGTTTCATAATATTGTACAGAGGGTGTGCGTGTGTACATGTGCGTGTGTGTGCGTGTGTGCGCGTGTGGGTTAGTGTGTGCATCCTTGATTTTGTGCTTCGTGAATGTGTGTGTGTGTGTGTGTGTGTGTGTGCGCGCGCGCGCGTTCGTGATTGTGCGTGATTCGGGTGTGTGTGTGTGTGATGGCGGCATGGTAGGTGTGCGTGTGCGTGTGGGTGTGTGTGTGTGGGTGACTGGTGTTGTTACATCGTGACCGAGAGAATCGTATATCCCACTCCTGCCACTTCATGCCAGCACCGAATATCCCACTCCTGCCACTTCAATTAACGTCGGTGATGACACGTTCTTCTAAATCTTTAGACGGACACGTTATTAAGTGACCGTGTCATGTCAGTCTGGTCATCTATCTATCACACTCCCTTTCTTTGAGATACTCAGAAACATCGGCAATGTAGGCGAAGGCACTATATTAATTCCTCTCTCTCACTCTTTCGCTAGAAAAAAAAAGTTTGTTTAAAAGAATCAATTCATTTGTTCTTCTAGGTTTCATAACAGTGCCCCTGCGCTTACCTCACCAAGGTTGAATATAAATCTACACTGTAATACTTTCTGCCGTCAATATTCTTGCATAATTTACTTTGCTCCATTCTCGTTATTCCCCTCTAGATAGCGCAAAATGTCTACTTCTACTACTCCTTTATCTTTATCTTCTTCTTCTTGTACATTATCGTTACTCAGAGATTACAAAATATACAGACGTCAAAAATATTAGATACTCATTTGCAAGTGAGAACTCCCTGTTTTCCAGAAACTGTGTTCCATGCTTGAGCGCTGCCGTACCCACGGGAAACTCAAAACGGTGTGAAGCTAGGTCTACGCATATAGCCATTTACCGGCTGCCAGAAGAATTAAACAAACTGTTACAATTCCAAATAACCCACACAAAACCGACTCGTATGTCCCTTTCCGATGCGAGAGTGGGAATCAAACACTGCTCCGAGTTGGTTTTCCCCTTCGTGTGCTTGTCACAATCTTGTCAACATCGTGGCCGTCACGGTACACCATGTATCGGTTGTGTCGAGCAAAGTGTAATCGATCGCCGCGATCGGGGGGTGCGTTGCCGCGTTTTGGGATTACGGTGAATGGATGAAATAGAGAGAGAGAGAGATGGGGAGGAGTACGAGGTGAAATAGAGGAGGAGTAGGATGAGAAGAAGAAGGAGAGGGAAGAAAAAGAAGAAAAGGAAAATGAGGAGAAGAATAGTGATGATGATGATAATGAGGACTAGTAGGCGAAATAAAGAAAGAGAATGAGGATGATGATGATGTAGGAGAAGGTGGCGATTAAAGGGAGGACCAAGATTCGGAATATATTATATCAACAAGGTAGTGAAAGAGAACGAGAGAGAGAGAGAGAGAGAGAGAGAGAGAGAGAGAGAGAGAGAGAGGGAGATATAAAGGAGAGTGGATTGATGGTTGGGTTGTGTGACTAAAGTAGTTTATGCAAATCAAATAAATCACGAATCGGCCTTACCAAAAATATTATTAACGGTTAACGATATATATATATATAAGAGAAATGACGAAAACCATTATAACTTTCTTTTTCATCAACAACAGTACTCCAAATTGATGACTGATTTACTGGATGTTAAAAACTTTCTCTTTTTTACAACTCGTGTAATAGTTTTCTTTTATTCCGAATGCTTGTTTAGTTGTTTGCATGTTGGACAATTTGCCCTTCTGTCTCACGCCGTGCAAAATGTACTAGTGACAACATTGGTGAATATACTGCGGAAATTTAATGATGAGATTGTTTAAAGATCACTTGATGAATTATTACTAAAACATGAGTCTATCCATCAATTAACATGATGAAGAGTTGAATAAAATGAGCATGGCTTATATGGATATATATTTCTCGAATAAAGCTGTGGTTTCATATACAACAGGATTGTTTTTAAGTCTATACATCAATTTCGACTAACAATTAACCCTAACAATGTGACACAGAGAAGAATCCAACTTACAATTATCAATGTTATTGGTGTATCTCTTTCTTCATATTGTCTTCCTGGGGTACATAGACACTGCATAATATTTATTTCTTAAATTATAATTATTGCCTAATATATAGAAGAGGGAAACACAAATTAATGTTATAAAATGATTACTCGTCAAAAAGTATAAAACATTAACGCTTTTATTTGAAAATATTAACGGTAAGACAACGCTGGCATCTGTTTGCACTTCAAATGACAACGTTTTTTATTGTCCTGAATGAAATTTCATATTGGCTTAATGGTTCGTCATCTGAATTTTTTTGAGGAATGTGTCATTTTGGAGTATTGCTTATTTTCTCTGTATCGTTCCAAGTTTATTTTGACAGCATTCATCAATACAATCTTTACAAAATACTACTTGATCTTTCCAAAATTATAGTTTTTAATTGAGTATAGATTGGCATGTGTCCCACCATGTACACACTTGATACAAATTCTTTAGACGAGAATGTAACAACACAATGTTGCAGCTTTTTTCACCTGATTTTGTCGTATAAAATGTAGACAAATTAGTCCTTTGTAACTGTTTCATGCTCTTATAAAGCGATAATTTGGATTTATACTAAGGCCACACACACATTATCACGTTCAACGCTGGATACAATTTTAAAAAATCTAGGTTTGCATTGCAGGCACCTAAACCCTTAGGCGCAACAAAATGATCTTGTTGGCTGGAGGTAGTATACCAAATCATCATAAAGTGGACGATACGATCGCAACTTAAAGTACAAGTCCACTCCAAAAAATAACTTCCTTTGAATACAATCAAAAAAAGTTTGAGCAAAATCGAATAACTAATAAGATAGTTATGAGTTTTTTGAAAAAGTATGTAAAACTATGGAACAATGAAAATCACTACACAAATTGCCAATTTGGTTATCAGTTTGTGACGTCATGTCCTCACTATTTATCAATTGCTTTATATAGTTTAATCCCATTAATTTCCCTTTTTATCCCCCAAAACTTGATTCCCCCATACCTTTGCCCAGGTTATATGATTTGTATCATATTGCGTGCATGAAATTTCACAAAATCTTCAATGAACTTTGAAGAATAATATTTTCTGAATATTGTATATTCAAAATTATTGATTTTTATTTAAATAGTTTATCAAAATTCACATTTTTCATGATTAACTAGAAAAAAATTACTCTATATTACTGCATCCACACAAAAACATATTACTATCAATCTAACTTGGATGCTGGTGTGAAAAAATAAGATTCTTAGTGGGGAAATAGGAAATTTGTATTATCAATATAAAGAAAATAATTGGTGGATAGTGAGGACATGACGTCACAGACTGATGAATGAGTTCCCAATTTGTCTTGTGCTTTTCATTGTTCCATAGTTTTACATACTTTTTCAAAAATTCATAACTTTGTTATTAATTATCCGATTTTGCTCAAACTTATTTAGATTTGTTTTCCTGATTTTTCTGCTTCTATTGAAAGTAAGTTATTTTGGAGTGTACTTGTCCTTTAAGGCAATTACCATGATCGCAATGTCTATCACCTATCGAAATATGTGAGATATTGCGTAATTTAAATACGATTGCCATGGAATATACAACAAGGTACTGAAATTAGTTTCGACTTTATTTATTTAATGTCTTTGAGGTCGTGTTTGAAATAGACCAAGATACAGCTTCCAAATGATGGAGATATGTATTAGTATCCGGATATATGCTTCCGAATTGAAAATAAAAATTAACCAGTTGAACATTCCACAGAAAAAGGATTACACTTTTACTTCCTTCTACGATAAAAGAGATATAACATTACCTAGTCAAACAGGACATACCATTACATGGATGACTAATGATTGTAAGTCGTAACTAACCGTCACTTGTATTTTTAACGATTCCTTTACTATTCGTTTGAACATAATAGGCGACAAGCGGATACTTATCATAGCCATGATTCTGACACATAATTGACATTAAGAGGCGCGATAGCTCAGTCGGTAGAGCAGTAGTCTCGTAATCCGGTGACCCGGGTTCGAAACCAAGGCGATGCGCTAGTGCTTCTTGGTAAGGCATTAATCCTCATTACCAGGTCCCTCGGAGAGGACCTAAAGCCGTCGGCCGTCTGATTGCTCACCTACAAGCATTTATGCTTTCTTAGCAGTCTGGTGAAATAACCACCACCTTTATCAATTCTGTTCTCACTATTTCTTGTCCGATGTTTTTGGCAAACCAAACCCATAAACTGGCAGGGTCCTCCTTTCAAGCGATGGTGCTTTCAAAGGACATCTCTCCGTCATCACATCTTGTTCTCTGACCAGATTGTTCAAAGGGTTACCATGAAAACGCTGCAACACGGTCTCATCTCTGTTAATCTCCCCTTGATCGCGTATAAAATTCATGATCGACTTCGGATCGCAGTTGCGCTCGTCGTCTGTCTGATTGACATCCAATCGTATGTCGGATTGTGAAAGTGGCTCGCTTTTTGATCGTCTCAGTGCTAAAATTCTACGATTTACGGCAACGATTTTCCCTTGCAAACCTATCCAAGCATATCCACCAGGAAGGGGTTGTGTGTAAACTTTGCTTTTGGCGGGCTGCCAGATTTTTGTTTTAATGTCGGCAGAAGGAATTATTCCAAGCACTTTCTTCTGATTTAATTCCGATGAGGTGATACTTTTGGTCTGATGTTGCGAACGACGACATCTTTCGGAGTTTGTAGATCTACATTTGTCAAGTTTCAGTAATTCCTGGTCAAGATCTGTATCGTATGTTTCAATTGTCTCACATGAATCCTGATGACGTAATAGTTCCACTTTCCCATCGACTTGCATAGTCCTAGCTTTGCGACGTTTGTCCATCCAAGTCAACTCGTCTTGCAGTTCTTTGATCCGGTTATCGATATCGACGCGGCGATTCGTTCCTTCGTAACACCTCCCAAATATCATCTTAACTTGCGATCTCTTTTGGACCGACATCGCTCGTCCAGTCGACATCATTGTCATCGCTGACCTCGTACTGCCGGCACTCGTCAGTATATCATTCCGACCAGGGTTCAAAAAGCGGGAGTTAAAGCCGTTCAGAGTACTCCTCGAATTACTCCGCTGTATTTTCGAATTTCTGCCAAGCTTTTCATTTGATCTGTTTACTCCCGTATATCCATTTACGACCGATCCAGATCGGCTGTCGATTTCGGGTATAGTTTCGATATAACCGCCATATTTTCTGTCGCTATATTTTGGCTTTCGGCTAGGTACTCTAACCGAAATCTCGTTGAATTCAATTTCGGATTCTCTGTCGTTTTCGTCCAAAGCTATGCCAACATCCAAAGAAGCACGATATGGAGTTCCATTACTGTCTAATCCAGCCGTATTCGATATCGGTGACGATACACCACGATATTCGTTGCCATCGTCCATGCCATTCCTAGTGTTGGTGGGAGCACGAGCAACAGAGACGTCACTCGATCGTCGAGAAGACGGAGATCGACGACCAAACTTTTTGAACAAGTTACTGCCATTATCTACCAGTAAATTTGACGGAGTATTCCCGACTGCGGATCGACGTCGGCGGCTGTTCGGCGATGATATTTTCCTGCTTCTCGATTTCCGCCCATGAAGCTTAGATCCAGTGGTTAGCTCTTGGTTCTGGTCTGAAGCGGCGACGTCAACCACGGGTGGGCGATATGACTTGGAGCTCTGCGCCGACTTCGCTTTAAATATCTCGTCGAGACGGTGATGATAACCCCGCGACCCCGTGACTCGTTGAGGCGACGGTGGCGAGGTGTAACGTAAACTCGGCAGCGATTGATTACCGTTCAAGTGTTTGTTTGCTTTGCTAAAACAACTCTGATCGATCTCTGCGCATGTCCTCGCATCAGGTGACTCATTCTCCGGCAGAGCTAGTTTATCCCTCAGCTCATCACTGATTAGTTTGGAAGTCAGGGCATCGCGCCTTTTTAAGCTTTGCAAGTTCTTGCCGCATCTGGCACCGCATTCGAGAAGAAACGATGCAGCATCTAGAAAATTCTCATCCAAACATAAATCAAGAACTGTCTTCCCTTTTCCATTTTCTGTATCTAACGTTGATCCATGAACCAAGCAATAGCCTACAAGGTCTTCGACGATTTCCATACAACCTGCTCGAGCTGCATGATGCAACGCTGTATAGCCGTCATCGTCTCCGTGGTTGATGTCGAAAGGATGACCGGCAGGCACCTTTTCAAGCAAGACTTTAATCAGCGATGTTTTCTTCCCTATACAGGCGTGCATCAACGCGGTCTTCCCGTGATCATCAACGATATCCACTCTCGCTCCATGACGAAGAAGCATCTTCGCCGCCGTCAATGAAAAAACGCCATCGTCGATGAGAGCGCTGACGATGAGGGGAGTGTACCCGGATGCGTCTTTATAATCGACAGAAAGTCGATCGGACGTCTTGAGAAGATATTTTAGGTGATTTAAGTGGCCTTGTATAATTGCCTTGTGCAATGACATCGCGACACTGAAATGAAAAATGAAATACAAAAGAAACAAAATGAAAATTCAAGATTTTTTTTTTCGAAACCTCGAAACTATTCGTCTTTCTAACAATAGGAAAGAAATAACGAAATAAACAAATGAAGAATATTCCCGTTTTTATCAACAGCTTTTGAAATGATAACTGTACGAATGATACATGTTAAGTCGAAATTGGGTCTTCCTAAAAGTGAAAAGTGTTTTAAAACGAATAAAGGTGATTTACTAATGAAGAATTTCATCCAAAGAAGATTGTCTTTCAACATTAAAACATCTTCTTTTGAAAAGAGTTCATTGCAATAAAGTCTGATTGTTTGGTCATATATCTAAGGATGTGAAGGTCGTAGATTCGAGCCTTGGCACAACACTGTTGTCCTTTTGTCGGATATTCATTTACAGTTGCCACTATCAACCCAGATGTATGAATGCGTATTCGACACGGTGCGGGCGGTGATTGTGATGGATGGGAGTCATTGCGTTATAGATCCGAGCGGGGACCCCATAATTTTCATTATTTATATTTTGATCATAATTATCAAGTGAACATTATGCTGTTGTATCAGCTGGTTTAATAAGGAAAAGGAAAGCTAACAAAGTGAGTTTTCCGCAATCGTACGTATTATGAGAAGAGAATGGAAAGTGCAACATGTTGATGATTATACTGATGAGGAAAACGATTTTGTACTGGAGTATATTCGTTATGGTAATCCAGAATCGGGATTTAGAATGGAATTGAAATTATTGCAAGTAAGAGGAGAGCTCGGGGAGGGAAATGATAGAGAGTGAGAGGTAGAAACAATGACATGAAAAAGAGGGGAATAGAAAGAAAGTAATAAATATAAAGAGTTTAGAAAGAAAGACATAGAAAATGAGTAAAGGGGGTTACAGAAAATAAAAAGTCATAAGCCATGGTTGTGAAATTAACAGCTTTAAAAGAGCGAGTTTCGAATGGAGGAAAAAGAAGGAAATGAAAAAAGAGAAATACGTTTTAGAAAGTGAGAGAGAAAGATAGAGAGAGAGAGAGAGAGAGAGAGAGAGAGAGAGAGAGAGGATAGAGTGAAGCAAAACAAGCAAGCAAAAGAAAAAAGATATACATTGATATGGATAGGAAAAGGATGTTTGAATAGACTTATAAGATTTACACTGATATTGATTTGTAATGCAAATGAGTGGAATTTCGAAAACAGTAAAACTGCAAGAAAAGGATAAAGATGTAAATCATAGAAGTATAAAAAAGGGATGAAATACAGGTTAAGAACCGATTATTAGGGATATAATACAAAACTATATATTCGATATTGTTTGGCAGGGAAAATATTCTACTTTCACAGATTAACTAGGTTTTGTTTTTGATAGTCTGACGACCCTTCTCCTTATCAGGGATGCAAAATCGTCCGGTAATCCGTTTTTCCATTTTTTGCCATAATATCATGCGGCGCATCTCCTGTTGATCCGAAATGAACAAAACTTTATACCCAAACCATTGCATGTCTAAGATTTGAAGAAGGATAAAGATTCGTTTTAGTTTGGCAGGGCCAATATTCCACTTCCAAAGATTAACTCGGTTTTGTCTTCGAGAGTCTAACTACTCTTTTCCCTATCGGAGATGCAAAATCGTCCTGTACTCCATCTTTTCCATTTTTGCCATAATTTCATACGGCACATATCTTGTTGATCTGAAATGTACGACGTTTTAAGCCTTTTTATCTTGACTGTGTAGCCCAGTTTTTGTTTTAAGCCCTGGTATTAACCTAACGTGAAGGAATAAATCTGTCTCTTCGCCCCCTGGCCCGGCGATCTTGAATAATCAGATCTTGTATCTACCCAGGCCCCAGGATTTAAAAGGAGAATACCTGCCTCTGCTGTCCTCACACAAAGACGTTTGAGGTGCGACCAAAGGATCATCTTTATGATATGGAATAATAATGACTATCATGATGATGATGCTACTTATGATGGTGATGATTGTGGTGATGATAATGATGATGATACTACTGATGATGGTGGCGATGATGGTGATGATGGTAATGATGGTGATGATGGTGGTGGTGATGATGATGATGCTACTTTATGATGATGATGATGGTGATGATGATGTTAGTGATAACGATGATCATGATGATGATGCTACTTATGATGGTGGTATTAGTGATGATAAAGACGATGATTATTATGAATATCATGATTATGGGATAGAGACAGTATTTGACGTAACCTTTTTGTTTAACACAATGCTGGATTGAATCATTTTGCGTTTATAATTAAAATTGATCGAGTATAGTTCTTCGGCAATCTCTCTGCTTATATAATATACCGTTCCCATCATTAAAATCATCTGTATCAAGGGATAAAGAGGATAGCTATCATGGTGATGGTGATGACTACAAGAATAAACGATGCTGATGATACTGCACATAATTCATGAAAGCTTTATCCACCTCTTATAGTTTCTTATGAAAACGCAAGGAATCAGAAGAAAATTAAGGGGAAACGTAAAAAACGAACCGAAAACGGCTTTTGACACAGCTTTATTCCTTTTCCTTTTCACGATAAGTGTTTGTCACGCCATTTCCTTTCCCTTCTATTGCCGCCACTCTTTTCTGTGCAATAGCGACCTCTTCAATTCAATGCCTGGTTATCAATCCAATAATTTGTCTTATTTCCACTGCCCCGTAGGCAGGTTAAGTTATTTTTCTACCCTTCATAATGAGTTGCCAACTTTGAATCATATCCATTGCTCGTATTAACTTTCCTCGTATACTTTATGAAATGCTAAACAATTAAATAATAATATTAGCGATTATAGTAATGATAACATTAAAGATAATTATAATGATAATGATCATACTAATGATAATAATAATATATGAGATTTTTAAGATGCTGAATCCACATGAAATCATATGCTCAAGGCGCACTTGCGAAACGAAAACATGTGCATTATAAACAAAGGGGTGAAATTATTGAAGATAGAACATAAAATTAATGATTGTGAGAAACAATTAATCAAATGCTGGAATGAAAAAAATGAAATTATAAAAACATTAAATATTCAATGTCTCGCACTTGTGTTTTGTGGGTTCATTCAGTGTTCGTATTAGCTTCCCTTTAATTTTTTTTAATTTTCACTCATACTTGTTAACAATGTAGTAAATCAATGTCAGTCGTTAATCAAGATACGATTGCAGTCATATTTGGGGATACGGACAAACACTATAATTAATTAATATGTGAACTATACCGTGTAAGAACTTGGCAGGTGTTACATAAGTATTAAAAAAAAAACGTACAACGTAGTCGGTTGTTTTTTCATCACTTCGAAGAAAGACAAGCTTTCCAACCTTTAAAAAAACAACTTTCTTTTATTAACTAAAATGAAATGAATTTAAGAATTCGTTTAAAAACATTATAGACCATTTAAAGTAAAGACAAAGAAATACATATTGCTGGATATATTTGTATAGAGAAAGAGAATTGAAGAAGGAGAGAAATAGAGAGAGAGAGACGGCAATTCTGGCATACGCTTGGATATTGGATTGAGGGTACTCTTTAATGATCACACACGTAATACACACGCACACACACACATCGAGAGACATAGAAAGCGCATGAAACGGAGAGAGAGAGAGAGAGAGAGGGCGAAATAAAGAAGGAGAGAGAGTGTGTATGTGTGTGTGTTAGTGTGCGTGTGCGTGGGTATTCGGATTAAATTTAGACAAAAATCTTGAAAGTTATTTTTTGCTACATAAATCCCAATGTCATGAATATTTTATATACGACATACATATAATTTCCATATCTAAAAAGATATCTTTAGGAACAAAAATAGAAAAAATGCATTGATCAATATCCCTTTCCTCTACCCTTCTCCAAACAATGCCAGATAAGTTCTCGAGTTAACGAAGTCAATGGTGCCAATGGACAAGCGTTGCAACTGAAGGGTCAATAACATGACGCGATGAGCCGCTATCAATTTCTCGAGTAGTTTATTCAAACGGCATCTCTATTAGAAAGAGAGGGAGAGAGAGAGAGAGAGAGAGAGAGAGAGAGGGGGGGGGGGGAGAAATTAAAGATACGAGAGAAAAGGCAAAGGAAAATAATATATCCTTTGCATGATCGAGAAAGACAACAAATGCAGGCGATAAGAGCCTCGAAATGAGACCTGATAGTAACACAATTCCTTCCCGCCACTTGGAGGCGCGGTACGAGAGTATAATGACACGCAGCGATCTGTCACTGCTGACCGGTTCATGATAAAACAAGATGGACATTGGCCGGACACTGTGACCCATTTGAATGCAAAAGAGCCCATCACAGCGAAACCGATACCGGTGACATCGATACTGCTGTCGAATGATCGCCTGATCATCTGCCCAATTTATACAGAGCGGACGAATATTTGGGTATCAATGAGAAAAGGAGGTGAAACTTTGGCCTTAGAACGAGAAGGGTTATTATTACCCCGACTGGACATTGGTATTCCTAAGAAAGCATAAGAGGAACAGGGGCAAGAAAGTCATCCGCTGTATATTTCTCTACCTGACTGTGTCAAAGCGATTCTGCTATGTCAGAACATATTTGAGATATCAATGCTTAGTATGACAGGAAGACGGAATAAAATTTTCACATGAGTCTCATAATATGAATCATGATATCCAGGTGCCTGTAGCCTTTAAACCAAAAGGAGGCTAAAACAAAATCTCCTCTTAATTCCCGAAAATCATATTTAAGGTGATTGGTAGTTGCCACGAAAAGTAAAATTTACAACAAGACATGATAAATAGGCTGGTTTCTTCAAAAGTGATTCCTGTTTTTAAAATATGTGTTGCTTTTTTGCTTTAAAATGACATTCACTAAAAGTTGGACAATTTCATATTGGCGCGTAAAACGAGAAATTGAACAAGGCCCTACTACTTTTGAAGAATGAAAAGTAATTTCCTTTCCAGTGTTACAGGTGTCAGAAGTAGATCAATAGGTTTTAAAGGCCCACTGCACTACTTGTAGCTACTTGCGCCCTCTATATAACAAATAATGCCTAATCGGTGACCATTGGTCTCCCATGATCCTCTTTTTCTTATGTTAACTGAGAGCTGAGTTGATGAGATAACCACCTGTCCAGTGACCTTGCAGGGCGCTCTAATCCCTCCTATAAACGATGGCAGATAAGCTTTAAATTATTTCATGACTAGAAATGGATGGGCTGGGAAGTACAAAAAATGCATGAAATACATAATTTCCCCTTATACTCACAATTTTATTTGAGAGATATTGGTATTCATTGCATTTGAGAGGAATATAACGAATGTGTTTTTATCAGGACAATAATTGAACATTTTCAATAAAATTACAAAGTTCGTGATAAGAGGAAGGGAGTGTGTTTGCATCTGTTTCAGAAAGTGGAGAATAATACATTTGGAGGTTGAAACAATGCATTAAATAGTGAATCATTCTGTTACCCATACGCTATGGAAATCGAAAGTTGTTTTTGACACTCTGTTTGGGTGAAAACAAATCAGTATTTCCTTCTGTGGTCGATTCTGTCCGCAGAGGAAGAATTAATGAGTTTTCTATACGTCCATGTTCAAGTACTCGCCCATACCCAGGACGCCGGTGGGGTCGGAAAGGTTAATCATGTATTGCGTTGAAAGTGACATAAAAATCGTTACAACCGTCTCCCTACGTTTGTCAAACGCCACGCGCATGTTGACGTCTTTGTCAAGTTGATTCCGATTTTTCCTGTGGTGTTTGACGAGGTCCCAGGAAGAGGCTCATCAAATTGTCTTCATAATAAGGCATGCCAGCCACTTGCGGACACCTCCTAGTCGTGTCCACCAATCTTCAACATCTTAATCATCCTCTTTAGCTCTCTATTCCAACCTCTTCTCCCCTTGTCTTCTTTTGACGTTCGATTGGGCGCGAGTTTGTCTTAGGTGCATACACAACGATCACTTGAAGCCGGTGAGAGCGTAAATGTTTATGATGCGGTTTTGGGTGAAGACGGCCCACGCCGCGGTACGGCTTGGCGAGATTGACAGCTCGTGTCCAAGTCCGAGGGTTCGGAGAGCGAGGGGGAGATTGACGTGAACGCGAGGGCAATGACGTCTTCATCAAGTGACTCACGAGAGATAGAAAATGCCCGGATGGTATTTCTATTCCAAATGCGAGAGTAGCATGTCGTTGACGTTGTGTGTTATCAATAATATTTTTCCATTATACATATTCTGTTGCCTTTCTCATCCCCTAACCAAAAGAAAAGAAGGAATTTCAATACCTGTGCATTCTAGGTATTGATCATCCGAAATCATTAAAGTACTTGACAGTTCATCCCAAATGATATTGTCAAGGAACTATTTCGTGGATGGGCAGAGGTTCTATAACAATATTGGAATTTCATGATACCTAAAATAGTCTCTGACTCTTGGAATCCATAATTTTCAAGATTAATTGCTACCTCATTATGCGCTCACAGGCATATACACTGTTTCCCCATAGATGTCATTTTTTTAAGTGCACGTTATTGATTCAAAATTCATACCAAACTAGCCCTTTCTTTCCTGAAGCTGAATCTATTGGATTCCACTGCAATTTCCTTGCATGATACTGAGTTTATTACAAATCAATATAGGTACCCGGTATAATTACATGGCAAACTACGAATCCCGCTGTAAAATCTGTTACCTCCTGCATATCAAGAAGAGAACGACAACATAATGATTCCATGGACAAAACAAACCCAAATGCTTTTGATACTTACCGAGGTATAGCTTCCGCTAAGGTCAAAGGTTGGACGGAAGTGGTCTCTGTTGTTTCTTCTGGGAGAAGTGCTTGATGAAGTTCTCTGATGCTCTTCTCTTGGAACCATTCAGATCTGGCTTCTTATCTCAGAATTTGTCATGAAGTCTTACTCCAAACAAAGTCACATTACCATGAAGCATGAAGGGACAAACATTGTTTACTCTATAGAATTTGTAGCGACTAATAAAGTGGACTTTAACTGTATTTCCGAGCCTGTTTCGTATTCATTTTTTTTAACTCGTAGTCACCGACCCATTACATTATCTTTTCCTATAATAACGACTTCACATTGGTGATCAGTGTCTTCGAAGGCTACGAGCCCTTTCCTCATTGCTCTTTCCTCCTCCTCCTCCCTCTCTTTAATGATTGTGATAGTCAAACTGTAGATTCCACCTCCTCGTATTTAACCTCCAGACGATATAAATGCTCATCTAGGAGCACCTGCTATACCCTCCAGTTCTTAAAGAAAGAATAACTCAAGCATCCCTTGATGACTGGGACTGTCTCAGAACCTTGCAAGGAATCAACGCCATCCAGGGTCAAGTCTGCGACTAATCAATTAGTCCCCCTTCACAACTGGAGAAGCCACAAATCTTCACAAAACAAATTTAACGACGAGGGAATTGAAAGTGTTCAGTAGACACCTGTAGAATGACTGTTTGCCCGCGAATAGAGCGAGGTGTTAATTTTTAACTGAATTTGTCGAGAAGAGAGTGTGAAAAAGGACTTGACCAGTAAAATGAGAAATTGTGGAACAGGTGGTAACGACTTCCGTTCTTTAGAACGGCTCTGCCAGGTTGCTATGGATAAGATGAAGTGCACGCATGGATGTTGCTTGGTCGTTGCCTTGGCAAAGGCCTTTATGATAACATTGACTTTAAAAGAACGCATGTGATACATTAAGACTCCCATCTATCGGATAGCCTGAGGACTATTCTTTTGTAATGATAAATTAGGGAAAAATCAATGTAAGCATTTTAAAGCTATTAGTATTATAGAACAGACAGTTATTTAAATTGCAATGTCAGAAAAACGACAAAGAAACTGCAGTTGATTGTATATTCGTAGCAAAAACATATTTGAGCTCTAATTGACACACACAACACATTTTATTTTAATACTTCATGAATGTCAGCGATAATGATGATTTTGGTTTATAGTTTGGTTTAAATTGAAAGAGAACTTTGATAGAATGATTGAAGAAAAAGAATTGAACATTGGAAGGACCGTGCAAAGGATAGTAGGAACATGGAGAAGCGTGTATGAAACAGATCGGGAACCGAAGTTATAAGAGATAGGGGGAAAATCTTATAGATTCTTCAGCAAAAGAATATAGAGGGAAAGGGACATCGATGGTGGTAATAAATCAAGGAGAGTTGTTACAAACAAATGCAACTTGTGAAATACTAGCGACCAACGTGTGATTGTGCGATGATGTGTCTCTTTTTTTTACCTCACATTGTCTTGTTTATGTCTTTAATCGGCTGACATGATCAATGATCACCCTCGTCGTCGGCATCGTTTACCGGTCCCCGGTGAATCGAACTCGCACCCACCCACGGAGGCCGAGGGTCCCCCGTGTAGCAACAACTGGACAAATATTGGCCGGCTGATTACTCAGGCAAAGTGTGTTGAGTTATGGTAGAGAAGAGTGATGGGACACGGACGGGAGATTTTAAATGGAGAGCAAGAAAAAAAAAGGGGTCCCGTGGGAATATAGATATATAGAGAGAGGAAGAGAGGAAAGAGAGAGAAAAAGAGAGAGAGAAAAGGGGAGAAGGAAAGGGAGGCGGGAAGGAGGACTTTAGAGTTTAGAGAGAGAGAGAGAGAGAGAGAGGGATACAGAGAGAGAAAGAGAGAAAGAGAGAGAAAGAGAGAGATCTTAAAATAGAAACAAAAGAGAGAGAGAGAGATATTAAGTCACCTTATACAAAAAGGTCCTCAATACTTATTCAAAAGTACAAATCACACTTAATATGACATAATGAATTGAGTATAAACAAAGAAAAGAAATAAAGTAGAGGTAAACATGAAGAGAAAGAATGGTTCACTTGTAATAAAAAGAGAAAGAGAGAGATAAATAGAGAGAGGGGTGATTGCAATATTTTGAGGAGGGAAAAAGAAAAAGAGATACGAACATAGAGAGAGAGAGAGAGAGAGAGAGAGAGAGAGGGAGAGAGAGAGAGGGAAAGAGAGTGAGAGAAAGAGAGAATGAGTAAGAGTAAGAGAAGCGGGATGTAAGGAGTTGGTAATAAATAAATAGGCTACACTGAAATAATTATAACAAATACATACCGATTTAAAATAGGTCAACGCATAAATCAACCTAAATAACAATTTTGTAATGACTGTACGATTTGCGTTATAATAATGTTATTATTCATCATACACCTTTGTGTCAGAGAAAACAAATCCCTCCATGACTTCTTAACTCATAGACTCCTGGAACCGACTGGCTCCTGTATTAAGCCTATGGGAAGTTAACATTCAGTAGTCAACATGTTAATAAGGATGTGCGTTATGTATACTACGTTTACATCTACTCTAGATATTGTTTTAAAATAAAATCATAAAATTGCGAAGCTGATCGAAAGAATATCAATTAAGAGTCCTAGAAGAATTCCCGTACACTTCGCTCGTTATGAAATTGTGCAAAAATTAATTTGTAAAGAAATCCTTTATGATAGGGAGACACTTCGACCTTTCCTAATATAATTCAGCATCTACAACTGTACTACAGATAGGGTAATATCAATATTTCAGGAAAAGTGAGTATGATAATATAGAAAACGATTGATACTAATTGATTTTATTATATCATGATTCATAAGAATATTATTCAATGACCACTCAACCTATTTACTATTTTTTCATTTTAACTAAATCCTTCAACATCTACCGAAGATGCCATTTTTTAACATTTTCCAAGCATGACTAAAATGATCTAAATACTAAAAGTATAAACAAAAAATAACGTCTGTACCCCTATAAAACACTTTCAAGATGGTTTTATGTTTATTATTTCCTGTACATTCTTTTAGTGCTTCCCTCTAGGCCTACAGTGTATGTCTATATTTCAGCATCTACCGATGATGATTTACAATATTCAAATCAAAATTATTTATACTCTATCTAAGTAATTTTATTTACTGAAACCTCTTTAATAAACTATAATATTGTTTAGTAGATTATAATAAGATGGCATTAAAATTATATCTCGTACCTCCTTCTTCCTTGTAATACAAGTTCTGTATATATATTCATGTTCTTACGTATGAATTGTATTGTTTGAACAGATGTCAAATATGTTGTCAAATTGAATGGAAGAAAATAAATGTTCATTTGAATTTGAATTTTGAACATCTACTAAAGATAATCCAAATTTTAAAGTAACTAAGCTGATAATTTTTTCCCCAAACCATGTTTTCTTTCCCCTTTTCAAATAATATCTAAGGCTATTTTTGCTTCGTTTTTTTACTTTCACCCCCAGCCCACAGCTATATCGTTATTCCAATAGCCTGGAAGAAATCCCCGTTATTTATTAAAAGTAACCTATTTAAAAAACATTGGAAGCCCTGACGTGAGACACTCAATTAAAATGATCTCTCTTTTCAGCTCTAACACCTTTTTCCAATCTTGTTAAACTCTATTAAATATTCAAAATATTTTCACAGAGAAAGTAAATGATCTTAGACTTATACGCTTGAGAGGAATTTTGTTTTCTTGCAAAATGATATTACTCTTTTCAAACGACTTGAATGATTACATGACAGATTATAATTACTTTCCCCATTTAATCAGAGATTGTTACATGTTACACGGTGAAAGGTTGTTCTCTTTTATTTTACTCGTTTTGTTTTACTCGTCTTGTAATCAACCTGGAGTGTACAATCAATCGTTTTCTTTTAGCATTAATCATCCTAAGGCTAAACTACCTAGAAATTAGCTATATATATGTTTGGGAGAGAGAGAGGGAGGGGGAGGGAGGGAGGGAGGGAGAGAGAGAGAGAGAGAGAGAGAGAGAGAGAGAGAGAGAGAGAGAGAGAGAGAGAAAGAGATATTATAGGTGAGAGAAAGGGGGGAATAGAAGGAGAGAGTAAAACGGAGATAGCATGAGAGGAGGGAAGGGAGAGGAACATAAAAGTTGAAATAGAAATAGGAGAAAAATTCAAAAAAATAATGAGACGGGAGAAAGAGTAGGAGGGTGAGAGAAAGACAATGATATGGTGGAGAGAGAGAGAGAGAGAGAGAGTGAGAGAGGGAGAGAGAGAGAAAGAGAGGGATTGAGAAAAATAGCATAGCGGTAGAAATGAAATCAGAGATCATACATTGTGACGAATACTACGGAAAGGAATTAGGTCAAACTGAGTGTAGTGCACGTGTCCAGAAAGCACCGTTATCGAAACTTAATCCAATTAAGTAAGATTAAGTGATTTATCATCTTTTTGAACCTAGATACTAACTAAAGAAACTAATTAATTACATTCCATACGGTTCACGTGTAAGAGCGATAGTAATAATTTGTTGTCCCATGTAATAAAGTTGCTGATTATATCTCAGCTTCCATCAGGCTCTTTATTATCAGGTATATTTATACATTTTTAAAATTCTTCTTCTTTAAAAAAAAACATACACAAGAAAAACAGGACAGAAAGAAATGAAACATTAACAAAAACAACATTAAACAAAAAAAGAATGAGACAAACAAGCAACAGACTTTGTAGATGAAAAGATACCGCTACCCATTTACATGTACTTGCATCATGGCAGTTTTTGTATTAAATGTCCTATACTAAAAAGTTGCTTTATAATTATTACTTGTTATTATTTATATTTTAAGGTGTTCAGTTTTGTTTGTGCGAAAAAAAAAATATTCACGTTGAAATCAAACAGCATCAAAGCTTCAAAAAAGAAAATAAACATTTTTAGAGGCTATCAGCTTCATGTCATTGTCTAGAAAGAAAGATCAAGTGATTTCATCCTTTGCGACATCAGAAAGTAACAAAATAAAAAAAGTGGATTTTCAAAATATAATTAAAGGGTAACTTTTTGTTTCTAAAATCGAGTATTTGCAATTATGCTCCTTTAATAATGAACACAGTGATTTATATGCCTGCGATTGGTGTTAACATGTATAATTGGAGCAAACACCTCCTCCCATAAAAAAAACCCTCCCCAACAACAACTACAAACTTTGTTTCCAGGTGTCATATCAGAAATCTTGATCACTTTGAAATACAATTCATAGGAGAAGAAAAAAATGAAGGAATTTAGTCAAGGAAACAGGCATGCATGAAGTTTGAGCACCAGAGTTATGTCCCAGAGGAACTTTATTCGTACATTCTATCTGTCATAATTATGCCTAAGCCTATAATTTTACTTCACGGTTTACCTCACAGCCCATGCATACTCATTCACCTACCCATATATCCTGCAGCTTTAGAAGTGGAGCAATACCTGACATAGGAACCGCTTTAATCATCAAACTTACAAATCTTCCTCGTAAACAATTTCCCGATGAGATCCGATTAAACGACACTAAAGGGGAAAACGCACAAGTGAATATTTTCGTTGAAATCTGAAAATCTGATTAGAGTATGACTGGGATTGTAGCGTGAAGAACAAAAGCTTCCACGAAAGTGTGACACCGATGCCTGCAAAGATTTCTAAGAGCAATGAATAAAAGAGAGAGATAGAGAGAAAGAGTGAGAGAGTGAGAAAAGATTGGCGACAAGTCCCTAAAGGAAAGTCAGAGATAGAGGGAGAGGGAAAAGAGGGAGGGAAGGAGAAAAGAAAGAAAAGGGTTAAAGCAGCATGTACTTTACAGAGTAGTAGCATATATAAAATCGATCTCAACACCGCATTTTTAAAAGGTAGAAAATCTTCTCTCCCGCTCCTTTTTTTCGCCTCTTCTCCCCTCTTCTTCTTGTCCACCCGAAAACACATCTACCAGCTCCCGATGGAGAGTAAGGGTAGAGTCATGCCCTCCCCAGAGACCACGCCTATGAAAGAACGGCAGACACCATTTTCGTAAGTCGCGGTAATGTTTTCTGAACAAGGCATAATTGTATTACTAACGCCCAACACTCTACGCTCTTGTATAACTGTGACAGAGAATATGATTACACCGCGTTTCAGCTCCGTAATCTGTGTTAGCCGCCACTGTGTTATGCATTTTATTTGGATGCAAAGAGACATGTATCGGAATACGTTAATAGACGGGGAATATAAAACAGATATATAATATATGTGTAATAGAAGAAAGAGTTTCTTTTACTGCAAAGTGCCGGAGAAGGCGAAAAGTACATGATTACCATCGGCACCAAATTACATCCCTGGGGAACGCCACCGATGTGAAAAAGATGGAAATAGCTTGAATTTGTTGGCGTGGTAATATCTGTCATCTTTTGACAAAACAAAGATGCTGACTCGTGGGGGGAAGCAGGATGAAAGCAGAAAAGATTTACCGAATACAGAGGGGCAGATAATAGCAGTATTTCAGAAAGATGAAAGATTCGGCAGCCTAAGATCCGATTATAAACATTTTAAGAACGGATGCGCGGTTTCTCTCTCATCATTTTCATTCGGATCTACTAATAATGTATGATACCCTTTCAGTCGCATTGTATGTTTTCCACTGAATATTATAAACATGGTTTTAAAAATGATTTTTCTATCAGTGTAAAGCAGCGGTTAAAAAGCAGATTTTGTTATAATCCTATTCAGATGAGTGCTATAATCAGAGATTAACGCGCGGCAGCAACAGAGAGTTTCATCTTGTAAAGAATGTTTTCTGATATCATTTCACTATTTTCTTCCTTTCCGTCCTCTTCCAACTCTATATTTCATATCTTATACATTTGTACAAAATTATAAAAATATAAAGTAAGAGAGGGAAAATTTCACTTTGCTTACATGGCAAGAAAAAGGTGTATTTTTACAATCATACAGCATAACACATCAATAACGCCGGGTAATTGATTGACCAATCAACTACTCTGCCTTTAAGAAATCTTATAGAGCCTTTTGGATTTGCGCGCTATTTTGTTAAATTCTAGTGAAGTAACTTTTTTTCTTATCAACATCCTTGATTCTAAAAAATCTTTTAGTACCTTTAAAATTCGCAAAGTAGATTTCATACTTATAATCCCATATCTACCGCGATTTTGAGATATGAAATATAAAATTCACATATACCTATGTACGTGCTTCCCTATCATCTTGGCAATACCTGAACATTGTCAAAACCCGCTACCGACACCAACATTCATCACCCCTCCCTCTTCTCCTACCTACCACCACTTCCTTGTCATGTCTTGTCGGTCGCTTGAATAATAACAAGCATCACGCCAGCGCGTCATCCGATACCTTACCAAGTGGACTCATTGATCAACTGCGGGCCCGGCTGCCAATCAATAAACTCCCTACGTCTCTTCACCTATCCCACCGCTGCCGCCGTTCTGAAGTTCGGCTGGAAATCGCTCGGGTCAGGCGCGAGCACGCTTCGGGGATCAGCGAAGCCTGATGGCGATAGTCTCCGCAAAGGCAGACCCTGCGATGGAATTTCCATCGATCCCCGTCCGTTGCGGCAGGGTGTCCGGAGAAGCGATGATTGATATGAAGCGTTGGTGACTCTTTTGCTTCTGGCTTTGCAACTTTTTATTAGATTGTTAGTGGAAATGTCCTGTCATACTACAAAATTAATTCACCATGACTCATGATTCGCAATGATAGAGTCTGAAACCTGCATCTATGTGTAAACGAAGTCGGCCAGTTATACCATAAGAAACGTCCTTTTGTGTGTTTTGTACTCCTGCCCACTTTAATTCCTAATAAAAGAATGAAACCAGAACAAATATTTGTTTCAATATCTTTAAGATCTGTTAGTATTCGGGGCTTAAGATCAATTGACACGTGAAATTGGATAAAAGGATTATGACTTTTCAGTGTTGAGCTATCATGAGATTAACATCTACATCTAGAACAGAAATGTGATTGAAACAAGTGTGTAACTGCCATGAAAAGAAGTTTTCGTGTCAGCCATGTCATAATATTTTGGCTTGAGTGTGATCAGCCCCAGGTGTGGCAGGGTAATATGTCCACATAATTGAAAAAAGAAGCATCCTATCTATTCTTGCTCTTTTAATCGAACCATGGACACACAGTTGACATGATCTAGTTTCCCAGTGCTAATTTTCCATTCTTTGTTTATGTTCCCTTGCTTTCGTATTTCGCGACCTACTTTTAAAATAAATGGGGCTCATCTTACTTCAGTCATTTAAAGTGTATCATCGCAAATAGGGCTCGAGGCAAGAAAAAAAATCGCCGTATATACGGCGGAAGAAATGGTGTTTTATTGGGGGAATAATGGTGTACGGGTTTTTGATTTACTCGCGTTTTTGCAGCCGGCGGTGATATGCTGTCCCCATACCGGACGTAAAGAAAAAAAAAATGAACATAGAGCTGTACAGAGTTTTCTTTCATGAAACATGGTAAGCACATGAGCCTAAAAGTGTGCTCAGTTGTTTTCCCGTCCATTCGCTTCGAACGCCCTGGCAACATCGATGTAATTTTTTTTTTTAAATTTCGAGACTTGTGTACTTGAATTGTTGAAATAAATAGAATGTATCATTTTCTCTGCAGTGTACGCATTACTTAAACGTTTAAATTCATAATCAATTTTAAAACATGAAACAACATAAGAACGCAAGTTATGCTTCTTTGCTGACTGTAATCGCTTGGCATCTTTTCGTCGGCAAAAAGTTTTCACTGCAGCAGCCTAAACCTCCAGCCGACCAAAAATGTTCCGGATCATCGAGACCACTGACATCTTTTTAAAGAATGACAAAAACATCTCTGCGACCTCTGACAACTAACTCCCGATTAAGTGGTTGTCGGGTGTCGGCTACCGGTCGTATCTCTAGTGTGACTAAGGCTTTAATAAACTATGGAAATAATAATTAAACAAACATTTGGATATACCTACACGATAAAAGATACAATTGGTTCATACGTGCATAATCGTGTGCGTGTGTGTATGTCTGTTATTGTGCGGTCATTGCCCAAATTACAAAACGATTAACTGTTTTGAAAAGTATGTTTTTGTTTATAATGTGATTTCTTTTTTATCTCTATTTTCCATACAAAATGTATGCAGTACACAGATGCATAAACATGATAACCATTCATATGATATTCATAACAGGTTTATATATATATATATATATATATTTTTTTTTTGTTTACAGTGATCCGCTCTATCTTTATGTATTTATGATAAACCTCTCATTATCTGGTAATGATGAAACAATTTGGTATGACAACCTATGTAAAAAAAAGCAAGACAATTGATTACAAAACCCAAATGCACCCACGTCACATGATGCAGATCTCTGATGCAAATCGATGTTTCCGAATATGGCATCTCTCTCTCTCTCTTTCTCTCTCTCTCTTCATTTTCTTTCTCTCTTTTACTCTCTCTCTATTCATCTCAATTCTCCCCCTTTGCACTATTTAGACGTATTGAGGTGACTAAATGAACACAATGCGTGACCTTTTATCGATTCCCCCTCTCCCTGATCATTGCGTATCTTTGGCAAATTTTATTTGACGGAAATGGGGTAGGGGGCCGCCGGCTAAGAGACCCAATTCTATTAGGGCGTACGGCGACTAGAATAATATTTGCGTGTCGAGAGTTTAAAGACGAATGGGAGGGACGGTGTGGAGAGTTATTCTAAGGGCTATGGGGCTACCGGGCCAACGCACTCTTGGATAGAAGTGTTACAACAGGGGCCTTAAGCAAACGGACTATATAGGAGGAGAGGGAGGAGGGACAAAGATAATGAGAGAGAGAGAGAGAGAGAGAGAAAGAGAGAGAGAAAGGGGGAGAGACGGAGGAGAGAGGGAGAGAGAGAGAAAGAGAGAGAGATAGAGAGAATGGGAGGGAGATAAATAGGGAAGGTATAAAGGGAGCGAGTAAGGGAAAACAAACTGAGATTATTGAGGAATAGGTAGACAGAGATAAAGAGAGCGAGAGAGAGAGAGAGAGAGAGAGGAAGAGAGAGAGAGAGAGAGCGAGTGAACAAGAGAGGGGGCAAAAAAAAAGAGGCAGGCAGAAAGAGAACGGTAAGAAATTATTTGATTTGACTTTTTCAGAGAACGTGCACAGAGCAGATGTGGCTCAAATTATTACTACTTTGATTACATTAGGGCGGCCTACATACAGCAGGAGATATCTCAGCCCACCTTAAGGGGCAGCTAAGGAGTTTTCTTTTCAGTCGTGATGACGTCAATATTATCCTTACGAGCCTTTAACGCATTTCTATTCATGCCTTGATCTTTCCCTTCCAGTTTCTTTTTGTCTCTCCTATTTTATTTTATCAGTCTGTTGATTTTGTATATTATAGTGTTATCAAACTCTATATGCAATGTTGTTAAAATTATATATATATAAAAAAGTAAAGTAAAACAAAATTTAAAAAGGCCTCGTACGAGGGAAAAGAGAAACAAATCCTTACAAGCGTCAATGATGTCTTTTCAAAGTTTACACTTATGAAATTTAAAAAAAGCAAAAAGATATCCTGGTAATACTACATCTAAGTTTTTGTTAATCAATATTATCCTTACGAGCTTCAATGATACTTTTTTAAATGTTTATACTGTTCTCATTTATGAGATCAAAAAGCAAAACGATATTTTGGTATTATTACTTCTAAGTTTATTTTAATCAATATTTTTAATCAAGCAATATTATCCTTACGAGCCTCAATGATAATTGTGTTTTCAATGTTTATACAAAAAGCAAAAAGATATCTTGATATTATTTTATCTTATATAGTAAAAAGAAATTATTCGTTTCCCATATTTGTAATTACGATGCTCTTGATGGTTATTAATTGCACTGTCTGACATTTCTTAATTGTTATCAATATTTCGAATATAATTTATTTGATAAACATAACCTATTTATTATATTTCCGAGTGCTTCATTTCTACTCCTTTTTCATTTCTGCAAAGGAAATGCAGCAGAATAACACTTCTTTTACAATTTTGTTGACCTCTTTTACGCATACAAGAATTGAAGCTCATGCAAACATCGAGTTACAAATAGAATGTATTTGTAATATGTGCCGATTTCCGTTCGATTGTCTATATATAGCATTAGAAGAAAAAAAACACCATCGAATACTTCAATCTCAGTGAAAGGATTTTATTTCGTTAAAACACTTCATCTCTGAAAATCAGGATGTTTACTGCAGTCTTATTCTTGTAAACCGTTGCATGCATCTGATCGGTCGATACAACCGAACAACAAAACCTCACTATATTTTTGTTCATGACGCGGGCTGGAATCCTAGAAAATTGAAATTGAACCTAAATGTAAGTTCAATTCAGTCGGGATAAACATTAGATCAAGCAGCCCGGCATCCGATGACTCTGGCGACGCTGTCATTGAGATGCGGCATCACGATCCGCGCGTTAAGTATTATCAGGGAAAACTGAGACAACATGTCGACCAATAAAGAAGAAGAAGAAGAAAAATCAAGTCAGTCGACATTGCGCCCGGGCTCGAAAGGGTTGTCGACATCCAAAATGTGCATGCACGCCTCCAGAATGTTGGGAAAACAGTTTGCGAGAGGGATTCCGCCGTTATGCAGGCAGCTGCTCCCCAAACGATGATTATTTATCCGAAAATCAATGGGAGGGCACCCCCGGTCGCCCAGTGGGATCGGTTCACTTACTCGAATAATATTTCAAGAATTAAAGGTTATACTCTGAGCTTGTTCATCAATCCAGGCACTGTCTTATAGAAGCAAACGGAATTGATTGATTTATTGACTGAGTGACGAAAACACAGTCAAAATCCAGTTTAAAAGGTTTGCACAGGGCCGTGTAACAATAATATAGAATTAATTATTTCTCATATCAATGATTGATAATAAAAGCACAGAACTGAATTCAATGTAAAGACAATTTAATATTGGTATGGTAGATATTTCGAATGGTCTGTATATGTATTGAAAATGATTTGTTCTGAAGTTTCGAAAACATGAACATTTAAAGAAATGTACAGCGTTCATGTAAAAATTCCATCAAGTAGGTTGTTTGAGCCGTTTCCAATAATTGTGATGGCAAGACGAGATTGCAATTTCTTTCTTCAATACAAATCATTAAAATGTATGTAATGTCTTGCAGAGGACAGGGATTCGAATCCCAAAAGTTTGGATCTCTTGTAGTCGGCTAGGGCGCAACACCTCTATGGTATCCTTAAAACAAGGATTAGGTGCTCTGGCATAATTACATGATCTTATATAAGTGTACTCCGGCGGCAATTGCTAGAGGCATTATTTCGTATATACAAGATACAGGGTTTAGGGCTGCGATTGGGTTTTGGGTTAGGTTTAGGGTTAAGTTTGGATTTGGTTAAGGGTTAGAGTTAGGATTAGTTTGAGGTACAGTGTTGGGTCCCGGGTTGACGTAAGGAATCCTGGGGGTGTTTCACAAAGATTCTAAGTCGAACTTATCTCTAGGTTGGACTTAAACATTATGGAGAGCCATTTGCAGCCTTAAAATAAAATATATTCAAAAGCAAAAAATGAAGTATTTTAGAAATTCCACATCATGAACATGAAATCTCCTTGATAATAGAAAATATGAATGATTTGAATCAACATTTTATGCCTTTAAAATAACTTTTACAAAATATTTTCAAAGATGCTAACGGCTTTCCATAATTGTTAAGTCCAACTTAGAGATAAGTTCAACTTAGGATCTTTGTGAAACCACCCCTTGTTACCTTAGGATATTGACCACGGGGCATTTATCACCGGAGCATGGGTCTAACAACCGATGATCATAACCCTGCTTGTAAGCGTTCGATTTCATCATGAGCTGCAATGCCCTTCGCAATCGATTTTTGTTTTGTTTTAGCTGAAAATGTTGATCAAAAGAAAAATGAAAGTTCAATTGATTCGAGGATGATTTAAGTTTTCTTTGTAGACCATTCTGGAAAAAGATGAAGGAAAAAACAGAATGTAATTTTGCTTCAAAAATCGTAAATGATCGCCCCCCCAAGTACGTAACAGTAGAATTCCTCCCCCTCACTATCTCTCCCCCTCTCTCTCTCTCTCTCTCTTATACTTGCTCCTTCTCTTTATTTCATTTTCCTCATCTCTCATCATCATTCTGTCTGTCGTCAGTGATAGTAAAAAGGTATGGGGAAAATGAAGGGACTTCAACATTACGTTTTGAAAATGTATTTGTATTTTTTTCATTTCCTTTTGTACTTACTTGGAAATCGATGTAAATACAAATTTGTGATTATATTTCAATGAATTGAGTTCGTTTGATTTATTTATGTAGGTTACTGTATCCATTCATAAACTTTTCGTTGTGGTGTGGACTGGGTAATCTACATGCATGACCCAAAAAGAAAGAAAGAGAAAGAGAGAGAGAAAGATAGAGAGATAGAGAGATAGAGAGAGAGAGAAAGGAGGAGGGGAATCAACTTAAAAAAAAGAAGATATTTGCACATTCTCCAATCCTTCAACCTACTCGGCGGTGATATTCTTTTTTATATTTGTTATAATTCACTTATTAAGACCGGCGCCCCCGTATCGGCTGGAACCACGAAACGCCACTGCCTCCGAACACCACATTGTGCATCAACCCCGAGATTCGATTTCTCGTCATTTATTATGTCAAACATCCACCATGGATATATGAGAAAAAAAGAACAGTGATGGATGACATCCAAAACACGGGGAAAAAGAAGACTTTCTGTATTTACGGCAAGGAAAATAAGGAATCCCCGCAATGTCATAGAAATAACGCCAGCCCCAGAAGTGACTTTTCCTGATGCACTTTCGTAGATACATCAGATGTAGTATGAGAAATACGCTGGATTCATTCATGCCTGTCAGCTACGGCGGTTGGGAGTCACTACAGGGTGTGCAAACATTTTAAGACCGAAAAATCTGTTTAACACTCCATATGGAAGCCCTGTGTAAATACCCTTGTTTAGGTTTATATCATAGATATATTGACAGCTATGAGAGGCATTAAAGGCGCGCCTCGGGTCATAGAAGGATGTAACGTCTTCGAGAGCCTATCGAAACAACTATGCCTCGAATATTAAAGCAGTCAGTATATTTTTTATATACCGTAAAAAGGGTCAAATAATACTTACCAATCACGGGGTTCTCACATCTAAAAGTTATCATCAAACTGTGCTCCAGTAGAACAGGGAGAACAGAACCGTGCTCCAGTGGAGCAAGGAAAGTTAGAGATCTGCGCTCGAGCTCGCACAAAGTAATATTTTACACGTAAGCCAATGGGGATCGCAGCAAAATTTAACTATGCGCGCATTTTTGCGGGCAATAGATAAATTTAACGGGCATTGTTAAAAACACGACTTAACTTTCAACTAATCAGATGACAGGATTAGGAAAGGTTCTTAAAGTAAGGTTTATAACAGCTTATACATGCTACAGCATAAATAAGTGATAGACAGCTGGTAGTTTTTTTTCATCTTCCTTTCAAGACTGTTATATCTATTAGGCTAGTCGTCGCTATAATGAATGATCATGGGTTTAACTCCTGAAATAGTTAGGAGAAGCTGTTTCAAGTTTTCTTGTTTGAAGATCTTTAAACAAAAAGAGTAAAATTCGAGAAAAGTAGAAGCCGACGTTTTAGTTTACATCTGTAACAAAAAGGAAATACTTTCTAGATAAGCTAAACAGCATACATTTCATTTGCTGTGTCTAATAACACGAAAATACCAATTTAATTTGAATCGAATTGAATTATGATATTTCCATGGGAGTGGGGTTAAGCCATTCGCATTTGCGCATCACTGGATTTCATTCCATCGTAATGCCGTTCAAAGCACATCCATCCATAAACCTGTACACAGAGAAACAATGCAGATAAGAAGGCCATGTCGGGGCGCGAACCATTGACCTTCGTATTTCCAAGAAAATGTTCTCACTATTGGATTACGAGGCCTCCGTCAAACAATAAGCGGATGGTAATCCGGTCGTTTTCTTTGTTCACCCTGTACAGCCCCAAACCATAATGGAGCAAAAGATCACAGTACCAATGTTTGATGCCACGTCACTCGGGGCACCACATACCGTTTCATCAACCTAGATTCGAACGGGCGTTTGCGAGAAAACACACCGAATCCATCCCTCATTCTGCATCCCTTTCCCCCCTCGTCCCCATAACCCCCTTTCTTTGATTTATCTTGATTTCGATCACCATCCTCCCTTCCCCCACCTACCCCTTTATTGGAACAATCTTTACACGTCTGCTCTGCACCATCTCCCCCTCCCAGCACTCTTTCTTTTTACTATCACCCTTTCCCCATCTTTCAACTCCACACTCCCTTACTTTTCATTATCTTTATCCCTTTTCTCACCTTCCTTTGCGTCCCCAATTCTTTTGTTCATCTACATATCCCTCTTCATCCATCTTCCCTATTCCATACCCCCTTTCTTGCTTCAGCTTGTCTATTTTCCCCTCTTCTCCCCTTTTCTCCCCTCTTCTCCTCTCCTCTCCTCTCCTCTCCACATTCCCCTTTCTTTGGCACATTTCCACCCCTTTCCCCATCTTACCCTCCCCACATCCTTACATTTCTTCACATATTTTTCCTTCCCCCATCTTCCACTCATTGCACCTCCTTTGCTCATCTTCATCCTTTTTATAATCTCTCCCCCCCCCCCATATCCCCTTTTCTTTTTTCCAAATTTACCCTTTCCCCAACCCCCTCTCTACATCTCCAACCCGGTTATCCCAATATCAAAACATATTAAGAGGAAAATCTATGACCATTAACAAGAAATCGGCGGCTAGTATTGAATCCATCCTTTAACCTCATATCCCCACTCTTTTGTTTAACTTTATCTATTTCTCTTGAAAAAGTGTATTTTGTTTAAACCATATCATTTCGGAGCTTTGCCAAGTAAGGGGGTCATAATCGTGGGTTAGGGGGGGGGGGGGGGTGGGGGAGAGGTGTGAATTCCGAGATAAGGGGGAAATTCGAATTGTTTAAATTGAACTTGAGTGCTTATTGGGATCAGGAAACAATTTTCATCACAACATGTTGAGATATTTAAAAATATTTTGTGTACATGTTCTTAATCTACGGGGGAAAGGGGGAGGAGGTTTACAAGTGATTTTACAACGCCTCATACCAAAAGTCTGATCACTATATTATTTCGTCATCATTGGCGACACTAGTTGATGGTTTGGTCCATAAAAATCTTGTTTCCGATTGCATTATTAATTATATTTGCTTTCAAGTATATTGATGCACATGGTTCTAAAAAATACCATCAAGCAAGTAGGGTATTATCATTTTATCCGCACATACCTTCCCTTAAACAAATCTGTCACGGTTTTTCTAAAAACTAATCCATCTCATCGATCACCCCATTTCGTTGTTTGAGAAGTTGGGATAACAGGGGTGGGGTGGTTTTCCAACGTTGTGACGTTTCGGCTAAATAAGGTAACTTGTTATCCACCTGTTATGTGATAGAAAGTCTCACATGATCGAGGTACAACTTCTAGTAGGAAATGTTAGGGGTCACGAGAAGGGGGAGAGTGGAGAGAGGGACATAACGTAAGAGGACGGGATAGAGAGAGGGAGAGAACGAGGGGGAGGGGAAGAAACTTTTCATTCATAGTCATGCAATTGTGAATTCGTACATAGGGGAGGAAATACAAACCGTGAATGGCTGGGAGGGGGTGGGGGTGGGGGGTTGACAACCCATTACGGAAGGGGGAAATGTTTTGGGCAGCTGCCCTCATCATTGGCAAACTGGCTACAGGTGTGTTTGAAGTAAATTTGTTCCGTCATAAAATGTTCCTTTCTAAAGTGATCGAGAAACAATTTTGAAATGAAAGGTATTGGACGCTGTTTGGACACAAAAATCAAACAACTCTTAGAAAATGCCCCGATATTGTCCGGGCTCTCTTTAACAAAAATCCACCCTCGCTTCTGTCCGTCGACGTCAAACCTGTAGCATGCATGGTCGTCCACGAAGCCGGTCGGCAAGGACGCCATTACCCTGGAGTGATGCCGGCGTGCGTGCCCCGGCATACCTTCCCAATCGATGCGATTATCATGTACTTGAACCTGAAAATCATGCTTGAATATCATGTCATTCACAGACGTGTCCGCCGGCCGGCCCAGCGATCAGGGGGTTTATGCCCAGAGAGAAAGAGAGAGGATGAGGGGATGAAAGGAGGAAAGAAGTGATAAAGGTGGTGATAGCGATGATCGTTTATTATTCCCTAACATCACGTATGTTGTGAAAACCCTGGGGTGTATTAAAATGACGGCACATGAAGACGCGTGGATTGGTTTTTAATGCGCGATTCCCAATCGAGGCAATGCAGGAGGGAGGGAGGGGGGGGGGGGGTGAAGCTGGGCGAGTGACGGGAGCAAACGTCGACTTCAGTTCGATGGCATAGCGACTGAAAAAAGAGGTCGGCTCACATTTGGTCAACGATCCCATGGGGAGACAATATTTCCCATTACTTTTGTCATCATTTGTTCTCCTTCCAACAAGCACCAACGCTTTGGGCAAAGGTACCTGGGATATCATCCGGGTATTTAATGGGTCACGTGATTAAGGACGTACGAATGAACATGCTGAAAGGTGGATATCACAGGGCGTCAAATCTTGTGTAATCTGCTTAACTAATATTAGGGCACTGTGTTTACGAGGTCTAACAGAATAAGGAAAGGAATTTGGTTATGGTATAATGTAAGCGAAAATGTATTGCTCTTGGCGCCACATTTCTTGACTTTTTCAATTTTGGAGACACTTAAGTATAGTAACCAGGGAGGTGTTTCACAAAGATCCTAAGTCAAACTTATCTCTAAGTTGGACTTAAAAGTTATGGAAAGCCATTAGCATCCTTGAAAATATTTTGTAAATGTTATTTTAAAAGGCATAAAATGTTGATTCAAATCATTCGTATTTTCTATTATCATGGGAGATTTCATGTTATTGATGTGGAATTTATGGAAAGACTAAAAATACTTGATTTTTCGCTTTTGAATATATTTCATTTTAAGGCTCCAATGGCTGTCCATAGTTTTTAAGTCCAAATTAGTGTTAAGTTCTACTTAGGATCTTTGTGAAACACCCCCCAGATGCAGTGGAACATGTCTGTTTGGAGCAAGACGAATGTTAAATCATATACGTTAACACAGAATTAATGCACTTATGGCTCCAACCAGGTGGTGCAATAGCTAAATTATTATAATTTTCTTGTTTGAATTCAACTAAAATTGGCATAATCAATGTCGATTTCAATTTCAGAGTTTCTTGCAATGTTTCTTTCACATTTTCCCAAAGAATAATTCTTTGTCTTGAGATGTATGTTTACAGACAACGATGAAAAAAAGAACCCATTCCTTTTACATAAAGGCCTACATACATGGTGATGCTTTAGAATTTAGGGGTGTTATCAAACACTTATTATAATGGAACTTTTATGTGAACATGAAACTTTGGAAAATATGATCAGCGGGGTATCGAGAAATATCGGAGGAGGGGGGGGGGGGGGGGGGGTGGTGGAATAGCCCCTAATAGGGAAATGGCGGAATGTTTCTCGAAAGCCCCCCCCCCCCCACCCGTATTTGTCGTGTCCTTCAAAATGGCGTGGAGGGGGTACGCTGACTTACCATGAGCTGAGTACGCCAGAAGTAGCTGTCACGGTCTTGAAAATGGAAACTGTTACAATAATCTAGTGAACAATGTATTACGTAATGTTCTCACTACAACAAGGTACACTAATCAATGGCACAGTAGTTCCGAATAAACTCATTCAACCTGAACATTTATATACAAGGCCCTGACATAGCATCACAGACACCTCAAATACAAATTGCCGGCAACTCCTATAGACACTGACAACATAAGCTGCAACATAAACATCAACAGCACGGGCTACCTGTAATTTGTTCTGATTTTATTTATGATCTATACCTATATTACATTTTATTGATAAGATGTTAAAGATAAAACTTGAGTTCTGGTAAAAAAAAAAGAAAATGAATTCTCACAGAATCAAACGAAACTTACACTGAATGTGCAAGATTACAAAATGTCATGTGCCAAACAATTTTGGAAGATAATGTATACTGGCTGAGTAATGAGCATAGAAAGATAAGAAAATCAGGTAGTACTAGCCCGACACCATTTGTGTAGTCTAATATACATCTTTCTGTGTTCAGTGCTTGTTACTTTACCAAGACTGGGCCAAATTTATTATGATTTTGATGACTCCAGAACCTTGCAGTGTACACCAATACTTACATGCTACATGATCAACTTTTTCTGATCCATTCCACACCTTTTCTTACACAATGCCATCGCATTACCAGAACTCACCTTTATCTTTAAATCCCACTGCACTAGTTTGACAGTCTGACAGGTGGCTATCTCATCAAATTAGCTCCAATTAACATAAAATCATGGGGGACCAATGGTCATCGATTGGGCATTGTTTGCTATATAGCGGGCGCAAGTAGCTATAAGTTGTGCAGTGGGGCTTTAAAGAGAATTCACGTCCCTGGTTGAATCGGGTGCTTTCCGTCGTGCAGTTCTGTCTACTTTTATGATGAATGAAATGATTTCCCTCACATACACTGTGCATATCTCTACAGTTGTGTTTTTGCTTTTGTTAATTTAATTGTTCAGTCCAATTTTTATAGTGTTTAGTATAAGATAATATTATATCTTTAAGATATCTATTAAAGTACTATCCATGAAGATTTCTTTTTCTATTTTTGTTTAATCTTAGTCTTACGTCACTCATACAGTTACAAAATATATTATATCACAGAACATGAATTAATTTCTTATCGATGTTTTCAAAATTGATTTTCAAGACTTGCTTTCAAATTATATGACTACTGGAATACGAGAAATGACACACGGATATGGAAATCACGATTAAAATTGTAAAGAGGGAGTCATTTTCTAGAAGAATGTGTGCCACCTACTATATTCAAGAATTGAATGTTTATAAAAACTTACTTTCCTAACCTTCTTATCTCTCAATCACACAGCTTTAGATGGCAGAGCCTTCTATTGCCCTGGAATTACTTTGGAATAGCCTTCCGAGATTTATCAGGATCAGGAGTACATTTCAACTGCAATGTCAACTCTAAAAACCTACCATGTTCCCTGCTGTGATATCATCGCAAGAATATCAACAACCACAGATAAGAAGACTCAATTATGAAAAGTAACCTAATGAAACACTGACTAAGAACATTGGATTTTGTGAGACGTTTTAGAGGAAGCCCCTTGAGTGCCAAGGGAAATGGATGCCGGTGTTTAATACACGGTAAGCAAGAATCATCATAATTATTCTTACATTTCATTTAACCCATGGCCGACGATGATCTGGTGATTACAGTACTAAGGCTATGGGAATGAGAGGATTTAGTAACCAATGGGTTAAAAATCAGACCATGGAGTGAGTGGTCTGTCCTCCACATGCAGCTACGAACAAATCGCAGTAAATGGTCAATAAACATGAGAGGTGACGAGATAATGAGTTTGTCATGTCATGTTCTTAAGTGGTCGTACGCCATCTATTGACATTAGAAGGTTAGGCTTCATTTTGCTCGGTCCTTGTCATGATATATTAATGTTATGATTCTCGTTCATCGGTTCATGAATATTCATCGAGGCGGAGATAGGGGAGAAGCCAATGGAGGGGCAGCCTCCCGAGAAGTTTGATATCTACCATTAAACGGGCAAGCGCTTCCTCGTATTCGGCATGTTTGGGCAGTGTAGTGGGCTATTTTTATTGACCAAATTAAACAGTCATAGGTCGCCCCCCCCCCCCGATTGCACTCGTATGACTATATGCATGTATTGAGAAGGTGTTGGTTTTGCTTATGTCCAGAAAGTGTCGCGTCTTTATTTCATTAAGCTCCATTAGGCGTAGTTCTGATAATGTGGTCCTGCAAAGCAAAAGCAACGACGACTTTTCTTCGATAAAAGCTGATTTCCAATATTGCAAGCAACGTCTGTTTTCATATACATTCGTATACATTTGGATAATCTCGATTAACTTCATCTAATCTTTACTTCTCGTACATGGTGTACATACGTAAAGATAGACAGAGAGAGAGAGAGAGAGAGAGAGAGAGAGAGAGCGAGAGAGAATGTATCTATAACGATTCTGCCCATTACGGATAGCCGTAATTTCACGTAATAGTTTACTGTTAACAGCGAGTGCAACTCGTGTTTAAACGAAAAGCCTATCTATAATGTAATGTATTGTGCGGGCTTGAAGGTATTTGATAACAGGGAAATTAAAAGTCAACATGTAAATTGGTTGAACACCCTGCCCAGGTACTTTGAAGGAAGAAAAAAATGGAAACAAGATACATATTTCAACATCTATGAAAATAACAGAGATCAGGCTCCCGCAAGAACACGCAATCTCACCACAATCACCTTTCATGTAAGTCTACCCTTTAATATCCCCCGTGACAAGCTCCACAATTACCCGAACATGCGCAGCGATGCCAACATAACTTTGTCAAATTGGCAACGTCAATAACAATTTTCGTCCTTTCAATTCTCTGTCCATGTCTTCAGTCGCGCGATGTCACGGACTCGAAAAAGTGCGCTCTACTCTCGTCTGAAGGCCAGTGCATCTTATGTTCCCGTCCATCTCGCATGCTCCAATTCCTCCGTTATTTCGTCGTCCCTTGCGATCACGATTTTCTGGGTTACTGTGCCTATATTTCCCCCCTTCTCCTCCCCTTCGACAAGCTCATGCTTTCAAGTTATTTTTGGCCGTCCGTTTGTATTAGAGCGGCGGGTGAGATGACGCGATTGCATGGACGAAAATCGTCGCGGGGGCAAATTGAGTAAACATTATTTCTGAGTCATTGGCTGGTGAAAAGACTAATCGCTGTTAAGTTTTCGCGCCAACGCGTCCGTGGCTGGAGATCGTCTGACGAGTCAGCCCCGCCTCGGACAACATATGCTGATTGCCATAAGGGACTGGTGAGGGGCTCCTAGGGAGAACCAGAACGAGGTTCCACCAATTGTTGGGAATTATTTTTGTCATGTTGAATGCGGATAACATCCCAAGAACCTCTGACATTGCGGTTAAACTTGTCAACCCCGGCGAAGCCGCCGGGGCTGTGGGGCCCGGGAATTACAGTCCCCTGTCATACAGTGATCCAGATTTTCCGCTGCCACTTACAACAGCTGAGTCAAGCGATAGTTTCCTCTTAGATATATATCACTGGTATGGTTAGATTATCTTTCGACGTATGTTGCCAAACCGATACAAAATAAAAACAACATACCCCTGCCTTTATTTATCTATTTATTAATTAATTTATTGATTTATGGGATCCAATTGGTCAAAATTGTCTGAAAAAGCTGACACTGCTTTATAATGCTTTCATATCTTCGGGAGATAGTAAGCATGTTCATCTCATAAAGGATGCTATGGGGTTTACTGTTAAAATTTAAACTTCAACAACAGGGGCGGATGCATGATTGTCAGGAGGGGGGGGGGGGGAGTAGAGGGGTGTATGCCGTCGTGGACCAGGCTTCCTTCAATTTCACCTATCCTCTCAAATTAATTCATAGTGGGAAAGAGAAAGGGGGTGTGGATGAATAATAAAGATGGTTTTCCCTTGATATCTCTCTCCCTTCTTTTCTCAAGGGGAGGGGCGGGGGGGGGGGGGGGGGGGGTAACGTTTTGATACCTTTGAATATGCCTATACCAACCCAGATTAGTTGCCGATTTATCTTTCGATGTGATTAATCCAAAATAGAAAAAGCCAAAGCTCAAACAAAACTGTTCGTAGTGTTTGCTTACTTACATATTATCAACTATGCTTAGAAAAAACCCACTTATTAAGATAGAGATTCTTTTAAATCACCTTTTCACAATACTCTGTGATGAGTTTTTCTAGTTATGAAAGCAGACAATATATACCACCTACATGTATCTCAACTGAAGATTGAGTTGTTTCCTACGCCACGCATTAATTGGAACAAAAACTGAAGCTTGTGGGCATTCATCTCTTTAATCCAATCTAAAGATGATTTATAGAGCCAATACCTGACAATAATTCTTCAAAGCTTTTCATTTTGTCCATCTCATCTGTGATATAGCGCATTTCCATTAGACATGACAGACAGAGACAGTAAATCTTCTAAGCTTATTTCATGCCTCACTGTACAGTGCGCCTTCAATTTTCCTATATAGCTGCATACACCCATAATTCCATGAATAACCCCGCTTTTTCAAGTGGAATCTCTCCCCCTGCATGTTTTGATCCAAAATTCATGCTCGGCCTAGTTCTGAGTGGCGTGGAGGAAAAGACATAAATAAGGAATGAAAGAAGAAGGAGAAGGAGATGGCGATGAAAATGTAGAATTTCATCTCCCTTTGCCCCGGTTTTGTTGGGAGATTAAAATAGAACAAGTGTTATTTTGTTCGGTGTCGACGGCGATAAATAAAATATGACTATTTTGCTGCCCCGTGTCTGGCGCCCCCTAGAGGGATTGGTCGATGTTCCAGGGCGGTATTAACCCAATAGACACCCACATCGAGATTGATTCGGTGCTCTTTGGAGATTGAATTTACAGGGTGTCCCATAAAAATGCCATTCGGTTGAAAGGGTATGAAATCTTTAGATGTGCATGTATTTGAGTTTTATCGGGTCTAGGAATACAGTTTGCTTGTGTTTGTTGGTCAGAGTCATAGACAGAGGCCGATTTGGGGGTACAAACTTACCCGTGCCATCTTTTGAAACCAGTTTGGCATATGTTATATGGACATCACAAAATATTGCCCCCCTCATATGTTACATTTGAATTGTTTCCCATCCTATTTTACAAAGTCTGGATCAGAGCCTAGACAAACACCAAATATTCACTCGCCTCCGACATTCAGCTGACCTTTAAAACGGAAACTGCATTTCTTGGGGTAGGTTAATCTTGGCATCCGCTAGATGAGCAGTCTGGATGTGAACTGTGATACGAGCGTATTAACTTTCGTTTTATCACTAATTCCTTCTTTGTTTCCACGAATGAACAATTAACAAGTCCAGGAACTACCATTTTTTGAAACATTATAGTAATGTTTAATTTTATCAACGCTCAATCGTTGTAGGGTAACGACGTCCGTCATATTAAGTAAAATCTAACAACTCCACATTTACTCTTTTCATGTGACACCCTGTCAACATTTTAAGGCCCATCTACCGGGTATTGATACAAGTGCTTTGTACAAGAACATCATGATACAATTGACACATGTTATAAAAGATGAAAAGCTCAATTCCCACGACGCGTGAACCCAGTCCAGATTTATTCTCCCGATATGACAAATTGAGAGGATTAAATGCAAAACATTTGCGATAAGAATTTACGAATTCTTAACGAGCCCCTTTGGCAAGAATTTTCTGAATTTCATACCTTTTCCCTCTCCCCCTAGCCGTGTTCCCATATCATTGGTATTGTTTTATTTTGCAGACAAAGAATTAACCTAAATCTGACAAATAAAAGTTATGTTGAGAAAGAAGGACAAACTCGAAGCCCGAAGAGCAGGTACTCTATCAAGGCTTATCTAATCAAATTTTTAGGGGACATTTTATCAAATGATTTTATTGCGCACAGTCATCTTTCAAATAATTATGAAGTCGGTCATCATTAACAGCGTATGTGCCCATTGATTATTGTCGTAGGCTCTACAGGTAAAACAGGCACTAATGTGGAGCCCTAAGAAATCATCTGCGTCATGGAGTTGTCGCCAATGTATAGCTCCCCTATTCAAGGACCGGTCATCGTATGCAGTTCTTACCGTCCTAATGGAACGGCCTACACACCGGTTCTACGTTTTCAAGTTAGGCCTAACCTCATAGTATCTTTTGAAGATGATTATGGATACAGCCCACGAGACCGACAATCCACAGACCGACGACGGACGAGGCCGACCGACATGGCCGTTCTAGAGATCCCTCTCATCTTACAACTCTTCTTTGGGCCTAGCAAGGCTAGTGGATTGTCGGTCTACTCGGGGTACCCTGGTAAAGGCACCCTGGTCCAGTGTCAAGATGAAAGCGAACCTGAGGATTAAAAATAGACATCCTCTGGACAGACCGAAAGCGTCCTTGTCCATTGTTATTGGATCGTCAGAGTTCATTGCTATGGTCGAGGGTATAGACACTGAATAACTTTAAGACAAACAAAAGGATAGTTTTTTTTTATTTGCCCCTATAGCCTTTTATAGGAGTTCTTTTTGCCCCAAAATCGACAACTACTGGATAATGTGACTTAGGCCTACCTAGTTTTGGACTTAATTCCAAATAGTATCTATTGCCCCGATTACGTTTACGAGTTATTGACTTGAGTGTTGATTACCCACATTTTGCAAATAGGTTATTCGGGGGTCTTTCCTGGAACGAGTGGAACTGTGCAATTTGTTTAGACGTGTTTCTTTTTTTCCCTCAACTCCACTCCTGCAATCTCTGTCCATCATGTCACCCTCTCTCTTTATCTCCGTATCTCTCTTTCCCCTTTTCTCCACCCTCCCTCTCATGTCCTCCATTTACCTGTCCATAAAGCTCTCCTAATACCCTCAATTTCTTGTTTTTGCTCGTGAAGTTTGGATGGGTTTGCAATGCGATCCCCTCCATCTCAACGCAAGCTGGAAAAGTTTATACCCGGACAGGCCGATCGATCACAGATTGGGGATCGAACAACAAACGCTGCCAAAGGCCAAGCATAATAAAGATATCAGCCACTTGACCCCGACTTGTCAGCCGCAATCAGAGCGCACGAGTCTGAGGGGGGACGAGGTTAAGAAGGCTTCTCCTCGACGAATCACCGCCATGTATCAATATCAATCACAAGCCTTAATAACGCCCTAACTCTTCTGCTTACTCGCCACCACTGCACTCCAACGCTTTAGCATCATTGATTTCTGGCGGTTAATCCGCGCGAATCGCGTGCGTGCGCTGGCATGCCTGCTCCATGCTTTCTTGACAGATTTAGTCAATGAGCAAGGGTATTGTCTTGCGCTTCTGAATCTGGGACACACAATTTTATTTTATCCTGATGCATCATCCCTTTTTTTTCTCCGTCTACATATCTTGGAAGATTACCTGGGTTTTCAAAAAAACAGACTGAAGTACAAAATATGGAGTATTTTTACGCGCACGCCCACTCGTGCCGTGGAGGGCGTAACACCCCGAAAGGGCCTGTCATTGGTGCATGAATGTTTCGCAAAGTGCCCCCATTTTACGCCACTCTCACTGGGGATGTGATTACCACGATAGCTAGGGAAGCTTACTTCTTATGCTTTTAGGTTGTTCTGATCCAAATTGAGAGTTTGCTTCATTTTTAAAAATCATGTATGCAAACTTCTCATAGTTTCTAGATTTAGGTTGGTTTCTCGAGATTTCAAGACATTAGAAGACGTACAAGCAGCTTACTCCGCTTAAAAAGCTATCACCAATCAGCTTAAAGTCATCCCACAAAATTGGACTCCTGAAACACACATGTAACGACAATGTGAACGGTTTTATCGATGGGCTACAAAATGCCATAGGTCATGTTAAACATGATTATGAACGGTTTTGAAGTTGACCTACAGAAGATTAGTGCACATACCTTTCAAAAACATATCAACCACACTCATGTTTCATTGTCACTCATAATTTCATCTTGTTTACTAGTGAACATCACCGATATCGTCATAACAGTGTCGTTAATGATTACGACCATTTAAAACACACTTTCTTCTTCACATATTATTATCGACATCATTGTCATTGTCATTGTCGACCTCGCCATTCAATTATTAAGAAATACGTTTGGTTTTCATCACCATCATCATCACCATCATCGTGAATATCCTCATCTTCAGTTTCATCACCACCACCATCGTCATCATTTTCATCATCAGATCACCATTATCCTCATCATCTTCTTTCTCACCACCTCTACTCCTACCATTTATCACACTCGCTATTACACAACGTTAACTTCGTCATTCTAGTAAAGCTATTCATCATCATCATCATCATCATCACCATCATCATCATCATCACCATCAGCGCCATCATCATCATCATCATCATCATCATCGTCATCATGATTATTGTCATCAGTGATGTCGCCCCATTTTGTCCGAGATAAAACGTCAAGTCACCATGGTCGTCAAATCGATGTGGACATTTTTTGTCGTTCATTAGCATTTCACTGTAATAATAATGTTATTTAGTATGCTCTCCCTTTGACTAAAATTAAAGAAAAGTCTTATTTTTATGTGGATGAATGATGAAAGTCAGCTGAAGTAGATTACTATATAATTTTTCAAAGGAAAATGGGCACAAAAAGTGAAATACAATGTAGGTCAAGTTTGATTAAGCTCTTCAAACTTCGTATCACTCTTACTGGAATCAAACTTACATAGGCAGCTTTACAATGTCTCTGATAAATATGACCCATCTCGATTAAAAGAGAAGATCATGGCGGCAATCTTTTTAAATTGTCAACAGGCCACGCCTCAAAACGGCACCGGCAGCCACGTTGCCATAAAATGGAACATCTATTAGTTTACTCGCCTTATATGGCTCATCAATTGCGCTTCATATCATTTTTATTGGCACTCGGAACAGTTGTCTTTACGCCTGTGGAGCGAAGCAATAAACACCTACTCCTCACTCACGTGTGAAACTCCGTTATTAAATTCATGATGATATCCCAATCAATGATTGTCAAAGCCCTTTTTTCAACAATTTCGCTTTCGCAGACAAGAGCCAAATGTAATAAAACCCGACATGAAAATCAACAGATTAATTGTCATAGCCCGGTGACATTTGGACGCGGATGAATGCAGAGAAACTGTCGGAAATCCTGTATCCATCGCGCACAAAGACTGCAAATTAACACAAGTGTGAAATAAAAATCACGCCTATCGCACAATAAATTGTGTTTTTATCGCGGGGTTGGTGAGCCAAATGGGAAATTAATGTGTCACAGTTAAGACCAATATGTGCGCTCGAAATTGAATGCGATGTTATCATTTCAATAATAACGCGCCCCCCTGAAGCTGTTGCCGGTTGAGCCGGATATGAGGTAGGAGCTTCATTTGGGCTCTAGCTGGCTGGCTGGCTGGCTTGGTCATGTTAGCTGGCAGACATTATTATTTATTTCCTATGTCTTCCTCATTTTTCTTATCCCCTCGTCGACTTCATTGATATGTCTGATTTATTTAGGGGGGCCCTCCTGGAGGTGTTAACGTGAACGATATTACAGCAATAAAGGCAGGTGACAGCGCGGCAATTCGATCGCTATGTTCTTCACGCTGATTTGCCGTCAAAATGTGAACCAAAAAAAAAAAAGCGTCCGAAACTAATGAAACATTGCAGATGTTTAGCGACCTGATAATGTAAAGAAGTTTGGGAAATTTGTGTCAGAGATATCTTGAAACAGATTAATTTCATGAAATAGACTAGAATATAATTGAAATAGTTTATAACTTACATAATGAATGTAGGTATTGATACGAACGATTTACAGAATGGGAAAGAGGAGAGCGAGGGGAAGAGAGAGACAGGATGAGGAGGAGAGATAAAGAGAGATAAAGAGTGAGTGAGAAGGGGGGGGGGGGGGGAGGGGTGTTAACTTAAAATTTCAATTTAACTAAATATCATTAGCTTTCCAGGTGTGATTTAAAGTGAAACGTCTGAATTGAAAATCAGAACACGCGTTTCTTTTCACGGTCGGCCGTCGATAATGTATATCTCATATAATAACCATTTTCCCGCCGCAAAATCGACCAAATTACTTAATTCCGATATATTTCACACGTTGGCATTGCAATTACTTTCAGGGGAGCGTATTAAACACTCACCACCTGAGACTTATTTAATTATCAGGATTTACAGGATTATATTGACCTGATTACAATAAAACAATGTTAAATATTAATACAAATATATACACTAACAAGTGTTTAAGTGAGTAGTTGTTACATGTTCTGTAACTGAATAAGTCACTAATTAAATTGACACATTTAGAATAAAGAATGCTATAATCTGAATCGGAACTATATATATATATACATAGGCCCTAAATTTTACCATTTTAAAACCATCGCAACTTTTTCAAAAAGGGAGGATATAATGGGGAACTTTGATTTAAGCTAGACAATAATTATCCTCTCATTTCCTTTCGCATTGTATTCATTAACAAACAAAAAATGATATATAAATACATAGATGTAAATAGCCTATATATGCATTAAGATAATTACCTCGAGTATATATGTATATATATTGTGTGTTCGTCTGTGTTTGTGTGTGTGTCTGGCGTAGATAAAGAAACATTTCACATTTAAAGATGATTTTTAGGGCTTTCGGAATATTCGATCACAAGCTCGTATTTCAAAGTCTAGTGCTCTATTCTCCTAAAAACTCTTTCACATCCCAAATGTGCAGTAATCAAAGATGACATTTTGGTATTTGATTACATCGAAAGATTATTTCAATGAAACATAACAAAAAGAAAAATCTGATATTTCCTAAATAATAAATGAGCTCGCAAGCTCCACACAAAGCTTTTTGGTGTAGTGTTCCACAAAGCCACTTTTGTCTGCCTTACTTAACATGATGTGGGTAAAAAAAAAATCGATCGAACGTTTTAAGGACACGTGGAATATATTAACGTAACATTAAACCCTCTACCGTCCATATTAAACTATCATTGTTTCGCCGTTAAATCGAACACCGCTCAATTCAACCGCAAAACAAAGAGAAAGAGAGAAGCACGCCATCAACCGCCTTATGGCGAAGCCTTGACATCTTAATTTGTCGCTAAATAGATGATGGGAAAATAAATGTTAGCGCAAACAATTAGAGCGAAAACCCTCCGCATCATGCTCCAATTAATGAGGGGCGAGCATGGCGTCGAAAGCATGGACGACAGTGGTATAGGCGCACGGGGCCCGCTGGTAGGGTTTGTACTGCAGCCGCTGCTGCCGCTCGAGATCCGCTGGTGTTAAAGGCGGCCTCGCGCATGGCCTGCTGATTGCACTGTTAATCGCGTGTGGACAAACACATCAATTGGAGCAGGTAATCGTACAATCGCTCACGAGCGTCATAGCTCCGAGTTAACAGTTGGCCTTCCTGGGAAAAATAAGGAGAAGAGGATAGTTCGATGCTTGTCTACAGCCCTACAGGCCTTGAACGCCTTACATGGAGAAAAAAAACCCTAACACTTAAAAGTACCCAGACACGTGGAATTCTGTACTATGGGCGTACCCATTTAAACTAGAATTGTACAAGGGGAAAAACACAAGCACTGGAAAGCGGTCGACCATTTTAATGTTGTTATTTCGCTTTTCATCGTTTAAGCATCACTATTGGTGTTAAAAAGAATGAGAAAAAAAAAGTGCGCATGTCGCCTTTGCAGCCATTGCCAGAATGGCGTTATGTTAGAACCTAATGAAGCGCGTAACGCTAGACAAACGCCGTCAAGGGAGAGGGGTTCAAATACAGGGGCAAACTCACTGGCTTGCTGGGAAAATAGGTTGGGGGTGAAACTGATGACAGAGTGAGAAGGAGACAGAGAGAAAGTGAGATAAAGAGAGAAATTGAGAAAAAGAGAGAAAGAGAGAGAAAGAGAGAGAGAGAGAGAGCGCGCCAGAGAGCTGATATAGAGATAGATTGAGAAAGAGAGAGAAGGGGGTCGGTGAAATAAAGAAAGAAAGGTGAAGCTAAAGTTTTTGTTTTTTTTAAGGGCAAAATAGGGACAGAAAGAAACACGTTCATATCTAATGATGATACAAGTGACTTTTTAGAATTTGATTTTTATCATGATCTCAAAATAATCTGAACGTTTAGAACACATAACCTTTAAATAATCAAAACTTGCCAGGACAACCATTGCAATGACGAATCCCCGGTATACGAAAATACGTAACCATTATTATTAACAGTGTCTCTATGGAGGTGTGGTTGTATAAACCAAATCAATGTTACATCCATCATTTAGAATCGAGTTAATTTCTTATTTCCCATGAGATGGGGTCGAGATTGAGCTGGGCCGAGCTGAGTTGACATTGTATCCCAGTACACGGGTCCCTTTTGTGCACCAAGACAAACATTGGTTTTAAGGAGTAGGAATATCTGCGAAGGCACCCAAGACTTTTCGCACCTCTATTCAACCCGCATGACTGCATTTTATTTGCCAACTTCATCATAAAAGGCGCGGTGAAGCCACCGCAAGGCCATGTTCGTATGACTTGAAAAGAGCGAGAGAAATTGGGATAATATGACTTGGGATTTGGTGAACAGAGAGAGGGAGAGAGAGAGAGAGAGAGAGAGGGGGAGTTGGAGAGAGAGTACGAGAGGGAGTGGGAAGGGAAGGAGAGTGGGAGAGTAAGAAAGAGAAAACGGTAGAGCACAGATGGAGAGAAAGAGAAAAAAAGAGAGTAAGAAGGAAATAGAGGGAGAGAAGGGATTACAATTATAGAGAGAGAGAGAGAGGAAGATAGAGAGAGAGAGAGAGAGAGGAAGAGAGAGAGAGAGAGAGAGAGAGAGCGAGAGAGAGAGAGGAAGAGAGGTATATAAACGAAAATTACCAAGAGAGAAAGAGAGAAAAGGGGATAGGAGAAGGAAAAGCAAAAGATGAATGGGTGAAGAGAATTTTTTTTTTTTATGGTCAGTTTTTATTCTTTTCTCTCTTGAAACAAATTATAATCATAGTACAAATTACAATCATCATATGTACCAATCACTGCAAATGTGATGACATTATAAATCAGTATAAATTTTGTCTTACAAACGGCTTCAAAGAAAACTTACATAGTTAGTTCCTATACATCATATTCGACACAAAAATTCATATTTTCAAAGAAAACATATGCAGTTATATAATCCAAAATTTTTGTTTTAACAATGTAGCAACTTATACTTCTTTTATACTGTTGTCCTGAGAAAAAAGTAAGAAATGTCCTGCTTGATCGATTATCAAGCAAAATGGAGAGCAAGGAAAAAAGAAAGAAAGGAAGAAATGACTGGAAAATATGGAAGAAGAGGAAGGAGAGTGATAAAGTAATTAAATGGGCATTGTGCTGGACTGAAGAGTAAACTTGGTGGCAGTCAGTTCCTAGGGACCAACGCAAAATATGCAGTTATCAATACTATCACAACAATCGTTACTTGAATTATCGATGTACCTATTCGAGTTTTAATCTACAGGGGGAAACCCAAATACAGAGTCATGTAGATTTTGCAATCCACTCAATAACATTGAGTGATGAAAGAAAATAAAAAAGAGAGCCAGTAAGAAAAGATACTGTAGTGAGATGAAGGGATAGCTTTAATAACTTGAATAACTACAGTGAAACCTCTCCATAAGGACCTCCCAAAGGAGACAAGATCAGTGGTCTTTATAGGCAGGTGGTCTTTATGTACAGGTGTCTTTAGTACAATAGGAAACCATCATCAAGGGAAACAACAAAATGTTGTCTTAGTAGACAGGTGGTCACTAAAGCAGGTTTGACTGTATAAAAACATACATGTTCCATACTCTATAATGGGTTCAGTTTAAATAAAAGCATTGTTTTAACAGGCTAAGATTTTTATCAATTTGGTGTTGTGACGAATACAAGTCATGTACATTGTGTACAGTGTACTTGGAGATATACTCAACTGGCAGTCAGAAAAATATAGATTTTCGACTATAGAAAAAGAACAATAACGTTTTATCGTTATTGTCCATATTTTGGGCAAGTTTTGGTAAGTGATTTGCAAACAATATTCACAATGGGCTGAATAAACTTTGCAAAAAACTTAGTGAGGATAGTTGAATTCTCAAAAAGAAAAAAAGAAAAAAAGGTCGGAGGGGAAGAATGAGAAAAGGAGGAAAACAAAGATGGAAGAGGGTCTTATTTACACCTAAAGAGGAGAAAATAATGTAACATACGATAAGAGGCATACAATATTTATGTTCTCGAACGTTCCATATCGGATGTGAATATTGGGACACTTTCAATGTGTGGGGGATCTAGTTCTAAATTGGCTTTTAACTTTGTTTAATGATAATGATATCTAGGAGGGAAAAAAAGTATATTCAACCTTAGCGCCCTATCTTTCCATTGATCGCCGTATTAACTTGATCGCATTAAAATGTCAGCCGAGATAGGGATCACCTTCACTGTGAATTAAATTAAGAGTCATTCATTTGATACGAAGCCAGTGATTATCATAACATTTGCAGTTCGCGCGCTGTTGCAATTTGACACGCTTTCAATCATTACCATTGCCGATCCTACTATGGGGGACAAACGCAGTATTATTCAAAATATTAGTTCAAATTCTGGCCCATTGTGGCTGGCCCAGATTCCGACGGCTATCTAGGTTAGAGTCTGATTTTGTCCCCTACCTTGTTTGCATACGAATGAGCATCTGTTCGTAATAATGCCCCTACGTACATTGATTTGAAATGTATTTCGAAGCAATGAGATATTAATCATTATACGGCCATATCTAGGTTTTGCAGCTTAAGTAATATTGCAATTTAGGTTGGATTACTCGAGTAAAATGATTCCGCTAGGTATATGCTACTCCGCATCCACCATCCGCCAGGGGTCGTGTCACGTCACTGTTATTTTCGTACCGATTTTGAAGTGCGAGTGTTGTATTTTTCTTCTCCCTTCCCTTCCCTTCCCTTTTCTTTTCTTCTCCCGCTGGATAGAGGGTGTTTCGAGAAAGGAAATGGGTGGATACGTGTGGAGATCTAATAGATGCAGCGTCGGCGGCCATTTTGATGGTTGACCATCTCTTTCTTATCCTCCTTCTCTCCCTCTTCCTTTCGCACTCTCCGTCTCCTTGTGGAACCCCTAGGTATTAAAAGCCCCTCGGCGTACTGGTATTTAGTTACCCCGTAGCCACCACGTACAGCAGGTTATTTGAAAATAAATGTATCAACATGTGAGAGATGACGAGAGAGAGAGAGAGAGAGAGAGAGACAGACAGAGATAGTAGAAATATTAATACGATAAACATAAACGTCTGAAGAAACATAGGTGAACTGGTAAGAAATAGAGAAAGAGAAACAACAATATAGATCGGAAAACTTAAACAGAAAGATAGATAGAGCAGTAATTAAAGAGAAAGGAAAGGGTTAAGTAAAACAACATAGATAACGAAAGAGAGAGGGAGGGAGAGAAAGATGGAGAGAGTGAGAGTAAGAAAGGCTGTATGAAGAAAAAAGAAGAGTGGAGAATAAGGAGGAAAAAATAGTTTCAAAGAGAGGAAAGGTAATAATTATTTGAATGTAAATAGACGGAATAAAACAGAAGCAGATGGATTGCGATATCATCAGCAAGTCTTTAATGGAGCTGTTTGAAAGGATTAAATGAAATACATGCAGTTGTGGAAAACATATTGAAGAACGAGGGAGAGATGGTGCCAGATAAGTAATATGCGAATATCATGTGTTTTATTTCCACTAGAAAAGGGAAGGGACTGTACCTTGTCTGTTTTGATTATTTGTTATGATTGTGATGGTTTCATGGAGTATATTATCTACGGGTATAACAGCCTATCACGGCTTCTGTTCTTATGGAAATAATGCCCTGCGGGGAGAAAATAAAGTGTCCCTTCAGTTGACAAAAATGGGAAAACACTATCCACACACCGACCCAGGACGACAGCATTAATCATCATAGATTGAGGTGTAATGGAGGGTTAGGAGGTGGAATAGTTGGGGGGGGGGGGGCTGGATAAGGATGAATGAATGGTGGTTATTGGCAGGCACGTCACGGAGTAAGACGCCCCGAGCAAGGTGCTTAAGGGATGCGAAACCTGAGGCGACGCATCGCTACACCGGCAGCTCCGGCCGAACCCGAGAGGGCTAAGCTGCCAAGATATATGGCACTCGGCCGCTAATCTTCTGAATTCATTTGCAGTCATGAATGTAGTATTTGTTTATACAGGGCGAGGAAACACAAAGCCGAGGAAGATACGCGGCCTGTCCATCAGTGGTGAACGGGCTCCGTGCCTGCTCTCAAATGGCCCATTTATGGCGCTTAAACATCTTGATGAGGTGTGTGAGCCGTAGCATCGAGTGTCCTGCTTTAATTAACTCGTTATGCGCGCAAAACGAGAAGATATGTGTTCGTACGTCTGCCTTTCTCTCACTGGTGACTGGCCAGTTCATTGGCTCACCCAAGCCAGCATCCTTGATATTTTGTTGTGTTCTTAGTATACCCCCTTTCCTTTACCCCGTATTGTCGTACCAAGCAGCACGCTATGACGCCCTCTACCGCATAGATGCCTTCAAGCAAACAGCACTCAACGTGCACTTTGCAACCTGCCGATTACCCCTTCCTCTACCGCACATCGCACACCATATTTGAATAGGGGTGTAAACACTTCTGCGCCAGGTTAGGTATACTTTACAGATAAGGGTTACAAAATAATGATCATGAATATTAATTAGAAAAATGCCCTATGCACACGAGGCGTCGGCACTGACATAGGACTGCGTCATTGAGTGGAGGCAGTCTTTGACGCACCGTTTGGAAATACATATATTGTACAAAAGTGAATAGATATTGAACAATGCCAACATTGCTTCTAATGACTGACGTATGGCTTAATTGCCTTTACAGGCTTGATAATCGTAAGAAACAGCGCATGCGTCAATTTTGCCTCAGGCTCTACCACTTTTGCGAATAGCTAAGAACTTGACGCTCATATCATGGTCACATTGTAAAAGTCGAATGCAAAATGAACAATTGAAACATTGCTTGAATTCCTGGCGCCTGCACTGATTATATTAACAGGTTGAATTAGCACAGGTATCAAATGACGCTTCTCGTGCGATGACTATAAAACCTACAAGCGACAGTGAAGAAACGAGGCATCTGATAGGAACATCGCAGAACAGCGCAGTAGAGTATATTATTATAATAACTGCGCTATATAAATTGATCTAGTTATTATTAATTATTTAGGGATCACTAACTGGGATTTGGTTGACGCAACTGATAAACAAACACAAGAAGAAGAAGAAGAAGAAGAAGAAGAAGAAGAAGAAGAAGAAGAAGAATGTAATCTACTATACCCATCAGGCTGGTTAGTTGAGAGATACGATCCCAATGGTAAATGAACTCCTTCTAAGTGTCTAAACTTGACTGGAGCTGTTTACATTAACACAACACCTGTCAGTCCTATTCAGAAGTATCTTATGAATAACCAAACGCATGGGCAAGAGAGAAAAAAAATCAACCGATGACCCTTAAAATGTCCAAATAGCAGCACCTTCAGGGGTGAGAATTGAACCCGGTGAAAAGTGCATTGATAAAAAATGTAACGGTAAAACATTGAATCATCCAGTTTTTATATTGCACATTTCCAGTTGATGCGAAATAAACAATAGTCTTCAATATAAATATTTTGCTTATATAAAAAACAATTAAAAAACGTTTAACGTGCTAATCACTAATCTAGATATTATTTTAAATTGATAATTAAAATATTGTGATAATTATGATAATAATAACAATTATAATGATGACAATTAATTCAAATCGTAAATTATTGCACATGAAAGTGCACACGTTCCGCTCCCTGGAGATAATCCCGGCAAGACGCCATTTTACAAGCGCACACATGTCAATCTAACCATATTAACGTTAGCATCCTACCTGGTACCAAATAAACACCTGGGTGGAGAGTGGCAAATGTAGATTAATGCCTTGCCAAAGAACATTAGTGCCACAGTCGGACTCGAACCACTAACCTTGTGATGCAAAGTCAGGTGACGTATCCATTATACTACAAGGGCGCATTTGTCAATGTTTTGTATTGGTAGTTGATATTACTATTTTATAAACCAAATAAATCATTTTATGACATCTGCGTTAGATGTTAAGTAATCCGAGGAATAAATAAAACGTCATTGTGTCATGTATTAGTTGTGCCTATTAACATCTTTTTTTCATATACCAGGAATCTATGCAAAGGAGAAGAAAATACGCACGTTTACATGCTATTTGTAGTTTAGTACTAAGTATAACAAAGATATTCTCAATCGAGCGAAAAAGTGAAAATGAAAATGCTTTCTTTTATTGTAAAATATTCCTTAGTCATAATCGTTTTATGAAACAGGTTACAAACGTTCTCTGCAGGAAACAAAAGCAGTCCAGGTACACAATGTTATGCACAATGAAATAATGTCATTTGGTTGACGATATTTTAACATCTAACATAGATCGCTTGAAATGGCGTCATTTTACGTTTGCCTACCAACGAGCGCACCATGAGTGTGGTCTGCGCATGCGCATTTATCATCGCTTCTTTTGAGGTGAGGTTAGATAGGTAACAGCTTTAAGAATGAGTGGGCGCGGTTGTGCGTTTTGAATTTGGTGTGTGTGAGTGTCTACGTGTGTCATACTTCTGTGTGTGTATGTAGGTGTGTAGGCAGATCGAAAAAGAGGGGTGTGGTTTTTGACAATGGGAAGGCCTACCCAAGAATGTCCAGAATATTTTAGAGTTATATTCATATTTATATTGACCATTGTCAAACAAGAGAAAAATTAAAAGGACCGAAAGAAGAAGAAAAAACCGAGGGAAGGGTGTTGCGAATTCGAAGGAAAATTTGATAATAAATATTAAAGTAAAACTTATTCTTCGAGAATGTTGACGAATAGAAATTTAACTGAATAAGACACATTTTGATTAAATGCTTTTTTTTAAAGAATGAAGAAGCATGATTCCAGTTTTCATTAGCATCACTTTATATCCTTGATATTACAAATCATGTGATCTTTATGACCCTTTGAGTTCACTTAAACGTGAACAGATTGAGCCCTGAATTAAACTAAATTGGTTGTTACTCTTGAATGACATGGTTCTGTACGAGACGAACACGACACTCGAATGGCATGATCGCTGACATGCCATTCAAACTCCTTTCAAATACGGCGTGCACTTTAATCAATATCTCATGATGATAACAATACAAGGATAATAAATCACCAAGTACATTTAATACACACATGTACTTCGGACGAGAAAAAGAGGGGACGATTACAAGCAAGCGCTTGGAGAGAAAGAGAGTATGAATTTCGCTCCATTTATTTGGCGATTGTGTGAGCTTTAGAGAGAGAGAGAGAGTCGCGCGAGTCCATGACATTTCTTAATAAATATCATCGAGCGCAAGCAGGCAGGGGCCCGCCATTGTTGGAGATGCAAATCACCAGAGACCCCAATACCGATATCGCCTTCTCCGCGACGGAAACCCGGTCGTGCTCGCTCTACTTTTCATATTTACACTGACACAATTTCAAATCAAAACATTTATAAAGGAAGGGGGTTTCTCGCGACACAGATTCCGCCAATAAAATAGAGGAGGGACGGCATACAAAAGCGACGTGGCGAGCATACTAGTAGTCCTTATGCGCCCTCGAGTGCATGGTGCTATAGCCTGTTTTCCCTTCCACTTTATCTCGAAATTATCAACAAGAAAGTCGCTTTTTGACTGGCGTGAGATTTATCTTAACTAATAATTAGAGCAGGTTCCGACGTTAGTAAGAAAGACCAAGAGAGAGAGAGAGAGAAAGAGAGAGAGAGAGAGAGAACATATTCTGAGGAGAAAAGAGGATAGAGATGTAGAGTGCGAGAAAGAGGGAGAAAATGGTGGAAGAAAAGCGAATGAGAGAAAGAATGCGAAGGGAGAGGGATTAAATAAATATTTGATAAATAGAAAGAGAGATAGGTAGAGACAGGCATACAGGTGGATGGACATAGAGAGAGAAAGAGGGAGTGAGGGAGGGAGGGAGAGAGAGGAAAAGAGAGAGAGAGAGAGAGATGCATGACTCTTTGAGTATTTAAGAAGAAGAACAAAATCTGGGCCTTCCTTTCCGCTCCCCCGCTCATCCGATTATGCGTGGCTTGGAATAACGCGACGCGGGCTGCTCCGGCATCATCCATGCTTGGCCTGCTCCTGTTATCCCACTGCTCTTCCCCTGGCATAACATTGTTTCGATCGATTGAACTCTCTCTCTCTCTCTCTTCTCCCAAATAAGGCCTCGCTATTTCTGTCCCCATTGCCCCAGTTTGCTCTCTTTCCCCTTGCAACATGATCCGGAGGTGAAAATTAGAACATTGCCTCATTTTCGAATCTCATTAATTCAAAGAGGATGTGTACTTTGTTTTATCTTACTTCATTGTTCATTCATGTAGGGGCGGAGGATGGGTGGGGGGGGGGGGGGGGGGAGGTACATCGGAAATTCACAGAGGTACAATGATTCGAAGGAAATCAGTTCTCTCGTACATTTGCTGAGTTTCCATCGACTTCAAAGGGTAGTCGTGTGAGGAAAGTTCCCCCGATTCTTTTGGTGAAATGGCGCCCCCTTGCTATGGTATCTAGAGAGTGTTCTCGCTGAGATTAAATATTTTATACACAATTTTGAGAATGTCATCACCTTCACTACATTAATCCTACATCATTGCTTTATGGCCAATCCCTTTTCGAAGATTTAAAACCCATCAGTACTAGTTTGGCTAGGAGGGATTATATTACCCAGGAAGGTCACTGACAGGTGGTTTTCTCATCAACTCAGCTCTCTATTAACATAAGAAAAAGAGGCTCATGGGGAACCAATGGTCACCGATTAGGCATTTTGTCTATATAGAGGGAGCAAGTAGTAGGCCTACAGTGGGCCTTTAAAAAAATCTGCAGGGCCAGACCCAGGACTATTTCGGAGACATGGCCGCCGTCACAGGTCTTAAAGACCTTTGACGGAGGAAAAAATAAAGAAAAAGAAAAAACAAGTGTCTCAAATTTTTTTCTTCTGGGAAGCGACATTACGATATAAAAAAGGGACTCATTTTCAGGTTAGAATTTTTTGAAATTTTACATTTTGAAAATTGAAGTCCATATAGCGCTTAATACAAGTCGATATCTGTAAGCGCTTTATATTGTATAACATATTACCCCTCTCACCGGATTCAGGCCTGCCTAGCACTCAATGTATGGACAATCTTCACTCCCTTGGGAGCATGTAGCTATGCGCCATTTTACAAACACTCACAATGCTGAGCCAACTACTCTAACTTTCGCAATCTATCGGGGACCCAATTAGCATCTGGATGGAGAGTGGCAAATTAGTGTCTTAGTGTCTTGCCGAAGGACGTTAGTGCCGGGATGGGATTCGAACCCTCAACCCTTCGGATTGAGAGTCAATTGCATGAACCACTATACCACGATACCTCCACCATCCCTTCCTGTTGAAATTACAATGTAATCATTATGTACGACCGAAAATCGTGTACATTCTATCATTACCCACTAAACCTGTAATCTAACCAATTTATATTATAATGCCAGACTAATCATAGTAGGCAACTTGACGAGCAATAAATCAACACTTTCTTAATCAATTATTGATCAAGAATAACCCACGTCTAACTGCTGAACTGAAAGAATAATGACCTACTCAAGTCCACCATCCCAGTAAATTACTTAATCAACCGTTTAATCAAATTGATCAGAATTATTACACCGTTTAAGCACTGAAGTGACCCTATCTCAACAATTGCGGTTCAGATTGTTATCAATATTATTCACGTACAATGTAGTTCATGTCCTTAGATTACAGTGGCACCGTTTTGTAATGATATCAAACGATTCAGTTCTATCTCTCTCTTTCATATCAATTAACATTTAGATTTGATTTGAAAATGAACTAAAAGTCACGTAACAATCGTGGCTATATTATGCAGCCTTATTTTACTCTTTCTTAGTTGGAGGTAAATTTTAGGCATATAGCTAGATAGATAGATAGATAGATAAATGTTTTTTAAATCTAAAACAAATATCGTCATTGCGGCAAAGCCAAATTAAGATGATTTTACAGTGATAAGGAGCATACTACAAAAAAGGTAATCAGCATCGACAAAAATAACAAGTAACGAATTGTACTAGAAATGATAGAGTTATTTATAGATAGATATATTTGTGGTTTAACAGGTCATGTAGAATATCGAGTAACATGTGTCCCCTGTAGATGGACTTTTACAATTGTTTCGTAGTGAAGCAATCTGTTACTACGGTGTTGACAAGAATACAATACGAATCAGAAGGACAAATATGTATCCTTAACCCCATTAATTAATAAAAATAGATCATACGATTAAAAATGAAAACCCCAATATTATTTAGAAAAGAGCGCTATTACATGACTGATTATCGTATGTGTTGCAAAGAGACCCAAATCGCAAATTAATCATACATGTACGTACACTTGCTGGATCGAAGAAGGGGTTTTCCCTCGTATTAAATAAGATTGTAGTGAGGAAAAGATTATCAAATATAAAATCAATGTTACATATTATATATTTTGTTATGATAATAAAGGGTGGTTATTAACGCTTCTAAGGAACTTGTTTTATAAGCATAAACGGGGTCATGTTTAATTTTTTGTGTGTGTGTGAGTTTTCTCGTTTTATAACCTGTATTATGGGCAATTAATTAGGAAGTTGCGGCCACACAGTAGGGCAGACCAATAAAAACGTCACAAATGATCGCATAGTGAGCTAAGCAAGGAATACCATCATTTCATAACTCTTAATTACTCGAGGATCTGAAGAGGAAAGGGGGGGGGGATAGAGGCAAGTGCCCCTGAATTATCTCAATTTTCCCTGGTTTTGCCCGCGTGGTTCCTGATAGAAATGCATAAACGGGCGAGGAGAAAGCATGCACGTATCTACATGTATTGAATCTTTCTACTAACTAAGTTCTTTTTCTTCTTCTTGTTAAGAAACATACACGGAAGAGTATCTCTTGGTAGAAAGACGTCATGGGCATTCTTTTAACGGCTTGTGAAGTAGGGCGAAAACTAAATTCTTGAGACACACCGCATTGCCATGATTTGGGAAGTAGCCTTAAACAATACTATGTCCCTTTTGCAGCCAACCTCAAATTCTGTAGAACTTTGCAGGAATTTTGAATATGTCATGTATGTCCTATCTGTGAAATTTAAACGTCAGCAGTGTCCTAATATTCAAATTATGCAAGGAAACCCGTTTACTTGCTAGACTTCACTGTCAGACACTATCGAGTGACTGACTGGCTTTTTTCATCTTTGGTAATAACATACATAAAATGAGCTGTAAAGGGTCATGAGCATTTGTCTACATCAATAACCCACTTCTTGTAATGGCCAAAATTAGACTGATTGAATCTTTGCGCAGCATAAAACGTACGACCATTCGGTACAATGGTCTGAAAAATCAGACTATTACTTACTGGCTCTATAGCTCCTAAGTCGATTCAACAACTAATAGTCGTTATTTTCCCACTTAAAGACATTTTCAAGCCCCCCCCCCTTTTTTTAGGGAAGTTCTAAATTAGTATTGTCTTTCAAATGCCGTTGGAATTTAACCTTTTCATTTGTTTTGGCCTGCAAATGGGACATAGTACCTTTAACGTATCAACATTTCATTAAAAACGGATGATCAATATAGGGAGAAACAAACTAAAGTCGAAAATCCGTTTTCCAACCCAGTCACACCATTATCTCGGCGTTTTGCCAGTAATGACGCCCTCATTCCAATATCAACTGAGACTTTCCCTTTTTAGACATGTTAGAAATAGGTCACAATGAATTGAAGTGTTTCGTAACAGATTACGTTAAAGGGATGAATAACCTTTCTAAAATAAAATCTCGCACATTTTTAACTTGTCATCTGCTTTTTTATGTTTATTTAATAACAGAGCTCCGTCAGGTTTAGAAATTAAAGTCTACTTGTGCTAAAGAAGACGTAATGTTGTTGAAATTAAAATAAATGAATGAAAATGAAAGAAAATACACTCTGATCACTTTCAATCTTCATATCCTTTCGATTTGCAACTGCTACAATTCAAATCTTTGTTTTGGTTTCCCACCTCTGCACACTCTCCAATCTCCAATAATCGAGATTAGAAAAAAAACAATTTTAACAGCTACATGTATGCATATTAAAACTGCCTAGCCCTAAATTTCACAACACCGTTCTCCGTACTGGCCTGTCATATGACGACTGAACCCGGTTAAGTCATCGAAAACAAATCGGCCTAATGAACCTGAAATTAGGTAAATAGGAGTTCCCAATTTGCTTACGAGCTTTATTGTTGCTTGACGGGGCCCATCCAGGACGCAGCTGAAAAATCTGCAAAGAATAACACAGACCACGGTTGAATATGTCACGATAAATTGTTATTTTTGCAGGCTATTGTGAGCGGGAAATGTGTGAATAAGGTTCAAGGTCGATTTATGTCTGGCCGGCCTGCCGCTGGGGCCGAGATGGGGTTTGCGCGTCGGACTTAACTCCCGAGATTCAACACCCGCAGGTGATTTCTTGTGTATTGTTGACTGGCAGTGTGCTACTATTACACCTCTTGATCATGCTTAGGCGGATGATATGGATATCATGTGGAGTATCAGGATTCTGTTTTTTTGTTCTTCTCTAAATCACTGGTCATTCTTTTAACCCCTTTTAAAAAAGCAATATTGAGAGCGAAACTCGGAAAATGTATGTCTTTCATAATTAGAAAATGTCGATGTAGGTCAACAATCGACCTGCTTTTATCACGGTATCGCCTTCTTGATTAGCCGCATGTGTAATACTTATTAAATATGAAAAGCGATGGAGATATTGATGGGGGTGTTAGAGGGAGAGAGAGAGAGAGAGAGAGAGAGAGAGATAGAGAGAGAGGAAGTGAGAGAGAGAGAGAGAGAGAGAGAGAGATATTGAAAACAATCATAATGTGTAACCCACACATGATAAAAATGATATAATTGGCCTTCCCAGTACTGAAAGGAAAATCGAACCTTAACAGGCAACTACTCTAAAAGAAAGCAAAAATATCATAAAAGCAGACTGGTGAAAGTTTGAATTAATTTTGATTTTGTTTTTCGTTGTTGTTGTAATCACATTGGGTGTTGTCACTGAAGAAGTAGCGGATTACTTTCTCATGAAATGATTAAAATTTCAATTTATGTCAAAAAGCATGATGCGGGAGAGTCTTTTCTTTTTAGAGGACCCATTATAATATGCTATCCAAATTTTGAGTAGTGCCCCAAAGGAGAAGGCACTTAGGAGAAAGGGGGAAATTAATGATATTTGTGTACACGAAAAAACGGGAGAGTTGCCCCATGACTATGTCATAATCACTGGCCAAATTGCAAATTTAAGATTCACATGGATTTATGATCGATCTCACATTTCAAATATTCGTAACTCCCTTATTATTGGTCTGATTTATTTCAAACTTTCGACACCCGTTTTCTCTTATTTGTTCTGCTTCCATATCAATGAAGTTACCACAAGGATTGGATTGCCATCAACGTTATATTTCCCTCCTATTCAGTATCGTAGTTTGGATCCAGGCAGAAGGCCTAACAAAAAAGATCATTGCCCTTTAGGTGCCAGCACCTACATGTAGGTCGGTCGGTCGACCCCCACCCCCCCCCCCCCCTTTCCCCTCTTTGGGCTGATATTTTTCAATTTAGACTCCTTTGATAATATTCTTTTTCTTAATTAAACATTTTTTTTCTTTAAGAAACGATTACACAAAATAAAAAGCCTACCGTAGATTTTAAGATTTGTTGTTCGGTCGCATAGGGCAATACAACAACCTTTTTTGTAAATCCTAATGGGGACACTAGCATCATTGGATTTCTGGAGGGGAGCTGGATGAATAATTGTAAATTAACAACGTAATTTCAAAGTCCTTTCCCCTTCTTCCCTTCCTCCTCGCTTGTTCTCCTTTTCGTTTTTTCCTTCGGGGGGGGGGGGGGGGGTGGTATGTATCATGCAATGTTCGAGGAGGGACGCATCAGCTTGTATTCTTATGAAATATTATTATACCAAACGTTGTCTAGAAATGTCAGTCGGATTCGCGATGACAACTATAAGTCAGAGATGAAATAAATAGCGCCCTCTATAGCCCATGGTTACCCTTCCTACACATCAAAGTTGTTGTTGTTACCTTCTGTACATGGTATGGTCATGAAATATTTATTTAATGAACATAATTCCATTCTATCTCATCTCAAAAGACATAACATTTCACATTATGATACAATTATATTTTATTGGGATAAATCGGTGTTACATTTTCTAATTTCTATTATCAGTAATGATGCACCAGGCCTGATATTTCTTAGCACAAGAAGCAAAAACATAACGCGTTTATCCCCACAATGTATAAAAGTAGATTTTGAAGGGAACAAAATCAGCAACACGAAATATCATTTCGAGCGTTACGGTGTCCTCGAAGCGTCGGACAACAAGTGCAATCTATTCGAAATCTTACTCAAAACTCAAAGTCGATGACATCCTCCTCCTCCTCCTCCTCCTTCTCTTCATCATCATCGAGCCTCTCGACGTCTTCATCATGCTGGCTGGCAGCGCTCAAGATTCATCCTGTCAATGCTCGATCGACATCGTCACGACAATCGATATGGGCTTCCTGTTTGTGCGAGCTAGCACGACTAAAATCCAGCTCTTCCTCCTCTTGGTCTGAGAGCCTATCATCCTCCATCACATCTCAGCCCGTTGTTAAACTTACAAGTTACAACCATCCCACTCGTGTGTATCTCTCTCTCTCTGCTACAAGTGTCAGCCAGATTCTCCTTAAAGGTGTAATTGGACTTTGGAGGACAGGGGTGTTAAAAATCAAGGTGGATCTTTTTAAAGAGAGGCACAATCTGATTATGAGTAAGCGCTGTAGTCAGTTGATGGTAAAGCGCTTTGCAAGAAACCGGTATTTTTATCATTTTGTATTATAATTATTATCATTATTATTATTGTTGTCAATATCATTATTGTCATTATCGTTAATATATTGCAAGATAATTATTAACCTCATACGCTTTCACCCGTGAGTCAATATAGTAGCGTGATTAAAGTGAAGTAAAAGAATTATCTGTAACACAAATTTACTGATCTTTTATTAGTAGTGTCGGGGTTAATAAAAGTGACGTAGTCACTCAAGCTCCAACGGAATACCCAGTAGAGCACAAAGTTATATCTAACACGTCTTTATTTGTTCATTGTGAAATACATGTAGTCACTGGCCGCTCAGGTGTGGCCGTTATGGAAATGAATTATGCGTAGCCTAGCTAATGTACTTCTATTTCTTTATAAAAACATTTTGATTTAAAAAGAATCTTTTGGAGTATAGCCATGATTCCAATCAACTCAATGGAAAATGGCATTTTTTTCACCGTTAAGATGTTTGACAACAACGGCTATAATATACAATTTTCGCCTTTAATGTGAAGTAGCAAAAACACAAACTTAAAACGAGAAGAGGAGAAGACGGTGAAAAAAGAAAAAGAAAGGAGAAAGAAGAGAGAATGAAATCGATAGTTCTTGTCGTCGGCTACTGTTTCGCCGTGACAGGTTGCAAAATCAATGTTTGCCTACTCAAAGACACTTTATTGTACGGTGGGCTATCCTCTAACGAAACATCACAGATTCATGAATATTCATGAGCACGTCTGATTTCTTGAGCGGCCTTAAAGTCCTAGTAGAACGTATTTGGGCCTTGACGCTTTTATAAGAATCACTTCAAAGAGTTAGAAAAGGCAAAGCTTTAAAAAAAAGGAAAAAGGAATTAACGCTGAGTGGACTATTCTTCCAAAGCCAAATTTGGAATGTAGACAATTATTGTAGAATGATTTGTGATTAGCTAGGATTGTTATTATTATTTCTTCCTTGCTATTGTTGTTGTTTTAAAAGGCTCTTTGAGGACTGGAAAATGATTCATGCGAACTTAAATGCTAGCTTCGTCACCCTTATGCTATAAGTATATATAAATATGTTCTTCAAAGATCTTCGCGTAATTCACTAAAATATGTTACTGCAACTAAAGTGCTATGAACTCGAATTTCTATATTTTCAATTAACAAAGGAAAGACAAAAAGCGATGTTTTTGTATAAATTCATCATATTCTTTTACAAGCGGGAATCTCGAGTAAGTTTGTCAATAATTATTCTCTGAATTCAAAAGATACGTTTGATAAACTCTATCTCTATTTCCCTTTGTGACCCTTGCGCCTTTATACATGATCCACATGAGACTGATTTGTTTTTCTTTACAATAATCATCGATCGTATAAAATGTGCCACTTCTCACATCTTAGGAAACATTGTAAACAACGTTACCATGCATCTGAGTCGACTCTATAGGTCGATAACAAATCAATTGTTGAACAATCATTACAAAGAAATTGATTGCGTTGAAGGGCCAGCGTTGTCCACAAGCACACTTTCTCCTAACAAAACAGATACAATGGATAGATAAAGACGTTATACTGGAATGATTATTGTATAAAATAGATAATTTGTACTGTAAATAACCATCGTATAGTCATCACATCACCGCTTATTCGCCGGCTGACTCACCTCTTCTCCTCCGGCTCCTTCTCCTTCTCATTCTTCTCCTTCTTCTACATCTTCTTCTTCTTCTTTTTCCCCTTCATCTTTTTCCTTCTTCTTCTGCCCTTTTGCTCTTCCATCTCCTTCCTCTATGGTCTTCCTTTCCTTATCTTTACATGAAATGACATTGCCCGGGGTACCCATTGTATAGGCCATTGATCTGCGGTGTGCACTATGGATCCAACATCTTACTCGTACACAGCAGGACTATATGTGTAGAAAATTGATTATTTTGCTTGGACTGAATGATTTAAACAACATTACGAGGTAGCTTTTCTTCTACAGAGGCCATTGCCAACAAAGGGTACCAAAGATGTCCTTAAAAGAATCTTGGTGACACCTAGTTAGATTGTGTTTCATTCACTTTTATTAATAGTACAAGAAGTGGTATAGATGAAGGAGAAGATAAGAAGTCGATTAAATTACCATATACGTCCAGTCCATTTGATGCAAATTTAGCAAATCCTCCGTGTTAATTTGTTTAATATCTGTGACTCATAATGCCCTTCGCTTTTTGAAAAAACAAAAGATTGAGCTCCAGTCAATATATTCTTGATATAGTTATGTAAATAAAGATTGTTCTATGCATGACACCCCCTAGTTTTGCTTTTGCCGTGATCGGAGAAGAGATTACAGATTTGTTATTCAAAAAGCTAAAATCTACATTTACCCAATTATGCAAAATGAAATTGGAGACATATGGCATGTTTAGTTGATTCACGTATACGCTCATTGATTATGTGCATTTTAACAACGAAATCTGAAGGATTTTTTAAAAGGGAAGAATAAAAGTGATAATTGCATACATTTCTTAATACCTTGTCATTCATCTTTTGTTAATGGTACACGCCCATACAAGTCAAATTATATAGGCACTCGTATCGAATTTCCAGTGTTTTGCAACCATGCAGTTAACTCAAATCAAATAAGTGTAATTGAACAACTAGCGAAAGTAGTCCTAATGGTAAAGCGCTGACCAATCAAATTATCATTACCCACGCTCATTCAAGAACGCGCACGCTCCGAACATGTGCGCGCGTCTTCAAGACCGTGCGTACACAATGGCACCAGCAGGTACCTCAAAATGTCTTTTATCTTTGCAGGAAAAAATCGCCCCTTTTTCTTCTCTCTTTATGTGCATCTTTAAACTCTCTGCAAAAATGCAGATCAAATGAAGCTAAATTGACAGCTCTGCTTGCCCTTCCTGCTGCTTAATTGATCACTTTTGTAGCGCAAGTGCGGGGAAGTATACACTGGGTGATATGACAATCTTCATTAACACAGCACGATCAAATATGGTGCCCTCTATTACAAACTGTATCCTTTCAAGTATTCTGTGTAGGTTTTTAGCAAGATGACCTAATATATTATGCATCCACGCGTGTTATGATACGCCTTGTAAACTAGGACGAGCGACCTGGCTACGCGAGAGAGAAGGGACGTGATTTCTTCACAAATCTGACGAATATAATCTCAAGAATATAAAGAGAAATCAAAGTTATGAGCTATGAAGGATCGTGAGCTACGAAAGGCTAAATGGAAGCAGAAATGCTTCGAAAGGTTTTTATCTAAATGACTTTTCATTTTTGATGAAGGACATGGCTATTTGGCTAGTTTGGAAGGAGATTGGCAACGTTTTGAGTGGGATATAATTATAAATATATATATGATTATCAGACAAAAGTGACACAAAGAAAGTAAAAGAACAAAAAGGTAACACAATAATGCTTAGTGGGTGAAAATTACAAGGACTAATAATAGGAAAAAAATGATGATAACAAAGTTAAGGTTCTAAATACAGAAAGAGAGAGTGGAAAATAGATTGTGGCAATGTAGTGATATAGTGAGAGAGAGAGAGAGAGAGAATATAGCAAGGTATAGAGAAAATGAGACAAACGATGAAAGAGAGAAGTACGTTGCAATAGATGGAAATGGGAAAAGTGAGAGAGGGAGAGAGAGAGAGAGAGAGAGAGAGAGAAAAAAAAAGAAATAAATCTAGACAAAAAGAAGAGAGAACGATATGTTACAGAAGAAAGTAATATTGAGAAAGATACAAGAAAAACTTGCATCAATTGACCTATCAATCAATAATATTAAACAGTCTGCAAAATAATCAAACAATAATTCAATACTTATCGTCAGTCAATCAGCCAGTCAAAATAAATAAATCAAATAATCAATCAATCAATCAATCAATCAGTTACCCAATCAATCATCTATCAGTTACCCAATCAATCGATCAATCAGTCAGTAAATATGTCGGTCAGTCAATCAATCAATCAGTTAACCAATAAATCGCTCAATCAATCAGTCAGTAAATCTTTCAGTCAGTAAATCTTTCAGTCAGTTAACCAATCAATCTATCAGTTACCCAATCAATCAGTCAGTAAATCTTTCAGTCAGTCAATCAATCAATCAGTTAACCAATCAATCGCTCAATCAATCAGTCAGTAAATCTTTCAGTCAGTCAATCAATCAATCAGTTAACCAATCAATCGATCAATCAATCATTCAGTCAGTAAATCAATGGAAAAAAAAACAATCATTAGTTTTGTAATCATCCTATTAATCTTTAAACCACAATTAGATAAATCAAACAATCAACAAAATCAGGCAAATAAACAAATTAAAATTATCCCTCCATCCATCAATCAACCACACAGCCAATTAATCAACAAACTAATCAATCAGTTAGTCAATGAATTAAACAGTCACCAATCATTAATACAATATTCACTAATTCATGTGGGTAAAGAACAAACACAAGTTTAAATCAACAGTTAACGTTTAAATACTCATTTTTAATTTTTGGTAATTCACATAAATTGCCCGCAAGACAGTACCCTTCAGAAACATAATAAGTATAAACAATAATCATGATTTCAAATGATGTAGCATTATGGCTAAGTAATACTTGCAAATATTTTGTTGTCGCAAAACCTTGTTTTAGCACACATTGTAGTCCATAACTTAAAATATTATACTCGGCAATGCACTTCATTTCAACAGGAAAATGTATATATATATTGCGTGGTAATGTATGCACAGTCAAACCGCTTTGCGTTAAAAAAAATATACAAACAATAGATGGATTCAAATAGTCCGTATTTAAAAAAAAAATCATTACAAAATTGCTATGTCAAGTCAAACTTGAATAAATATCTTGGAAGAATTTGTAAATACATTTTATTGGGCAAAGGAAGCTTATTATCTGCTGTCTATACAATGAACTAATGTATACATCTAAATTGCGCCCCCAAATCAGGAAAATGCCTTTAACGATGATTTGGTCGACAACAACATTTTAAGTTGAAATATCATATTGAAAACAAAAGTTATGCTAAAGTCATACAAACATTCCCAAAACCGAAGGTATTTTCACATTGAAATGGAAATACCATTCGCAGGAAAAATCATCCGGTTCTTATTTAATCGAATGATCAGAATAACATGACGCAAACTAAAAGAAAAAAAAAGAAAAAAAAGTGCGAGGGACAATGATTTAGAAAAATAATGAATTTGAAAGAAAAAAAATCGAATCCCATGCAGTTCTCTTCCGAGGAATCTAAACAGAATTTTGTATTCCCTACCTACATGTAACTCGATTAATTAAAAAGCACATCTTAAAAATAGGAGAAGGTAACATGGTTTTAAAGATAAAGTTGAGTATTGGTCATGCGATTGCATTATGATAGAAATGGTGTGGACTGTGGAAGGTTCTGGACTCAACAAAATGGTTAGAAATTTGGTCCAGTATTGACAAAAGTAACAAGCATTGTACACAGAAAGATGTAGATGGGACTACACAAACATGTTGCATAAATATGTGGTCCTCATTTTTAAGCTGTTACATGTCATACTTAGAATATGTAAAGGCATTTGAAGAGCCATGCTTCTCAGGAAACAACTTTTCTTTGATGTTGTTCCACACTTGCATAATAACATTGAAAACGCTCCCAATTTTGTTCACCTCTCCCCAGAACTCAACCTTCTCTTTAACTTAAAAAAAAACATATTATAATGAAAAGCAGAACAAATTCCAAAACCTGCACATTGTTAAACAGTACCCTGTTTCTTAAATTTTGATATCAATAACAAAATTACAAGCTACTGTTATAATATACTGAAATTATTGCATCTCATTGGCTGACAGCAAATTTGTCATAGGAATTTAGCAGTTGTTATAGATAACAAGTTTTATGAAACCCGCCACGGGTTCACTTTTTGAATTTATATGACATGAATGGATACATCATTATACTTTTAAAAAACAAAGCAAAATGTTACTCACAGAATAATTGCGTCAATTCACAATTCGAAGCATAAAAGTTCATCGACAATAACACAATTTAAAACAAGATAATGACTTTTACTTTATGGATGTGGAAGCAGATGAAATATGGGACTGAAATATGGGACTGATGACATCAGTAAATTTTTGTTCGTTTTTTTATAAATAAACTTTGTTACCATGCGTGGGTGTCAATAATTCCAGACTCTAAGGCATGTAAAGTACTGTCTTATCAGATGCATATGTTGGAAATTAAGAACCCCTTATAAGGATAGATTTCTTCTTTCATACAGCACGTTTAACATAGAATAAAGTGAATATCAAAAGCAAAGCTGACAACAAAAATATGCAAAGAGGAGACAGATAGATGAGAGAAGAATGTCCATGTAATGAACCAAACAGGTATGTCTCCTTTAAACTGAAATTAACGGATGGTTCCATAAAAATAGAAATAATAAAATATAAACTATTAGTTGCTCGATTTGCATTGTACATGTGAATAATAGGCAGAAGCTTGAACAGAACAACAGCAATTTGAATTTGGAACGTGCACAAAGGCACAAAATATCTTTGGAATACTTTTATATGGAATACTTTCGATCTATAAAGAATTCTTCATATGTCATAATGATGTATCTTTGGAGCCAATGCCACAAGCACACTTTAAAATCACCAAAATACTGATTTTTTTTTTTCATTTTCATTATAATACATGTAAAATATGTTCCATCTAGCAACTTGTGTATTAATTTCGTCATCAGCATACACCAAATTAATTGCATCCAACAGTGATCACATGTCTAACGGTTGACCATGATCATGAACATAAGTAAAGTATGGGGAACAGACCGATGGAAATTCCTGGCTTTTAATCTATCGTCCAAATTGAAAATCACTTATTATGGCGCAAATGACGGACGTATCTCATATTCAAAGCAATCTCGAGTGATCTTCATGTGTATGTTTCAGGCAAAAATCCTCGGTGTACAAATCTCAAAGTGTTTTTTGGAAGTCATTGATTATGATACACTGGTGATCGTCGTCCTTCTCTTCAGGGCAGATGAGTTCGAGTTATTCGTCGCGACCACCGACGTGTTATGACGTCTTACAGGTGGAGGTCGCCCCGTCGCGCTTCCATGCCCATCCGACGGCTCAATCATCGAGGGAATCGACCCTAACAGAAGATGTCGGTTAGTTGCTTGTGATGGCCTGCTCTTCTGCTGTTCGGTGTACAGTCTGAAGAGAATCCCCAGATCAAGAGGAATGTTAGGAGAGTTCCGTTCTTGGATGCCACGCGGATCGAGGCGGTCAGTCGCCGCCGACGCAGCGCTCGAAACGCGGCTGTCCTTTCGGCGATTACCGCAGCGGCTACTGGTTTCGCTATTGCGGTCCTTGTCGCGTTCCTGGAAAGCGAGGATGAGTTGGGTAAGCTGGTCCTGCTGGCGTCGCAACTGTCCAATCATTTGGATCTCCTTGTTGAAGCTGTGGTAAGGCGGGATGAAGCGTCGGGCGGTGCGGGATGACGACGACGTCGCCGGCGGCGGTACCGATTCGGAGCGCGGATCCGCCGACTTCATCCGAGGATCGTTCACAAACATGGAAGACCTGGTCTTGATCTCATCAATGAGCTTCTGCTGGCTGAACTTGGCCCATTCCGTGGAGTTCATGAAGTAGTCATTGTCTCTGGAGCTTACCGATGCCTTCCCCTCATCGAGCAAGATTCTGGCGCAGTCGTAGTGACCGAGTTTAGTGGCTAAGAGGAGAGCGGTGCATCCTTGCTTATTTCTTTTATCAACTACGATGCAATCCTTCTTGAACGACGCCACAAGCCTCTTCACGATCTTGGTGTACCCTTGGGATGCGGCAAGGTTCAATGGGGTATCACCATTTTTGTCCGGCATGTTCTTTTCAAGTTTATCCTCCGGGAGGAGTGCTTCCACTGCCTTTTCCCTGCCGTGGAGGCAAGCGAGACCCAGCGCAGACCGTTCCATAAAATCCAGGATGTTCAATTCCGCTCCTGCCTTTAGCAACACTTTAATACACTTCATTCCATGTTCCTCTGGCGTCAACATGGCGGCGACCATAAGAGGCGTATAGCCAGCAGAATCCCGTTTATTCACGTTAGCTTTCATGGAGATCAGAAGCCTCACCTGGTGCAGCCTACCGCCCAAGATGGCCCGGTGAATTCCCGTCCCACCCGGACTCCATATCTCCGGGAGGCTGGTCACCACAGTGTTCACCAAAAGTCTATCCATGGTACCAGAAGTTTCCCATGATGATACACGATTCGATTGAGTAGAAATCATAGATGTGGCTCTCCCCGCTACAATGTTAATCCCACATTCAACATCAAGATAACTTTATCACATGTAGAAAAGATAACTCAATCACATGTAGAACAGATAACTTATGTTTACGTTGCCAGTCAATAGTGCTCGACTCTGTGCATTCAATATTCTCGTAATCATGGCCCTCGTATGGTATCGGATTTCAAGCGTGGAGACAATTTCGGCGTTCCTTAGCAACGGGTGCCGGGGAGCCCGCTACCTGGCGTACAAAAGGTTAACCCAAGAGCCGCAACCTCGTTACCCCCGGTCCCAAAAGAAAATGTGTATTGATCGGTGCGAGACATGAAAGAATACACCACAAAAACATTGACTCAGGTTTGATGAACAACAATAATCGAAGTTTGTGCCAAACTTTAAATAGCAAAGAAGTGTGTGGAACGACGGCGATTTCTTTTGAATGAGACTCCTTAGAGCATGACTTCTAAAGAGCCTAAAATGATCAGCAGGGGACAGGCTTAAAGCCTATGCGATTGAAGTATCCGATAAAACGTCACCACGTTGTTGTCCCTTATACTGTTTAAACAAAATCTTGAATGACAACATAGCTCATGGCGATTTTCATCTCATGGAATTTATCCAAAGACCTTGGAATATGTTACTTTTAAACAAGTTTACAATAAGCCTTGTATATTGAACTTTATGACAGATGGGAAAAAGTTTTAGTCCCTTATAATCCGAATCGATAATGTCAAAAGACAGTATCCAAGAAAGAGTAACAAACTTGAGCAGGTTTTTTAAATTTAATCGAAATCATTCGCTTAATGCGTGTTATTCCCAAACCTCCGGTACACTTTACCATCAAGGAGGAGCTTTAATATGTCATGATGATATATTTAATGATCTTTACAACACTACAAGTCATATCTACCATGTCATTTTATCGACAAAACCACTAAATAAAGTTGAGTTCTGGTCATGCTACATAAAAATCCGTTCCTATTGTATGCTGTTACAAGCTATATTAAGAAAAATTATTGAGGCATTTGAAGAGCCCTTTTTTCAGGGAACATTTTTAATTTGATGTTTTTCCACACTTGCATGATAACAGTGATAACGCTCACAAATTATTTTCACCTCTTCCCAGAACTCAACCTTCTTTTTAACTCCTCTAAAAATGTACATGAAGTCCTTCCTGTCTTTATACATGTAAAATGGCGCTACTGAGAGCTTCTGGTGTCATTTCAACTTTGTAAACACAAGATAATGTTATGTTGGTTTTACTAGAAGACGTTAAGAGTGTTCCAAGAGTGTATACAAACACTACCTATTCTGGATAGTACTTAGGGAGGAGCATTTCCAAAATAAATATAAAACACTTCAAGATGCATAAGCTTTTTAAGTCACGACTTTCCATTGTAAACCACTTACAATAGAATCCCCTCCTGGTACAATAACAAAAATGCCTGTGCAAATAATAAGAGTGTTCTATTAGGAATCGTCAAGGATTCTATTTCGAGGGGGAATGGAAAGCAAAGCACTGGCTTCAAAATAATCACTGGTTTTTTTACAATCGTATAAATGATAATGATGATAGGCAATAGTGGATAGTGCCCCTATTATGAGGAGGGTATCACGAAGTATGAATAAGTAAAGACTCTCTCGTGACGCAATAATGGTATAGTTAGTAGTGAAAAGATTGTGAGTGTGGGGGCGCGCAATCGATATGAAGACTGGAGAGGTCCTTTGTAGAATATTTTGTTATGGATTAGATACCAATTCGAAGCACGGCTAAGCCAATTTATTCTTTAGAAAAAGCATTAATTGTTCAGTTCCAGGCAATGCCATTGGTAGATACAGTTAACAACAAAATTATTCATACCTTTACCAAGTTCTGTAATTATTTAGTATGTGGAAAAATCGATTTGCCCCGATTTACGTTCTTGAGAATAGCTTACATCTAAAAGTATTCAACAAAGGCGCTACTTCAAGTAATCCACCTTTCATTTTTGAATTACAAAAAACACAAAAACGTCAAATTCACAAAGGGTATGCGTAAATTAGTTTTTAACTATTATGTGTCCAAACATGACCTCGGTTAGCATGGCCAATATTAATTTATTCATAGCAAATTCAGTAAGTATTCGGAGGAGCTAGGAAATTCCTTGTTCTTGTATATTTGCCTATCACAAATAGACATCTAGTGACTATTATATAAAGAGATAGTATTGGCCAAATTATACTTTGAATTTAGCGATTGCGCGATCCTATAATATACAAGCTTTGCATATTTTACATTGATATTTCTCTATGCTACATGACTGTCACCGTTGAAAAAAATAATTGTGCATTCTCTTGTTAATTCTTTTAAATGAGACGGTCTTGTTATTCGAAATAAGGAACAATACAATAATAAAACAAAATTCAGATAATTTGGTCTCGAGTTAGTTGCTTTCTTATTACCACAAATAAAAATTTGTTTCATTCCAACTCGAGTCATTCATATCATTTTCTAACAGAAGTCGATGTATCTACGTTTGCATCTTTGTATTTCTATCCATGAATACTAAAAGTTAACAACTAAATTATTCATACCCTTACTGAGTTTTGTATTTTTAAAAGTATGTGAACATTTGAGTTGTCCCGATTTATTATTCTTGAGAATGTGACGTAACAAAGCTTACATCTAAAAGTATTCAACGAAGGCCCTAATTCAACCAGTCCACCTACAAGCATAAAGTAGACAAGGGGTATGAATAATTTAGTTGTTAACTGTATCTATTCTATCTGTTCCCCGAATACCTTACAAACCAGTCCATTTCTTTCACTCTGACTATTGTAATGTCTCCCTCTTTCGGTAGCATCTGGGTCAAGTGGATTATTGTCCGTCTCTCTTTTCGAACACAAAACAAGTGACAGTAATTTCAATCATAATCCGTTTTTAAACTTCGGCACCAATAAAGTGGCAAAAAGATGAATCCATAAGTTGAATTGAGACTTGTAAGAATGTTGAAACTATTACTACTTGTGAAGTGACTTTAGTTCCCGTGTTGACAACATACTAGTAATCGGATTGCTCCCTAATGAACTAATGGGTGGGAATATCTGACATGCCAGAGATGGAAGGCTTATGTACTAAGAAAAAAAAGCATTGTTTTAAAACACTCCTGACGTTTATAATCGTTACATTGCAATACACGTCACATTAATAATTTCATGCAATAAACCTTTTTTTATTTTTTTTTATTCACCTGTTACTAATAGCCTAATTGTATTCAATAGTCAGAATGCGAATTGCATAGATTAATTGTTGCTATGTACGACAAACATTGTGGCTTGGCCTACCTCACAACACGGAATGTATGCAATTCACATTCTAACTAGTTAAAGGTAATACAAAGTTTAGGGACATTTTGAAAATTGGGTGGATAGTGAATCTTTACAATTTTGATATATTTGGATGCCCATAAATTCAAATAGCGCCTATAGCCGCATAATGGTAGCTGCGACCATGAAAATCTCAGAATATGTAGTTGTGATATATAATTTCCAAATGGGAATAGCTAATCGGTCGATTTTAATCAAAAAACATTGTTTTATAGCTTAATTAATATCCTGACCTTGAGAGGAAGCTATACAACATAAGAAGTTGATTATTTACAATTTCATAACTTTAGACTCGATTTCAACCGCGACAACGATCAATGAATATTGTAGGAACGCATACGCTTCCAATATGTTAATTTGAACCAAATTCATGACCCCATACCAAAACTTTGTAATACCTTAAAGGTAAAGACCAGTATTGGTAACGCCCCAATTTCAAAAAATGAAATGGAAGCTCTCATTACCAATCATGTGAAAGAATATGTTTTGACTAATACATGATGATAAAAAATTTGCCGGGAAACCGCCTACTAATTCATATATTTGGTAAATTTATCTCTCTCATGGTCGTGTGAGAGAGATAGGGTAGTCCCATATACATCTTTCTGTGTATAGTGCTTGTAACTTTACGAAGACTGGGCCAAATTTCTTATCATTTTGATGATTCCAGAACCTTGCAGTACACACCAATCCTTAGATGCTAGATGATCAACCTTTTCTGATCGATTCCACAACGTTTCTTTCACAATGCAATCGCATGACCATTACTGGTCTTTACCTTTAAATTACATTTATTCGTGACAGGTGAATGAGATAATTTGTAACAAGGCACTTAACAAGGATTTGTGCATCAAATTAACTACCGAAAATGGCATATTTCTAACCTTGCTGATTAAAAACAATGAACTCTTCTTTTGGATTTGGAGTACTAACCAATGTTTGTACTCAGGTTAATTTGGAGAAATTAATGTAAAAGTTTTAAGATGGTCAAATCTGACTGACATGAGCGCTATACAAGAACCCACTATTATTATTATTATTATAGTAACAACAAATAATTTTTCACTCATTACGGTCTTTGTCATAATTATATTTTTTACAAACTATTTATCATTTCTTTTACTAGTAATTCGTGTAAGGAACGAAAGAAAGCCAGGACTACAAAATGTAAGTGCTTTAGCGCCATCTTTTGTTCGTCATCCAATATTTTGCACTGTTCGAAACGAAAAGTCATGTCAATCTACTTGGAGTGTATAGTATACTCGTCAATGTTAGTCTCCATAATAACACAGTTGTATATAATTGCTTCATTTACTGGTAAATCGTGATAGATATAGGAAAGAAAGCCCCGCCTACAAATGCAAGGGCTTTAGCGCCACCTTTTGTTCGTTATCCAATCTTTTGCACTGTTCGAAACGAATAGTCATGTCAAACTCGGAGTGGAGTAAACTCGTCAATGTTAGTCTCCGTAATAACACAGTTGTATATACTTCTGTGTATTCATCAAAGCGCGTGTACCCCCTCCCCGTTTGAAATCCCAGGACCCCAACAAAAATTATAATGCGTACAGATTAAATGGCACATGAGGCTGCCCAGATACTTCGAGCCCATTTAGGTGTGATTGGACTCCGCCCCTACTGGAGGCTAACTATGTTCATTATAGCTTATGGATAAGGGAAGGAGATGGAAAGATAAGAACGGATGGGAGATATGTTCCTTCTCCAAACTTTGACATTAATTGACTGCCATTCCATTCATCGGAGGTATGTTATTCAAGAAAATGAAAATGTTTAGCTAAATTATTATAGCAGAGAGAGGAACGGAAAGTGGGAGGGACAAGGTAGAGAGAGAGAGATAGAGAGAGAGGGGGTTAAGGAGAGAATGCGGATGGGGAGAAAAAGTAAGAGACAGACAGAGAGAGAGAGAGAGAGAGAGAGAGAGAGAGAGAGAGAGAGAGAGAGATAGAGATTCAGAGGGTGAGAGACGGAGCGAGCGATTGGGGGAAGGACAATAGTTGTCTGCGAGGCATTTTTCTACCGTACCTCGGGGACTTCTTCTCGGGGATCAAATGGGCCGCCGGGAGACGGAGGAGGGTCCCACCAACAAAACCCGCCAGCGGAGAGGTGGGGTTCTCTCAGTTTTTATTAGTTTTGCTTTCACGGTGAATTTCCTTCCGATTTACCTGAGATTTTCCCGATGTTTGAACCCTTTCTTTGTCTCGTGATGGACCAGTTATCTCAAACAGGGGTCGAATTATTTGGCCCCATCAGATCCTTTATTGTCCAAATGTAGATGGGAGTTCCAAGGACTCGATTTTATCCGAAACACATGGCAACTGCCGTAGATGAATTTCAGGTGTTTCCTACCTTTGTAGTTAGATAAAATGTACAAAGAGACGTATGTGACAGAAAAGGATGAATTTAGTTTGAAATCGTTTGCCCTAGGGAGTGGGGGAGGGGATGGCATAGGCCTATACGTTTTTCTAAATTTACTGAAAGTTCTAATGGGTTTGCTTCTTTTGTACATTCAAGAGACTGAGAGATAGTATACATCGGACAATTTAATAACGCAGGTCTACATCATGTAATTTTTAGTTCAAGCCGCTAGAATATTTCATAGCAGAGATGGTGCCAATTCTTTTAGGCTTATCGTTTTACATATAATTTTTAAATTTGAGGTGGACTGAACAGAATGGCAGTATAAACAATGAACGAAATCAACTTATATAGGCCTACCTCAATTCACACTATCCTAAAATTCATGTTATAGATGTTCTTCGTTTAATTTTTGTTTATTTGAAGAAAATATTAGTTAGACTAACTTCTTACAGTTACAGTTAACAACTGAATCATCCATACCCCTTGTAAAGTTGATGTCACCCCCTCATAACTCAAGAATGAAAGGTGGATTGGTTGAGTTATAGCCTTTGTTGAATACTTTTTAGATGTATGCATTAATATGTCACTTTCTCAAGAAGCGGAAATTGGGACAAATCGATTTTCACATGCTACAACAAAATACAAAACTTGGTAGGGGTTTGAATGATTTAGTTGTCACTGTTAATTTTGAAGAGTACGGTGTTGACTTTTTTTTCTTATTAATATAGAAAACACCCTGATGCAGATTATAAATTGTAATCATACACCATTGTAAATGTAAAATCATGATGAATAGCTAGCTTATGCATGCAATTTCTGCAACAACAAAAAATATTTCATAAATTAAGAAAATACACTGATATAATTTTTTTTTTTAAATGAACACATCAGATGAAAACAATAGTTTATGGCACAAATCATAATAACATTTGGGGAAAGCTTGCACTGATGCAAAGGGCATGACTATCTTAAATTTAATCATGTCGCCGTAATCTGTAATCATGGAAAATAATAATATAACAAATTCAAAATAAGAGTATAAAAATATTCTCCTTAGCGAAGATAGAGTAAAACAATTTGTCTATGATGTTTCTTTAAAAAAAAAAAAAAAAATCTCCAGTTTGATAATTATGACGATAGGTGTCGAAGTAAGTCGAGTTTAGTCTCTCTCTCTCTCCTTTATAAGAATGTCGCCGTAATCTCTAATGCTGGAAAATAATAAAATAAACAAAATCAAAATAAGAGTACCGATACATTCTTCTCAGCAAAGATAGTAAAACAATTTGTCTTTGAAGTTTCTTTTAAAAATATAAATTCTCCAGTTTGATATAACGATGGGTGTCGAGCAATCTGTAATCCTGGAAAGTAATAAAATAACAAATTGAAAATAAAAGTGCAACGATATATATTCTCCTCAGCAAAGATAGAGTCAAACAATTTGTCTATATAGTTTCTTTAACAAAAATACAAATTCTCCAATTTTGACGATGACGATGGGTGTCGGGGTGAGTCGAGACCACCACCACCTCGGTCACTCACTCACTTCACACGGGTAGGTCTCGGTTTGCCAGCCGAGCGTAGCGGCGTGAGATGGGTGTTAGTCGTATCATCGCCCCCACGTGCCGAACATATTTCGATTTTATTTTGGGGCTTCTTTTTCTCTTCCTCTTTCTCTTCCTTTCAATTCAATTCAATTCAAACTTATTAATCATGGAAAAAATAACAAGGCATACAAATCACTTTCTCGCTGTTTCTGAAAATATATATAACATCAATTAACATACTAACATACCTGTGCATGAATGGGAGAAGAAAAACTTACTACAGTTGTATACCAGAGAGACAGATGAAGAGAAAAACAAATATTGGGTGAAGACAGAAGGAATGAACATAAGTAGAGAAAAAGAGATTGAGACATGTACAGCATTTTCCTTTTTTATTGACCACATTTTATGCTTAAAACCTTTTAACTTTTGAGTAATCATTTTTAATTTGCCCTCACACCTTCCCTCAGCCTTATTTCTACTTCGACAATAGGCCATTTTCGTAAGGTATAATTATTGTTATCACATTTAATGCACAAATCATTGTAGAGTGCCTCGTTTACAAATTATTTAATTCACCTGTTACGAATAATTGTACTTGAATAGTCAACATAAATTGCCTACATAACGTGTTGTAGGTAGGACAAGCCATACCAAGCAACACTATGCAATTCACAATTACAATTATGCTTTTCGTATTAACAGTTCAATGATTTTTTTTTTTAATGAGGCACAAATTAAATATTTATGCATTTAATTGATTACATTTAATACGAAAATGGTCTTTTCGACATCCCTTTATCTCTGTCCTTTATCATGCCTTTTCTCCCTTTTCTTTATATGATGTTTTATTCATTTATTTATTTTAAAGCCTTTATCAACAAAGAAATTAGGTCTACTCCTACCTGGAACGACAAGAAAGAAAAAAAAACTTCATTATATCATACACAGTTGTCAAGAGATTAAATTTGCAAATGTTATAGTCAAATTTCGCGAAAAAAACTGAGGTTCAAACTTATTAGTATAAATTCTCATGCTTTCTATATCGTTCTCATCGTTCTACATAAATTCGTTTCCATTTCTCCATCTTACTCTTTTTCTTCATTCTATATCCCATTTTTCCAATCTGTCCTTTCAATGTTCTTGTTTGTTTTCCTCTTTATTTCCCTTTTGATGTTATCATTCAATCGTTATTTCTAATTGAATCAACGTTAGATGTATCGGATGGTTTTTCACTCAATTTGTAAATTCATTTTGTTTTAGCTTTATGGCAAATAAATGAATGAAAATCAATATAAAAAATACGTTCATGGCCATTTAGATTCTTTCTTGAGTAGGGGTAAGTTGATCGAGGACAGACATGACGAATTTTCAGTGAAATTTAAATTAAAATAAAACATAAATTATATTGGGGTAAAACAATTATAAAAGGGTCTCAAAATATATTTTTGAAGATTTCTTTTTAAAGATCATTTTAAAGATTTTAACAAGATTTGTTTTTAAAGGGGATCGGCGAAATAATTCACACAACAATTTATTTCATTACATTTTTTAAAACTTAAAACAATGAGGTTTATGAAACAGTTTCACCGTAAAGTCTGATTTATCTGTCAATATATTTTTTAATCAGCATGACACATATGCTAAACGGACAGGACTAAATCCAATTTGGAATCTTACGGGTCTATTTTTCTTCTATTTTTTTTTTATATTTGTGAGCTTTAACAGATGTAAGCACCAAATTGCATGGAAAATGACAAATCGTTTGTCAATTACGGCCTTACCGTGAAGGTTTTATCTCGGCAGTGTACGTATCCCACTATACAACCAAAGAGCATGTATTTTCACAGAATTCTGCCAGTGAAGGGGAAAGAGGAGAGGGTTTATCACTGGGACGTGCTCAGACGGGGAATACCTTCGAAATTGAGAGTGGGATGACGCGAAGGGTCGAAAATGTTGAGGTCAAGATGTGTGTAACCTTTGACCTATAATTCCCTGAATTTTTAAGGTGATTTCGATGGCAGTATAAGGATGTATGCCTGCACTCTTTTATTTTCTCGAAATCTAACAATGTTGAGGGAAAGACGAATGATCTGCCTAGCCGAAAGCCGTTTTGTTCTTTTTATTTGTCATTGTAATACTATTTTGTACCAATTAGATCGACAATTTCATAATCATGACATAAATGCTGATGTTTTCCTTTCATATCAAAGAAAAAAAGGATGGTAATGGATATAGTTATATGTCATCTTCGTTTTATCGACAGTCCAAAAACACTATTCAATTACATACATTCCTATACATTGGCATGATCATAATGGGAGGTTTTGTAAGCACTGTCTTTGTGCAAAGTTGAAAGGAGAAGATCCACTTTTATCCTTTTTTGGGAAAATGAAATGCAAGCCATCGCTTTTAAAGATATTACAAAGTTTTGGTATGGGCACATGAATTTGGTTCAAATGAACATATTGGAAGCATATGCGATCCTACAATATTCAGTGATCGTTGTCGCGGTTGAAATCGGGTCTAAAGTTATGAAATTATAAATAATAAACTCTTTGTGTTGTATATATCTCCCTCTCAAGGTCAATATATTAATTAGGCTATAAAACAATGTTTCTTGACTAAAATCGACCGATTAGCTATTCTCGTTTGGAAATTATATATCACAAAAACATATTCTGAGATTTTCATGGTTGCAGCTACCATTGTACGACCGTAGGCGCTATTTGAAATTTATCAAAATTTACCGGGAGCACCGGTAATTGATTGTATTCAATTTTTCTCGAAAGCAGAAGTGTTTTAGGGGCTGATTTTTTTAGTGCTTATAATACATCCACAGGCCCATCTTAAAGGTACTATGTCCCTTTTGCAGCCAACCTCAAATGCTGTAGAACTTTGCAGGAATTATGAATATGTCATGTATGTCCTATCTGTGAAATTTAAACGTTAGCAGTGTCCTCATATTCAAATTATGCAAGGAAAACCGTTTACTTGCTAGACTTCACTGTCAGACACTATTGAGTGACTGACTGGCTTTTTTTCTTATTTGGTAATAACATACATGAAAAGAGTTGTAAAGGGTACATGAGCATTTGTCTACATCAATAACCCACTTCTTGTGATGGCCAAGATTAAACTGATTGAATCTTTGCGCAGCATAAAACGCATGACCATTCGGTACAATTGTCTGAAAATCAAGACTATTACTTTTGGGCTCTATAGCCCTAAAGTCGATTTGACAACTAATAGTCGTTATTTTCCCACTTGAAGACATTTTCAAGCCCCACCTTTTTTAGGGAAGTTCTAAATTAGTATTATCTTTCAAATGCAGTTGGAATTTAACTTTTTCATTTTTTTGGCCTGCAAATGGGACATAGTCCCTTTAATATATAAAAATTGTAAAGAAACACTATCCACCCAATTGTCAAAATCTCCCAAAACTTTGTATTACCTTTAAAACGATACGCAAGGTTATATTTGAATCGTATTGTCAAATACTTAAATCTAATTTCATTAGATGAAATACCCACCTTGTTTCACTGAAACCATAATAACGAAATCATTTGAAGACCTATACCTTTCTGTGCGAGCTATAATGGTCGAATTCCATCACCATCTGACATGACTTGTGTTAATAAGATATCTTGACGATTTAATTAAAGTCCATGAAATTATCTGTAATATGAACAAACGGGAAATGGTCCAAATTAAATAAAGATTATTTTTGATCGAACCTTGGACACTATTAATATATAATTGTTTTATCGTCAAAATCGATGATTAATGTTTGTACCTTTTTCCTCTGACCAAAAATATTGAATGCACTACTCTACAAAAATCGTATGAAAGAAAGCAGTTATATAATTCCCTCCCCCCCCCCCCCTTTATTTTAAATCTCAGCAAAAAAAATCTGACATCGCAAATTCACTGCGTAGAGAAGAGGGATTTAAAATTGCGTAACATTGTAGTACACATACATTGATTAATTGTAGAATTAATAGAGAAAAAGAGAGAGATATATATATATAGGGGTAGTGGTAGGAGGTAGGGGAGGGAGAGGGGGAGGGGGCTCTTATTACTAGCCCAAGGGTGGAGAACTTCATGGAACTGATGTATCATTCTTCCGCCAGCGCTGTAAAAACAGTTTACCAACCAAGATAAATGTCAGCCACAAACATATAGCACTCATCACCAGATATAATTACTTTCTATAAACACAATACCACGCATTCCCCCCTAACAGATAGCATAAGACTCCCAAAATTAAATGACGGGGCACAACATGTATCTGCTTTTACGTTACTCGCTTGATCTAATTTTTGTTTCCATATCGGGCCTCGAGCCGGGATGCGGTTACATGTTGGGCGGAATTGCCGCGCGAAAAACGCACCGTCACAGAAGCGTTACCGTGCGATAGGAAAAACCGATGCATGATTCGGAGCGTACCGACCAAGAGAAAAATGAAAGGAAAAGGAATGAAATAACCCCGTGAGATGAAGGAAAGGTAAGCTTAAATTAATATTATAGCATTTCAATCTTCACTCATAAATATCGGGTTGCCTATTCGTGGGTGGTTTGTAAATGTTATCCATTGGAAAAGGGGGTAAGTTAGGAGTTGGGAGTAGAAGAAAGCTTGCCGCTAGTTCAACAGGAAGGCTTCGTTAGTGTGTCGTGATGAGAGATGGCCCACTAGGTGAGCAGGGGCGGCGGCGGTGTCGGCCCCAGCGAGGGGTATCATTTAGGACCCGTGTTTATAGACGCAATCCAAACATATTACAATCAGAAATTAAGACATTTGACAAAATAACAGTACACTTTGGGAAATGAAATCATCCGAATCTAAAGTATTTCATTTGACCTAACAAAGTACTTTGGAATGATAAAAAAGCTTCGCCCCAACTCCAAACATGCAGGAATCGAATACGGTGGCGTTCAGTTTGTTATATTGAGTACATCGACAGATAGAAATTTAAAGAGGAATGCAGCTCTTTTCGAAGATATAAATCAACGAAATTAATTTTAATTATATCTAATTGGATTATCTTTGGATTAAATGATAATCGTTTGCCATTAACGATGCTCATTTTGATTGCATAAATGGGACAAAACGAATGTATACAAGTGCATGATACTGAAGTGTCTAACGGCATGGGATTCAAGATGAAAAATGCTCAAGCCCCCTGAGCCCCCACCCCGCTCTTCCGAAAGCCCAGCCTGAATAAGCCAAGGACATAATTTCACGAACTCAAAAATATTACGTTCAGTAATATTTCAATATATTTTCAAAGCCAGTTATCTCTTCCCGCCTGCTATAAAGTATAAATGTTTAGATCAGTTGGTAATGCATAGCCGTATTAAACAGACGACCATAGCCAGTAGCTCAAATTGCTTGCTAAACAAACTGCTTTTGTTTGAAAGCGGAGAAGCCCGTGCCCTCATTTTTGCTCCCGAAATTAGGCTAAGCCAGTGCGTCCGTTCACATTTGAAACTTCCACTGAGCAGAGATGAGATTTTCTATCTAAAATATAAAAAAATATTGTCTTTCACATTGAAACCGTTTCGTGAAATAGACAAGGAAATATACCAGTACAAAATATTATATTATATAATTCCTTAAAACTTTGTCAAAGCCTTGATGGAAACGTTTTGGAATGTTACTTAAATTATTATGTACTTGAGCACGAACGATTTGGTGTGTGAACGCTTCCAAATTAAGTCACTTACCGAAAATAATATCGCTAGTGAGTAGTGATATTCATTTGTCTCGCAATGTATGGTCAACAAGGGATCTAAAAAATCACAACGTTGAATTGTCAAATTTGAAAAGTTCATATTTTGTTTTCGGCTATATGATTTTCCTAGAAGAACCTTTCCGGAGGCATTTTCATTCACTATGTGGCTGTTATTCAACAGTTAAAATGAAGTTGACGTTAGCATGGTTTAGAGTGGACTTTAACAAAAATTATGATTTTGATTATATTTCTGCATTATTCCAAATACAATTACTGAATAAAAAGGAACACATAGACGTAAGGTATTTTAATACAACATAAACAAACAATAATAACTTCACGTCAGAAAGTTATTTACATATATATTACATATTATAACGAACTTTATATTTTAATAACACATTATTTTAAATTTTAAATATCATCCGAACTGTCTGTGGAAAAAGTACAGGAGACCGAAATCATGAGTGGTGCTGGACTCGGATGGCGGCCTCAACAGAAAAATCTTAAGGTAAAATTAAAAATGAAAATGTGTTCTACTGCTGTGAGCAGGTCATGTAGATCCCCCAATAGCCGAAAAAAAGAACTCCCTGAAAATACAAACCTTCACGCAATAGTTTGCCTAAACAATCGTTCGTCTAAATTTTCATGTCTGAAATGTTTCCTGAAGATAGCTACCGCGTTGTTGATAGACCAAATGAAATGGTTTAGTAATACGACCCTCCATGAAATAATATATCGTCATCGACTGACATGCAAGACTCTGTACAAATTTAATCGTTTCATCCTAGTTGTATCGCACATACAGTGGCGTAGCAATATGATAGCACGGGAGACACTTCCCCCACCCCATTCGATTGGTGGGGAAAAAGAGAAGAAGATAGGAAGGAAGAGGCTAAAAAGAACACCAAAAGAAGATGACAAGACCCTTTCTAACATCCTACATCGATTGGTCTTGTTTATTAGTATTTGATCCACCTACCCCATTCGAATGATGGGGGAAATGGAGAAATGATAAAGAGAGCAAGAGTGAAATTGGGAGAGAGATGAAGAGAGTGAGAGAGAGAGAGAGAGAGGGGGGGGGGGGGAGGGGCGGGATGGAGAAGGGAGTGGCTAAAAGGAACACCAAAAGAAGATGATAAGACCCTATCTAACACCCAACATCAACGGTGTTGTTAATTCGTATTTCATGCATCTAGTAAGATCAAGACCGACGCCCTCACGCCCTGATGCCGTGTTGCTGCCCCCCCCCCCCGAGTTTAGATCCACGCTACACCATTGCCTACAACTGTACTTTCTTGAGATTTCAGAATGGAACATGAGCTTGGTAAAGTTTGGATCATGAAGAAGGGGCCAATTAGTGAGTGACCTCAGCATGCAAATTCTGAATGATTCGCATAAGTATGACATTAGTAAGTCTGCTTTGAATGATCATACAAAAATGGAGATGGAGGTTCGAATATGCAACCGCGCAACGTTGCAACCCAACATAGTAACATACAAATAAACAACACCTCTAAAATATGATTTAACTATCATGACTATGCCAATTTGGAAGGTCTAAAGGTAAAGGTGCATTTTTGACGGTCAAAGAGGTAGATATTTTTTTGAATTGAATTGATTATCCTTGTATCGTTGTTCCGATTTTGAGTGCATATTTGAACCTTCATATCTTGGTGCGCTATGAACATAATGGTTAAATTAATTCAGGCCAATTATTATGATAGATTTTGGCAAAGCTGAATGTACTAGAAACATGTATGAAAAAGAAAACATCATATATACATATATATAAAAAGCCACGTTAGAAGTATGTGAAATTAGACACTGGAAATTACTCTTTTATTTCCCCCCGATAACGGAGAAGGCATATTATTGTCTCGAAGTTTGATGTAGCTTTTGCGACGAAAATACCCGCGAGTGAAAGTGAAATATCTCCCTCTTCGGTGTCGGGATTACTTTCCCTAAACTACAAAGTTGTCCCAATTTGTTTAGTAGGGACTTTTAGATTTGCGTGGACTGATACGTGTGACGTCCATTCAATGCAGTGCATTAAAAGGACGTCGATTGTAGCAATCCACATTGTCTTCGTGCAAATCTAAAAGTCCCTAATATCATGCTTATAGACCCGTCTTCACTATCTCGAAATTGCCAAGTATTGAGACGTCCTGAGGAAGAGGGTTTGGAGGAGGAGAAGAAGGATAAGGAAGGGGGTACCGGGTAGTTTTGCGGACCGGGTAAAATATGCATTTTAATTGCATGGTTAAATTCCCTCGTAATTATGTAATAATGTTTAATCTTGAATCATATCTTTAATTTGTTGGAAATTTACAAAATATACCACTATTCGGAGCTCAACGGGGAAAAAAACAAAAACAAAAACAAAGTGGTACGAGTTTGCATGAAATTCTAAGGCTTGCGAAGGCCTCTGTGAATTATTGCACATTTTACTTTTAAACTAAACCATCATCCTTGACAAGAACGACATTGTTTACACATACAGGTGAAACGACAACTTACACATTGTTATTGATGGGCACACAGGTGAGACAAGCGGTAGAAGAAAAAAGAAAAAGAAATCTTCAAGGAGCCTCGATTGTCAGAAGTTTCTCGCGGATTGCCTTCACCGAGATCATCAATCAGACACGCGTGACACCGTGATTTGTCATGTCAAGGACACCATACCTGTTGCATGACCGATGATCTTGGGAGGGTTTCCGGAAGGAGGGAGGATGATGTCCATGTCAATGACCGAGGCTATGAAGGTGGTGGGCTTTATAGGTTGGTCCCTTAATGGTTTTGGAGAGTAGTTTATGCTCGAATTAAATTTATTTGATGCGATATTTCCAATAATCATACGTGATGAGGGTGTGGGGAGTCGGGGGGGGGGGGGTAGGGGGAATAAGCCACCTCTATTTTGGTACCAACTCACATACTGTATCACGCGGGCACAAGGTTTTTGCGGCCCCCATTTATTTACACAATCTTCGTGATGCCGTTGAATACATGTACCTTACCCTACTTTTCCGTATGAGTTATACTAATCTTTTTTTTGATCGTAATCATTGGCATCTTTAATTTGTTTGGAGGAGATTCCCTCTATTTAAGCCTAATCCTCCAAATACCTTGGAGAAAACATCTCTCTAGGAAATAAATGACCTACTAGGTCGATATTATTCTTTTTCATCATGGATATCGGTAATGGAATTGGCTACCAGTAACTCACATATCCCTGGTAATACCAGCTGATCATGGCCTTTCCATTGCAATGAGTTTCAATACTATAATTGGGGAGGGAGGTTGCTAGAATGAAAGGGACACCTTCACGGTTCGCGTACACTGGTTCCTCGGTCTGGTGTTCAGTCTTATTTCATTATTTTTTGTTTATAGTTGTGTGTGTGAGTGAGTGTTTGTGTGCGTGTGTGTGTGTAGGGTTGAGCAACTTCATTGATTTGTTGTTTGTTTTGTTTTAACCCCCGTCGTTCATCTATAACCGTACACAACTTGTTTTACTTTTCCCCCTTGCATAGCCGAAACGGCATTTATTTATTCAACTTGAAATGTGTTTCATTAACCAATTACAGAACACCTTTTCCGGATTGCCAAATCAAAATGTTCGTATTTGCCTTGCATCAGGCCAAATCATCCTTGATCAGGCGATTAGATGTTTTTGTCGTAAGTGAGATTGACTTCATGTTGACCATGTTGACACTAAGTTAACAGCATGGTGCAAACGGTAATTGGGGAATGTTTTCTTTTTGCATTCCTCTGTGTATAACATCAACATTACGATTCACATTAAAGAGCTGCCGAGTTCTGGTATTGATGTTTTTTCTCGTTCTTGTTAAGTCAGTTTCGAAAAAAGATAATTGTTGGTATAAAGTTCCCCTGGAAAGCATTGCTCCGCAAATGCCCTCTTATTTAAAAGATGAGGAGACGTAGCTAAAATATTTGGACCGATTATGTTCCATGAATACTGCAGTCCCATATACCTACATTTTTGTGTGCAATGCATGTGATTTTTCCGATTCAGCAAGACTGAGCCATTTCCCCCCACATATTGATAATTCAAAAATCTCCTAATGAACTGGATAACCAGCGTTTCTCAATCATTGTCAATAGCTCCTAGAAAGTTTATTTCACAAATGATGTAATCGCATGGCCTGTACGAAACTTTACCTTTAAGGAGATGTTGTTTTTGCTGAAGAAGTAAAGGTTGTGAACAAAAACACACGGGCCGTTTTGTCCTTGATATGCCGACAGTGATAAACGGTTGTGGTGACCATCAGGCTGGCATTCCTGCCTCACCTGGAGATTTAGAGCAAATGGTCTGGATGTGATCAGGGTTTGTGCATGGGCATTGCAGGGATTGGTAGAGAAATATGGGAATGGGCAAGGGAAGGATGGTGTATACCTGGGGGGGGGGGGGGGGAGGGGGGCGTTTCACAAAACTTGTCATCAGTGACAAATGACAGTTTTTGTTATAAGCTACTGAATCCTTGCTTCTGATTGGTTATCAGCAGATTTGGCACTGATTTTTGTCATTTGTCATTAAAAAAAAGGCTTTGTGAAACGGGTCAATGGACGAGGGGTTGCTGAAGTGGGGCGGGGTTGGGGTGGTCATGGGGCATTGTGATGGGCAAGGCGATGTTGTCAACTACTACATGTATCTTTGTGGTAGAGATAGAGATGGTATTGAGACAGGAACATTCAACACCCATTATGATCCCGCTTGAGAAGTGGATGGTTTGACAGGGGTCAAGGGAGAGGGGGGGGGGGGGTTGAAGGGCGGTTGCCTTTCCTGGAGCATGCATAATAGGAGGAGTTCATTGAAATGGGCGTGATTTACGCAAATTATGCTTTATTGCGTAAATTACCATAATAGGGTAGACTCTCTTTATCCATTCCCTCTCTTTAATTACTTTATTCCTCATGAATCTCATCCTCTCTCTATCATGTATCTGTCTTCTCATTCTTGTCTCCATCCTCCCCCCCCCCCCCGTGATTAAAAGGGTGTCTTATGATGACTCTCCTCTCGTCTCAAACTATCACTCTACCTCCATTATCGAAAGTATTATCAAGGCCTGTTTATAATAGGCTTCATAGCTTCTTAACACAAAATGGCTTATTGAATCGGGACCAATATGGTTTCAGGAAATCCCACTCTTCCGGCTTATATAAAATTCAGCTAACATTTCTTCCCAAAGAGTTTTTAAAAAATTACCGAGATTTCAATCATTATACTTTCGTTTGCTAATCATGTTTGTCCGTTCCTCTTCTATTTCCCTATAATCTCTATTTATCTCTAATATCTAATTAACAAAAATAATATAAACCTGTACCATTTTCCTTTTGTAATTTGCATTTATTCTTTGTAAATAATTTGTAATTATTATTGATGTTATTTGTGTAATGTTGTTTTCTTCTTTTGTTAAAGGACTTAGTGAAAAATGGCTGGAAGCAGTATTTCCTTTTTATCACCGTATTGAAATAGATAAAAACATACAAACAAAGATATAAACAATTTAATTTATAGCTGGAAATCCCCACTTCTCTCTCTCAATCTCTCTCTCTCACACAAATATCCCTTTTCCCCTCAGCAAGTTTATTATTTGGCTACAGTGATATGTATAAGAAAATGATAATAAATAACTTGGTTTTATTACCCAGAGTATAGCCGTATCGGCATTATTACTGCTTTACCTGCGGGCAAAACACTAATGTGACAAGAGGCAGGGCGGCGATTAATGAAAATGACTTTTTAAGGATGAAAAAGGTAACGACATGCCATGATAAATATTTAATATTTCAATTTGAATGTATACTGCGCGTTTGAAAAGAAAGAATTAAAAAAATGGGGAAGTAAGAACTTTGGAGGAAAATGATCATAATTATATAAGGTTGTATGAAACGCGGTAGCATCGTCGGGATGTTAATGTTTACTATGAATAACTAATTTACTGTTCATGTCATCCTTTGTAAGATTAACGAAACATACGGCTTATGTGGCTGCATTAACATTTACTCGTATGTTGCACATTGTTGTACAAATCGCCAGACAGATTAATTTGTCTGAAATGAAGAATAACAAAAATTCCTCTTCAGAGGTTGGAAAATAGAGAGAGAGAGAGGGAGAGAGAGTTTAGACGAGATGAAATACGAATACAAAAAGAGAGATGTGGTTCAGCAAATAGGGGTGGATGGAGTCCACTTCATTTTCTTTTCACGCTCCTTTCCCTCCTTTATTTTCTTTCTCTTTCCCTGTCCTTTTCGAAATTCTAGAAGGAGGGAGGGGGGCATGGGGGCTTGCCGTGCCCCCATGCCCCAAAAGCTAAGCCAAAACACTTCTAGTTAATTCCATAGTGTTAAAATGTTTTTTAAGGAGTTGGTTAGCACGGCAACCTGACTTTAGGTTACATTTTGTCATCGTCTGTGTTGGGCTACTTTTTTAGGGGGAGGGGGGGGGGGGGGGGGGGAGTGGGGCAATTGATAAACAATGGCCGTCTGGAATCGGTGAACTTGGACTTGAAACCACCAGTCATGAAAAGGGCAAATGTCACTTTGGGGGCACATCTCTATAGTTGACTAATTTCTATAAAAAAAATCTTTCTCCCAGACAATTTCAGACTGCTCGAAGCGTTTTCAAGCAGCAGCCCGAAAACCAAAATGTCTCGACGGGAACCGAAGCATATCTTGAACACCAGCGATAGACAGATATATTACGTATGATGTATGTACGCCAAATCAGTCAAAGTCTGTCACTAATTTTGTAGTTGTCATGCCATTTTTCAAAGACAGACTGTACGAAAAGAAAAATAAGACACATTGTGGTTAGTTCTTATTAAATCCCACGCGCGAACTAAATCACCATGTCATAAAACCCTTGCCTATTTCAGTTTAAAGATGATAAAAAAGAAACACTGGATTTCCGTTCCGATGGTTCCAGTCTACTTAGTATAAATGAGGTATATGTCAGGCATACAATGCTTCGGTTCCATATTCCAATAAAGCTATTCAAACTATCGAACTTTTGCCACATCGTGACATTGAGCAAGAAATGGAGTTGATTTATGGTCTCTGTTTTATAAAACAATATTTTCATGTTCCCATTATTCGGCTAAGCAATCATTTTGGAATAATTGAAAACAGGCCAAGCGGTCGGGATCAAATTGCCAATTTAAGGAAGCACAATAGTTTACTGATGCCCCATGTCTATCAGTCAAAACAGTTATTTTTGAACGGACAATTAGAGCGCGAACTTGCGGTCGCGATGAGAAAACGGATTTACAAAAGGAAAACGTTCACGGCCTAATTGTGAAATGGTGCTTAAAAATAGTCATGTATCATCGAAAACGCCGCGAGCATTATATGTTCTCGATTGCTATCGCAACTATTCAAGTACTAAGGAATTGAAATAACTCATCTTTATCCATTCCTCACCCGAGATAATACAGAAACATAGCACGGCGTGTGTTAAAGCCTATTCATGAACACCTGTCAGTCGCTCTTTTAATTTCCTTCTCTCTTTTTCTCGTTCTTTCTCTTCCATTCCGTCAACATTCCACATTCTCTCTATCTGTTTCTCTCCATCTGTATTTCAGCTATATGTCCTCTCATATTTTCCGTCTATAGCACGCCCTCTACCCCTATTTCTCCCGGCTCTCTTACCTTCTATATTTCTTTCAGCTAATGTTGAAACTATAACATTTAAGGTAAAATAATCATAAACAAGTGATAAGTTAGAATTGACATATTGACAAAACTATCGCATTACACGGAAATTCTAAGATGTGCTTGTAGTGTTTTATAACCAAATTTTAACACCCTTCCTTGAATATTAAAGGTAATACAAAGTTTTGGTATGGGGTCATGAATTTGGTTCAGATGAACATATTGGAAGCATATACGATCCTACAATATTCAGTGATCGTTGTCGCGGTCGAAATCGACTCTAAAGTTATGAAATTGTAAATAATAAACACTTTGCGTTGAATAGCTCCCTCTCAAGGTCAAGATATTAATTAAGATATAAAACAATGTTTATTGACTAAAATTGACTGATTAGCTATTCTCGTTCGGAAATTATATACCACAACTACATACTCTGAGATTTTCATGGTCGCAGCTACCATTGTACGGCCGTAGGAGCTATTTGAAATTTATCAAAATTTACCGGGAGCACCGGTAAATCTTTATATTCAATTTTTCTCGAAAGCAGAAGTGTTTTAGGGGCTAAAATTTCTGGTGTTTTTAATACATCCACAGGGGCATCTAAATATATTAAAATTGTAAAGAATCACTATCCACCCATTTTTTAAAATTTTCCAAAACTTTGTAATACCTTTAATACCCTTTTTAACAGTTTTATATTTTTTTTAAATTGGTCTCCTAAAAAAAAAGAATGGATAGAAGAGAGAACAGCTTTCTATAAACAAAACTAACAGAAAACAGATCTTCGGACAATTTTAAAATATCCTCGCTCACATTCATCAATGCACTCTGTTACCTGTCATGCCAGTGTTCTTGTTTTGAAACACCGTGTAGTTCATGTTTTGACACACCGTGTAGTTGGGCATCTATCGTTTTTCATTGCGTATTAATATCTTGCGTTGACGGGTTGGATTATCTCTTCAAATGAAATGAAAACATCGTTATGATATTTGCCGACCTTTGTCATCTGTTTTGATTGCGTCTAAGTCGACTCTCAAAAGACGGGAATAATTAGCTTGAAGAGTACGGGTAGTCTTGGATCAGCGACCCCAGATGATACGATATTGAAGGTAATTAAAGAAGATGTACTGTATGTTGAGAAACCGCTCGACCCCATCCAGGAAAATGACTTTCAGGGAGATAAGGAAGTGGGAGAAAGATGGAGAAAAGGGGGAGGAGAGAGGGGAGTGAGGAAAGGAGAGGATGAGAGAAACAGAGAGGGAGAGAGAGAAGAGAATATGGAAGGAGAGAGAGAGAGAAAGAAAGAGAGAGAGAGAGAGAGAGAGAGAGAGAGTGGGGAGGGGGACGTTTGAGAGACAGGAGCTGGTTAAGACAATCTTTGTTATTGCTCCAAACAATTATGATCTTGTCTCAATCTTTTCAACAAGAGCATTATTTTGCAGTTTTTAATGCAGGGAATCGGGTGTTGCTTAAAAAATCCCGCCAAGTTTGCTTTTTTGTATTCAACAAGCAAGCAAGCAAGAAAATAAATAGCAATTAAACAAATTAATAAAATAAAAGAATGCAAATAAGGATAGAAAGGAAATAAATATAAAAAGAAATAGATAAAAATATATATAAATACAAACATCAGTAACATAGAAAGAAAAACAAAAACAAAAGAAGACAAAAATTCAAACACAGAGGGCGCTTTTAGTTTACTATTTATAATCGAAAACCAGATGGTCGAAATAAAATTTCAGAGAGATAAGACGTCCCACGAAATAATATCAGTCATAATCAGTGGTCTGGAGTTTTAAGACTAGGTTAAAAATGACAGTGGGGTCGGCTGACAGGCAAGTATTCAGCGAACGTTAAAGACAAATTAAGTCAAATTAAGTAATCGAGTTTATTACCTCCCTTCCCCATCCCGTCGATGAAATGAAGGACGACCGAGTGATATGACCGAGATAATAATGGTCGACGACCACGGGAGAGGATCCGTTTACGATACGGACAGGCATGATAAGTCGTTTGTGCTTCCAGGAAAGATGGATTATTGTAATATTATAAAGTCACGTGATAATTACACGTAGCAGATTAAAAAAAGACACAAAGAGAAGAAGAGGAGACAATACTCCATTTATTTAGTTCGAACATACATGTAATGTTACGCACAAAAAGGTGCAGAGGCAAAATATTTGCTACCAATCAAATCGTTATCGCTGTATAATGACAGTTAAAGCATCGACACGCATTATTCTACCTTGATTTATACAATATATGACTTATGAACACGAATAACTGCCCAAATTCAGTTCCCAAACAATGAGGGCATCTTGTGTATCCAAGATTTATTGCGTGTTAGGGGTTTAATCGATAAAAGAGGGCGTCGGAAAATTCTTATATCTACATGCAGTCATAAAACTATGATAAGGTGTACGCCTTCAAAGCCCCAATCGGGATTCGTCATGATCCATCCTTGGTTTGACACTTTTATACAAGCGAAGCGCTAACACTACACTTACCATGCTCAAAGAGTAATAGTCATCGAAATATACCTTGCAATAAAAGAATATTGACATCATTTAAAAATAAAAGATATAAATAATGCAAATAAATCAAATCAAAGCATTAATCACTTGATCGCAATAAAAGCGGAAACGGTCTATTTCCATGAATGAGAATTAAAGATAGACTCCTATATTTGTATTTATTTTTCTTGTTCAACGAATTCTGAATAGCCAAGAGCGCAATCTGGTGCAAGCATAATCATTTTAGATGTATCAGGGACGCATTTCTTTTATAACAAATCATAAATCTCATAAATGCTTGCATAGCCTATTTAATTGGAGGGGTGAAACCATTGTCTACAGTATGAATATCCCATATTTCATACTCAGGGTCACACATTAATATGCTGCATAATTATTCTTATCTGAAAGTATCTACTTGTAGAAAAAAAGGGATGTGTATGCTTTTACGACACACCCAAGGTCTTTGCGTGGATACATTTACGCTGATATGAAAATATGATTTTTATTCCTTGTTTGGCCGGACGACTTATGCACTTCTATCCTTTTGTTTAATTGAATAAAGTACAGTGAATCAGGAAACCACACATAACCTAAATGATTAACCCAGTTTCTTTTTATAACAAAACAGACACACGGTAAAATCTAAATATGAATACTGGCGTGGAGATTACACGCATGCTCCAAATTGGGGCACTTTTGTGTTGGTTAGAGAAAAGGGGGCGATTTAGGGGGGCTTGGGTAAATGAAGGTTTCCGGAGGGGAGATTTTAGGGTTGGATTACTGGGCTAAATCGTGCGGATGTACAGACCTAAACATTATTTCTTCATCCTTCCCAGTGTTGCCCTCTCGTCTTTACAATATTTATAAATACACATTAGTTCGAGGGAAGCATTGCGAGTTCGTGAAAGAGACGTGGTTGACAATGTTTAATTCGTTCTTAAATTTGAGTGTCATTTGTCATTTGTCATTTGCACTTTTAGATCAATATTGCATGGGTTGAAGGTTAAACATAAATTAGAATGACGAATAAGTTGATAATGGTCTGGATGTGGTACATGTATGTGATTAATAAATATTCATCGATGTGAAATTGATGTGAACATTTTTTTGTGTCCAGGTGTCTTTTAGTAGCAACAGTTTAAATTATAAAAATGAGTGACTGTCTCGTTTTGAGCGCAACAAAATGTTTTCCAGTTATTTAAAACTCACGAGTATCAAAACGTTGCATCCTGAAATAAAGGTAAGACAAGACACTGTACGCTTTATACTTGAAGTAGTATTCATCATAGTTACATACGTCTTAATAGCCTAGGAAGTTTTGATTGTGAAAATAACAAGTATATGGAAAAGATACAATGAGGAAGAAGAGGAGAAGAATGAGGAGGGAGAGGAGGAGAGGCAGGAAACGAACAGGTAGAAGAAGAACAAGAAGAAGAAGAAGAAGAAGAAGAAGAGGAAGAAGAAGAAGAAGAGGAAGAAGAAGAAGAAGAAGAAGAAGAAGAAGAAGAAGAAGAAGAAGAAGAAGAAGAAGAAGAAGAAGAAGAAGAAGAAGAAGAAGAAGAAAAAGAAAAAGAAGAAGAAGAAGGAGGAGAAGAATGGGGAAGAGGAGATGGAAGACGAGAAAATGATGAGAAGATGGGGGTGTGAGGAAGATAAATAAAATAGAAAGAGAAGGAGTAGAAAATGTTCCCAAATTTGAGATATTTACAGGAAAAAAAGAGAAAAACCAAGTAAAACAAAAACAACCTACCACCCCTCACGGTGAAGAACAGTCACCCAGCATGCTCGCGAATTTGGATCAGAAAATAGAACAATATTTATAGTCGCATTGGTCTACCTAATCGGCATGTATCAAATGCGGAAATTCCCTAAATAATGGGGACGACATTTTGCAGAGCCAAATTTGTACAGGATTTATACTAACGGAACCAAAACGGAGTTTTAAATAGCAACTGCACCGGTGCCAAAAGTGGCGATATACAATTTGGAAAAAGGTATTAAACAATAAAAAGCTGACCTGATTATTGAATGATTTCTCTTTAGTCTTAAGTTATTGTTCATTCAACACCATTACTGATGCACTGGGTGATTTCCAAGTAAATTTGATTTAAATAGTTAAAAGGGTAAACACATGCACTAATGAAAGTGATTGTAATATTGCTACATGGTTAAAAGGATTATAGATTGAAAGCATGCCATTTATATTTATAGAATCACGTATGAATTCTTTGGTAAGAGATCACTGTTAATCAAATCATTTTTTTTTAATCGATTAACTACTGTATGTTTGAGCGACAAATCTTGATAAATCCTGAAGAAATTGTTCAGCAAGAAAGCTTCATTTTGTTCTTTTTTAGTTGGAAGAGAGGTTAGTACTTGAATTGATACAAACTGTTCTAAAGTAACTCGGTAACATTGCCTCAGATTCTGAAACAAAATCCTGGATTTATAGCTCATGCTGCAATCATAATTATAAACCTTTAGGTCAGTCGGGAATCCCATGACTTTTAAGGCCGATCGCTTGTCTTATTATCAAGAAATGTATGATTGGAAATCGAAATGTCATTTTTCGTTTTGCTAACGGTTTGTATAACACTACAGTCTATTGGGGAATATGAGTATGGTAAAGCCGGTTACTCAAATATTGTTTTCTTTTTTGAGGCACTTCATGATCATTTTGAAGCGCAATTTGTTTAGGGCTTCAATATTACACCGTATCACAAAAACTGATAACACATACGGCCATGAATCTCAGACATTTGCAATATTAATATTATATAACTATTAACCAAAAATTAAGATGATAATAATGATAATAATGATGATAATAATAATTACATCAATTGTAACAATAACAATGATAACAAAAACTTATGATGATAATATTAAGAATTTGTTATTATAATTATGTATCATGTATTATATTCTTGTAATTTGTAAGTTAACATTACTTTAATTTAATTTTTTGTTAAGCGCTTAGAAACTTTGTATTAAGCGCTATATAAATGTAATTTATTATTATTATTATTAATAATAATAATAATAATAAAATAATAATAAGAATACTGACGAATAGGCCTATAATAATAATGATGGTGATAATACTGGCAACAATAATAGTTATTATAATTGTAATGATTGTTTTGTTATGACTTATTATTACTATTATTATGAACGACAACATCATCATAATCATCATTAATATTGTTATTATTTTCATCAATAATATCATCATCTAACAATTATATAATGATTCCAGTAAACAAGTAAAAATATTGGGATAATTCACAAATACCATTCTTTTACTGAAAATATTAATCTTCATTATTATTATTTTTCCAACTACTCGGTAAAGAAAAGCAGTAGCGTATATCTCGCCATCCCTCCCACACCAATGCGACCGGGGAACGAAGCGGCGTCAGGACGACTCCACGGCCGGTTGAGCCAGGATTGCATGATCTATTGAAGTGGAATGGAAGAATTAGGCGATTCCATACAACATGTTCGTTCCACATTACAACAAATACTTGTTTGTATACATTTATTTCATGAAAGACTGGAAGGTCTCTTGATTTGTTCATTAATTAAGATATATTGATACGCATTTAGCAAATCATGGTCATAATTATTCAGAAATGTTCAGTTTTTGAGGAAATATGGCTATGTAAGAGACGTAATCATGATGATTGTCGTACGGGATATCGGCCGGAAACATATTTCTTGTTTTACTGACTTCTCCTATTTTATCTCCTTATCATGATTCTTATAACTGATTGTTGTCAGTATTCCTGTTTGTATTATTTAATGATTCCAACCAATGCCATTTACATAAATCTTGTTATTAAGACAACTATGTCATGCTTTGTAATTGTTATAATAATTTTTGCCTTGGTTTTAATACATAATATTTTCAAAGTTATTAATTTTCAATTTTTTTTAATCAAAATGCATTTAATTTCACCAATAAAATGTGAAATTACAGATGAACTTTGAGAGAAAAAATAGATCAATTATTTATAATCAAATCATTTTACAGTGATATGTATCATTGTAGTAAAGTCGGATGGAAAAAAAGAGAATAAGTGAAAACGAAAAAAAAAACATATAGATTTAGTCACTCTTTAGTGAATGTTTCCTTTCTTTAAAAGTGACAGCTCTACCGAAAGTGGTTAAACATTTTTCTCTTGTGGCAGATTCTGAGCAGATTAGAGTTATGCTCTGTTTTTATCAAGAAGGCTTACTTATTCTGCCACCTTTCAGATCAAGTATGTCAGACGAAAAAGAAGAGGGCTTTTGGAAAAAGAAATAGTTAACAAATCTCCGCGTTAGCTCCTGTTACACTAGTATCCTATGAGATAGTCTTTCATTGACCAAGTTTTGGTGGTAAAACTAGGGCAACATCTAAATGAATCAGTTGTCAGGGAACACTTGCGACGACTGATACTCCGAGACATGATGGTCCGAATCAAATCTCAAATCATTTCCGACCCGTTATTTTGTTTCCGAAAATGAAACAATTTATTTCTCTCGATTGTTATCAACAGTTGCGAATCCCTACCACTAGCTGCATGTACTTGTATATCATACGAGATCAATGTTTATGATTTCATTTCCTCGTGTTCGTAAGGTGACAAAGGTAATCGGACGTTTAATCTGTAATGACTTTTAGTTTCATATCCATTTGCAATTATGGATTGATAAGCCTGCCTGATGAGTATGGTAACTGTTGCTGTAATCATATGAGTGTTACAGACGATGATATCTGGATATGATATAGGTGATTTCCTGGAGAGACTATGAGTACCGAATCTGAAATATTTAGTACTTTATTCTTTACAACGAGCTGGACATTTCGAGGTAGTTGATGCTCTCACGTTCAAGTTCAAGTTCAAATCTTTATTTCCATTTTCAACAACAAAAATACAAATTATATACAATAAATAAATTACACAACATTTACAAAGTATACCAAAGGTAATTATTCAAGTGCACATGTTATTTTTCTTTCCATAACAACAAATATTATTTATATTATTCTTAATTAAGCAACAAGGAATAATAAGATAACAAAATCATCTAAATCAAGAAGGAAAATAAAAATGTTGCTGTATATTTATATGTCAAGTAAAAATGAAGGAATCCACTAAAATGCATGGCTTGTAGAATGTGGAACACTTTACAAATAACTCATTAACACGATAATTTAAATTAAAAAAAAAAAAAAAAATGTTGTGTCTGCGTTATACATTTTTGCTTAATATCAACCAATCTACTAACAATAAATATATATATATATATATATATATAACCAAAAATTAGAAGATTTTATAGTCTTAGAATAAATTTAATATTATATAATTTTCTGTGGCTACTAGAGGGGTAAAGACGATGACGATTATCTCCCTGTAATATGTTTTTGATTATTACATTGTATGTGCGTGTTAAAGATCGCAAAATTCGCGCGCGCCGAAATCTGCCAAAATAAAAAGAGTTATGAAAAATATGTTAATGTTCCTAAACTCTTTAACAAGTTCATGAACCCCAACATTTATTTTCATATTCTAATAGAGTGTGAGTTATAGATACGATTTCATGTCTCATTTGACCATACGTTATATTGTGACGTCATCATATAACCCTTCGAAATTTGAAATTAGAAATTTCAATTGAATACATTATACTTGACTTTGTTTTTGATGTATTTGCTGATGTTCATCGGACCGTATTGCCCTTATTCCTTATCGATTTTCTCCCAAATTAAAATATGTTACGGCTGCGAGTATACCGTATAATAAATGCGACATTTTGTTTTACTTCGGAGACGAAATCATAGTTAAATTATTTATAAAACTTGAAAGTCAAAATCCAATATTTGGGAACACACACCCTGTACAAACTCAATGGCAAATTTATTGTTTAAAAAATTCAAAATAACGAATTTCATGCGAGATCATTTGCAAACTTGACAATTTTGTGTGTTATTGTAGACCGCTTTCTGATACATTTTGTCGGATTCCCAGATGTTTTTTGCTTGATTGGTTATTGAATTGCACATTTTTTGTGTACATATCGTATGGGGGAAATTCTTTTATTAACTTGGTGTGAATGAATATGCAGACAAAATAGCTTTTTATAATGATATTTTATTTCCTTCCTTATAAATTTACATTATTTATAATTTCTTGTAATTTACAAGAAATTATTACAATAGGTAATATAAAACAAGATCTTCGATTCAAGACACTTCATGAATTACATCAATCAATGAACAACATAGAAAAATCTCAGATTATACATGATTGTACATGTTTTCTTTCATATTACAGTTTATAATAAAAATAACAATAGAGAAAGCTTTGGCCGTGTGTAAATAGTACTCTAGCGCCATCTTTTGTTTCAAAACAACAACTAATTTCTTCCCTGGTAAAGAATTCAAATCTAGTTGATATTGTTATTTATTCATCTACTTATTTTTCTGTTCATTAGTATTTCTGTTTATCTACTAATGTTGGTTAACATTGGTCCATGATTTCTTACTGACTTTTGGGCTAAGATTATTTTTGGAATTTGTAAGTGATAATTTTTTGAACGACGGGTTGGGTATGTGTGAATGTATGAGTTTAAACTGTAAGTGTTGTGAAATAGGGATGGGAGTTGATTATGAGAATAAACATACAAAAGAGTAGAAGGGAGGGTGAGGGGGCACCCCAAACCCTTAAACGGCTATACCGACTACGCCACTCTCCTATCATACTCCTTTTAAACGATCCCACCACGAAGCCCCCAAAAGCCCTCGGAAGTATTGCTTCTGCCAGGTAATTCCATTTCTGGAAAATGATCCGGGATTAGGCCTTATTGAAAGATGCCTAAAGATAGCAATCCGTTAAGGCATTATCCCCGCTTGTTATTTTGAAACGATACCTCTATTATATAAATTGTTTTGCTTACGTGGGACGTGCGCGAGACGAGAACTCATCTTCGGTATACCGATCATGCTTGTACCGATTGTAAACAGTGCGCCGGTCGTCTGTCGATTTGTGGATGAAAGGAAAATGGAAGCATTAGTTTATGATTGTGGAGGGAAACAATTTTTGTTATTCTAAACTTTGAGGAACAGTTCATCATCTAGATTTGTTTCAAAGCTATTGCATTTTCTTCTTAAATAAATAATGTGATTCAAATGTTATTGAAATGGAATCCACGTACAATTTTGAATTATTTTAATCACTGAAAATGCATCGATTTTACATGTAATCAATATGCCATTTCTAAATGAAAAACACTTAAAACGATTTATTGAAAATTCCTCAATTATACACAAAAGTCAATATATAATTATAAACGTGTTCATCAGTTGCAGACATTATGCAACGATTTTTTTAATATTTCTTTTTTGCAATTTATATTTGTAATAGAGATCAGTACAATAATCATCCCGAATAATTTGGTTAAACTTTACTCAGGTTATTCTGTAGTGAATTCTATTATACTGCATGCATTTTATTAACCATATTAAACACAAGAACATGAAATAGTCCATTTCTTATAAACTAATGTTACATTCTGCCAAAAAAGGGGAACCAGAAGAACATTTTAAATGTTGTGCATACCTATTATGACAAATATAATTATGAGGCAGTAGCGCCCCCCATGATCAGATTATGTGGAAGAATCAGCGGAATAGGGGCAGTATGGGCAGTGGGGGCGGTACCGGGGAAGATGGGCTAACGCGAGCGTCCAACTCTCTTTTAAACCAAACGGATTGTTACCCAAAGCATGGCCCCATGCCCTTGGTCACTTCTAATTCTAACCCCATTTCTAAAAATCATCCCGGAATGCCTGCATATATCCCCAGCTTTATCTCCTTATGTCATCGCATTAACTTTCACCAGGTATCCCAAACGAGGTGTGTGGAAACCGAGGCTACATTTGTTAACATAAAATCAGATACAACAACTCCAGAAATTGACACCGTAATTGATTTAGCTTTCGCAATTACAGAGCTGATCAAGACAACACGTGTATCATAATTAGTCGCACGCGCCAAGTAAATGTGTTTCACGAGCGCCATTATCTCGCCGAAAATTTGTGTCGTCTGCTCCGGGTGAGATTACCGTTACCTAAACATTTCGATGTCTTTACTCATCAGCCTTCAAACATTTTTCTCTTGATTTACTCCAGGTAGGAAGGAGGAGAGATCACAGAAACATTTGTACATCCCGTTCACATCTGAACAGCTCGTTCGCATTTGTATCCGTGCCACTCGTTTGCACTGGTTGTTGAGTAGTCATTTTCTGTCCATGAAGTTTCATTATCATTTCAAGCACTATTAGGTTACCCCCCCCCCCCCCAACAAAAAAAAAGAAGAAGAAAGAGACAAATAAACCAAAATAAAAAACAAAAACATGTAATTCAAGTCAAATAGGTATACCTATTATGAGCAATAATTACTGACATAAATACAAACGGTTACCAACAAGGAATTGGAAACTAGTCATAATCTGCCCGATAAAATAATATAATATACACCTGCACATATTACTTTTTGAGATGAGAGAGGAAGTGAAATGAAAATATAAAAAATACAAATGGTAAAGAACTTGATGAGAAAACTTGGCCTGCATTTATCGCGGCAAATAGTTGTAGTGGGGGGGGGGGGGGGCACCTTACCGGGCGGATACCTTTCACATTCTCAAAAAATATCAGAGAGAGACAGAGAGATAGAAAATGTGTTTCAAATAAGTCGGCTCATTCAAACAAATACGTCATCATCGTTGTATACCAAAGTTGTCTTTTTTCCGAGTCCTCCAAACAGAAACACCAAACATTTTTTTCTTTCTCTTTTTCTCCTTCTCGAAATGTTATTCTTGTAGATGTTTTGCAGGCGGAGAATGAAAAAGGCGCGGTGGTCTTGCCTCATCGTAAATTATTTATCTTACCCTATTCTCCTACCAGGCTTCAGATTAGATCTCTCGTCACCAACCAATTTGAGCAGTGTAAATGGTTCAATTATCCTCCTCTCCATCTCCACTCCCACTTTGAAGTTATGTCTATTGTTTCTAGTCGATATGCTTCCATTTCAACCGAAAATTTATAGACCGGCAGAAAGCCTTTTATTTTGGGTTTTCTCCAATTGTCTGCCAGTAGTGTTTTGTGATTGTGATTTTCTTAGAATTAAAAACAAATGAATGTATTGCTCTGAAAAGTGGTGCAAGTCATGGGCAACGTTCACGAGCTTGTAACATGTTTATGCATTAACTAATTATAACAACAACAAAAATAGGGGGCACTTTTGCTTTTGCTATTCATTCAAGAACCCCCCCCCCCCCCCCGCCACAGCTCCTTCCATCACTTGAACTTTCTTTTCAGAGTACCTTTTGAAGAAATGGTTATTTGTAACAACGACACGCTTCTTCCCCCTTATTAATGGCACAAAATCAAAAAGTAAAGTGTGAGAAAGAGAGGATAACAAAAGAGAGGGAAGAGTGGAAGAGTAAAATAAAGACAAAACGAGAGATATCGGGGGGGGGGGGGGGGGTTAACGAAATAGTCATTATCATCTTGTTACGTTCAACATCCAAAAATGATAAATGATAAATCATTAGAATGAATTTTTTACACCAATTACAATTTTATGAATCATTTGATGAGACATGTATTATTGGTTCATCACTCAAAAATACATGGATTATCATCATTGCAACAGGTAACACAATGTTAAAAGTGGGTGTCCCTCCGCTCTTTACCTCTTTGTTACGCATCAAGGTGAACACCCCGTTCCCCTCCTGCCTGCCTCCTGCCTGCTGCCTGCTGCCATTAGCCCATATGTTTAGGCAGGGTACCAAGGTAAACCCAGTGTCAGGTTCCTCAAAGCTTGCCGACCGAGACAGTTCACTCCTGTACACCAACTCAAAAGCTTATAGTCTTATCTCGAGTCGAACTATAAGGAATTGTTGTATCCTCTATAGGGCCTACATCCTTTGCCTTTGCCTGTCGTTTAGTAGGGCAATAGCCATTTGTGTTTTTGTTATTTGATAGGCTTCATGATGCTGTTTTGACGATCAAGGGAAAATATATATATATTGTCTGCTGAACACAGCATTTGATATAAACAAAACTTATCTATTACTCCAATCCTTATTAATAAGTACAGTATTCTTTTTTATACAATTCGTTGGTCCTTCTGAAGATGTTTAAGTAGATAAAGCTTTCTCTTGTGTGGCATCTTTTCTCCTTTTTTTAATTTTTTTTTATTTAATTTTATCCCTTGAATGAAAGATTAACTGTATTTTTAATAAGTGAAAAGCTAAACTAAGGTTGGGGGGGGGGGAGGGGTGGAAGGTGTCAATCAGACCAACTTTTACGACAACTCTAGCTGAAAATTTGCAAAGAAAATGCATCTTCATATTTTGTTAAAATTTACCGATAATACTTCATGTGATGGTACAACTCACAACCACCTCTATACATTTCTACACATTTCTTTATCACTGGCTCGAGAGAGAACTTGCATCTAAATTCTGCACCATATACCCCTCATATAACGTTTACAGACCTGCGAACTATTTTCTCAAGGTTTCTCAAGCCTCTTTCCCGTTCAACCGTGCGAGTTCATTGCCCTCTCGATGCCATCTACTTCAGTAAAGGTAGTCTGGGAGGCAGAGCTCACGAATTGGCTACCTTTGTTTTCTTTTTCTGCTTGAATATGAATAAAGAGTGTCACATTTTGTTTAGACAATTGACGAATTAGTTGAGTAAGGGTAAACTTAACTATAACTACTAAACACATCCATGTCGAATATTGATTTTTTTTTCTTCTTTAAACGAGTGTTTAATGGTTAGAGAATGAGAACATATGAGTTAGCCTACTTTAACAAAAATTAATGTTGCTATTCAATAGCGATTTTTATGGTTTTTTGTTTAAAATGAAAGAACTGAATTGAAGAGGATAACAGGCGAACTTGCCAATTAGCAAGCAATTATATATATCAACAAAAAATAAGCACATGCACAAGCACAACCAACAACAACAGCAACAAAAACCGAAGAAAAAACACATTAGCAACAACGACGGCAATCACCACCACCAACACCACAACAACAACAACAAAATCAACAAGAAGAAAATGTAAGATCATTCATTTTGTCGTTTTCAAGCAAGCGATTTGACATAAGAGCATGAAAAATCCAAATATGCAGGCATTTTACTTTTTTGACGGGGTGGGGGAAGGGTCACATCCCTTCAACTCCTCTCGCTACGCCCCTGGGCTGGAGGGGTAGACAATAGAAGCAGGGACTTGTTAGTTAAGTCCATGATAGAAGATAGGGGGACGGAGGAAGGTGACGAAGAAGACGAGAAATGGAAAGAATTATAAAACGAGGAACGTTTCAATTTTCCGCTACACGATCGTGATTTACGGGGTAGTTTCCTATAGGCTTGTCTGGAGAAGAAAATTGAAAACGTTGTCTGAGTTTTGGCGTTATTCAGAGCGTGAAAAAAGGATATGGTATAGTCGGTCCTGGTCTGCATAATGACTCAACCGAGTAAGCTGGCATAGTTTGCTTTATTACAGTTCGACAATGTCTGCAATGTATGCAATCTGTGGATAAGTTGCATAACCATCGGAGAAAAATACGAACAAAAAAGCAAACCCAAACAAATCCCAATCTCCTGAACCCCCCCAACAACAACAAAAACAATAACAACAACAACAACAACAAATAAACAAACAAAGATCAATTAGCAGTCAATCTGCATGTACAGGGTCGATATGTTTGCTCTTCTATCCGTGTTTATTCATTTCATTCACCCGCATTTCATCTATCTGTATATCTATCTATCTATCTATCTATACATCTATCTATCTATATCTGTACCTAAATTGATGCATTTTTGTAGTCTGTACATCATTGTTCTCTATGTAATTTTGGCTTTCCAGTCTCAACAGTTTTCCAGCTTGACATGACTTCTCTCACCCGATCTATCCGTCCTTCATCCTTGCATTTTCTCTCATTTTATAACACGCTTTATCTCTCTTTCTCCTCATTTTCCACCTTTCTCCGATTGTTTCCCCATTTCTATGACTATAAAATGAATAGAACATGAGGAATGAAGCACTAAATATTCTATTTTTAAGTCTCTACCAATCATATTAATCATACAATGTTCAATAAACCGCGACAAGAACTATGATCTCCACACATACTGGCAAAAAACATGATACAAAATAATATTGATTGTTTTTATCGGTGTGTGTCCTCATTCTCACCTATTCCAAGTATAGACGATTAGCGATACATTTTTGCTTAAAAATTCAAAAATCAAGGACTTGCTTACATCCGTCTTTCATTACGATTTTTCATTTTCATATTTAGCATGATATGAAATGATTTATTTTGATGGTCACGCTGGTTGCTGTTCCTATGACGTGATTGCCTCCTTTTCAAAAGTACCTGATTAATACAGATGTTATAGGCATTTTTATTCACATGATTACAAAGGGCATTGTCTAACGCACGAACTTTAGAAGCAAGGTCACGTACACTGTTGTTCACATCTTTCATTTTTATTCTCACCTATTCAAATGAACCTGATTAAATTCGTTGCTACTTTCTTTTTTCAAAAAAGAAGAAGAAACTGATTCAACCTTTCTTAGCACGGACATATACATCGTTTTCTTATGTTACGACCTATTTATCACATTTTCAATGGGAGTGCCTACCTAATTAACTCCTATGCAGGGGGTGTTTGTATGATACAAAAATCTAATTTAGCTTCATATTTTATGAGGTTGCTCTCGTAGATTGATGTTCTCACTATTTGTGTTTTTGTTATGCCATCGCAGGAACCCAATTAACTTTATTTTAGAATTATGTTTATCTGAAACTGTACAAAATGTAATGCTGAATATTTTATGAGTACGAACCCATGAATTGGTATTCACTATGTTTTGCTCTTATTATCACCTTATGAAAGGTACCTAATTAACTTGAAGGTACAATTTTTTTAAATTGTGATGAAACAGATATTCTTAGTGAAAAGAACGCACTAATTACTTTTATATAACGTATTTTCTTATTGTCACCATTCTAAATCCACTTGATTAATCTCGAAGTAAGATGTCATTGTTTAAGAATGTCAGATCAATTGCCTAAAACTTGGACCAGATCATTATCGTAAATCAGGGTGTTGAATTGACTTTGAAACATTGACAATACTGATCAATAGGGAATAATAGTAATTGTATCGGTCCGACATGTTCAAATCCATGTAGTGTTTGAGTCCATTGTACGTCGATTGCATAGAACACGTAGAGTGAGGTTATATTTCAAATGAGTATGTTAATTGCTTCTCACGAATTCTCTGAATGTCCTTGGTATAGCTAACCAATAATACTGTTGACGCCTTTTCCCACAACATTTGAATTACATACATTTATTATTTATGTCATTAGTGCAATTCTTTAACAAATCTATTCAACATTCATGGTTCAGTGCATAAATGACGGTGAAAGCAGATCACGAAATTTACGACCATCATGCAATTACTTCACCTGCAAACTTGGATTCATTGTTGCCCATAAAGTTGGAATAAAAGTTGCACACCTCTTTTCATGAAATGATTTGACAATTTCATTTATTCTTGATAAATAAAGGTTATATCTTTTCATAACTTTATTGATCAATCTCTACGACCCTCCAGATTGATCAATACAGTTCTGAGAATATACAAACTGTATCTACCAAGAAGAAATCAGATTGCCACAATCATTTCGTGAAAAGAGATAAGAAAGAATTATTCAAACTTTATGGACAACAGTGTAGGTGGAATCTATAGTTATAAACGCAAAGATATTTCGTTGGTGACTTATATGTTTAAAATGAAAAGGGATGCGATAAGGTTCAAAATTTACCTCCCTTCAACATATTTAACAAAAATGTAAAGGTAAAGAGGAAAAGAGGAAGAAGAAGTAGAAGAAGAAGAAGAAGAAGAAGAAGAAGAAGGAGAAGAGAGAAGAAGAAGAGAAGAAGAAGAAAAAGAAGAAGAAGAAGAAGAAGAAGAAGGAGAAGAAGGAGGAGGAGGAGTAGAAAGAAGAAGATGAAGAAAGAGGAGAAGAAGGAGAAGAATGAGAAGAAGAAGCAGAAAGAGAAGGAGATAGAAGGAAAAGAAGAGAAAAAAACCTTACACAATACATAATAATTCCCTTTCATGGTGTTACTTACAGAGGTAGTTGACTTGTCATAACAGTGATATAACAAATAAGGCACTACTATAATTTTTGTCATGTGTATTTTACATAATAAATTCTGAAGAATATTGATAGATTGATATTTTTGATATTTAACTTGGAACAATTACCATAACAAAACAAAGTAATCTCCATCAGTCCATCATTATGTTGTCATAGTTATGAAAGTAACATTAAAACACAAATTTTGAATATAATTTATGAGAAAGTTGTCACTTTGCATTTAAAGTAGATCTTGGTTATGGATAACAATAGATATATTGATTGCATTAACTGAGCATGTGAAGGACTGTTAATCTTGCAAGAGCATGTTTAAAGGGATCGTTTAACAATGTTAAATCTGAGATACACGGTCCTACATGCTACCAGTGTCTGTGATATGGTGTAATATTGAAGCTCTAAAAAAAAATCGCGCTTCAAAATGATCAAGAAGTGCCTCAAAAAAGTAAGTCGAGTAAGTTGAGTCTCGCCATGGCTTGAAATGAAATACTGCCATCCAGTGGCGACAAAACGATAACGTTTTGGGCTGGTGACAAACGTGAATAGATTGTGAAAACTTTTCCTCCGTGCAGTGGTATCAAAAGAAACATCCGCAAAGCATTATGGTCATAAATCTTCTCCTTAGTGCTTCTGGATTTCTTTACCAAAGTTTTTAAAAGCTGACAGTTTTGTGAACTGACCGAATGTCAAAAGTCAGCAAATTATTGGAGACTCTGCGACAAACATTTATCGTAAATTAATCGCTCCCCTCGCCACTCGGCTCGTAAAAAGCGCGCGAATTTGTGGTGTTGAGCACGTCTTGTTCGTTTAAGAGCTCGTCATAAATCGTCTGCAAGCATTGATGTCGACATGTAGAACAAACCGGGGGTTCAAATGAGAGTGTTGCGGTGCTAAAAGAATAAAAGAACGAAATGCATTGCTTGTGCTGGGAAAGGTATTTGTAAAGAATCATTTTTCTTCTCGCTCTGTCAAGGCAGACGTGATTTATGGCGCCCATGCGGTTTATGTTCACGGCAATGGAAGATAAAACACAACGGAAGACTTCAGAACCCAAATCGTTATTGCTCTCTCAACTACCCCAAGTTTTAGGGCTATCAAAAGAAAGGATGAAATGAGCATAAAAGCTGTCAGGAACGTTTCTTTAACCCTCAAACCAAACTTCTTCACTGTTCTTTTTTACGAGCCTAGCGAGCAAAGATGAGATGATTTCTTGTTTTAGTACTTGGTAGTTGAGGCTATTTAAACAAGGGAAGGGATAAGTTTGGGGGCACAAGCAGCACGTTTTCGACCTCTAATCATTTACAATTCTTGTCTTGGATGGGGCCATAAAGTCTTAGGAATCCCCGCGAACTGGAGAATGGCGACACCAAGACTCACCGGGTTCCAACCGAGCATGATATTTCTTCCAATTTGTTTAGTTTACAAAATATTTCACTCATTCGGGGGCATTATGGAGAGATAGAGAGAAAGAGAGAGAAAGGGTGAGAGTGTGTGAGAGAGAGAGAGAGAGAGAGAGAGAGAGAGAGAGAGAGAGAGAGAGAGAGAAGTGAAGGCGTGAAGAGAACTGTCGAAGTATATTCATAATTAAGATTTTGAAATTGAAAAGGAAAAATTAAATTAAACTCTACTCAATAAAAGCCCTAGAAATTATAAACTGTTGATATTAATTATCGTTCTCAAAGTAGATCCACACATTAAAAAGACAACCATGGAGTTGAAGACTGCCTGTGAACTCCCATATACAACATTATTTTTCAAGCTTTTCAAAATAATCATTTCTTTTTTTACCATTATTTCATGTTACATTTCACGCTACACAGCCTATCACGAAGATGAAATGAGGATTGAAATCGGTGTGAGAAATACAATTTACGCATAACTTCAGATCAGCATAGAAAGAAAGATACATGTCATGTCATATTTATTTGGTGTTCTAAATCATATATCCGTCAATGTACGAGAATGTAAATAACAACAAAGCCACGAAAACCAACCACCACCATGACAACAGTCACCAATACTTGAGAAAGAGCGCCATCTTGTGGTGCTTTATAGACAAACTTGCACTCGGCTCAATTTTACAGGACAGAGAAAATTTGCCTAACTCTACAAATCATATTGAAATAAGAATGTGCTTGTTTCAGACACCGACTCTACGAGCGAGGCATGATTCTTTCTTTAAATAAAAAATAATTTAGAATCATGCGGGCTCTAGCTAGCAGGCGATATTACGGCAGGTTTACAATTTATCTTTTTTTGATTTTTCCCTGAATGCTTCTTATATACTGTAGCTTAGGAGGTGACACATAACTTACCAGTATGCTGTTGAAAAGCAATAAATAGTTGATGGGGGGGGGGGGGGGGGGGATGATTCACGTCGTCGAATTTTTCCTGTTTTGTATACTACCGAGTCTTTTTTGTTTGTTATGTGGTTGCCGAATGAAATTCTAATACGAATGATATTTTAACGATCGAATGGATGAAAACACATGTCTCCAATGTGTATGAAAGGTAACTAAGGAAACACAATAATATTATGGTTTGGGAATTCACCTTTTCAAAATTACACATAACAATTATCACTCGATGACAAATGAAAAGGTAAACGAGTAAACACCTACACGTCCTGTGGTTATGGAAAACAAATATTATTTCTATCACAATTCTTCAGTTATTATTTAGCAATATCCCATGCATCAATAATCAACAAAAGCACAAACAAAGCAAATATCCCACTCAAACACTTCTCCGAATATTTTTCATTAAAAAAAGAAATTCTGAGGGTAAAACACGGAACCACGAAAGGTCGATTAGAATGCCCACATTCTTCAGAAATTTCATGAACAGTGTTTAACCCGGATAGATATTAATGTGCCAAAGATTGACAACAAAAAAATCACTTGGTTCTCTCCAGATATAAAGTGTCAGAATTTAATATTTGTTCCTGAAAAAAAAAGGTTTCTGTGAGATTGTAATATGGCTTAGTTTCTCATCGCGTAAATGAAAGTCGAACCTCTGAAACATTGCCAATTTTCAAAAAGTACACCTTGTTTATATAAAGAGAAATTGATGGGCCGATGATGTTACATCATCCAAATTTACTGGTCCTTTTAGAGGCATTCATACAACGAAATATATTATCGTGACTATTGCTGCTAAATCGATACATATTGGTATTGTTATGTTCGAGTCCGAGTCCACCCCATCCGAGTCGGGCCCTTCCGAGTCCGAGTCCAACCCATCCGAGTCCGGCCCTTCCGAGTCCGAGTCCACCCCATCCGATTTGGGCCCTTCCGAGTCCGAGTCCAAACCATCCGAGTCACGCCATTCAGAGTTCGGCCCTTCCGACCGACTCCAGTACAGCATTTTTCTGAGGCCGGGACCTTCGTGGGCGAAGCCGAGGTCGGCATTGCTTTGCCTCGATTCATTCAACTGCGCATATTCGTGATATTGGTATTAAAGTCTTGATCTATTCAGGATATGAAAAGTAAAGAAATCTTACAAAATATGAATAAATGAAAGAACTTGTAGATCTGGGAATTGGGATGTCAGTATGATGTTAGTATGATTGTTTTCGTTCGAATTATCTGTCCTGTCTTTAAAATAGCCCCCAAATAATTTTTCTACAATTATTATGATCATTTAAACAAAAAAGAGAATTTTGTTTAATGATATTTTACTTGTTTATCTTGCAAGATTTGCCTTCTCAACTTTGTTAATTTTGTCTCATAGCCCCCAAACACGATTTAACTCAATTCTTAACCGTGGAACTTCATGCCATGTTTGTGTGCTATGTTAATTTTCTTATACAAGAAAATGGTCTGATTAAGGAAAGTATATATTAACAATCATATAATCATGTATATATTTAGCGTGAACTTATAATGGACAACACAATATATTTGTTGCATCATAAGTGGATCTCTTGTCACGCGATTTCATACCATAAATATCTTTTAGAAGCCACACATCTCTTGTAAATAATTGTGATTGCATTACTTTTTAATTCACAATATATCTATCATAAGTGAATCTATTTGTCACGACTTTTCATACCATAAATATCTTCCTAGAAGCCATTCATCTCTTGTAAATAATTTTGATTGCATTACTTTTTAATTCACAATATATTTATCATAAGTGTATCTCTTGTCACGCGATCTCATACCATAAATATCATTTAGAAGCCACACATCTCTTGCAAGATTACTAGATTCATTACTTTTTAATTCACAATATATTTAATTCACAATATATTTATCATAAGTGAATCTCTTTGTCACGACTTTTCATTCCATAAATATCTTTTAGAAGCCGCACATCTCTTGCAAAATCGAATGTTTATTTAAACAAATATCTTGTACTGATTCCCATTCCACCTACAGATGATGTTAGTATAATGAAAGTTATGATTTTGTTTCCCAGGGAATTGCTTCATCAGATTCAGTGCTGTTCCTCCTGAGGGCCCTGCAATTATCATCAATCCCGCGATTGACAGGTACACATTTACACCCGGGTGGAGAGTGGCAAAGGTAGATTAATGTCTTGCCAAATGACGCTAATGCCGGGTTGAGATTCGAACCCTCAACCCTTGGATTGAGAAGCCAGTGCGTGAACCACAATACCACGAAACCTTACATTATCACATTTTATTGACATATTCAAATCAATCGAAAATAATATCGCTAGTGATATTCGTTTGTCTCGCAATGTGGTCAATAAGGAATCTAAAAGATCACGACGTTTCGTATGCTACTGCAATACTTCGTCAGGTGATAAAAACTGTTGTAAGCAAGGGTAAGTGATTGGTGAACCGGGCCACCTTCTTGCTACAACGTTCATATCTACGCATCAGTTTCAGGGCAGGGCGCCCGTATGTTCGATCAATAATGCTAAATATATTACTCATTGCGGATATAGTATCGAAAATAATATCGCTAGTGATATTCGTTTGTCTCGCAATGTGGTCAATAAGGAATCTAAAAGATCACGACGTTTCGTATGCTACTGCAATACTTCGTCAGGTGATAAAAACTGTTGTAAGCAAGGGTAAGTGATTGGTGAACCGGGCCACCTTCTTGCTACAACGTTCATATCTACGCATCAGTTTCAGGGCAGGGCGCCCGTATGTTCGATCAATAATGCTAAATATATTACTCATTGCGGATATAGTATCGAAAATAATATCGCTAGTGATATTCGTTTGTCTCGCAATGTGGTCAATAAGGAATCTAAAAGATCACGACGTTTCGTATGCTACTGCAATACTTCGTCAGGTGATAAAAACTGTTGTAAGCAAGGGTAAGTGATTGTAAGTGATTGATATTATTTTCGATACTATATCCGCAATGAGTAATATATTTAGCATTATTGATCGAACATACGGGCGCCCTGCCCTGAAACTGATGCGTAGATATGAACGTTGTAGCAAGAAGGTGGCCCGGTTCACCAATCACTTACCCTTGCTTACAACAGTTTTTATCACCTGACGAAGTATTGCAGTAGCATACGAAACGTCGTGATCTTTTAGATTCCTTATTGACCACATTGCGAGACAAACGAATATCACTAGCGATATTATTTTCGATACTATATCCGCAATGAGTAATATATTTAGCATTATTGATCGAACATACGGGCGCCCTGCCCTGAAACTGATGCGTAGATATGAACGTTGTAGCAAGAAGGTGGCCCGGTTCACCAATCACTTACCCTTGCTTACAACAGTTTTTATCACCTGACGAAGTATTGCAGTAGCATACGAAACGTCGTGATCTTTTAGATTCCTTATTGACCACATTGCGAGACAAACGAATATCACTAGCGATATTATTTTCGATACTATATCCGCAATGAGTAATATATTTAGCATTATTGATCGAACATACGGGCGCCCTGCCCTGAAACTGATGCGTAGATATGAACGTTGTAGCAAGAAGGTGGCCCGGTTCACCAATCACTTACCCTTGCTTACAACAGTTTTTATCACCTGACGAAGTATTGCAGTAGCATACGAAACGTCGTGATCTTTTAGATTCCTTATTGACCACATTGCGAGACAAACGAATATCACTAGCGATATTATTTTCGATACTATATCCGCAATGAGTAATATATTTAGCATTATTCAAATCAAGGTTGCAATTTATCATAGAAAAGGTGATTTATATTTGTTTTGCATTAAAAGAATATTAAATGTCATTTTGAATCAATTTGTTAACCAATTATAACAAACGTTATTGTTTCATGCAATAAATGCATAATAAAAACAGTTTAATGAAAATGATACCATGCATCTTAGGGTGAATCTTGAATCGATTTATGAAAAAAAACTATAGCCTAGGTATTGAAACAAAATATAATATATAATGGTATATGGGATGGTGTAGAAAAGTGGAATAATAAAGCATAGAGAATGCATTAAAGTCTAATAATTATAATAGACACACTAATTTACAATAAAACCTGCTTTAGTGACCACCTGTCTACAAAGACCATGTTTGTTGTTTACCTTGAAAATGGTTTCTCATTGAAGCATGTACTAAAGGCACCTGTACATAAAGACAACCTCCCTGTAAAGACCACTTTTCTTGTCTCCTTTGGGTGGTCTTTATAGACAGGTTTCATTGTATAATTGCGTTCATTGCATCATGGGTGACCGGGGGAACTACAATGGTAAACTGTTCGCCTCCCCATAACTTTATCATTCGTGACGTGTATTTATAGCCCATCAAATTTCTCTCACACACCACCGTCTCTTTAATCCAACGATTCCAAATATTCTTCAATACAACCCCAGATAAGAAAACATATCTTTTAAAAACACAGTTATGCTTTCAAATCGACCCCATTGCCTAATTTCCCTCTATTCATTTAGTCTTTACAGCTTAACCCAGATACTTGTTTGTGGTTTTGATTGTTACTTTTGTCCCGCGACTTCCTGTGTGTACTTTTCGGTGCAGTAGCCATAGAAAAGAAGGGGGAATAGCTAGGGCAGTGATTTCACATTAGAATAAAACGATGCATTTGTAAAGCTTGAATGCCAAAATTTGATTTGGAGTTATCAGTGCGAAAAGATGTAATAGTGCTCGTTGGTCTAGATAAAAATAATAACGCGGTTTTCGCCCCGGGCTTGTTTGATCTTCTGCGAGCAAACAAAACCGAAGCATAATTTTGATTTCTTTAGCGCATATTCACAGACAATATCCTCCTTGTTGATTTAGAACCCGCATGATAAGCAAGCCAGAGAATACCTCTTTAGAAAGTCTTGACAAAATTCGAGGACGGGTATAATTCAATCGAGTTATTATTCGCCTTCTCAAAAGAAAAAGAAAAAGAGGATGGTTTTCCCTTGCTCATTCATTGTGATTACGAGTCTTATCAAAATGTTGTTGTATCGGCCATACAGACGATTAAAGACCTCAAATTATCATCGAAGCATCGTCTGACATTTACGACTTTGCAAGAATTTATCACCTTACCTCTCAAAACGATATGAAATCTATTTCATTCGGGTTGAAATGTAGGCAAGCACAGTGACGTACGTCTAGAATAGGAACGACAATCAAATGACATTAAAAAAAAGGGGTAAAAGAAAAAAGAGGTATAAAGATTTGAAAAAAATGGAAAGAGAGAAACAAGGGAAAGAAGACGACAAGGCCCCCTCCCACACACATTCTCTAGTCAGCGACTTTTTAAATTAGCACATCATTTTCCTTGTGAGACAGGTGCCCCCACCCCCCCCCCCCGATGATAACAGTGTCTTTTTAAAGGTTAGTTCCACGCTACGCCAAAATTGTCTTTTTTCCAAATGGTATTGTGTAGTGGATTTGAAGTTTGTGTAAGGTCTTCGCTTAAAATGTTTTATGATCTCATAAACGGCTTCATGTCAATGTGAAAAAGAAAAGAAAACAAAATGAACCATCTTTGTAGAACTTCTTCGGTTCAATAGACAATTGATTAAACCAGTATAATTTAGCATTCTATCTGAACTGCAAGAAAATTTGTTTTAAGCATGTTTCGAATTTCCACTTGGTAAAGCTTATTAGGAAAGAAACTGACTAATTTTATTTCTCTGTCATACAGTAAGCAGTATAAAATATGTGCGAATTAAGAATAGCATGAGCAAAATTTGCCGAAAACTGCATTGGCGATAGCCGGAAACGGCAACACAGATGCATGTATATGGAACTACGAATCTGTTGGAGGACTGTCGTCAGTTATTTCTCATCTCTCTTAGAACAAATAGGAAGGAACGAAACTTGGATAAAGAAAAAAAACTGAATCGTAGCACGAAACTGATCAGAGAGAAAAGGAAGCGAGGGTGAGAGAGAGGGAGGGAGAGAGAGAGAGAGAGGGGAGAGAGAGAGAGAGAGCAAGAGAGAGGGAGAGAGAGAGAGAGAGGGAGGGAGGGAGAGAGAGAGAGAGAGAGAGAGAGAGAGAGAGAGAGAGAGAGAGAGAGAGGGGGGGGGGACATTTAAAATATGTAGGAAATCTGTTGTAACAATTATGAACATTTATTTATTTCTGATATTTAGACAGGGTGACTCATTATCACCAATAATGGTGATAATGATGATAATGGCCATGATGATGATGAAGATGGTGAGGGTGATAACAATTATGATAATGATGGCAGAGTATAATGCTTAGAAAGTGTCACATCCTGTAGTCTCTATAAAGCTTACCATATGTATTTTCTAATTTTTGTAATAAATATATAATAAATGGGGTAGGAGAAAAGAAAACGATAAAAAGAAAAGTGGGGGAAGGTGAGGGTGGCAAAGAAGGACAGAAACGAAAAATAGAAGAATAAAACTAGAAAAGAGGAGTTAATCGAAATGTATATTGTAGGCCCTACTATAGCCTATATAAAGCTTACTATTTGTCTTTTGCTAATTTTAACAAATATATGCGAAGGGCGGAGCTTATAATCTGATAATGAAGGTGGTTGGAAAAGAAAACATTCAAAGGAAAAGCGGGGAATGGTGAGGGTGAGGGTGGGGTGAGGGAGGGCACAGAGAAGGACAGAAACGAAGGGAACGAAAAGAAGGAAACTAGAAAACAGGAGTTATCGAATCTTATATTGTAGGCCCTACTTATGGCTTATTTAAAGCTTACCATTTGTCTTTTTCTAATTTTGATAAATACATGCGAATATAATCTGATAATGAGGGTGGTTGAAAAAGAAAACGTTCAAAGGAAAAGCTGGGGAGGGTGAGGGCGCCACTATGAAAGGAAGAAGTGAAGAAAAAAAACTAGGTAGGATGCGCTAATCGAAACTAGATCAATCTGATCAATTAGAAAGGGAAATGAGAAAAAGAGCTTATAAGGATGAAAGCCAAGGAGAGGAAGGAGGAGGCGAAAAAAATGAAAATAGAATGTTTTTAAAATAAACTCAAGAGTAATACACATATCAGTAAGTACTAAGTAAATACTTAAGAGAAAAAAGAAAGAAGGAAAGAAAAAAGGAAGAAGAATAAGGAGAAAAAAAGAAAAAGAAAAGGAAGAGGAAGAAGAAGAAGCAGAAAAAAGAGGGAACAAAAGAAGAAGGAGGAGAAGAAGAAAAAGAAGGAGAATAAGAAGAAGAAAAAAAAAGAAGAAAAAGAGCAAAAAGTCAAATGAAGATGTTCTTTTGTCGATGAAAAAGACAAGATATCTGAAAATATTTATCTTATCAAAATATAAGTTGAGAAAAGTATAAAGTGGTTAAGATAAACGACCACAAACCTTATCTGCAACCTGGCAACATGTTCAAATTCAGGTGTTTTCTCTATGTTTATAAAGACATGTCAAAAGCAAATGTAAAAGGAGAAGGGGAGAGAGGGAGAGGGGAGAGGGGAGAGGGGGAGAGGGGGAGAGGGGGAGAGGGGGAGAGGGGGAAAGGGGGAGAGGGGGAGAGGGGGAGAGGGGGAGAGGGGGAAAGGGGGAAAGGGGGAAAGGGGAGAGGGGGAGGGGTGGTAGGGACCGGAATTGGCGGATTTCGACTCTAGACGGGCGGGGATAGCGCTCGCTTCCCTACCGTTGTAACCCGACACCGCTCGGGTAGCTATCACTTCCCAAGTATTAAGCTCCTAGTTGACAGAGATGGGAGAATTAAAACAATATAAAAAGGAGGCTATGACAGACTGATTGGTTCTAATTTTAAATCATTGCGAATGAAGCTCTTCATATTCAGTTTGTGATGCGGTTTCCACCTGTGTGCAACAGACAGTTCCAAAAAACTTTTTTCTTCAAAGATACCGTAATGGTGATCCGAAATTAAACTCGGGCACCGGGCTTTATTTCATCAAATACATACACGAATGATGTGAGGTTAGGGCCAATATTAGGATTAGGCGTATTGTTGACTCCACGGCTTATATAATATATAGGCCTATATCTAAACTTCTAAATATATCTAAACTTCAGATTTTTTTTTTTTTTTAAGTATCAGCCTACTTTCGTGTGACTTTCCTCGTAGCTATACGTTATTTATTATCACCTGCGCTAATAAAACACGTAAAGACAAAGTTCATACGCCAATATTTCAAATGAGTGTTTGTACGATACATTTTGCGTTCTCCTTTTTGTTCGCAGTCACTCACATAATCATGGCGCATGAAATACCGCGCCAATCGCTGACGCAGTCATACGTCAAACAAATGACGCATCGTGTGCAAATGGGATTAGACCCCTTATTGATCTACACATATATTTCTCTGTTTGTTCTGATTTTCTAAAAAAGAAAGATGCATGTATTTTTTTAAATCGGAGTTTATTTGTCGCATGTTTGCCATATCGGGAGTCAATTGTGGCCATGGGGGCCATTGAAAATGAATTTTAATTATTAATTCGGTTCGAGGAAGAAATGGTTGCATGTTTTCATGATATGATTATTATGACGCGAGATACTTGTCTGGTGGGAGATGGACGACAGGGAAGGAAAGTATAGGAGAGAGGACGTGAAACAAGTCAGTAAAGGAGAATAAAACTTATAACATACAATAGGGAAGCTAAGATATATATAAGTCAAGAACGGAGAAATGAGTGGAAAGTGACATTGAGTCCACAGGGCTGTAAGCAGCACGATGACATGGGTTTCTTTATGACGTATTATTTCGTCATACCTCTTTTTATACGATCTTTTCTCACTTATTTCGTTGTGACGTAATATTATTCGTGCCCCCCTCTCCTTGACAATGACATTGACAATTGTTATTGTCATTGTTATTGTCATTGTTATTGTTTTTGTCATTGTCTTTGTTATTGTCATTGATGCATACAAGTAACATTTAAAATAAAATCATTACTTGACAAAGCCCTCAAAAGCAAAAGTTTGTGAAACAATTCCTTAGTGTACGGAGCTTCATTATTTCTTGTATTTTGGTTTGGTAATATATATAAAAAGAGAGAGAGAGAGAGAGAGAGAGAGTTTGATTTACCCTCGTATAAACATTCTGGTCGAGGATCGAAGAAATAAGAGGCAAGACAGGGTAGATTTGCTTTTTAGGTATACACAACTATGATAAGACATACAACGAGTATAAGTAGCCATGCAATGAGAAACAGAGATACACCTTATTTACTTCTGGTTCCATTATGGTTGTATTTCCGTTATTTTTTTTTCCATCTGTGATCTGAAGAGGTGATTTTCGTTTTCAAAAAAATTCGATTCTCTATTCCTAAGATTTACTTGTCAGAAGATACACCCGATTTTACACTTGACTAAGTTCAATAAAAAGATATATTTTGGGAGGTTACAAAGGTTACAAGAAGTAGCAATCGTACTTGGAATATTATACAAAGGATGGACTAAAGAGTGATGGACATAGCCCACAACGAATCGAGAAGGCGATAATTTCTTTTGCGGAGATCGGGCTTGAAAATAAGTGTGACATTTCGCGATTGCAACGGTTGTCTGCTTGAATGCACGATTAAAAGTTTTGGCGGGAAAAAGCGCGTGACCAATTTGGGAATCCGCCGAAACTAGACAAGGTGCGAGTTTGCGGGAAACGGAGAATGAAAATAGCCGACAAGACACGGATTGTTGCAGTTTGATAATCTAGATGAACGAGTGGATAATTAGAGGACCTGATGGGAGGGAGGTGAAAAGAGAGAGAGAGAGAGAGAGAGAGAGAGAGAGAGAGAGGGGGGGGGGGGGGGGGGGAGGCGAAGAAGAGAGAGAAAAGAGATGAAGATAGATACGGAAAGAGAGATGGGGGAAAGAGAGATAGGACAGATAGAAAGAGAGAGAGAGAGACGGAGAGAGAGAGAAAGGGAGAGAGAAGAAGAAGAAGAAGAAATAGAGAAGGGCAGAGAGAGAGATGGGAAAGAGAGAGGGAGAGACATGGAGAAGAAAAAAAGAACCAAGTGAGAAGGGCAGGGGAAGAGAGAGATAGAGAAAGAGAGAGAGAGAGAGAGAGAGAGAGAGAGAGATGTGGAGGAGAACCGTTTAATATGCCATGACTTGTCATCGAGGCTCAAGAAAGAAAAAGTGACATTTATCTGTTTGCTAAAATATAATCACCCTTGCTCTTCCTGCAGTTTGTCTCTCTAGTGACACCATAGCTCATCTATTTAGTTAGTATGCTAGCTTCACCCCTGTCATCCTTCAATTAACTCGTTAAACACATCCTAATTCCGGCCCTAAAATTATCACAATTCCGTTTCCTTTCTTAGTCAAATACGAGGTGATGAACAAGGTTTACTTCCTGACTTATATCAATTTGTTTATTGAAATTGTTATTTTCATATTTGATTATTAGTTCCCAATCCACTCAACGGTTAGAGGAGGAGGAGGAGAATGAAAGAACATTTTGCCAGGTCAACGGCTTTTCTGAAGACGAAGGCAACAACCAAGAGAGCACTCTTCAAAGATTAATGCTCTTCTTTTTATTGAAAGCATTATATATATTATGATTCTTCCACAGACAATTGTCTCGTGCTCCATGAGGTATGGCACGGCGACAGAAAAATAAGAAGAGGCTTCATTCGAAATAATTGATTTGTCCAAGTAAAGAAAATGATTTGATGGAACTTGATTAAGAGGGGAGTACGCGTCTTGTGTCGCCGTCTTTCGAGGGGGCGGTCAAGGGCTACCTCTTATCCATGCTGCCCGGTCTCTGGCGTGGCGAGGGTACTCGTTGGGAGACTTTCTAGAATTGGAAAACTGAATCATTATATAGAGACATGGAAGAGTCAGGAGGAGAAGATTATACTCTTAAAAAAAAGAGGATAAAATAAAAACAGGAGCGATGTATAGGACGTAGAAGTGATAGAATAGTCGGATTTACAAGAGTGCAATCGAAGGCTTTCTTGTACTAGGAAGTGAGGGAAATACATGTAGCTTGAATTTTAACACAAAATATAGATGGACAGATATATATATATAGATAGATAGATAGAAATATATATATATATATATATATATATATATATATATATATATAGATAGAAAGATAGATAGATAGAAATATATATATATATATATAGAGAGAGAGAGAGAGAGAGAGAGAGAGAGAGAGAAAGAGAGAGAGAGAGAGAGAGAGAGAGAGAGAGGGAGAACAAAATAGAAAGGAGAGAGAGAGAGAAAAACAAAAGAGGGTATAGAGGTAACAGATTGCAAGAAGAGTATAATTAAGTTTAATATTGAGCACAAAAAATGACAAAAAATGAAATGAAAGAAGCAGAATGAAGAAGAGACACATAATTTTTTCATATTTTGAATAGGGGAACGCGGGAAGCTTATTTTTGAAAAGTAATTAAAGGGATTGATATTAATAATAATAATAATAATTGTAAATTTATAATGCGCAGTTTCTATATGTATATACTCAACTGCGCATGACATATTGGATATTATTATTACCCCGGCTTTAGCTGTGCTGCCATTATAGCGCTCTAGCATTTCAAGGAATAAATTCCTACCGGGTACCCATTTACTTCACCTGGGTGGAGTGTGGCAAATGTAGATCAATATCTTGCCAAAGGACATTAGTGCGGCGGCGGGACTCGAACCGCGGACCTTGTGATCGACAGTCCGGCGACGTATCCACTCGACCACAACACCTCTACATATTGTGATAGATGAGGCAATAATGGTGATATTACCACCACTAATGCTACTACTGCTACTACTACTACTACTACTACTACTACTACTACTACTACTTCTACTACTACTACTACCACCACCACCACTAGTACTAGTGCTGCTATTACCACTACTACTAATACTGGGGACTTTTAGATTTGCGCGTCGACATAGTGGACTGCTACGTGTGACGTCCTTTTAAGGCACTGACAAAGGACGTCACGGTGCATGAAAATGACGTCACACGTAGCAGTCCACTATGTCGACGTGCAAATCTAAAAGTCCCTAATGCGACCACGAAGACGACTACTACTCTCACAATTTTTACTACTCTGACATCTTTATTTTAAACAAAATGGCGTTCCCATGTTAAAATTGCTAGCAAGGAAATCGCAAACTTTAGAGAGATTACTTTCCTAGCGAAGTAATCAAATGGGGGTGAATTCAAGGTATGTTTAAACGGCTCATAATTTCTTTTATAAAGCTATCAGCTAAAGTTTGTTGGGTTTCATTTTCCTTTAAAGGGCCCATGACATCGAAATGTATATATACATACTGTATGGTTTCGGAATCACTATAAATATATGTATATTTAAATATGTATACAAATTACATATATATTATATATACAGTGTATGTAATTTATAGTGATTCCGAAACCATACAGTGGATATAGTGATTAGGTGCTAGAATTAGGTCACACGCATATCATGCAAAACAACTAATCATACTGATTGAATGATTAGATGTGAATACGAATATGCAAATTATACGATTCGGAATATGCTTATTCCAAGCGGTTGATTGAAAGAATGGTGGTGGTTATTTTACCTGACTGCTAAGAAAGCATAAATGCTTGTAAGTAAGCAACCAGACAGCCGACGGCTTTAGGTCCTCTCCGATGGACCTGGTAATGAGGATTAATGCCCTACCAACGAACCCGGGTCACCGCATTACGAGACCACTGCTCTACCGACTGAGCTATCGCAACCGATTGAGTTGATAGTAATAAACCAACAATGATCGAATCAAAGGTAACAAATCGTCTTGATTTATTATTGTATTAGTTTAATTCTAAGTTGTGGAAGAGGACAATGTAAGCTAATTGCCCCGACCCAACAGATGTTAGTATGAAAAACAAAGATCACCATGGAACTGTACATTGATTTGATTTTTTCCGACAAATTTCTTGGCATATTGGAAAAGAGTTTATCATCATTATCATCACCATCATCATCGTCGTCGTCGTCGACACTAATCCCAGTCTTCGTTGTCATTAGCTGCTCTTTTTTCTTATCCGTCTTCTTCTCCTTCTTCTTTTGTCTTCGTCTAACTCTCCTGCTCTGTACCTCCTCATTTACTCCCTTTTCTTCTTTCTTACTTTCTGTCTTTCTTTGTTCTTCTACTAAAACTTGTTAAAATGTTGTTTTTTTTAAATCTTCTTATCCTTTTGTTCCCTTTTTTCCCTCAATTTTTTTCTTCTGTCCACGACTCCTTCTTCTTTTCTTCTGTTTGTTTCTTTCTTCTTCGTCTTCTTTTTCTTCTTCTCTTCCTTCGTATACTTCTTCTCCTTTAATATGTTCTTCCTCTTCTTTCCCTTCTCATCCTCTTTTACTTCCTTCCTACCCCCTTTGTTCTTCCCCCGTTCCTCAACGAATGCCAAGTCATTGGCACAATCAATTCGCCCACAATTCTAATATATTTTAATATGGAAGTTTGTTTGTTTGATATGCTTTTGCTTTTGGATCTGAGTACCCGTTTGTTGTCCGCTCGCATAAAATTATTCTCTCAAACTTTAGATTATCGAGAGAAAGACTAGAGCAAGCACTTGTGCGGTCGACCAAAAGTCAAAAGATTTTGTCTCATTCTTGAAGATTAAAAGCTATGACGACAAACTTATCTCTTCGTCCGCAGTCATTTGTCCAATGCCTCTTCAGAGCACGTGCATGCTAACATAACTGCAATATTCCAAGAGCCAACACTCACAAGCATTTTGAAGATAACTGTGATTTACAAAAAATCAAATGCGAAAGATGCGCTTAATTGACAATCTAACAACAGAAGGGGGCCGGTACGTGAGAAATTGAAATAAAAGACCCCACGGACAAGCAGATTTTATGTTATTTCGTTACAATCATCATGTCCTAGTGTTTTCTTGAAGTTCTTTTATTTCGTCTTTTTTTCTTTGTTCTCCCCCGTTCCTCAACGAATGCCAAGTCATTTCACACAATCAATTCACCCACGATTCTAATATATTTTAATATGGAAGTTTGTTTGTTTGATATGCTTTGCTCTTGGATCTGAGTACTACCCGTTCGCTGTTCTCTCGCATAAAATTATTCTCTCAAACTTTAGATCGACATCGAGAGAAAAGACACAAGCAAGCACTTGTGTATGCGTTCGACCAAAAGTCAAATGATTTTTGTCTCATTCTTGAAGTTTAAAAGCTATGACGACAAACTTTTCTCTTCCTCTGCAATCATTTGTCCAATGCCCTCTTAGAGCACGTGCTAACATAACTGCAATATTCCAAGAGGCAACACTCACAAGAATCTTGAAGAAATCTGCGATTTAAAAAAAAGTCGAATGCGAAAGATGCGCTTAATTGATAATCTAACAACAGACGCGGGCCGGCAGTGAGATATTGAAATAAAAGACTTCGCGGACATGTAGATTTTATGTTATTTCGTTACAATCATCATTATGTCCAAGTGTTTTCTTGAGATTCTTTTATTCAGATTCATTTTGTTGAACTCGTAGATTGCACGCATTCGACTAAGCCTCATGCTCGTTATCAGTAAAGCATTAGGTGTATAGAGGGTTGTCTGCCACTCAATGCCAATTGATTATGGTAACGGACGCAGAACGTCATCACAAACACTAGAGCTGACGACGAAGTGATGTTTGTTTTTTCATTCGGATAACTTTGTCAATATCTTTGAGAGCCTCTCATGTTTAAAGATATTCAGTTGTAGTTGTTATTATTGAAATACTTTGCGTCCAAAAGTTGAAACGTTGGTTGACGTCTTAGGTCCCACCTGCAACTCGAAGACAGGGGTGATACTCGGATTCGGGCGGCGTCTATCCGTGTCGGCACCCTCTCGTCACCCCCATACCGCTCGCATCCAACTCGCTACAGCCACCCAATCGCCTTGCTTAACTGATATGGAATTCTAATTACAACGGAAATAAGGGAGCCAGGGTGTGGAGAAAGACCCGGGGGAGGCCTGCTACCCCCTCCTTTAGCCCATGGGAGACCGTCACTCGGGCTTAACGTATGCCTCATCTTCTAGCCGGTCAACTGCCGAAATCTGAGGTGCCGTTCCTCAGGTCCCCCTGCACCTGCATCTTTTTAAAAGCGCGCGCTAGCTCGTGTTCCTGCACCCCTTCTGAGGTCTCTCACTCCCGATATCTCGCTCCCTGGTCTTATCCCCTCCTCCACTTCTTCCGAAGACAGATGAAATCGAGCCTTCTTTAAGCAAAGATGATTCCTCACGTGTTTCCCGAAACCCAAGATTCTTCGATAAAATATGTATGGCGCTTAAAGTCTGATACTTTTTCTCCCCATCTCCTTTTCTTTGCTTATCATCGCTTTTGTCGCAGCTTTGGCATCGTCTGGCGCATGCCAGCTCATACAATACCCCCAGGGGTGAGCCATGGAGCAAAAGGGGGGCATTTTACTGCTCCTCCATCGCACCCCGCAGCACCCAGATTCACCTCGCGGACCAAGTCGCAAGCGGGCGGTCTAATCGTCGCTGACGAGTTTGATACACTGCCCGAGTCCTGCCGTGCTCGACAACAATTTCGGAGGACTTCGAGTGGCTCTTAGCCTCAGCTCGCCAGTTGGGACTTGTTCTCAATAGCTGCCAGCTTTTGATAAGAGGAAACCCCAGTTGCAAGATGAGTTTCACCCCCGCTCATATCTTTAATAGACAAAGATTACTCTTAATTGCATATTCGTTGCACGAATAGGGACGATAAAAAGGGGAGAGGTTACAGAAAGTACAATGCCACTCGTCATCACTTACATGTTATCGCGAAATAAAGAAACGTATGACCTGAGCAAAAAGTCAAAGTCCTGGCCTTTCTGTTTCGTGAACGGCGCTGTGCAGTCCCTACATAAAAAGTAAATTATCAAATGAAATTGTATCTGGTGTAAAGCTATTTTTATTAAAAGGTTTGTAGCGTATCAAAGTGATAGTCTAGGTAATGTGAGGTCTGATATTGATTAGTTAGGGTGCTTGTCAAAGTAGCTTCGCTGATGATTATATTGATGCAGATCACGACAATAAAAGCAAACCTCATAAAGATTCGTTAGGGTTGAGGTAGATGATGTCGTGAATGTATATTCAAGATTCCTAACCGAAAACAAATTTATCAATTATCTAAATGTTCAGATATTCCATGCAACAGGAGAAGCAAAACATGTTTTGATAAAAGCCTCTTAGGGATCTGCCTTTGTATTTAAATATACATATATCCTCACAAAGATTGAGGTTGATGTACTTTTGTACATAAATATTGATGCGCCCTTCCTTTGCATAGTGTATCAATGATGCATTCAAGTAACGGCTTCATCTTTTGTCTCATTCAACGCGTTTTGGTTGCTCTTTTGTCAGAAAACATGATGCTTATCTTTCAAGCATCCTATCTAACAGGAAAAAATGTGTATTCCTAAATTATTCACAAAGTTAATCTTTGAACTTGCAAATTGCAGCTTTCGACGAGAAGAGCACGCGAAAAATGCACAAGAGACGAGCAGGGAGAGGGAAGGAACAACAGAGAGTGAACGTGAGGGAGACGACAGAACGAGAGAGAGAGAGGGATATAATGCAAATGTTACTTATATAGAGGGGAAGGGAGAAAGCTAGAGACAATGCCGAATCAAATTTGATAGATTTTATAGGGAAAGAGAGAGAGAGAGAGAGAGAGAGAGATACAGAGACAGAGAGCAATGAACGCAAGAAGAGAGAAAGCGTGATAAGGAAAATGACAAAGAAATGGCAAGGGACAAGGATCTCATGCAAAGATACTTTCGAATAAGAGAAGATGTAAATACAAGGAAGAAAATATAAAATTATGAAAGAAAATGAATGAGATTGGGGAAAACTATGAAGAGGAGGAGGAGGAGAAGAAGAAATCCCTGAACGTGCTTGCAAAGGCGTTTACACTCTTCCACTTTCTACCGCCAAGGCGCTGCTTAAGAATCGGGCGCGATATAAGGAGGGAGAGAATATTCTGTTCCCGTCAGACAATCACAACGTATCAAGCCATAAATCTATCGATATGCCTTAAATCATGCGGATCGTTCATTTCCATCGATTCTACCCATAATCCCTTTCCGGGGTTGAAAGCTATCCAAAGCTGACGTGAAACACCGGCAAAATTTAGAACGAGGCGTGTTTGGGGTCGCTCACAAACCGTGATTCTATGAAGTTAACTGGGTCAGGGAGAGTGCTTACTCCATTTATCACATTTTTTCCTTCTCTCTCCACCGTTTTTCACGTAGCATGGGAATGGAGAGAGGAACGGGGCAAATAGGGCAAGAAAGTGCAAAAGTATTTCGGAATATGGGACGGGGATCCGTGTTTGACACGTTTACAATTTCATCGGATTGATCTTGAGTCGCGGGTAGGGGCTTGAAAATCAAGGCAGAAGAAAGCGGGAGACTGGACACATATCATACATACACACGCACGCTCCATCCACAGATACATAATGATACATCACCATTCCCGCCTCCAACGGATCCCACTGCCAATCTAACCCGAGATTTCAGCATAGTACATTGCCCTTCCACCAACTGACTGACTGCCGAGCACCTCAACAAGAAAAAAATATGCCCTTTCGTCCCACCCGTGTATAATAATGTCACCTGTTCGCCTACTACACGCCTTGTCAACGCAACCTCTCTTAGATGTACCTTTGCCCTGGTATTGATTATCATCCCTTGACATCCCCCCTCCCTCTCCCCCTCCCCCTCACCTTTCACATGCCGTTACCCCACTGCCCGGTCATGCCCAGTCTTCTCTCTCGCCCTTTCTCGTTTCAACTTGACAACTGTTGAGGTGTCAAATTCATCAACAAGTCGATCTTCACATCTAAATTTTCGCCCATGTACTCTATCTTGTCTTTAGCTCTTGAGGGATATGCCCTCCTCTCCGTTCCTATTTTCTTCTCCTTCTTTTTTGTTGGTTGCCCCCTCCATCCCTATCTTGGAGATCTCTGGGCGGTAAACTCGATATTTGTTTCAGGTCTGTCTCCCCACAAAATGTTCTCGCTTCATAAAAAAAAAAGAAGACTTGCCATGTCATGACCCCTTGCACTTTTCCAGTAATGAAACAATGCATGCCGGTTAGAAAAAGAAAAGTGCGACGGACGATAGAGGGAAAGTCCTTTCCGGATCTGGTAGCAAAGTGAAACACTCTGCATGAAGGCAATACGGATTGAAACACAGAGAAGAGTAGACGGAGGAGGAGGAGGAGGAGGAGGAGAAGAGAGAGAGAGAGAGAGAGAGAGAGAGAGAGAGAGAGAGAGAGAGAGAATTGAAGAACTGATGATGCAATCATTTTCATCATCTCGTGGAAAGACATTCGATTATATAATAATTCAATCGTAAGCTTAGCCACCGTCATAATAACCTTAATACACCTCCATATCTTTCTGCGAAAAGAATAACAGAAAGAAAAAAGATAGATAGAGAGAAAGCGATTAAAACATAACAAACGACAGAGGATTTATTTTTTGTTTTGTATTGTTATTTATTGTTTTACTTCAAAGGTCTACTGAGATCCTTCACGTACCCCCCTTATGAATTAGGGACGGCGACTTCTATCACAATGGAAAACCTTTCTATATATCCGATTGTTCTTATTAATGCTATAATCATTATCTTAATAGTCTTCTTATCTATCTAATCACGATAATAATGATTATTTTATTACCGTTAATACCACCATCGAGCGATTGCCACTATCTACAAACTATTTAAAAACAACCTTTATAACTGGGTAATTTCGTGGACTGCCTGCAAAAAGGTCATAAGAGTTATGGATTTTCCAATGGCAGTAAATGCCTTCTTGCGGCATAGCTGACGATTTGTTCTATTTATGAAGTTCTCTGAATTCTCTGCAAACAATACCAACATTGATTATTGCATAGACAGTAGTTCTTTAAAACTGTATACAAAATTTATATGACAATATTCTGTCACTAAATAGGAATAATATTATTGAATACAAATACGTTATTTATAATAAGCTTTGCAGGTATTACTTTATTTGTAATGATCATGTACGTTGAGCTGTACGTATACATTTTTTTCTCGATCGCTACTTTTCATTTGTAAGCCTAAATATATCATTCAGACATGTTCGTTGAAAAAGATTTAAAACAAATGACATTAACCTAATGCAATTTATGTGGAAGTTTTTTTTTACACAAATTGCATTTAAAATTGTTTTATGTCAACGCTTTTACGACCATAAAGTTGGTATATTTTATTCTTATCTCTTTTCATGAAAACATTGTGACCATAAGGTTTATTCTTGATAAATACACATTATATCGATCAATTTAAAGAATCACAGAGATTTACCAATAAAGTTATGACAAGATATACGTTTATCTGTCAAGAATAAACCATATTAACACAATCACTTCATAAAAAGAGATTAAACAAATTATTCCAACTAGTTGGTCGACAGTGTAAATTTGAAATTGTCACACGCCTTTACACTCCCTCTATCGATGCACCCAGGTTAGCCTAACCTGGGTAAAATGAATTCGAAAGAGAAAGGCAAAAACCAAGTACTTTTGCTGTATCTTTTTTTAAAGCAAAAATCCGTAAGATGTGCCTTATAGTCTAAAACCAAGGGAAGGAGTAACGAGAGTTAACCAATAGCGCATTATAATTTCAGAATAAAGTACATTCTGAGATAAATCATATCCAATTTAACAAGATTGACACTTTTTGTTAGTGAAATGTCATTTCTCAGGAACGCAGAATTGCATACGTTATTCTTTGGAGGATGAAAGCATGCACCGTATTGATTGGTGTGTGCTGTATTTTGACACGTGTCTTCTTCAATAGACCTGCTTCAGTGTACTTGGGAATTTCGAAAATTAATGTGAACTTGACAATTACAAAATTGGGCGGAATTCAATAACTTTCAAGTCTGTCACTTGTGTAATACTGTGAATTCTGTTTCCATGAAAAATACTAAACGATGTTTAGGTGGGTGTTTCACAAAGATCCTAAGTTGAACCTATCTCTAAGTTGGACTTAACAGTTATGGAAAACCGTTAGCATCTATCAAAATATTTTGTAAAAGTTGTTTTAAACTGCATAAAATGTTGATTCAAATCATTTATATTTTCTATTATCAAGGGGATTTCATGTTCTTGATATGGAATTTATACAAAGTCTAAAATAATAGATTTTCATTATTTTTTTTTTAAGGCTACAAATGGCTCTTCATAATTTTTAAGTCTGACTTAGAGTTAACTTCGACTTAGGATTTTTGTGAAACACCCCCTGTAATATCAGAAATGAGATTGACACCAATGTTTCATTTTTTTTTCATTGATTAGGTGCATCTAGTGGCTGAAAAGCCTACTTTTATTATAAATGCTCTGCATATTTCCTGACCTCATATAAGATTCCTCGAGAGTCCCTTTGCCAATACTTTGGATGGATTATATTATCTGTACCAACATCCCCTTTTCTTAATGGTTGCTCTAACCTATATATTTAAACTTCTTGGATAAAAATACTAAATTTAGACTCATAAAATATCGTAATGATAGCGTAAGAATCATTACTCTAATAATGATAATCGAAAAAAGCACAAACAAATCATAAAATTCAACTAATTATCGATATATCTTTAAGAATTTAATGAAGTTATTAGCCGTACAGAGTCCAACATCGCAGCAATTAACGGGCATTAATGGACGTCTGATTGTGTGTTATTTGGCAGTTCGCGAGATAATAATAGCTTTGGGGTGCAAGCAAGAAGCAGTCATAAAGTAATTAAAAGGTTTAAATCACATCTGTGTTATCGGCTAATCTCGAAAGGCCTATGCTGTAAAACACGATTTGAGTGATAACGGTGCGTTGCTTTTGCACGAAATACAACGAACGGGTGAATAAAACCGTTTAACTGCCATAACAGTCATAAAATCTTAAATTCTTGAGCAGATTTATAACAACTCATTGACATTTATTTGTCGTAAACGGTGCATTGTGTTTCCAGTCGAGGCTCTGTTGCCTTAGATAAATACTTATATAACCCGTCAAACATGCGATAACCTCTCCCCACCATTATTTTATATTATTCTTTGTTTCGGTTAATATTACAGCGTGCCTCCCCTTTGTCGCCCTAATTCCATCTTATCCAAATATTTTCTTCGCTGATTAGACTTTTATGATATGATTACCCTATGACTTTATGCTGGGTTAATATTTGATTTGTAACCCTTCTCCCGGAGTATTATATTGCCAATTGTGTATCTGTGCATGTTCATGTAGTCCCCCTGTTAGCCTATACTTTTAATCTTGAAATGATGTGTACAATTTCCTTTCTCCGTGCTGTTTCGACAATTTTTATTTCAGTAAGGTATCTTGATAATTGTAACGCGATCTGGTACCCAGCATATGCAGTGAAATGATTAAGGCTTCTTTTGATATTATGCCCCGTTTCACCCCAGCAAAAAGCGTGTAAATGATAAAAGTTCTATCCTTAGTGTTGTAAGATACAGAGCATGTGAAACGCATTCTTTTTAACAGCATCATAATTAAAAAAATATAAATTAAATAACAGATCGGGGCTGTTTTGCCGCTTAATATCTGAACGAGTCTATAGAAGAGTTGACGAAAGATAAAGAACTAATTATGAATTTTTCTAATGGGTAATGGTTTGATAAGAAAATATATTCTGAAAATATGCACCGACTCTATTTCGAGTTTATTTTAAAAGCCAATTTAAAGGAACGCGGTTAAAAGTACAATCGCGCCCCCATGTGGCTGCAAAAGACCATTTCCCACCCACCGATTTTTACTGACCTTTGCAATGCCCTGTAATTACAATTGTTTTAAATCTTCCGAACACGTTTGAATATCTGAAATTGTACTTCGAGTATAAATTTTAGCCATATAATTGAGCATATTTCTTACACATTTCTACGATTCCGTCGTTTTCTTTAGTTTCCTGGTCTGATATTTTTTTTGCTTTCACATTATTGGAAAACATTTTTCAGATATATTATATATATCATACTTTGCGAATTCCGTCTTTGTATGAGTTATTCGAGATATCCATTAATAAAACCATTTCTGAAAAAAATGTTGACAGAGCAGAAAGGCATACCATGGTCTGACCAGTGATGGTGGTAAGAATCGACTAAGGACTTTTTAAAGACAAAGTAATAGTTCTGCGTATAGTCATCAATCAAACATGTAATGAAAGTCATACCCCCCCCCCACATTCCTAAAAAGGGCTTATTGCAGTTGTTTTTGTTCATTCTAACAATATTAATTCTGGTGAGTGCAAGACTAAAACGTTGGTACGTCTGTATTCGTCGCTGTTCTGCGATGTCGATGTAATGATCATTTCTTTAACATATTAAAAGTCTTTTCCCGTTATTGGTCAACTCAACCCAAGCAAAATCGTGGGCGATTCCATCAAAATAACCGCTCATTGAAAATGGAACCGTCTTTATTTAACAAACCGTAGTTTTCGCTTTGATATAACTTAGCATTATAATATAAAGAGGAGGGGGGGGGGGGGAGGAAAATGAATGAAACAAATCAACTAATAACAGGTCAGGAATGTTTTGGATTTGGGTGTTTATTTCACAAGCTGCCTGCCAAGCAATATCATTAAAAGGGTGGGGTCAAAATTCCCTAAATCTCTGAAAAGCAAAAAGAAGAAGGGCGGGATCGAGGCCCCATGAACACTCCAGAATCGCCTCTGCACTTTATTTTGGACTCTATCCGGCAATAAATTCAAACAAACATCAAACCTCATAAATGCCATAATAGTCGATAATTAGTTTCTAGCCAGAGTATTAATACGAAGTAGTGTGACTCCTTGATATTACAATCTGTCCGATTTTAAGGCTTACGTCCACAGGTAGTTTAGATTTACCATGATACTGCAAATGGTAATTACAGGCAAACATTGGTTTTGCCCCCTAAATACGTTGTTTTATTGGGCTATAACGGAACGGCGTATGTACATTAATTGTCAGGTAACTGTTAATTATTGTGCGTGCTGTTAAAGATGGGAGGTTGAATCGTTTCGATTGCGTCATCGCATTCCAATTTCCCGCCGTTTAAAAAGAGGAAAAATAGACGGGAGATTTCAGTTTTGAAAAGGGAAGAACGAATAGCGAACTAGGAGAAGAAATGATGTAAAGAGAAGATGATTGATCGAGAGAGCAAGTACGGGCTAAAAGAAAGAAGATTGAAAGAAAATAGATGCATAGGAATCTTGAACATATTCTGATAGCTTGGTGTAGAATGTAAAAATGAAAGAAAGAGAACACTGAATTAGTCTACAAACAAGAACCCATGACTTATTAACAATGAAATAACCTTGACACTATTTTATCACGTTTGTACACATTTGGTAATATTTTTTGTGTGGTTGAAAACATATCATATTTGTGGATGATGACAAACATACCTGGCATATTAAACAATGGAAAGATGAATCATCAACATGATTAAGGAAAAATGAAAGAAGAGAAATTCATCAAATAAATAGAAGCGAATGGTATTTTTCAAATCCCACGGGCTTTGGATAATGTAATGTCGGATTAACGAAAGACGGTGTATAACCTAATTCAGACACGGCCTCCGTTATACTCCTGTCTTTATGAAAACATTTATCATTTCTATGATAATATATCTATTGCTATCTATATCTATCTATTGCAGATGGATGATTTATCGATCTGTTTTGAATATCATTTTTCTTTTTAATAAAGACCTGTCTAGCTCTCATCGTCAGAAGGGATTAGGTTTTCATATATTTTTTGGGGACGCGTAATGATCCGTTCTCAGTAAACTTGACTTTGAGCTTATGTCAGCATCGGGGTGAGTTAATTAATGAGGTGTAGTGGTGAAACATGACATAGACGGAAACGTAATAGAGCAAGAAGAGAGACAAACGAGCAGGGACCCGTGGCAAAAAAGAGAGTAAGAGACGGATGTATTTACATGTTCCGATAAAATGGAACAAGAGAGAGAGGGAGAGACAGAGAGAGAGAGAGAGAGAGGGGGGGTGGAGAGGGAGAGAGGGAGAGAGGGAGAGAGACGAAAAGATGATAATTAGCGAGTAGGCAGAAAAGGGGGAGATGGAGGGAGGGAAGGAAAAGAAAGAAAGAGAGTGAAAGAGAGACAGAGCAAGAGAGAGAGAGAGAGAGAGAGAGAGAGAGAGAGAGAGAGAGAGAGGCTGTATCACATTCATAGGTCTACGTGTCCAGATGAATAGGTCGTTCTAGTTGGCTTATTTGACGTACATTGTTAACTAATGAGGTGGTCCTCTGTACTCGAAGCAACAAGGTGAAAGAAAAAGAAGAAATAAGATGATGACATTTCGGGGGAGAGAATAATTGTTTTTGTCTATGATCACGTTGGTAATTCAATATTTACTTATTTATTTCGATTTATTCAGTACTACTGCAACTACTACTACAACAACTACTACTACTGATACTACTGCTACTACTACTACTAGTACTACTACTACCACCACCATCACCACCACCACCACCACCACCACCATCACCACCACCACTACTACTTCTACTAGTACTAGTACTACTATACTACTACTACTACTACTACTACTACTACTACTACTACTACTACTACTACTACTACTACTACTACTGCTGCTACTATTGCTACTCCTACTAATACTACTACTACTACTACTAATACTACTCCTACTACTACTACTACTACTACTACTACTACTACTACTTCTACTACTACTCCTACTACTACTACTACTACTACTACTACTCCTACTACTACTACTACTACTACTTATACTACTTCTGCTACTATTCATCATCATAATTATCATTATCACCATCATCATTACCAGCAGCAGCAGCAACATCGCCACCATTGTCATCACCACCAAGGCAATAGCGGCTTCTTGTTTATAGCCCATGTGACGTACCCATTTAAACATGCGTGGATAATTGAAAATATGTTTGTGCATTTTGCCATGTGACATTAGATCCCGGATGGGATGCCAACCTCACGCTAGAAAGTACCACGACATCTCTCAGACGAAGTAAGGGAATTTAAGTCTGCCGACATCTTGATTTTGTTTCAACATTACCTAACGACTAGCTATTATTTGACTTTCATTTGAATAGGATATACTCATTTCATCTGTATCAGCATTTAATTTGCAAGACACAGAAAATACACCATGAACATCATCACCACCACCACCACCACCACCACCATCACCCCTACCATCGTCACGATCACCATCAATACCAACATCAGTACCACCATCACTAACAACACCACCACAATCACCAACATCACCACCAACCCCACCTCCTCCATCCTCACCACCAGCACCACCACCACTACCACCGTCACGATCACCATCAATACCAACACCACTACCACCATTACTACCATCACTACCATCACCACCAACACCACCACCATCACCACCATCACCACCATCACCACCAACCCCACCTCCTCCATCCCCACCACCATCACCACCATTAACACAGCAGCAACAGCAAACAACAATAACAACTTCAATAACAATTACATATACAAATAACTCCTGTATAATTTTGTATAGAGAGACACCTGAACACATGAAGAGCAGTTTAGGAGGAAAAAAAATCTAGGTCTCTACTTTTGCTAATGAAGAAATAGAAAACACGTGATTTTTTCTTGAACCACTCTGAAGTTGGAAAACTTGCTGGCTCATTCATCATTTTTCAAAAGCAAAGTCAAGGCCTGTTCTTTATCGCCATGCTTCATGCTTCGTTCTTATTCATCAAAGATAAATGTTTATCTGTTTCCCAAATGATAGATCTGGGTTGTACGGCTCATCGATTTGTACCTTGGCTTTGGTTTTCTTTTCTATAAGAATACATGCCCTTGAAATGCAAACAAAAGGGATGCACATGTAACCATCAATGGTCTAACATGATACCTATTGAAAGCGATCTAGGCCAGAGTCAATATTAATCAGGATAATAATGACAGGATGTGATATTTGGATATAAATCATAGTTTTGTTTGCGGATGATAGAACAATATTAGCTTCTATCTGAACCCATGTGGTGGAGTTTTAGTTTTATGGGCAGGAGTGGAGGGGGGGGGGGGGGGGGGGTAAGAGAGGAACAGACCAAAGCCAAACTTTCAGAAATGTAGTTGATTATGTCGCCGGACTGTGTGTCTGATCGTTCGCGGTTCGAGTCCCGCCGCAGCACTACTGTACTTTGGTAAGGCATTTTGTACTCTCCACCCAGTGGTAGTAAATCAGGGTACCTGGTAGGAAGAATTTGTTTATGAGGGCCTTATTAAAAGCCCATCTGTTCTTGTTTACAGGAGGGATTAGACCACCCTGCAAGGTCACTGGCAGGTGGTTATCTCATCAAAATCAGCTCTCACTTAACATAAGATAAAGAGGATCATGGGGGACCAATGGTCACCGATTAGGCATTGTTTGCTACATGTATATACAGGGCGCAAGGAGCTATAGGTAGTGCAGTGGGGCTTTAAGGCAGCTGGGTTAAACACAGGGTGGTAATAGTGCTTTGTGGGCGAATTGAGCATCTCCTGGAATGGATAAATGAGCAAAATAAAATAATTTAAATATAAATAATAATTATAATCAGGCGATGAAAGGTGGAAATGAACAGTTTTTATCGTTCAACACGTGGTTCTTGGAGGTAAAATGTATTATCTGGTTTCATTATTAATTCTTGATTAATAATTTAATTGATCGATTTCCTCAAATTCGTCCTCATTTCCTTTAATTTCAACGTCCTTCGTATTCCCTTATCCTTTCTCATTTCATCTTACCCTTTCTCTTAACCTCATTTTCGTTCTCTGTCAGGTTAAAAATACCATATCATTTCTTATTGATTGCATGTACATGAACTTATATGAGAGCACGAGCCAAAAGACAAAAGCAAAGGACAGCAAAAAAGAAGAAGAAAATAACAGACAAAAAGTTCGTGCATCAACGTTTTAACCCCAAACTGCACGATAATCCATGATTATGGTCAGTCCTGTACATTTAGGTTTTAAATCCGCGCATATCATATCAATCCGAAGTTGGAAATAAACAAGGAAAAGCCGGATTTCACGGATGGGTGCAAAACCGTCCCTGGATGCTGCAGGGAAGACTCCCGAAGCGACTCCGCTAGCCCGGGATGATGGGGTGGGCCTGGATGGGGATTAGGGTTGTTTCTGGTAGCGGTTATCCGGTTGGGAAGCTCGGGTTTGTTTTGTGGGTGATGTGAATCACAACCTACGTTGTCAGCGAGATCTACAGATGCCCTGACTCGACAGAGAAGCACTTTCGAAAGAAGGTGAATGACATCGCTGGGTATTCCTTCTCGAAACAAGACTGATATCCCAGTCACACCGACCGAACGGACACAAGACCAACAAGAGACCGAACAAATAATTACGTCATAATATAACCTCAGTCACACAGCCAACCGACTCGAGACCACCTCCAAACCTACTATTGTTGGGTCGGTCTGGTTATAGCAGTATCGTTGGTGTGACTGACGTATTGCCCGGAACGGCCCCAAAAGGAGGGTTTCTGTGGAGTTGGTGCGGAGTCGGGTTGGCATTGTGACTGCGGGATAACTTTAAGCCGGATTTAACCCTAGATTAATTACGATTATATTACCTTTCAGAAATAAATCTAATACAGAATCCTGTCATTTATGGCATCAATTTCTACTTTTCATTTCTACTTAGCTTAACTACGTATATTTTGTTGCAGAAGTACAGTCTTGAAATGAATAAAGGGAACTCATGGAATCAAGATATCAAGGTGACATATAATATTAATATTGACCTTCCGTTCTCAGTCTTGTAATCTCATTTTTACCTCATCTTTTCCCCATTTCCGATAAAATGGAACAAGAGAGAGAGGGAGAGACAGAGAGAGAGAGAGGGGAAAAGAGAGAGAGAGAGAGAGGGGGAGGGGGGGGGGAGAGGAAGAGAGATAAAAAGAGGTCAAGCGAGTAGGCAAGAAAGGGGGAGATGGAGGGAGGGAAGGAAAAAGAAAGAAAGAGAGAGGTAGAGAGAGAGAGAGAGAGAGGGGGGGGGGGGGGGGGAGAGGGAGAGTAAGAGGGAGGGAGACAGGGGGGGGGGGTCCTCATGGACCGTGTTTCTACGCCATATATAGGCATCATTGGCACTGTTTAAATCATGATTTTATTTAGATTTAGAGGTGTTTACAATTAAAATCCTTCAGAGAGTTCTCAATACTGAAGAAGATAACTCTCAAGGACTTTTGTATCAATTGTTTCAATTATTATTTATTTATACATATGCATATATATATATATATATATGTATATATATATATATATATGTATATATATATATATATATATATATATATATATATATATATGTAAACTATACATGTATGTGAACTTATATGGGCTCCATCCTTATATAGACATAATTAAAATCACTTCACGAAGAAGATAAAAATAAGTGAAACCATTTTAATACTGAAGTCACGAATAACGAACAACAATGACTTATTATTAAGATGTGTTTCAATTGCTTACATCTCGTCCTTGCCTTACGCTTATAAAAGGGAAGATAAAATACCTGACCGGTAGTTCTTGGAAATTGTCTGGTTTCGCGCTTAATGAAGAGCTCTGAACGTTTCTAAACGCTGCATGTTAGCTCTATATTACATGCTCACATTTTGTTAAATACGTTGTATATCACTTTCGCCTCCCCTAAATCATATAAGAGTAGATGATAGTTGTGAAATATCGTTCAGAAAATTATAACTAATCCAAGAGCTTTCCATGGTTGACCAGAACAAATGTTGCATTTGTTCAAGGAGTGTTTAGTAACTCCTTGATTTGTTACACTATGAACGCATACACGGCTTCTTGTATGTCATCCTATATTCAGGTGAATGAACACCATTGTAGGTTCATTGTTTACGTCTCCCTTGCAAGATATCATATTGGCTCACAATATATCATGTATGACATATGCAGACGACGTGCAATTGTACCTAACATTTGATTCTGGAAATCGCTCTTCTTCTGTTCAGAAGATGGAAAATTGCTTAAAGGATGTTAGAACCTGGGCATTTCAGAATAAGCTTTCTCTTAATGACTCTAAAACCGAATTTCTTCATTTTCATTCCAAGTTTTGTTCTCATGTCCCACAAATCAGTTTACGAATTGGGCAGTCTGTAATTAAGCCATCCGTTATGGCCCGTAATCTTGGTGTTGTTATGGATTCTTCCCTTACTTTGTCTAAAAATGTTGATGCCATTTGTAAATCTGCTTTTGTAGCTATAAGGAAAATAGGGAAAATTCGTAGGTTTCTCGACCAGAATACAGCCCATCGTCTTATCCATGCTTTCGTCACATCTAGGCTAGATTGTTGCAATTCCCTTCTCTTTGGTCTTCCTGCAAAAATAACCTCAAAGCTCCAGCGTATCCAAAACACAGCAGCTCGTCTTGTTTCTTGTGTTCCTCGTACTTCTCACATTACCCCTGTTCTTCAAAAACTTCACTGGCTTCCTATCACTTCTCGCATTACCTACAAAATCCTCCTCCTTACTTTCAAGACTTATCATGGTTTTGCTCCTTCATATCTTTCTGAACTCCTTCCTCGATACACTCCTGTCCGGACTTTGCGATCTGCTTCTCAATCTCTCCTCTCTCGGTCTCACACAATTTCATACAAACAGTACGGTCAACGTTCTTTCGTTTATGCAGCTGCTTTTCTTTGGAACAATCTCCCCCTTCAAATTCGCAATGCTAGCTCTGTAAATTCTTTTAAAACAATGCTAAAAACACATCTCTTTAAGTCTTGTTCCTGAATAGCTCTTTTGACCTTTTGCCTTTTAATATATTTTGTGTAGATTACCGTAGGATACTATTAATTTAAGAACTATTTGTATTTTGGTTGTAAGTGATTTGTAATTATGTACATGTATTATTTTCATTTGCAAAGTTTAATGGTAATTTAAATTGATATAATTTGTAATGCAAATTCTGTTTCCTTTACTTATCAGCTATTTTCTTCTAAACCGCTTAGAGGCAATTTTGCAATTTGCGGTATACAAATATCTTATTATTATTATTATTAAAGGTACTATGTCCCTTTTGCAGCCAACCTTAAATTCTGTAGAACTTTGTAGGAATTATGAATATGTCATGTATGTCCTATCTGTGAAATTTAAACGTTAGCAGTGTCCTCATATTCAAATTATGCAAGGAAACCCGTTTACTTGCTAGACTTCACTGTCAGACACTATTGAGTGACTGACTGGCTTTTTTCTTCTTTGGTAATAACATACATGAAAAGAGTTGTAAAGGGTACATGAGCATTTGTCTACATCAATAACCCACTTCTTGTGATGGCCAAGACTAAACTGATTAAATCTTTGCGCAGCATAAAACATATGACCATTCGGTACAATTGTCTGAAAATCAAGACTATTACTTTTGGGCTCTATAGCCCAAAAGTCGATTTGACAACTAATAGTCGTTATTTTCCCACTTGAAGACATTTTCAAGCCCCACCCTTTTTTAGGGAAGTTCTAAATTAGTATTATCTTTAAAATGCAGTTGGAATTTAACTTTTTCATTTTTTTGGCCTGCACACGGGACATACATGTAGTACCTTTAAGGGAGTATTTATAGTTGTAATACATCTAATTGTATTGAATCCAGAAGAAAAAAAAAATTAAATCACTATACACAAAATACCACCTTTTCAGATATTAGTGTAAAGCACATGAATTTAAAAATCTCATATCACCTTATAAGCTGCATGATTGGTTAAACCGCGAGCATGAGATATGCTATTGACCGCTACGTCACAAATACCGGTCAATAGCAAAACTACCACCTGCGCGTTAGCCCCTTTTAATTCGTATCAGATTTCATATCTATCAAAGTTTGGAGGTATTTGATCGAACCGCGTGAATGTTTGTTGCAATCGTGTTAATGCATTGGAAATGACACAATAAGACAGCTGGAATGATATAAGAACACTTGGAATTAATGAGTTAATTCTAATGATATTCACAACAAGATAAAGACACACTTATTATACTTGAGTCGATCTCAACGACTCCAAATATCATTATACTACAAGCTGCACTTTTTTTTAATATACTGTATATAACAGCAAATTAAAACAAATCTGCAAGGAATTTTTTACATTACTCGAAGTAAGGGATCGATATTTATTACACACTGAACAGAATTGGGTTCAAGTTTACTCATGTTGGGTACAAAAACGAAGGTAATATGCATGTTTTGTTGGTAAATTTCACCCGACATAGGGTTAATTAATCCGAGATTTGGGTACATTATACTAAATACTGGCTTAAATGTTATCCAGCAGTACAAGCTTACTCACCTTTTTTTGTTAACCAAACATTGGGACAAATTCACACAACTGTTGTTAGAGTGAAATTATAGGTGAATATCATTTGGAATATCAATTTTGTGTTTGTTTTTGTTTTACTGTTCTTCCATATTTGGAATGCTTTGCCTGACAATATATGTCACTCTGCATCTCTTTATTCATTCAAAGCTTCGATGAAAAATATTTAATATCTAAATATTCATAAAAATTATAAGGTTCTTAACGATTTTAATTGTTTGTTTATGAAAACAATAATTAAAGATGACAAGTTCATGATCAAAACGAACTGAACACTTACTTCTCCTGTACACACCCACCTGCACACACTTGTAATTTGTTTTCTGTCTTCTCACTTTTTATTTAGATACTTTCTGAAAAAACCTTTATACATAACACTCTATTCTTCTATACATACACAGCGTCATTCCCCCACCCCAGCTGCTTTTGACTCGAGCATTCATGCTTATGATTGTTGGCCTCTGCATGTATCTTGATTTTTTGATTTACCTCCATACTTTCAAGTTTTCAATTATATATATTTTTTGTTTATTTCAATTGTCATATTTCATGTAAGTCAATTATAGTATATACTATTATTGTTATTTGAATATTTTGTATTTGATTTATCAATAAATGCAGAAACATCTGCCAAATAATACATGTTGTTGTTGTTAACAAACTTCAAACGGAAGCATTATCTCAGTACGATGCACTGTCATAGACGGAGAACAATGAAGCTCATTAAAGCAACGGAAGGGAAGTAACACTATACTAGTACAAAACACAGCTGCTTTTAGGTCTGTTTGGTGTTTTTGAAATAACCTCAAAGAAGTTTCAGGTTTCCAACCAAAAATCTTCAAAACAAATGCTCACACTTCACTTCAATAGTGCACGTGCGTTGCACTTTTTTTAAGAGAGTTAACGAGATATAAAGAAAGATAGAGACGGTGGAAGGAAGGGGGGGGGGTGGGGCGGTAGCCAAAAACATCAATATTTCGTCTGCTAGGGCAAGTCAATATTTTGTGGTAAAGAATCCACAAAGTATCAGTGTATAACGATAAAATGGGAGAGACTTAAACTATGGGTTCAAAACGGAAACGTTTAAGTAAAAAAGAAGAAGAGAAGAGGCAGAAAAAAGAGAAAAAAATAAGAGATCCTAAAAAATATCGACACAGACAACGCGTCGCCACCTGAGCCGCTAAATCACTGTAAGCCATGCATTTTATCGGTCCCTCCTCCTACAAAATATGTCGCAAAGATCATATTTCCGAGTATAAGCATCTTCTTGATATAGTTTTTGACCCGCGGGCACCCAATGTGTGTGTTTAAACCTGCCGCAACACGCGGGGTTGCGGCGGGGTGTGCTGTCCGTCTAGCAACCCAATAGCGCACGGACGGATCGGTTATCCCTCTTCCGCTTTACAATCTACTTCTACTCTTGATGTGGCGGGAAAATAAACCCGCGAGAAAATTAAATGATGATGTCATTGATTAGTCAAAGCGTAAGACCACTGATAGTTCAACGTAATTAAACGGTTATTGCTGCCTCGGCCCGTCATCGGATCTGCTGCGGTGTGCTACGTGATCGTTGCATAGTTAACCATCTTTGGTAGATGTTGAAGTCGAGACGGGGTCTCGAGAAATCAAAAGGGTTAAGTATATTATCGATTTTCACAGGAAGGAAGGAAATATCTTTTCAAGATGGTCTGTCTCTGGTTTGTACTTATAGTCAGACCAAAAATAGCATGTGAAGTACATATGAAAGAGGGGGAAAAAGAATAAAGGATAAAGGAAAAGCACAATGATGCTGATGGAGATGAGAGCGGTATTGAATATTCTGAAGAAGAAGATAAATGTGTACAAGGGATAGTGTTCACGAGGGGAGAAATGTAATGTAATAGTATAATATTATTCGGAATAGTGAGAATTGGTGTGATAATATTTATAATATCGAATAAGGTTGGTTATAGGTAGGCGTCAAACTGTCCGTACGTATCATGACGATATTAGGCAGAGACGTGCCGGAAGATCTTCATGATATGAGGATTTTAATAACCGACACTGCTTGAAACTATTCCGTTTCTAAATCTTGCAAGCGAGCGAGGACAAAAAACACTTTACTTTCTCTGAAATGTTATTTCCTCATCGAAATAACCTAAAGTAATATATATATATAATATGTTTATTGGTGTCGTGGTCGAGTGGATATGTCACCGGACTGCGGATCACAAGGTCCGCAGTTCGAGTCGATCCAGTCGCGGCACTAATGTTCTTTGGCAAGACATGAATCTACCTTTGTCACTCTCGACACAGGAGTGGTAAATGGGAACATGGCAGGAATTAATTTCTAGTAATGCCAGAGCACCGTAATGGCAGCACAGCTTAAGCCGGGGTAATAATTTCCAAACTTGTTTAGGCGCCTTGAGCATCCCTTGGGATGGATATGTGCGCATTATAAATGTTGTTATTATTATAATTATAATTATTATTCTTATATGGGCATCTTGCGGATTCTTTTACTTGGTTTTTATGAAGTTGGTGTTATTCCCAAAATACATCTTTAATGTAGCTAACATTCTCTCGCGGCACCCCAGTGTACCAGGTGGAAAAACGCTGTACTAAATGGTCAACATTTGAGGAGGCTGATCGTCCAGGGCGGGAGGGGTATACATGTACCTCTTTCCCTTTTAATAGAGTAAGACAATTTTTGCAATTTTAAGTGACACGGACACAACTACATAGCCAACTCCCCCTGTCTTTATCCCCGTTTGTTCCCTATCTTTCACTCCTAATTGTATAAATCCATTAGTTTTAATTCTCTCCTGTACGCGACATCAAAGACGCAGATCGGATCACCCCAGAGGTTTTTCCGATTATCATGGAATGCACCTCTTACAACAGATTGCGTATAAGACTTACACGTTACTGATTTACATAATACATGAATCATGATCTGTGAAGAGTATTTTAGAGCAATATATCTCCTTATATTATTTCACGTTCTCTTTCCTTTCCCTTCATCCCTCCTTTCGCTCTCACCTCCCTTTTTGCCATTCGATGGGAGGAGGGCCGGGAGGGACGTACCCCCATGCAACCCCCGTATCTACTCCACTGTAGAATATGCAGAAGAAGAAGAAGAAGAAGAAGAAGAAGAAGAAGAAGAAGAAGAAGAAGAAGAAGAAAAAGAAGAAGGAGAAGAAGAAGAAGAAGAAGAAGAAGTAGCATTAGCAGTAGTAGAAATAGCCGCAGCCCGCAGCAGTAGTAGTACATGTAGTAGTAGTAGTAGTAGTAGTAGTAGTAGTAGTAGTAGCAGTAGTAGTAGTATAGTAATAATAGTATAGTAGTAGTCTTAGTAATATTAGCCGCAGTGGTAAAATAATATCAGAAGTCTTAGTACTTAATTTATTTTTGCAAAAATTCAAAGAGCGTGGTTTCGATTCTCAACACGGCACTAAACGTCGAGTGGTAAGGCACCAATCTTTACTTTACCACTCTATACTCAGGTGCAGTAAATATGTATAATGTATTTAAGGAATAACTCATTCAATGCTTATTGGACCCTTACGGTAGCCTAGTGGATGCCGGGCAACTTTGGAACACCCCTAGTAATGTTTAGCGCCCGTTGTGTTGTTTGATATATAAAGCCCTTATAGATCAATATCATATTATAATTATGTATATATTAAACCTACTTCAACAGTTTGACAAAATATTACAAACCATTGTATTTGTAGCCATAAAATGTACATCTGAAAGCACTGAATTTGTGAAGACATGCTCTCCCATGCAGTTACATCCATTTGAGAGAGACTCAACTATATTGCTTTAACCTACTTCATACCCTGGACGAGACACAATCGAGACAATAATTCTTTCAAATCCTTTGAAGAAAAAAAAAATGTCGCCTGTCTCGGCATTGCAGTCTAACAAACATCAAACCTTCATTAGGATGCATATTGTCTAACAAACATATTTCTTTTTCTCCGGCTAAACACTCGTACTAACAATCTACATTTACAGACTGCGGGGTGAATAGCGACAGGTCGCAGTAATAATTGCACATTCATTTCGGTGTAACGAATATTCGTACCCCGGGCTAACTTTACTTCATATCGACTGCATGTTGTCGCTGCTTCGTCTTATGTCAGTGTCTCTTCCCCCGATCCTCCTACTTTTACTCTCCTCTCTTTCCATCCATCCATCGCATTTTCTTTTCCCTTTTCTCTCCTCCTTCTCCTCCTGCATCTCCTCGTCAGGCAAAACCTCCAGTTCGTATTAATTGCGCGCCAATATTTATTCACATTTTTGGAGTGTATGAAGTGCGACCGGGGCACATCTCCGCCAGAAGACTCTTTTCCAGCGCGGCGGAGACAAACGCACGGCCGTTTGCAAATTCAGCAGCCAGCCAGCACCGCGGGCGCGGGGTTCTTATGCCAACTGTGTATATTTAGTACATGATACGAGACGATTCGATTTCGCCTTTGTTTTTATTTGTTCCATCACTGTCACAATATTATCATCATCATATTGAGCCAGCCCCCCGCTCAATCAACCCTTGCCTGCGTTACAAGATCAATATTTGCGAGCGGTCGATATTTTTCGTCCTTCTCCTCAAACATTAGATAAGAAAAGGAAAAACACATACTTTTGCTATTTGTCTGCATCTCATTGACTGATTTGTCATGGATTTCGTACGATTGTGGCGTCTTTGATTTTATTATCCAAGGTTGATGAGAATACCAAAGATGAAGAATGTGAGCATATCGGATGATGTAATTACCATAGAACATCGATTTACCTGTCACTCTCTGTGTTTGAAAAGATAACAAACTAGGAGGGGAGCAGGCGTTCCTAAGAAGATGAGTTCAGGATGGAAGTGGAAGGATGATGGAATTTCTTAAAACGCACGCTCATCTTCAGACAAAATTTGTTATTAATATTAATTTAATTTTGTACTCGAAATTTTGAGTACAGATGTGAATATTAGTCACCAAAGATATAATTTTTGTTCGGTAACAAAAGTGGATCATTGGCAATGCGAATACATGCGATAAACCGTTATATGCGAAAAGAAACGCTACTCTTTAATCACCATAACAGTTCTTTATCTTCATAATTATTATCATCAGCGTCATCACAACTTAATCATCATAATCGTCTTCCGCACAAGCGCCATCATCATCAGTATCATCACCACCACCATCATCATCACCATCATCACCACCACCATCACCATCATCACCATCATCACCACACCCATCATCATCATCACTATCACCACCTACACCACCACCAACACCAGCTTCATCATCATAATGATTATCATTATCATCAGTCTCATTATGAATACCTTTAATCTTCTCCACCATAATCCTGATCATGCTCAACGATCACAATCCTAATCGTTATCGTGATCATGAAAATATAATTTTGTTTAAATATTTTTCATCTGTAAATGTGTAACTTTATTTATTTGTAACCTTATATGGAAATGTAAAGTTCACTTGCAAATTTATTTAGACCTACGTGAAGATTATTTTGTAATTTTGTATACAATGTTATAAATGATGTACAAGTTTCTTTATGAGAGAAGAGAATAAGAACCTATGAAGAAAAAAATTATGATATTAATTAATTGAATACATACATTCATGATACACAATCTCAACTAACATTTAGGTACAGGAATGTGAAGTTAGCAGCTTGATGCATCTTTATAACAGAGGAGGGGGGAGGTGGGTGTTTCACAAAGATCCTAAGTCTAACCTAACTCCAAGTTGGACTTAAACATTATGGAGAGCCATTTGTTGCCTTCAAATAAAATATATTCAAAAGCAAAAATGCAAGTATTTCAGACTTTTCATAAATTCCCAGCAAGAACATGAGCGGTAGCTCAGTTGGTATAGACCAGTGCTCTAGTAATCCGGTGACCCGGGTTCGAAACCAATTCGATGCGCTAGTACCCTTTGGTAAGGCATTATTCCTCATTTCCAGGTCCCTCGGAGAGGACCTTAAGCCTTCGACCGTCTGGTTGCTTACTAACAAGCATTTATGCTTTCTTAGCAGCCAGGTAAAATAACCACCACCACTTAAACATCATATCCTTGATAAGAGTAAATGCGAATGATTTTTTTCAACATTTTATGCCTTTTGAAATAACTTGTACAAAATATTTTCATTGATTCTTACGGCTTTCCATAATAGTTAAGTCCAACTTAGAGATAAGGTCAACTTAGGATCTTTGTGAAACACCCCCCTGGCACCTCTTTCTCTCAATGTTCACTGACGCCTCTGTGACCATCTACCTTTTATAAGTTAAAGTATAGGCTTTTTTCCAAAGAGTTGACTGAGTCACATGATTGCATGCTTCCATGTATTATCATGTTTATTATTTTTAGAGCAGCCTGCACATTTTCCAAAACACTGAAGAAGTATAACAATTAATTTACAATAACAATTAAGTAGAATATACAATTCAAATTCATAAATAAAGTAATGGCCCTCCACATGACTCTACATATTTTATTTTTTTACACCACTCATACAGAATTATATATATATACAACATCACATGCATTGTCTAATACTGCAACTATAGTTACTTTTAAACATTGACTGGAGACAATAATGTGCTCTTTTGAAGGTAACACTTAAGAGGGGCTATAGTTATCTTTTGATTGTAAGGGTGCTCACGATGGAAATACGCAACATCATTTTGGAAATGATAAAAGATGATAATGGATAATAAATGTGTTGAAGCACTTTATATTCTAGTAGATCACTTCAATTGATTTCAAAATTGAACACACTGCGTGCACCGTTTTCCCTTCACTGTGGAGTATTATTACCTGATAACGGGCGGTGATATATGGCATGTTTTATGCAGACTTCTTAGATTTTCTCTTTCCTTTCTTCGTCGTATGTGTCGAAATGTTTAAATATTTCGTTAGATCTATCAAATAACCGGTATAGACATGGTATATAAAACCATTTCTTATTAAAATATTTCTCGTCACCAATATAGCAATGATCGGCGACCTATCGAAGAAGATGTTTGTTTTAATTTGTATGTACTTGAATATTTTAGTTGAATGTATCAAAATAGCTTTTTAAATGACTGACCCCCAAAAATATATGCTTACATGTATTATCACAAAACTTATCTACCGCATTACAATGGTTAGCGCCTATCAGACGAATATGCTAATATGAATCGCCACATTTTGGTCAAAATCATGGGGTAATTGTTATGTACATTAATATTTTCGTCGAATGTATCGAAATAGCTTTTTAAATGACTGACCCCAAACAATCTATGCTCATGTTCCCAATACTTATCACCTGCATAACAATGATTAGAGACTTTCAGACGAATATGCTAATTTGAAATTCATCTATATAATAATCGCCACATTTTGGTTAAAATCATGGGGTAATTGTGACCCAAGACCAAAAATATACCACCTACAAAAAAAAAGTAATTATGCTATGACCGTGTGGATACAAACAAAGCCAATTCTTAATGCGATCCGTAGCATCAACCATCAATCGTCTATCTGACGAAGCCTAGTATTACTCACACGCTCCACATCAAGTCACCATCCATCATCCGAACTTTCCCAATCACCGTAACTATGGTAACGTCAGAAAGACACCCTTCATCTAATAAAGCAGATATAAAATCGTCATCATTGTGACCCTGTACTTTTTTTTCTCGCTCACTTTTCGTTGGTTGGTTCGTCTTTGGGCAAATATTTCGATCAATTTGGTAAATTAGCAAAACAATAGGGTTAATAATAGAAAATAGGTTTAAGATGAGAAAGAAAGGCGATGGCTGAAAAGACATCTGTTATTTTCAGGCACGGGGCCCCTGTCTAATTATTCTATGGGTCAATGTCAACATTCAGAACATTTGTGGCACGGGTGAATTAATGACAATGTTTTATCCGTATTTTTTTTAAAATTGAACTGTGATCTGCCATGCTTAGACTAAATAATGGATGAGGGACAATTTTTGTGATTGGATATGTTATAAGTCCTTGGCATAACTGGTTATGATAAAATGTATTTTTGAAAAATACGTATATGCTAGGGAGAAACATTTTTATGACGAAAAAAATACACACAATGTAAATGAATACCATAGTGTCATATACAGTATAAATTATGATTGTTAAACATGCTTTAATGCCATTCGCTTTTAGGTCCATTATATCACCTATTATCACTAAGAGTAGACAAATTTAACAACAATAGCTAACAATGATTAAAACAATGAACAAATAAATACTCTTCCTTTATCCATCTACTTTTTTGCAAATCATATCATTTCGAAATTAAAAATATTGTTAGTACAGTCATCTTTGTCATTGAGGACAATGAAAACCATGTGCAAACAGAAACCTTTCTATTCGCATAAATGTAACTTTTCCAAAAAATATTGCAAAACAATACAAGACCATCACTTCAACTGGGACTTTATGGTTTGAAAAAACACTAATGTAATGCAGATGATTAAATATAATGAATTAAAGGTGTTAGCAAACACAGTCCTTGTTACGCCTACTTGTCAGGCGGCCCTCCCCTCTTCACTCTTTTGCGAAAATCAGCTTTCAGCTTAATTGTTCAACTGTCGTGCACCTTTTAAAGGCACACTGTCCTACTTGAAGCTACTTGCTCCCTCTATATAGAAAACTTCCCCAATCGGTGCCTGTTGGTCCCCCATGATCCTCTTTTTCTTATGTTAAATGAGAGCTGAGTTAATAATGAGATAGCCACATGTCACACTGACCTCGCTGGCTCGCTGGGCGGTCTAATCCCTTCTGGTTGAAGTAGTAACGCCTCCCTTTAAGCCTCCGTCAAATTATTGTTATCTGAAGAATTAGTACATCACATGAACGGACGGAACACAGCGCATTTGAGAAAACAAATACATTTGTAATTGCCGGAACATTGACATGGGATAAGCCGCATATGATGCTATTGAGTCACGCGTGGAGTATCAGTTTGCCTAAACTCATTAACTATATGCAGCTCTTCATCATTTTTTTCTTCATCATCATTTTAAAGCGAGTGTTATTTAGATTGGATTGAAATTATTGAAATTATGAAATGATTATGACCATTCTATGAAATGAAGTTTGACGTACATTTGAAGCACCATGATAAATATACACGTAGTTGATGTTCGCTTCAATACTAATATCATTAGCACTACTTTTAAGTTGATTACGAAGGAAAGTATAAAAACGAATAATATTTGCCATAAAGAAAATAAGCAATAATTCTTAAATAGGAAAAAGTTAAATCTTTGTGTATTTCAATTTATTCTATATTATCTTCTTAAAACAAAAAAGAATGGCAGAGGAAGGGAAAGTTAGGCACTGAATAAAATAGGGGTAACACATATATCTATAGATTGACTGGTTGATTGGCAGTGGTAGATAGATAGAGAGGGAGAGAGAGAAGGAGGGGGAGCGGAAGGTGTTAAAATGGTTTGACAGAAATGAATCCGCTCTCAAAAACATGCATTAACAACATAATTGTACTTTTTTTGACCTCGTCATAACGAGGAAAGGTGACGGAGAGAAAGAAAGAAAGGGGGAAACATCTTCGAAGCTGTTATTAAGATTTATCCGAGAATCTAAGATGATTTTCACAGTTGGTTCTCGAATTTTGGTTCGGGGTACGATTAAGAGAAGCTGTAATCGTCGATGTACACCAGAGCAGCCGTTGGGGGTATAGTGATTAAGACCGCCCCTTCACGAGGAGCGTGAGGGGGTGAATGGGGAGGGGGATTAAGGGGGTTCGTATACCGCGCCTAGAGAACCAGGCGCACGCACTTGTTTGCACTGTATCCGCTGGTATACAAGGGTGGATGTTGCACGGAGAGAGGGCAAAAAGTTCATCTGCCATCACCCCCAATGTGAGGAGAAATGCAGCATGAATGAAATGAAGGGGTTTGAATGGGGAGCCACGTTAAAGGCTAAAACCATTATTTTTTTTATATCGCGTTGTCCTATGTTTGCATGCGAAGAATTCGTGAACATACCGTACTTCCGTGGTCCGTTTGACGCTTGGTGGCGGAAAAATGTAATCGACAAAAGAGTCGAATAACGTGACTTTCATCTAACAAGCATTTCTTTTGATGATTGGTATATTTTGATGCTTAAATTGGCCTGATTTATGAGGCAATTAATCTCTGGTGGAGTTTACCGCGCCATCAAAAGCACAATGATATCCAACGGTGTCAGACAATCAATGAGCGTATTTGCTGAAAAGGGGTGCGAATACATCATCAACAGCCTTCTGAATTATATCCTTATAGCCTTGCCCAGCTGTTTCGAAAAAAAGAAGTTTTCCGTCATTCAAAAGTCACGATTCTTTTATGCTTGGCCTAGAAAAATCTAGAGCAGGGCGAATAAAACCTGTTCCATTTTTTAAAGAAAATATTTGGTAAGGAGTTAATTGAAACGTCAGCTTTCGCGAACTACAAGATGGAACACTTCTCCATGCTTTTTCGACATTGTTAGCTTGACCCATATAAACTGGCGCTTTGACAACATTGCCAAAGCCGTCTCTATTCTCCAAACATTCCTTTTCTTCACCATGACCCCTTTTGATATGCTTAGACAAATGATGTTCTTTCACGCTCTAGTTCACAGGACCTACAAATAGATAAGGTCTCACCTCCAAGCTAGTCCGTCTTTAAAAGTCTTACCATAATATTTTGGAAAAACGTCGCACGCGAGCAGCTCCACTTTAAAAAAAGGGTTACTTCTCCGGTGGGCCCCTTAAAGATCTAACACTTCTTAACCTCGATTTCGGCGCCAAAATCCACTAACACCATTTAACCCAAATGTTGTAACAGAGGCTATTATAGGGAGTTTGCTTGCTTAACCCATATATTAGCTTCGAATTGCCAATTTTGACATACTTGACCTTTTTTCTATTAAACCATCGCGGTTTTGAAACTTCTACAGTCGACACTCCAAGAGCTAGTGAGTAAGATATACCATTCTCTTCCTGCCGTACTATTTTCCACCCCATCAGCCTGGTCAGTGTACTTATGGCCAACCCATCAGCGAGGGATACCCTGTCTTTCTAATAACCCATAGCAATAAACAGTTAAACCTTGACAGAAAAACTAACAAACAAACAGCAATAACAACAAAATAATTAACAAATGAAGAAAAACATGATGAAAAATATATAGTTTTTAGTCTAACCTGAGTTTTCACATCCTATATTAGCCCACTTAATACACATATTAAACATAGGACTCTTATGTGGTTCCCTTATTTTTTGTGCGGCTGTCTGCAATATGCAATTGATCACACCACTACAGTGTGTTGTTGAAGACATTTCGTGAAAAACGTGCTTATAAGGATGCTATCACATGTCGATAATTTTATCCATTTCCGCCTCCTTCAACTCAGAGAGTGATCCTATCCATGCGCTATAAAGCTCTAGAATTATCATTCACGTTTCTGTAAGCACGTATGATGTACGTAATGAAAGCTGGACAAAGTGTGATGTTTACAATCGTCCAACATATGCACTTATTCATTTTTTGAAATTTTATTTAAAGCCTTTGAAATATAATGTTTGATCCAAACATCTGCAAAAACAATAATAAATTTTCTTCGATATTTATTACTTTAAAGTGGAAAAAGCCGACATGATCATAACTTTAATGAAAAGATCTAGATTGACGGATCAAAAGTAGGTTATATCAATTTTTCTGAAAACACGTTTTGAAGTACAAAAAACTATTTGTTTACTACATTAATGTATACACAATGGCTAGACGTATTTGTCAATTTGTAGTTTATTCTGATGTGCGATCAATTTGAAACTGTTTCGAAACTAAACTGATGCCGAATGTGAATGAAAATATGTAGACGTGCAATCGACAAATAAAATCGTCTTGTAAGCACCACTGTATAGTATTGACAAAGAAAAGAGTTACAATTATGGGTTGTATTTCAAGGCTACGTTCAAATAAACACACGGCATGATTGTCAAAATCGAAATACGAAACACCAGACATTACTAAGATTAATTTGAAGTATATTGATATTGAGATGTCATGTCAAACTGCTCAACCGTTCTTTTATTAACACTGGCCACGTTTTCCTCACTTTTGTCTAATCTTTTTCATCGTTTTGGGGGGTTAAATAATCAATAAATAATTTGGAGATATTTAATTTGGTTCGAAAGATACAGACTTGTAAGATACAGACATGAAAGACATGTTGCATTGAATTATATTTTATTCTTATGATTGTCTAAGTATTGATGAGTAGTGGAAAGACCATTATAGTTATATCATTGAAGTGATTCATATAATACAGTATGCATACTTAGTCTGAGAGTCTGAGAAAAAACTCCCCCTGTATTGCGAAGTATATTTGTTCAAATAGAATCGAATTATTGATAATGAAAGACCATGAACAAGTACATATTTACCACAAAATAAAGGATAGATAGATATGGGAAATGTTACAGGGATCGGCGTAATATGAGTATTAAACAAGCCGACTTTGGGTCATTTTGATTCTTCGCGTACAAAAGTTATTACTAACTGCATTGTCTGTCTATATTATATTATCTTCTTATAATTGTATATTTCTGGTCCTTACATCTCCGTCCAACTCCCCATTCCCAAGAACACAAATGTGATCCTAAATTTATTTTACAGTATGTTTCTATCTTTTCCAGCAAATTCCATGTAATTCAGCCCTAGAGGTGCCATGTGGATTTTTCATAAATAAAACTTCAATTCAATTGAAATTTCAACAGTGGAGTAGTTTTAAATTTCATTTTTAACAATTTCTTTAGTAAAAAAAAAGGGGGATAGAATATTGGTTTACATCTAAGGCGGATTTTCTCACCAGAACTTCAATTTATTCTGTCCTAATTGATGTTTTCTCATTATGCGTCTAATCTGAATTAGATTTAACCAATCTTTTCCTCTCCGGCAATCAATAAACCCGTCATATTCCCCCACTCTCGTTTTTACTGACGAATGTCCCTCGAAATACAAGACGACTTATTTTTATTATATTTTGTGTCTGGTGCGGTGTCTCTAATAACTCGCTGAATTATGCATTGTGTTCCGGGGCAAATCTATGGGTGGGAGGGTTCGAAGTAATTATCAAGAATTGCACTGTGAGGTATGGATGAGGTTTAGACTTTCAGAAGGGCTTGCGGAAACAATTACTAATGGCGAAAAATGGAGAAAGGAGAGGAAAATAATGCATATGGTGGTATGCCACCTAAGGCGGTGAGAGGGAGGAGTAAACCATTACTCCGCCAAAGTGTCGGGGATGAACCTACCGCCCGCCTCGCTGGAGAGAAGAAACAAAAAAATCAATGCACTGATGTACAGCGAAAGGTCGCATCATGCATTTATTTGTTGTACTTTCTCTCTTTCTATACTTCGTCCATCCTTTCTATTTATCCCTTGCTCTCATCGTCAGCGACTTGGCAGCGCCGAAATATCCTTCAGGGCCTCCCTGTATTGAATATTTCGTCAAATTTCAGATGCAGATATGAAGCAAGTTTAGTTGTACATTTGGGGGGAAGATCCAGATGTTTCTACTAAACACCGACGCGACTGTAGGGGTACCTTCGGAGCGAGCTAGCCGGCGCCAGTGCGGGAGCCGACCGGCGAGATCCCGCTCTCAGGTTGCAAGGCGACCCGCCATCACGTTAGCTTTACCCGCCAAAAATGAAGGAGAGTTTAGTGTTTATTCTTGGTTGAGACTTGCACATGATCTGATGTGCTAACCTCCCATCGATTTTGGCGGGAAAAGCTAACGGATCTATCACGTCGTATGCCCTTGGGATGCACCGCACACACACTCGATTTAAAGAGTAGATTCCGTCATCAAAATGGTTGCTTACTTGCAGAAAAAAAAATGCCCGTCAGATGACAAGCTATGCAAAAATATAAGAATCATTCAGTAACATATTTTCATAAGAATTCGCTTGTATAATTGGCCAAATCATAATATAACTCTTCTGCCAAAAGCTATTAACTATATGTTTCAAATTATAATTTAATAATCAAAAAGTCTTTATCACATTGGTTTGATTTTTAGTTTTCTCTGTAGAGAACACACATAACTCGTAGGAGAGGAGAAAAGAGGGTCAATTCATACAACATGTACAATGTCAAATTCAGAAATGGACTATAAAAAGAGTTCATATCTGACGATTTAAGACAATTAAAAAGAAAAAAAGATAAGTTGTAGATAGTGAATAAGTGTCGCTGATAAGTGTTTAATAGACATTAAAAAGTGAGGTTGTTCCCCACAAATACTAATTTCATTTAATACATTATGTTTTATCAGTTCATTATTACTAAATATAGATCAAGCGGAGAAGAAAAAGTATGTAATGTATGAAAAAGCCGAAATGATTGAATGTGAAAGCTTTCAGTATATTCAGAAAAAAGAGTAAAGAAGATCGCTTGATGATAAGATCTCATTTTCTTAAGAATAATAGGTTGTTATCATCATCATTATACTTATTATCAATGTTGTTCTTGTTTTCTTTGTTGTAGTTATCATTATGCTTATCATTTATTGTTACATGGGATCTTAACATTTAAACATTGATCTTAGGTTGACAAATATTGTGCTCTTGACATTCATTCAACGAGGGAAAAACATTTAAATCAAATGTTGATACATGAAAAGGAAAGCCTACATTAATATGCTGAGGCAAGAACAAAAAATTGTGAGTTTTTTAATAAAAAGATTCCTTTTATATCCCTTCCCTAATCCCGTACTCCAAGCAACATAGTTAACTTGAAAAGGCATTGGTGTAATATTTTGTAGTTATTCATTAGTCTTGTCCGTGATATTAATTACATGCATAAAACAATATGTTTGTTTTCGCCTCGAAAAAGTCGTGCCAAACAAGGCGTCGTCCTTTAAAAATTTCATTTTGACCGCCCCCACACATCTCAAATGCCGATAGTTCCTTTAAATTCGTGACTGAACCCTGGTTGGATCGATAGGACATCGTCGCCCCCTTCGTCTACGGTTTCGTGTTAGGCCACGTGGTCATGTTGCCGTGTTCGTGCCCGGCCTGATCTTCAAGCGATGAAAGTATACTCGTAAAAGTTATAGCAAAAAGAGACTTACTTGTTCGCTTTCCTTTTTTTTCTTTACAAAAAATCTTAAACGTGATGTTGAATACTGGTCATTCAGTTGCATTGTGAAAGAAACTGTCACGTAGTTATATTGAATGGTTGATACTAAAGTAAATAATGCAGGCTTCGATAAGAGAAACGACTAGATTCCGCTTAAAGTTTCATCTGACATTAAAATGTTGTCCAACGTTTTAAAGTACAAGTATTTTTGTAGTAATAATCAAGATACGACAACATTCAAGAACATCCTTTTCCTACTTGACAGTGCTAATATCATATTCTTCACAAGGGTGTATTAAACACAAAGAGAAAAGCTCACAGACTATGTTTCCAGTAATCAACCTTACTCTTTTAACCTACTGCCTTCTGGAACTGTGTGGATCCTGTATGAAGCCTATGGGAGTGGGATTATTGAGTAGTGATCAGGTTAATTTTAACTCGAGTATATCTTTTCAATTTGATAGAAAACGCCACCATGCGGTAGATGATAAATTACTGAGATCCATTATACTAAAACAAGCAATTAATACGAATTCGAATTGCAATACCGAAGAACATCACCTCGAAGGAAAAATAACAATGTTATTCACATAATTACACTCTTGCCATTGATATGTCATCTATTATCTTCCCTTTCTACACTGTAAAAAAATAATAGTCGAAATAACTCAATAAAATTGAGGAAAAGAATTGCCTTATTTTTATTAAGTAAATATTACCTACGGCATCTTAAGTAGAATTTACTTATTTTGCTGAATAAATTTTTAGTATTGTAATCATTTTAGATAATTAAAAAAAAGCTATGACATCCACTAATCATTCACTACTTCTATTTAAGATTAATCACTAATCACTAACACTACTTCTATTTAAGATTTAACCGTATATATATATATATATCTACCACCATCACAAACTATTACATACGCTTCAATTCGACACATATTGAAAGGCTCCAAATTTTATATATACTTGATCGTAGCATCTTAAAAGGAAAATTGGTTGACAATTTCCTGAAATATCAAGTTTTGATTTGTTTTGAACTGGGTAACAATTAAAAATTTTCTTGTCTTTGCTTAGCCATGTTAAATGAATTAGTAAATGTTTTAAAGTCCTTAAATTTTCATTCAACCACAAAAAAAAATTGTTTTATTTAAAAAAGAGTTTAATTTGGTCTTAATGAATATTCATAAATTATGTAAATATTTCTATTACGCACTGCATCGGTCCTTACTTTAAAAAGATAAGAATAATCAACATAAATTGTTTGAGTAATACGTATAATTTCTGATTTTGAGTTAAAATTACTAAATTAATACAAGCTGAAATTAATTAAGTTCTTATGTATTTGATTTTACTTAAATATTCCACGTATGTTCTACTAAATTGAAAGTTTGAGTTAGCAAGACTTAAATTTAGTGCGTAAGTGGCAAAACTAATGTTTACAAGTAAATTCTACATGGAAAAAATACGTAAAAATTAACAATGAACAAATTATTTTTTACAGTGTACCTCATTTCTTGGAGAAAAAAACACAGTTTGAAGTTGAAGTTTGAAGTTTATTTGTTCCACATTTACATCAAAAAACAATTTAGATTCTGTTTAAGTAGATGTTGTTATGAATGGGAGAAACTTACGATGACATCACACCATCGTCTTTTTTCGGGCGAGTGAAAGTGGACTGCTCAAACTACAGACTGTTACCATTTCCGTCGCTTGTAACTTGGTACATGTAGGTCAGTCATGACCGTTTAATCTGCGTCTAAAGACCCATTTTGCATAATGATGGTCGTGCACCGGTCAATAAGTGTCGCCGAGACCTCGGAAATGATGCCACTGTTCTGTCTCTGTTGCATTGATTGTTAAAGTCTTCATTTCAACAGCATTCCATTCAAGTTAGTCACGTAAAAAGTACAACCATAGTGCCTACTCGGACGACTACCGCCGCGTACTGCCCCGGATAGTTTTATGGAGGGTATCTAAGCGGACCGTTACCGCCGTTACATATCAATGTTTAAATTTCTTGCAAAGATAATGGAAACAAGAAAGTATATTGTTGTATTATGTTGCATTTTTTAATTTAAAAAGAATCTATGTTCTGTTTATACAGTATTATTGTTATCATATTATTGATATCAATATGCTACGCTTTCAACCATTGCTTATTATGATTGATATTCATTATGTATATCTTATTCTGAAGTATTATATGATATTCATTTGTACATGTATTCAACTATGTTATTCAGAGATTGATTTTCAACAAAATGGCCTGTCGGAGGGTCTAAAAACTTGAAGAAGAAAAAACAAGTATATTGTTTCTGATTGCGAGTGAATTATTTGTTGTGTATTAATATATAAAAGTGCAGTGGAATGTGTACGTGTATAGACATGGTCCATATATATCATCGAGTCCTCACACACTTTTAACCCTACGTGGACTTCAACGAGTGATTGTAATCATTAGTGGTTAAAATCATGGAATTTTCGTGAGTAGAAGCGTGTAAAATGTACGTCTATAAGCATGGCTAATCGCTATGTTTCCACGCAGATTTAAGCTAGATTAAATCACGATCACTAAACAAAAATTAAGTTGTGTAATGGCTATAACCGAGAAAACCGACAGGCCAAAAGACCAACAAAGTCGGTACAATGAACCCTGGAAAAGTTGTCAGAAGGCCCACGAGACCGAAATTGTCAATAATATCGTGAACTGTTGGTCCACTCCGATGTCTATGTATAGGGCTACATGTATCTTGGCGTGCTAAGAAACACACATTTTACACTCATGAAGTCACATGAATAAAGACGCTAAATGAGAAAATAATTAATATCAAATGTGTACATGATTCTGTTTTGATGCTGTACCTGCTTCAAAAGAAAGCTATCTTCATAAACGTAAACCATCAGCAAAGAGAGCTATACATAGTTAAAATATAAAAAAAAGATGGTTGCACATGAGATAATGTCAATATATCAATCCCAAGCTACTCAATGAATACATTTACAGGTCATCCTTGTATAATATTCGATATTCGAGTAATCGACTTAAGTTGGAATTGAACTATGGCAGGCCATTCATGCCACTGGTTGCTCTCACCATTAGTATCTCAATTATGATCTTTAGATATGAAAATTTCCTTCAATAATGAGCTATCAACAAATATTAATTATGTACATTTATGACCACGATTTGTACGTACCTTGAGAGACCAATGCCAGGAATGGTCAGAGGAACTAATGGCATGAAAGGCCTGCCATAGCTCAAGTCTAACTGAAGTCGATCTTAGTCTTTGTGAAACACCCCCAGGTTATATTGTCTGATTGTAGAGATTTGCTACCTCAAGGAGAAATTATGAGAGAAACCTCGAAAGAAATATCTTACCTTCCAAGCTAAAGAATCTGGTATTAAAACAATGACATCAAATGAAATTTAAAACGAACAGAAAAGCAAGGTTAACGAACGGTCATACTGCGTGTCAAACACGCAACGATGCAAGATTCCACGATCTTCTATAAAATTCATAACGTTTACTCTCGTTTTTTAGAAGATTAAAAGGAGATTCCTATCAGAAATTAAAACAATATTTCTCGACTGTTGTGAAACCGTGCCCCGCGGGCATGTAACCAAGTTTTCGCCGGGACAAACTATGATTCTTCGATTAATTTCTCCGACTTCTTTGAGATGAAGTTCTGAGCTGTCATTTTGAATTTCCCCTCGCGGGGTGAGGGCGGACTTCGAAAACACATGTTGACGGAACTCGACGGTAATATGTACATGGTATTGTGTGTCATTTAATCAATTCTTTTCCTGGCAAGAATTAAAGGTTCCCTTGGATATTTCTGGAACATCTCTAGAAAGTTAACCGCAAGGGCCTCTCCGACATAGAAAGTAATATATTCATCATGTGTTTGTGTGACAACTGGGCAAGTCAAATTTAAAAAGCAAAATCAAACAGATTGAAGTATATTCTCCCTCATCTTCTTCGAGTATAGATGAGTCAATTGTCTGGGGGAATTAGTGGACACTAAAAGAGACTTGTAGGGTGGGATAATTAAAGCGAATGAAAGGGAGAGTAAGGAGAAAAAAGAACAGGTCTACTTTCTGGGAAAGATTAAACCAAACGCTGCATAACTTCGGTCTAAATCGGGTCCAATCATTTTAAGTGAATTAGACCCAATGTTTAAGTTATATTTGTTTCGGTAAAACTCGACTCGACTCAGACAGAGTTGACCCAACCTAAGAATAAGACAGTACACAAATAATATCACTTCACAATTGTTTAAAACATATGATTACATTTTTTCTGGATTTAGCTGAATAGTTCGATATCTCTTTGACTTTATATTCATGAACTATGTATTTTATTTTGCGCCTCTATAAATTAATACAAACTGAAAAAGGGTTGTTAATACGTAATAATAATAATAATATTTAATTTTTATATAGCGCTTAATACAAATGTCTCTAAGCGCTTTACAAATATACTATTACCCCGGTCATTTACGTATAAATAAACAAACAAACACACAAACATTTTTTCCAGTTTGATATACAAATCACTGCCTCAATACCTTTAATTATCGTTGTGACGCGATGACGACAACAAGAGCGACTTTAAACACAGAGGTAGGACGTTCAGGGGGATGGGTAATAAAAGTCTTCAGAGGGGCGCACGAATAACCCCCTTTTTGGTCCCACGTGACCGGGGTGGTGTTGATTGATAGACCGGCAGGTTCACGGTTCAGCCCACCACGTGTATTCAATTCTCCATTTCCGTTCAACCTCTCATAACTCGTATAAACCTTTTTTTTTCAAGGCAAAAAATTGATCATGATATATAAGATTTTCCACGTATGATGGTGATGACGGTGAGAGGGTATTAAGGTAATGTGATGGACGAAATTATGAGACATCAGCCTCGAGGGAGAAGGGAAATAAATGGGCCTGGGGCGCAGTTTCTTTATTTTATTTGTTTGCACTCGAAAGATGCTGAATCCGAAGAAAACATTGGTGTTTGAATCATTGTTTCTGTGAAACTGAAATAGCGTCTATATCTTTTGGCATCGTGACGTATGGGAGGGAGTAAAGGGGATGATAGTAATACATTATATACATTGTACATGCAGAATAAGAGCGACAGAGGGAGAGATGTAAATATATATACAGAGAGAGATAGATAAATAAAGAGACCGAGAGAAAGAAAGAGAGAGAGAGAGAGAGAGAGAGGGGGGGGGGAATTGAAATAAGCATTGATTTAGGAGGTGGGTAGGGATGTTTACTATTAAAGAGTGAATGGGGATAAAGGGAGAGGGAGAGAGAAAGAAAGAGAGAGAGAGAGAGAGAGAGAGAGAGAGAGAGGGGGGGGGGGAATTGAAATGAGCATTGATTTAGGAGGTGGGTAGGGATGTTTACTATTAAAGAGTGAATTGGGATAAAGGAAGAGGGAGAGAGAAATATATATATATAGAGAGAGAGAGAGAGAGAGAGAGACTTATTTTAAAAAAATATTCAGAAAAAAATATTTCGTGACCATATTGCAAAGTCTCCTTACTGTATAATCCATGACATTGATCACAAAATGACAGGTTATATTTTGGCAAAATATACATCCATAATACATTGTTTGATACTACGATAATCTAAGATATGAAAGATAATAAGATTTAAAAGATTTAATACAGATCTGTAAATAAACACCAGAAAAACAACAACATCAGCGGGTAAATAACAACTTGTATTTGTCCTGCTACAGCGAGAAGAATGAGTAGAGGGACGGGCTTTGGGGACACCCCCTTTTTTTTAATACTCACGTTTGTGCTCCGTGTTCTGTATCCCGCCCTACATGTACATGTATATACTATCATATTAAATAATAACTATAATCAGGAGAACATAAAAAAAAGTGTCATAAATGCGAATGAAACCGAAATGATTCCAAATAAATTTGAATCGATATAGATAAACAAGTAAGGACACAACAAAGAGGGAATGAACAACCTCTCGCGAGTTGAACACTCGAAACCATCTCAAGTAGTGTCTAGTCGATCGAAATGATGCTGAAGATACGGCAGAACACCCCCCAACTGCTGGGGGCTAAACTCGACGCTCTCTAGCCCAAACAATTACAGCCTAACTCCAAGGAGAAACATTACACTTGCTGAGACTATTTCTTCCCGAAATATCAGCCAATAATTCCTGCCCCATTGATCCATTTCTCCGTCTTGGGATGATCGTCGATGCCCCATTCATAATATCTAGCTCTTATAGGTAGAGAGAGGGAGGGTAATTGGACCAAATATTCGAGTGTTCGCCCTAGTTACTATACACTATCATGGCCCAGAGTGCAAAGGCCTTGCGACGTGTTCATACTCTTAATTATAAACCACGGTGCCAGGTTCTCTCTAAGTCTCTCTCTCTCTCTCTCTTTATCTCTTTTGCTTTATTTCTTCTTATACTTCTCTTCGTTAAGTCTCTCTCTTTCTCTGTCTGTCTGTATCTCTCTCTCTCTCTCTCTCCCCCTTCTTCAACAATTTTCTTCTCCTTCTCTCTTTCTCTCACTCTTTTACTTCCCCCATCCATATCTCACCTCCAACTTTTCCCATGTCTCGATCCCCTCTCTCTATCTTTCTCTCTTTCTCTCTCTCTCCCTCTCACTCGCTCTCACTCTCTCTTGGTTTGCTTAAAGGTGAAAACGAAGAATGAAAAGTGAAAAACACATCCAATCTTTGTATCGAACCCATCAAACTATTGAAGCATTTAAAAATACATTTGCTTTGCATATTTTTGCAATGACCCTAATTGGCACAACAACGTAGACGTATTATAATGACATCTATGAATTATTGCACGGAATGAAATAACTTCATATTCATGCTTTTATAATTCTACAATAAAAAAACAATAAGAAGAGAATATGACATAACAATTCAATGCCGCCCTTATAGAAGTATACTAGGGTTGGTATGTGTATAACATAAATTTCTAAACAAGTGAGTCAATGCATCGCAATAAAATATCTCAATGTCGCTTTCTTGGAAGTACATGTAGAACTATCGAATCAATTGTAGGAATGTTTTGCTTACATCTTGTGGGTCAAAGACATTGCTTCAATGTTAGATACCATATATTGCAGCTCAAGAGCAATGCAACAATAATATTGTTAAGGAATCATTAAGCATAATTAGGCAGGAAAGCGAGGACTTTCAACAAAACATTTCAAGGGCAATAACAATATCGATATCGTAATCGGGTTGTACGTGTAAATGCTCATACGGTACATTTTAAGATATTACTCACATAGCTATTGAATTATTTCGATTGGAAAGTTTTTGCGATTGGGATATCAATACATATTAAAAGATTATGCTGTATGCTGATATTCAATACAGAATCAACATGTTTCTCTTCTTCATAGTTTATGAATTAAATGAGGCAAAAAAATCATTAATCCGACTAGTTCTTCCAGATGCTAAACAGTTATAGAAAGATTGCATATGAAAACGCGTGGTGCGACAGATGAAAATAGTTTTGATAACATATACAGTGCATTCAAAGCTGATAATAAACCGTGATCGATTCGTTGAGGAGCTTCCTTTTAGGTATTGAGGCATTTAATGATTTTTATTTACATCGCCCTACTTAGGAGTACCATTTCTGATTCTATTTCTAAACCCTTGTAGATTGTTAGTGCAGTGTAAAAGATGGAGAAGATAACGAACTGAGAGAGAGAGAGAGAGAGAGAGAGAGAGAGAGAGAGAGAGAGAGGGGGAGAAAGAGAGAGAGAGATAGAGAGAGAGATAGTTATTTATGAGAGATACAAACAAGGCTAATTCTTTTGTATTCAAATAATTGTGCAGGATCATGTTTTGTGGGTGTTGTTCTTTTTAATAAAAGAGGGGAAGGGGGAGGGGTAGTATAAGAACTACATTTGTATTCAGGAAATGCAGTAAAAGGTCACAAAACCTTTAAATGAATCTCACAAAAACAAAGAATGGGTGAGAGAGAGAGAGAGAGAGAGAGAGAGAGAGAGAGAGTGAGAGGGGGGGATGAGAGGTGGTGGTGGTGGTGGTGGGGGGGGGGGTATGTTAAAGGAAAATATTGAACGAATCGCATACCCCTTTTTTGTGATGGGAAATTTTGTATTCAAATAATTGTGCAGGAGTAAGAAGGTATATTAAAAAGAACAACACCCACAAAACATGATCGTAATAACAATGAAGGCCAAAAGAGGGGAAGGGGGAGGGGTAGTATAAGAACTACATTTGTATTCAGGAAATGCAGTAAAAGGTCACAAAACCTTTAAATGAATCTCACAAAAACAAAGAATGGGTGAGAGAGAGAGAGAGAGAGAGAGAGAGAGAGAGAGAGAGAGAGAGGGGGGGATGAGAGGTGGTGGTGGTGGTGGTGGGGCTGGGGGGGGGGGGTATGTTAAAGGAAAATATTGAACGAATCGCATACTCTTTTTTGTGATGGGAAATATGGTATTGAAATGTTCTCTTGTTATTGTCTTGCAATTATGCTAAAAGAAAAAGTTACATATATATAAAACAAATCAGACTCAGAAAAAAAAAATGGAGACGTGAAACGAATCGCATACTCTCTTTTAAGTGGTGGGAAAATGTTGATATTAAAAGTCGTTGTTCCTCGTTGCCTTGGAATTATGCTAATGGGAAACATTCTTGTGAATGGCAGGAAACGGTGGGGGCATTTCTACTTCAAGTCACAGCCAGGGATCAAGAGCGGGGTGGGTATTAGATCACATCTTCTGAATTGTGATTTGGAGGGTGGGAAGACGGGTAATGGCGTCGCGTCTGGATGGTGGCGTAGCCATGCCGAAATGCCCACGGGGGGCACCCGCTTCCGCAGGAAGCATTTCCATGTCCGTCCGATTGTGATAATCCACGCGTAACCGTTAACGGGACGGAAGTTGAGGGATGTGAAGTGTTAATTCCGTTTGTAACTCTTAAATGGTTTCGTTGTGATAGTCCGACCAGTCTTATTATATAGATGCATCTATCTCATAGGAGATGCCATTTTGAGAAACCTATCTGTGCGCGTTCGTGATGATTAGATCTACCCCTCCCCCCTCAATGCACGCACAGGACAATGTATTTTTCACCTACTACTACTACTACTACTACTACTACTACTACTACTACTACTACTACTCCTGCTGCTACTAATACTTTACTACTATTACTACTACTGCTGATGCTACTCCTACTAATACGGCGCTATTAACACTACTACTACTGCGCTTCTACTACTACTATTACTACTACTACTACTACTACTACTACTACTACTACTACTACTACTACTCCTACTACTACTACTACTACTACTACTACTACTTCACTTATACTGCTACTACTACTACTACTACCACTACTAATACTTCTACTGCTGCTGTGGTTGCTCTGATGTTGCTGTTGCGGATGTTACAACAACATCATCAACAACGACAACAACAACTACATGTACTACTTCTACTATATTACTACTACTATTACTACTACTACTACTAGTACTACTACTACTACTACTACTACTACTACTACTACTACTACTACTACTACCTCTTCTACTACTGTTACTACTACTACTAATTATAATACTATCAACAGAAAAAAAAAACACACCCACCCCACAAACACTTACACAAAACAAAACAATTCGTTTTCCAATTAATGCAAAGATATTACAAAATGGTGATTGGGCTGGTCTCGGGTCCCAGAACCCCCAATTCTTCCCCTTCGAAGAGGAGGCTACGCCATTGCATCAAAGCAAAGTAAACGATGGAGAAACGTGGGGGCCCTCGAGTGCATGACACTCTTGACCCGAAACGATTCAGGGCCCGCAAAATGCACCACTTACTTGAGTACCTGGCCGTGATAGCGCATACAAAACACATCATCAGTACACCCCTCCATTACAAATTATCTATGATCTTAGTTTTCCACTATATTACCACTCTCAACCGTCATGATATATCCATTACTTCAAACATATTCTTATATTTTCTTTCCTTCGACAACGGCAACGACTACAACAATAACGAGAACAAACAACAGTATTCAAAATTGGATTTGGTTAATATTTGTTATTACAGTTGCATTTACATTTATATTGTATTTCTGTTCCTTGATTTGTTTTTATATACATGTACGTGTGTATATTCATTATAATTGTACTTTTGTATATTACAAACTTTGTTTTACTTTTTAAAAAAAAATCCGTAAAACATTGTTACGATTTAACTATCCGGCTGCGAAGATACATGTATGTTTTAATTGATATTAAATGTTGAATCTTGAATCGTCGACGTTGTTTACGTAAAGCGAAAGTCCTTTAATTATTGTTATTTTGAAATGAAAAATATCGCGTGCAATAATTCGGATCCATTGACAAAGACGAATTTATAATGATGAGTTGTAAGGGTTCACCAAAAAGCACTTACATGTACTATCGTCGTAGATTGAAAATCGTCTTTACTTATTTTAATTTTTGTCTCCATATCTTTGGCCCGATTGGCAAATTTTAATGTCATTACAAACAAAAGAACTATACTTTTACATTTTATACAACAAATATCAGAACAATATTTGTATACATCATTCAAATACATGCTTCAACATATAAAGCCATCTTGCAGTGAATTCGTTTCTTTTTCCATTTATACCGTAAATGTAATGCTTATGCTTCTAATATGTTTTAATTAAAGTCTTGTATTTTATGAAAAACAGGAAATTATTAAAGGTAAAGACCAGTAATGGCCATGCGATTGCATTGTGAAAGAAACGTTGTGGAATCGATCAGAAAAGGTTGATCATCTAGCATCTAGCATCTGCAAGGTTCTGGAATCATCAAAATGATAAGAAATTTGGCCCATTCTTCGTAAAGTTACAAGCACTATACACAGAAAGATGTATATGGGACTACCCTATCTCTCTCACCAGACCATGAGAGAAATAAATTTACCAAATATATGAATTAGTAGGCGGTTTCCCGGCAAATTTTTTATCATCATGTATTAGTCAAAACATATTCTTTCACATGATTGGTAATGAGAGCTTCCATTTCATTTTTTGAAATTGGGGCGTTGCCAATACTGGTCTTTACCTTTAACTCTATTTATTTTTTGAGGGGGAGGGAGTCGTGACTCGTGAAACCTCCTAAGACCGCATATTTTCTTATCCTTCGCCTTCTGTTAATCCCATAATTTTGAATCACATCAGGAATATACTTGAAATCAACAGTGGCTATGAATACTAGATGAAAATAGAGTCCTTCCTACAAAAGAAAAAAAAAACAACATGTGTGGATCTGAATTCCGTCCGTCGACAAATTTTGAATATTCGTGCATTCATTATGGCATGGAAAATGTGAACACATATAATGTGTGGCCCAATCATTGAGTACAATCCAAAAGGTTTTTGGTAAAGCGAATTTTCCTGCTAATTGAGACTCTTTCAGTTTTTAAACTTTACTTTTTTTCAGAAGTTTTTATTTCGGTAGCCACACCGTCTCCCCTTCTCGTTGGTGATTTTATTCCAGGTAAGACCTCACATTCTCCACATGTAGCCAGTCACTGTACATTGTTATTAATACAGATCCATAGCTCATATATTATTATAAAATATATGTGTATTAAAGCCAGCCGTTAGAGGAGGCATATAAGTTTCAGACGTACTCTTTCTCTAACACCAAGACAAAAATTTCATAATTATAACGCCCTCTATACCCCAGAATCCATTCAGTGATTCAGTGATTACAAACGTACGAGGTGTCGGCTTACTTTGAAGTGACCATTCCCTTAATCCTCTGTGGAATGAACGAGTGACCAATATTAAACTACTATTTCATCTTTCTTATAAGAATGCCATTAAAGATGCATTCCATCATCAATGTATTTTACATCGGTACTTGATCCAATTCTATCTATTTTGTCATCTTTTATGCCGAGCGCGTACACTGGCGTAACCCAAATAATTTCTTCATAAATATTATTGCCGCATCCTCAATGGACGAAGAATAAGAGCACTACATCTCTCTCTCTCTCTCCATATTGTGCCCCCCCTCTCTCTCTCTCTCTCTCTCTCTCTCTCCGTTTCCCTCTCTCCTCTCTCTCCCTGCTTTATCTCCTCCTCACCTCTTTTCCTCTCCCTCTTCTGTCATTTCTTCTTTGTTTCTCCACCTTCTCTCTCTCTCTTTGTTTCTCCCCCTATCTCTCCCATCCGCCATTCAGCTCCTCCTTACCTCCCATTCTCTCTCTCTGTATACCCGAGAGATGCATAGGTCCTATGCATCGCTCTCTCTCTCTCTCTCTCTCTCTGTCCCTCTTTCCATCTTTCTCCCTCTCTCTCTCCCAATGTTCCTGCCCCCTGGTCCGTCCCTGTTTGCGTTCTCCACACTCCACACTTCCTATCTGTATTGATCATCGTGTATCATATATATCTACCATACCCCTTTCCTATTTTCAACTCTTTTAATATTTCGCACACTATAGGCTAATGCTTATTGTAATATAACCACCCTGCGGCTCACAAGGGATCAATTTGCCCTGGAAATAAATCTGGTTAGTTTCGACTAAGAAGGGACCCCTATCCCTTGATACTGACCTTTTTCTGATAATTTAATTCATTTCGCTATGATTCAATTGAACACTGCTTATATTTACCTCCATTGTCGAATGGTTTACACAGCGCGGATGGTCATGGAAGTATTTTTTCCGTCCGTGCGTTCTTCCGTTTCTCCGTCCGTACGTGCGTCAGTCCGGAAGACGACCTTTTCTCGCTTTCCGACAAAAACAGATTAATAATGACATCAATGAGAAGACGTTTGTCTTTTAATCCACAAAAAAATACACCCACATTAGTGCATAGTGACGTATGCATAATATGTTCAAAGTCAAAATTAAATATTCATTATGTTTAACTGTACGTCTTCCTCGGATGTTACCATATTTCAAAGGAATGCCACTATCATCGTCATTGCGGCCCAAGGGTGTTTGGCAAACGCAGTACAACCTTTAAATATTTGTTCATTATGTTAGCATTCATTCACGATCAATATCGAATATAAGGTTTTTAAGATAAATTGCCCTATTAAATATATGTTTTAACATCACCATATGAATATGAATGTGAATGTCTACATTGATGAGAGAAAATGAGATATGGCGAGATTATATCGATATTTTAATTAAAGAGTCTTTCTGAAATTCTATTCGGGTTAATCGTCTTTCGTCTACCTTTCTCCACTAGACAATAAACCTTCGGGTGCTAAATTAGAAAAGCGTCTCAAAGATAATCACTTCTTTCTTTAACAACTATGATCATCCCTTCCTGCTCGTGAGCACCCTCTCCCTGAACTTTGTGGGGGAAAAGTAACGCTCAAGGGGGCAAAAAGTACAAGTTGAGAGGGACAACAGGCCAAAATTTGTAGACTCACTTTCGGGGTTTTCATATTTTTAAATATCAACAGAGGCGGAGGATCCGAAATTTCAGCGATGTCGCATTCGTAGTCTCCGAAAAAAGACTCTTGACCGCTTGCCTTGTTTTTACTGAAATCAATGCTAGTGTCAGTAGCTAACTCTGATATTTAGAATTAAAAATGTAGTTTTGAAGAAACAACAGGAATAATTCAAGGAATGCATACAATATAGACTGAAATATATAACAATGAGTACTTTAGGAACCAAGTACGTAGTGCACCGCGGGTCAGATGATTAACTCATATAGTCGGGATGGGGGTTCGAGTCCTGATCGACATGGTATTCATCTTTATTATCTTTCTTATCTATGCTGTAATAATGATTTATCGCTGAAGTGAAAAGGATAAAATTTGATTAATTGTCAATAATGATGACAACAGCGGTAATCATGTTAAAGATGATAATGGTGCATGACGGTGATCGTGGATGAGTGGTTACGTCGCCGGACTGTCGATCACAAGGTCCGCGGTTCGAGTCCCGCCGAGTCACTAATGTCCTTTGGCAAGACAGTGATCTACATTTGCCACTCTCCACCCAGGTGTTGAATGGGTACCGGTAGGAGGGGAATTCCTTAAAATGCTGTGAGCGTCGAAATCGGCAGCCTAGCATAGCCTGGTAATGTTGGAGCGCCTTGAGGCCCTTGCAAGGACATAACATGTGCGCTATATAAGAATCCAATATTATTATTTCGACAAAGAAGAAGAAGAAGAAGGAGAAGATGAAGAAGAAGAAGGAGTGAAGGAGAAATGAAAAGAAAAGAAGAGCAAGAATAACAGCAATATAAGAAAAATCAGAAGAACATGCACAAAACAAACAGAATATGGAGATAAGGAAAATAGTCACAAACAGGAAGAAAGAACTAATGAAATAAATCACTATCATTAGAGGACAAATCTGTATTGCAAAAAACGAAATAATAACAAATAAATGGAGGATAACATGTATGGTATCTTTAAAATGAATGCAAACACAATATTATGGAATTATATGAAAGATTATGAATGATTTCTGAGGAATATTCAAGGAATTCCACCTAAGCGCTAATGAAATCGCTCAGATGTTTTCTGATCTACTTTTACTAGCTCGGCTATCACCATGATCACCATCGGACAATTATTGCCCCGGATAAATACCCCGGAAGATGGAGATGCGGCAACCCCCCCCCCCCCCAAAAAAAAAAGAAAAAAAAAAGAAGAAGAAGAAGAAGAAGAACGAAGGGTAAATACGTAGCCCCGGACAACTCTCCCTTATATAATGTACCTTACATTGTACCCGCTCATTACTAGGGAGCGGATGTCATAATTATGAGAGTTGTCAAAGGATTCAGTATTGCGGGTTAATTGTTCTTATTTAGTTGATGCAGGGGTAGTCCGGGGTGAATACTCCCAGGAGAAAATTATCCGGGGACTACTGATCTAAAGGAGTAGTTGTCCTGGTGGGGATATGGTCCAGGGGTGGTTGCCCTGAGATATTTTCCATATCGTGGATTAATGTCAAAAGGAATTCCGACCTTGATAGCTGTATGATAAGCTGCCATCGGGATTATTTTTACAAGTTACTCTAAAAGCTGAAAATCCAGAGATTAGGTAATTACCCATTACAATTATGAACATCTTAAAATCCATTTCAGCTGTTTAGTTTCGTATATTTACTTTATTTCGATGTTAAATATTTATGCTTTTTTATTTCTTCCGTTGCGTCGTATATTTCAAACATGTCATTTTCCAGACTGCCGTACATGTATATATATATATATATATATAACAATATTTTTAATGTAAACCTAAATTGAATTGAGCTACAATGACATCATCTGGGTCATCATCACCATTGGACTCCATCGAAGAACAGAGCCATTAGGTTAGTGGCTCTGAAGTGGACTTTCATTCTTTTTATCATTCTATTATTGTTATATAAGTCTTTGATGTTGTTATATTGTTTTATTGTTTTTTCATGATGATTTTCGGGGAAAAAACATCTTCTTTATCATCATCATCATCATCATCATCATCATCTTCATCATTATCATCATCATCATCATCATCATCATCATCACTATCAAGAATATGACTGTCATCATCGATATCATCACTATCAAGAATATATTTTTTTTTTATGGTCAGTTTTTATTCTTTTCTCTCTTGAAACAAATTATAATCATAGTACAAATTACAATCATCATATGTAACGCTCACTGCAAATGTGATGACATTATAAATCAGTATAAATTGTTGTCTTACAAACGGCTTCAAAGAAAACTTACATAGTTAGTTCCTATACATCATATTCGACACAAAAATTCATATTTACAAAGAAAACATATGCAGTTATATAATCCAACATTTTTGTTTTAACAATGTAGCAACTTATACTTCTTTTATACTGTTGTCCTGAGAAAAAAGTTTTCTCTTTTTGTTAACTCTACCTTACCCGACCTCTCCCTTACCCCCCTCCCCCCCCCCCCCCCCCCTCTTAACCGGTGGACGACTGGCTCTGGGTTCCAATTGTTTGTCTAATACTCAGGTTTTCCCATTTAGAAAAATGAATAGTGAGAGTTCCCCTCATTGCAGCAAATTTTTCTTTCTTCTACTTTATCCCCTATTATACTATTCTTTATTTCATTAAAAGAGGGTGGTTTTTTAAGTTCTCTATTTCTATAAATCAGATATTTAACAAGAATTAAAACATGATTCATTAATTGATATTTTCCTTTATTACTCTCCTCTTTCCCATACAGAATTTCCTCCAAACTACAGTTGTGTATTTCAAAGTCTAAAAATCTCGTGCACATTCCCCACACTGATTGTGCAAATTCACAAGTATAGAATAAATGTTTATATGTTTCTTCATCTTTTTCGCAAAATGAGCATAACTTAGTCGAGACAAGACCAAAACGGAAGAGGTGATGGTTTGTATATATTATATTATGTATAAGTTTGAACTGAAACTCTCTTAATCGACTGTTAAGTGTACACTGTCTTAGTCTAAAAAATAAATATGACTGTCATCATCGATATCATCTTCACAATCATCATCGTCATATCATGATAATGTCGAAATCAATATCATTATCATCATAATTCCCCCCACTATCATCATCACCACCACTATCATCATAATCATCCTATTCCTATTCCTCCTCCTCCTCCTCCTCATCATCATCATCATGATCATCCTCATTATTATCATTGACATTGTCAGTATCACTACACTTCCTCATCCTCCTCCTCCTCCTCTTCCTCCTCCTACTCATCAACATCATCGTCATCTACTGATCACCACCAGTACCAGCATCGTCATCATGATCACCAACCTCATCATCATAGACGTCGATCTAATCTTCCTCTTACAACACGCACCATCTCTTCATCCTCCTCCTGCTCCTGCTCGTGGTCTTAATCCCGAGACTACCTCCGAGAAGGAGGGATTATCGCTTCTGTCATCCAAGGAAGATAGCGATCGTTCGACTCAGGGTCTTGGTCGGGCTAGGGCTCGGAGAGGAAGAAGAGCAATAGGGGGAAGATGAGACGAATTGGGGTAAACAAGTAAATAAAAGGTTCCCAGACATAAAATGAGGTTAAAGATATCATACCATGAGTGCTTGCTTCGTTGAGAGATAGGATGGGTGAATTCAGAGCGGAAGGATGAGTGCTGAATTTGGGGCGGGGCTCGGTATCACTTTTTTTAATAGCTGAGGGATGTAATGTTGGAGGGAAAAAACGGGTTGTGACGGACCCCCGGGACGGAAGGAATTGGAGGTTGACTTATAATCCTTCTAGGACATTACCGAGACAGAAATTATGCTTTAAAAGTTCAAAGTTAAATTAGCGAACCTTCTGTAGCCCGATTAGTGATTCCGATGCAAGGAACATGACATGATAATGGGGAGGAGTTTGTGAATAGATTTTTAATTATATTGTCAGTGTTATTGACATAATTAATTATTCAAGGTATTTTTGAACGCACTAAATGGACTTTTATTGCTAATATAACTATTTTAACCACTTTTAACCACTCTAATTATATGAATAAATCGAGACTTCATAATTATGAAACTTAATTTTAAATCAAATGCCCTATATTTTCTGACGACAGTATGACGTAAAGGTACAAACTCATAATTGTATCTTCGCACCAAAAAACTCAATCTTTACTGTAGGAAAACATCGTCTGAAATGAAATGTTATTATATAAAAATTACATGCATCAACCCCAACTTGCTTCTAGTACATAGTATTTTCAATCAGTCGGATAGAGTGTCTTAGTATATACTTAATTCATTCGTTTATCTTTTTATTAATTTTTTGTTCGTTTGCGTTATTTCTGTCTCATATAATCCCAATGATAATTTGCCTTCAAATTAAAAATTGATGTTTGTATTATTAGATGCTGTCAGGAATTTAATGACATTTTAACAAGTATATTTAAATAGTTGTATATAATGATTCGATAAGGTTAATTTAGGCTCCTGGAGAATAATACTGTGAGGTAATAACGCACAGCGAAATATATAATCTTTCATATATTTTCTGTTTAGTTAGACGATTATAAAGTTGGACTTCCACTGACATTACTCCTTCCATTGACGGCTTCCAATTGAGTATTTACGAAGGGAAGAAAGTCGGGAAGCGATGATGATGCTAGAGAGAAGCAAATAAAAAAAAAAACGCTTTTTGAAGGCAAGGCGCAGAGTGACGTCTGAGCTAAGGCGCGCTCTTGAAAGAAAAGTTTAGATGTTGATCGAGTTTGTATTTTCAAAGGTTAAAACAAGATGGTGGCCAATGTTTGGAATAAGGGTGGTTCCCGCCATAGCTGGCCTGACTCACCATCCTGCCCCGAGAGTTCCCGCTTGTTTTTCTGCTCGTCTGCGCTCTTCCTCCGTCCTTCTATATATCTTACCGGGATGTTTTTCTTCTTTCCTTTTTATTATTCGATGTCTGCTCCCTTTTAATAAAGTTTATGTGTTAATCTGTTTTGGTCACACATAAGTGGAAGTATAAAAATTACCGACATTTTGGTTGTTGTTGTTACTGAAGTTTTGCAGACAAGTAGCGGTCCACATGTCATTATTATTTATGTCTGGGACTGATATTGACATCTACATCAGAAAGGTGGACATCTTTCAAAACTCGAACCAGGGAACTTCGGTCATAGCCATAGTATTGGTTTAACAGACTGAGCTAACAACCAGAAACCTATAAACTGCGCAAGTTTATATTATCATCTGAAGTCAGTTTCCATATCATGAAGAAGAAACTAATTCCTCTATGCTTTCTTTTTTTAACATTCTCATACAAAAGCCTTACGTTATCGAAAAAAAGTATTAGTAAAAAGAAGTTTTCCTTTTTCTTTCCTGCCTTTTTATTCAGCAGAAAGAAGACATTCAACCCATTTTAAGACAAATACATGTACATATCTTGTTTAAATTGTATTAATGTTATACATTTGGTGAAAAACCTAAGATGTGTATATAACATTTCAAAAGTAAAAATTCAAATGTATTGCCAATGTTCATACATATCCTGCCAAAGAAAGGTTGTATGTCAGGCATTTGAATTTTTCTGGATTTGTCTTTTTTTGCATTTCGACGGAGAAGCCTTAAAGAAAACATGGCTAGTTTCACGATCAAGGCCAGACGGATCACTAGCACCCTATTCCTCCTCCACTTGAAATTGAGCATAGCCCTATTAAAAGGAAAGTTCACACTGCACTACGTGAGTGTGGGCTACTTTTGAAGCACGTCTCTGAATAGTCATCGTAGCCAGCCTATAACCTTTATATCTAAATAGATTAAAATAGACACCCGATATCGAACAATAAAAGAAAACATTATTCGTTATTGTTTTTATCAGTATTAGTAGTAGTAGTATTGTTATTGTTATTTTCATCTTTTTTTTGACAAAGACAAATTCAGGTAAACAGTGAATACAAAAAACGACAGCAAGGTTTGAAGAGAATTAGTAAACATTGCAACTGTCTTAAAATGTCTTTTTTATATTGTGAGAATAGACAGCACAATACAACTAGGTCTTATGATGCTTAGTGATTAAAACAGTTCACGAACAGTGTTCATCTGCTTTTATGAAAGACAAAATAGAAATTTAAAAAACACGAACAAAACAGAAAACGAACACCGCTTCACTATACACATATATTTGAAGAGAGAAATTTATAGAAATTGTTCATTCCATTTTTAAATCCGTATTTGTGTCTCTCACCTTCGTCATAAGGAAAGGGAGGTGATTCTAACTTTTCTCCCCTACATACGTATACCTAGAGCATGTCAACGATTACCATTTACGTGTTTTCATAGCACGCTTCACGTGTTTCGTCGCCTGACACGACAACCTTTTCTCGGATATTTCAGTAGTCCGGTTCCGCTTTGACTCCCGGTTACCAGCGAAGGTCAATGTTGTATGTTTTCTTGTTATCCTTTTTCTTGAATAATAAAGAAAGGAAGGTAGGAAATGAGTAAGCTGTTTATCGAGTCTTTATTTGTTGCTCCTTGAAAAGCACGCAGGATTGGATGTCAATTAGTTCCTGCGGCTGAAATGATAATCGTCAATTCTACAAGTTCATCGTTTCCTGTTTAAAATAGCCAGACAAAAAACGGGTAACGTGAGAAGACCTTAAGTTTATTTAATAATATTTTCGATTTTTTTTTTTTTTTTTTTTTTTTAATGAACATGGATTCCATAAATGTCATTTGGACCTTGTGTATCCGTTTGACATTCCTCATATATTTGTTTTACCGATTGAGTTCTAACCAGAGTTTCAATAAAAAAGACATGAATAACGATTCTCAAGCGAAAATCGAAAGATGGAAAATAAAAGATGAATGAAAATCGCACAGGAACAAAAACGAGTATCACTTTTGATTTATACAATACAACATTGGGAAGCAACGAATTATCGGGATCAAACATAAACAAAAGAAATCTTTCGTGAGACATTTACATGCCTATAAATATCCATTGTTGTCGGCTTCTCTTTGAGCATGAATTAGGTTCATGCTTTGAGCAACATGTGCACCATCTCCAGCCGGTGGATAGAATACTACCTGTGCGCACCTGCCACCACTCTCCTGCGCAAACGGTCATCGACCAATCAGAGCCCATCGAAGGTGTTTCCTTGATCCTGATTGGTCAAAGCTTGTGAGGTGGGTGCGATCGATCTCTATACACACAGTCGATAACTAATCTCCGGACATTTTGTGTCATGACGTATCGTCTGCTTACAACCAGAGAAGCGATAAATCTTTTTTTTTTAGGTCATTGAAATATTGATAACATCTTGGAAAATGTCATGGTTCCCAGCAGACGGAATATACTCATTGTTACACCACCCCATGAACTCTAAACGACAATATTCATCAAGGAAAAGAGTTAACTAGAAAGAAAGAAAAAAACGTTTAAGGTCAGTGCCCCTCTCGGCCTAAAAATCATCACTTGTAAGCAATTATTTTACTTCCATTTCCAAACTACACCTTGTGCAATGTGGGCCTGATTAGGACGGTGTTTGTCAAGATCTACGTCAGACATGGGTTAAACTTGTAGCATGTGTGTTTTGCAATGCAGTGAACCTGGTAAAGGGCAGCGCCAGAGACGTGAGAAGAATTATTGTAGACGGTGGAGTAAGAGGAGTAGTGGAATAGGTGATAACGGGTCTAAGGGGTTGTAGCCTTGATTAAAAAAGGTACCAATTATATAATCCAGGTTTAAACCGATGCTTATAACTTTGGTTCAATTTATTTCATTTCATTTATTTTCATATTTTTACATATACATTTCAAAAATAAATTTCAATTTTGTTGTTATGATGAAATTACAATCAATACATACAGGTGTACATAAATAAAGAACATTATAATAAGGGGTCAATATTGAGTACTGATTTAACTGAGAGAAATATGATGGGACCTACATGAAAGCTTGTAAAGCTGTAGGCCCCGGTGAAAGAATAGTGGTAATGAATGGAGGACGGATATGGATAGTGACCAATCCAAATTAAAAAAATTGAATACAAAAAAGGGAAGAATAGGGTTGAGTTAGTTCTTTCAGTTTTAGCACCATCGCCGTCAACCTCTCCGTTCTGTAGAAAATTGCCATGAATCTGAAACCAATGATGAAACAATATCAAGTCCTCGTTACACGTTCTTTAACCAAAAAAATAATAATTTCTTGACTCAATTCAATTTTATGAGGGCAGGAAATAAGAGCCCATAACAACAATTAACTAGTTATACTCTTTTAATGAAATTCTATGTCTTTTTTTGCTTTTGTTTAACAGTTTCCTCGGGTATATTAAAGAAGCAACGTTTGTCACATGAAAGATAAATGATACTGTCTCTATACCTAGGCAAGCTGAAATGAAACGAATAACATACGTGTATATCCCCTTCTGATTCTCATATCAGAGTTCGTATCCGATAGATTAAATTGGGGGGCTGCCCCATTTAGGGGAGTACCCCTCCCAGCGGGTGCGCTAGTGATGAAAGATGAGTCCCCAGGGTGGATGTGTGTTGTGACGTGCTTAAACGTACATTCCTCAGAACAATGTAAGGTAACAAAGTCATTGTCTCACAATATTGTTGTGATTATCTATCCCCTTCAGGTTACCGTCATATTTGTTTTCTTCCTCTACTTTTACTTCTTCTTCCTCTTCCTCTTCTTCATCTTCTCCTCTTGCGCCCCATCCTCATTTCCTTCTTTTATCCTTCTTTGCCCTTCCTTCATTCTTGATAGCCTCATGATATGATTTTACAGTTTCTTTGTACACACAACTCCTTTGTGTTTTGTTTTTGTTTGTTACAGTTTTTTTTAAGAAATAGATTATGGCTAAAATAAGGGGCATTGTTTTCATTTTCAATTTTTGTTAAAGACGTGCTTTTATTTATTTGTATTGGGAAGGGGTTCTTCATTAGAACATTATGGAAGATATCTCGGATACACAAAACACAACAAAATTAAGGTGGCTAGGGGCTAATATACTTTGAACATGACGGGATGAGGGACACTTGAAAAATCCGCCACAGACTACATTCATAAAAGTAATAATGATAAATAATAATTTATATTTACTAAGTGCTTGATACATACATGTATCATTTCTAAATGTTTTTTTTTAATATTTAAAAAATGCCTTCAAAGTATGAGCGCGCACTTTTGAAGAGCGAGGGGGGGGGGGGGGGTTCCCTTATCTTCTTACTCCAATAAAGGTGTAATTTTAATTTTTAATTTTATAAACATGACCATGGACTGTTCCGCTCTGTCTCCGATGAGGCACAGACCACACCTTCCCGGTCGTCTCGGCACACCTGGGGCGGAAGACGTAGCCACCCTGAGAAAGAAGAAGTGACTAATTAACTCCGAACGCGAGCTGGCAAATAAATCGTTTTGGTTCGGCGTATATGATATTCATTCTATTTCCAGGTGTGGTTTGATTGACAAGATAGGGCGGCGATGATGACGATGGCGGTAAATCTCAGGGGGTGGGGGCTGATTGGCTGAAAAAGGAAGGAAGGGTGGGGGGGGGGGGTAGAGTGACGGCAAAGGTGTGGGGTTGTAGAGTGTGCGGGTGTTGCGGAGGTGGGGTGGGGAGTTAGGAGAGTTGTGATGCGATTATTGTTGGGTTTTGCTTATTTTTTTTTCCAAAGCTTGTTTGGCAATATCAATGACAGTGAAATTATCAGATGGCAACTACATATTTTGATATCCATTACAAAACTAAAAACAGAAAGAGCGAAATAAATAAGGTCAGACAGGGCCAGGTTGAGGAGACAGGGACTCATAGACAGCGAGAGTGCGAAAAGGAGAGAGAGAGCGAGAGAGAGAGAAGGGGGGGGGGGGGAGTGATATGGATGGGAAGCCGACCCTGGAAAGGAGCATCAGGGTGAGGGGTGGTAACACCCTTATTGAAATTATATTTCGACAAGCTGGAAGTCTAATAGAGCCTTGTCAGAGAAAAGAATGTTTATCTTATATATTTGCTTGTTGGAAAAGATGGCAGCGTAAGTCGGAAATGTTGAATTTACTTTTATTGTCTCCATTTACAAGGTCCAGCGACGCTACGATTCTACAAAAAAAGAGATTTAATCTTAAACAAATATCAAATCATTTCATACGTAAAATTCGCTTTACACTTTAAACTTGGATCATAATTATTATTGGTATGCATCAACCTGGTAAACTGTAGGAAGAGAGCTTAACGAAAGTCTGAATCTTCAACACCTTCGTTTAAAAAAAAAATCATGAAGGAGGCTAACTTTAGAAACACCCTCCAACACTCACACACCAGTATGTCATGGTCATCCTGTGATGACTTGTCTGGCGCTCCGTCACGGCGGAAAACGGGCGAGGAAGTCGCGCATATTTGACAAATTTAACGCCACTTGTGTGTCTTTCCTCATTAGGCCTTTTCTCGCGGAACCGCCCCCGTCTCAGAGGTGCAAGCCACACAGGTCGGAGAGGTGTTGCAAGATGGAAACGTGGGGTTCGAGCGGGGATGACTGCTCTTCCTGTTGATGATGGAGGGGCATTGTGTTATTTTCTGGGAGGAGTCCGTCAACTCACATCATCTGGTATTGATAGGACCATCATCCTCTTCCCATCACCCTCCCTCCCTCCATCTCCTTTTTTTCATCTCTATTTTGATATCTTGTCTCAGGTGAGCACAATCGTGCCCTCTTGGGCGATGTACATGTAAGTCATCGCTGATTACGTCATCGTGTGAAACTAGACAATGTAGAAAATAACAGAGATTTACAAAGCAGAGGAACTAATAAAAAACAACACAATAAATTTGATAAAATGAGAAAGCGGTAAGAGGAGCCAAACTGATGATAAATAATCACATACAACTTTTTGCCCATGTAATTGAATTGCAACTTTAATAGCGTAACAAAGGTTCTACGCCTGTACATATAGCTCTGTGTTGAGAAATACAGAAATGTGAGGAGTATCAACTCTATAAAATAAAATATATATACATGTACATGTATAACAATTTTTTTTTAACACGGTTTATCACCTTATATCTAAACAAGGCTTTTATTGTATGAACAGGACATAGACAAAAAGTATTGATGCAGCTAAAAAGGGGAGGATTGGGGAGTTTTAGGTTTTCTCCACGGACCGCTATAGATTTTAGATTAAGGGCCGGTCGATCTTTGGTCTGAGGGCCGGCTGCCTAGTTTGAGTGCATGGGCCGGTATTATTAAAGGCTTAATGAGACTTAAGGATGTTGTTCTTCGGCTGCCTGCCTCGCAGCACACCGAAGAAATTCCTGTATATACCAGGTTTACAGTTTATTTGTTCGATTTCTTTTTCTTTTTTGATTTTTTTTTGATTTTTTTTTTCCAGTCGCGTCCGGGAATACATACACCGGTTCAGGCAAAATTCATTACGACAATGTACTTGAGGAGGGATAAAAATCATTGCATTCTAGATCTGATTTCTTTTGGGGGTATAAACAACAAATCAAAGAAATCTGGCGAAATGTTTTTTGGCCTTACTAAAACTTTAAATGGGCCGCTGACGGCCGCTGACCCCCTACCTAAACCCCCTTTCCGCGGAGCTAATCTCAAAATTTCTCTGTCCAGCCTTTCCTCGTACCTACCTGCCTATAGCCAGCCAATCAGACACCCATCCGTCATTGCTCTCTTTACCAGCGTTTCCTTCCCCCTAAAGATTGTTAGCAGTAATATTTTCTCCATAATTATGATGAAACTGTCCCAACCACAATTTGGCAAACTTGTTTAATTGAGTAATTTCCCTTGGAAAACAGAGCGTGAGTTCACGCCGGGTCGCCGCCACCCCACCAAAACTCCTCGGGGGACACGGGCAGTAAGGAGCTAAAGCCTTTCGGCCTCGGTCACCGGAGATGATGCACACAAAAAGTCCAGACTATAGACTTGAAGCTTATATAGAAGGGGAGGAGTACCGGGGGGGGGGGGGGGGGGGCATGACAGAGTATAAGGATTCATTAAATATGATAATTATGAATAAGCCTCTTCATAATTATGTATACAGACAGAGAACAGTAAGTCGTATAAGTAGCTCACTGACAGAAACATCAAAACCGTGTAAAGAAGAAAACTTAATGATTAGTATAAAAAGGTAGAGAACGCCCATACAATTATTTTTGAATAATAACTTCATTTTAGTGACATTACCAAAAAAACAAACAAGAAGAAAGCAAAGACAAATGAAGTTAAATTGCACCTTCAAAGGTACTATGTCCCATTTGTAGCTAACATCAAATTCTGTAGAACTTTGCAGGAATTATGAAATATGTCACGTAATTATGTCCTATCTGTGAAATTTAGTGTCCATGGTCCTAGTCTTCAAATTATGCAAGGAAGCCCATTTACATTCTAGACTTCGCTGTCAGAAACTATTGAGTGATTGAGTGATTTCTTTTTTTCTTTGGTAATAATATACATAAAATGAGCTGTTTACATCAATAACCCACTTTTTGTAACGGCCTTTAATAATTAAACTGATTGAATCTTTGCGCAGCACAAAACTTACGACCATTCGGTACAAGGGTCTGAAAATCAGACTATTTAATTGAACGAGCGCGCTCGCTCTATTCAACAAACTAATGGTCGTTATTTTCCCGCAAAAAGACATTTTCAAGCCCTTTTGTTTTGAGAGAAGTTCTAAATGAGTAGGCCTATTATCTTTCAAATGCGTTTGGAATTTAACCATTTCATTTTGTTGACCTGGAAATGGGACATAGTTCCTTTAAGCCATGGACATGCGCAGTGTCCATTTCATGCAGTTATGTTTTCGGCTAAACATTTCTGTTGTTTGAAGAAGTTTGACAGAAATACAAATGACGTCATCTCCTCAGCCATGTTCAAGCGGGTGAGTGTGGGGGGGGGGGGGGGGTCTCAAGACTGATTACAAGTAACAAGATCGAGATGATCTAAGGCAAGGTCAGTAGCAAAAGGGATCGATTTCATCCTTTCATGTCTTCTGGAAACAACTTAATTTGGAGCAAATTAGATTATTACTTATGATGAGTTAAGTCTGCCCCTCAACTAATTTTAGCAGGGCGGTTCAGATTGTGTTGACGGGAGGTGGAGGGTTGTCTCATATCGGGAGCGTCGTTAGAGGGGGTTGTGTAGCGGAGAACCCTCTTTAAAAAAATTCAAGAATTTGGAGGATAAGGGTGTGTCACTCGTCTTCTAATCCCCCCACATTCCATTGCATATAAATGAAAAGAAATATTGGCAAGTTTTAAAGCCTTTTTGAAGAAAACGTTCAAATCCCGTTGTCAGATTTTACTCTTTGTCCATTTCGGCAAATTTTAAAAAATTGAAAAAAAATCATATTGTAGTCCCTGGACAATTTTTAGCAACATTGCCGTAAAATCTTTTTTTAACTTGGATCATTCAAGATGTTCTTGTAATAATTAATAAATATGTAAGAAATTGCCCGATAATTACTCAGGAGCTTTAGATATATATACAGCAAACTTTGTAAATGTGTGGATTTCGTCGTTTACACTGATATTTGAGACATACGCGGGGCAGTAACACTATCGATGTGAGAAGAACTATTTTAATTTTATGATGTTTTATTTTATTTCATTTCAAACGTGTTCTTAAACAGGAAATCAGTAGAAAATAGAAATGTCAATTCTCGAAATGACCTTATGATGATACATGTATCTCCTGGGGAAGAAGAAGGAAGTAGAGAAGAAGCAGAAGGAAAAAGAAGAAGAAGAAGAAAAAGAAGGTAGTAGAAGAAGAAGAAGAAGTTGTAGAAGAAGAAGGAGACGAACAAGTAGCAGAAGAAAGACCTATATAGAGAAGGAAGAATTATTCAACGAAGGAAGTTAACAAGAAGAATAAAACCAAGAGAGAATATAAAAGAACAAGAAGAACAAGAAAAACAGTAGAAGAAAAAGAAAGGAAGAAGAAATTACAAAGAGGAAGAGGAAAAACAAAAAAGAAAGCTTATGAAGACATCAACAAAAGTCAAGCGTTTTTGAACAAATGGTACGAAAAGAAAACAAGCCGCCCCACGCGTGTGATTGTGAACGCAAGTGAGCGATTAGTTCTCATGTCTATAATCTGTTTTTGTAGGTTACTAGGATAAAAGGATTATGGAATATGTGACGAAATGCCGACACTTGTGGCCATGACCTAGATGCGAGGTGTAAGTGGGTCAATATTCTTGTACTTAAACAATAGCCTTTTATGACTCCTTTTGTTTCTCTCTATAAAACAAGATGAAATTTCGCAACTTGTACTTTGAAGGAGGATTTAAATATGATTTAACGCGCGATTATGTTGATATGCCGGGTGTTCCTTAATCTGGTTGCACGCTAGGGGAGGGATTAAAAAACAGAAGGCAAGATTCAGGTAAAATGAGACGAAAGCCAAAAGAAAGTGCAATAAAAGAAGATAATAGAAAGGTCGCAAGTGGTGAATATAAAAGAAAGAGTTCTAGTTCAGGTCTATGTTCATTTTTCTTCTGACATGTTGTTTATGTTCATGAATTGATATTTCAGTCGTTTCCTGTCAAAACAGAATATCACAGTATTCTAAACATCAAAATCATATGACATAAAAAGCGTAGTATAATAACCCAAAGCGGATCTTCCTTCCATAAAACACAGTGGCTGAGAAGAAGCTAGGCTGAGAGAAAGAGGGAGAGGGAGAAGAAGAGAGAGAGAGAGAGAGAAACAAGAAAAGGGAAAAAGATAGGAAGGTAGACAGAAAGGGAGGAAGAAAGAGAGAGAGAGAGAGAGAGAGAGAGAGGAAGGAGAGAGAGAGAGAGAGAGAGAGAGGGAGAGAGCGAGAGAGGGAGAGAGAGAGGGTAAAGTCTTCTGAAGAACATCGAATAGATACAAAAACAATGGAGGGAGGAGCACAATCATTCTATATGCATTTCCTGTTTGCCATTATTCTCTTTCCATTATGCTTTCTGTATATCCAATATATTTTCAGTAGATTTTATCCCTCCTTTCCTCACCTACCCCCCCCCCACTACCCTCTCTTTCTCTCTCTCTCTCTCTCTCTCTCTCTCTCTCTCTCTCTCTCTCTTAATAGGCCCGTCTTCACTATCTCGAGATTGCCAAATATCAGGCTATTTGCGTCTTCATTAGAGCGAAGTAGCAAATTAGCTGGATAGTTGGTCGGGATAATATCCCAAGATATCTTGGGATAGTTTGCAAAATATCCTTTTTATTGGCAAAATATCCAGCTATTTGTCCCGTGCGTCTTCACTAGACCGAAGATTCGCAATACACGCTAACGCTGAGCAAAATATCTCGAGCTAATTTCTCAAGGACGAGTTTCGAGTTTCGAGTTTTCCGGTCGAATCTCGAGATTGAGAGACAGATGGACGAATGAAAGAGAGGTGTAGTCCAGATGAAATGAATAAATAAGAAAGAGAGAGAGAGCAATGCAGAGAGAAAAGGGAAACAAAGACAGCAGAGTGAGAGATAGATAAATAGAGAGAAAGAGAGAGAGAGAGAGAGAGAGAGACAGAGACAGAGAGAATGAGAGTAAGGGGGGGGGGGGGGGGACGGGGGGGGGGGGGGGGTCGAATTAAGTCAACATGAATAGCCTGACGTGAACTTACGTCTACAACTGCAGTCATAACCACTGGTCAATGAACATTCTCCGATGCGCATAAATAAGTTGGAAGGAAGATATTAGTTCCATTGTACTTTTTAAATGAAATCCCACAGGTTTCTTGCCAGTCAACTCAACAAAAAGTCTTCTAATCTGTTTAATCTTCGCCACCTGGCCATACGATGTATAATATCCCCCCAAAAAATCTGTTTCAGCGAAACAGAAACGGATGATTCTCGCGTCAAACGTGTCATCTTCAATATCCTCTGCCAATCCCGGAGAACTATGATTGTATTTATTGCTAAAAAAGGCGTTGCTAATATAATCGGGTAAGATTTGTCTGATTTGTATCTTGATCATGAAAAGGGGGCCCTATAGTTCACGTAAAGGGAAAGTGGACTGGGACAATAGTGTCTAGTGGAAGTAGTAAATTGATATCAGATTGTTAGCGGATGTGCGAAGTGGTAAAGGGATTTCCGGAGTTGAGATTTCTTCGGGTCGTATTGGTCGAGTAAAAGTGTCATGGTATAAAGAGCGCATTTAGAGTTCGAAGCAATTTAAAAGTCTACACAATCCTCTCTGGTATAAATATTTCCTGTTAAATCACTTTGATTTAAAAATTAACAATAACATAATCAAGTTTAGATGTTTCATAATGTTAAAGGGCAAGTCCACTCCAGAAATAATTAATAGTAATAATAATAGTATCATCATAACCCACGGTTTCGACTATTTGCCATGTATACCCTATTAATGGGACTGGGTACCTTTGCCTCAGATTCTAACAAAATGTCATGGATTTAGCTCATGCTGCAATCACAGTTATAAACCTTTAGGTCAGTCAGGAATCCCATGGCTCTTACTAGCCAATCGCCTGTCTGATTATCAAGATATTTATGATTAGAATTGGAAAATCCAAAAACCGTTTTAACACTACACTCTAGTGGGAAAAATGAGTATGGTAAAACCGATTTTTTTTTTTTTTTTTTTTTTTTTTTTTTTTTTTTACTTCTTTGAAGCACTTCATGATCATTTTGAAGCGCATTTTTGTTAGGGCTTCAATATTACACCGTATCACAGACACTGATAACACGTAGGGCCATGCATCTCAGATTTGTAAAACTGGAAATATTGTTAAACCATGCCTTTAACAGACTAATTTCCAAATATGTCTGGACTGTGTTTTTCAAGACCCTATTAATATAGCAATTGAATGAATCATTACAGATTTGTATCTTTCTCAACTTTCCTTTCCGTTCGCGAATTCGATACTTCTGTGATTTCTCTTTCCTTCTTCTCTTTCAAGAAAACTCCAACAAGTGCAGAGACCCCTTTCTTCAAATGTCACGAATTCATTCCAGTCTTACAAATAAATGAAACGAGAACGAGCTAGACATGAAACAAAACATAAAAATGCATTTATTTGTAACTTTTTTTTTCTTTACATAAAAGCAATGCGTTATACAGGAAGAGGATTTATCATAGGACAGATTTGAATGAAATATTCCATTTCCGAGTAGATACTCAAAATGAGGAAATGCGCCTGTCGTGTATTTCCTCGTGTTGTTTGATGCCGGGGTTGCTGTCACTGTTTCAACTTGATTGTTGATTTTCAACATATCTTGCACTTTTGTTTCATACCATTCTCCACAACTGAAAAGGGAATTTAATAAAAGGTCACACCAGACGTCTGACATAAGTGCGATCCATCACAGGCGAAGGTATTTTTAATGTAATGTAATGCATAGATATAACAGATCTCTATTATTGGCGCATTTCTTTACGGCTACCGGTGTACGCATGCGCAGAAAGCTTAACCGGCTCGACCAACCGCAATCTTGATAGCCGCTCGATGCGCATGCGCTTCGGTAGCAATGCCGTTGAGAATTTTAACGGTCATCAAAATGTTTAAAGAATTTCACTCTCAGCTCACAAGATTCATGACACTGGAAGATTTTAACATAATTCGGGCGGATCAAGGAAGGGTGTTGGGCACCCAGGGCACATGCCCCCTGGTAAAAAAAAAGGGAGAGAGAGAGAGAGAGAGAGGGGGGGGGGGGAGAGGGAAGTATATGAATGGAGAAGGAAGAAGAATAATGGGCTGCATTTTCTTTTTTATCTTGTTGTCCGAGAACCTTGTATACAAAAGGGCACACCCCAAAACCACAACCAAATGATATTTTTATTTGTGTGCTTGTCACCAAGGTTTCGGACTTGTACTTGCCCCCCCCCCCCCGTACATGCCGAAAAATGTTGGATCTAACACTGATAAGATGTAATCATTTACTTTAAGAAGCCTGTAAAGAGCACGAATCCCGAATGCATTTTTGTCTTAACACGTTTGAAGGTGAGAAAATTGCATTTATACCTCACCTTCAAATGCGAATGCTAAATAGGGCATCATTATTTGGAAAAAATTAGTACAAAAGTTTAAAGAGTTTGAAATAAAAAGTCCCAGTTTTCAGGGTTCCTTTGGGCGTTAACGATGTCGTTGGAAATTTTTATGAAAGCACTGCATTTTTTGTTTATAGTTTCATGCATTGTTATTATCTGTAGCTTTTGGACAAATCGTCATTAAGGTTACATCAAATATGATACGCAATAACATATTCTACATTATGTTAGGAATGGTGACGCGATATTAAAGAAACCCGGGGAGCTACAGTAATAATTTAGAAGTGTCTATACACAGTGATTAAAACTCCGTATTCTGAACTTTTCATTATTAGAATAATTTATTCCATTGCAACCAACCCTTACAAAAAAAATATCGCTGATCTGTGAGATAACCGTTACGTCAATGCAGCTGATGGTACGCTGTTTTGTTTTAACGCGCTTTATTTTAATGTATGTATCTAGGTACCTACATGTATAAAAGAAAAGTCTATTTATAACTGTTCTATTTATTACGATACCATTTACTATTTCTCCCCTGTTATCTCCGGCACGTCCTCTCCCTCGCATTTCCCGTTCTGTCAACATATTTGCAAAAAACCTTCAAAACAATAACGAGAGAGATAAAGGGTAAAACGGAAAATCGAACTACCAGGCGCACAAATTATCATGAATAAAATATAGTCTTATAAGGTGGGTGAACGAGCACTTTTTTCTTCTTGCGTGGCTAGTATCATCATTATAATGTCAAATGAAAATGTAATGGATTGAGCAGAGAAACTGCCGCTATTGGTGAAGGTGTTCGATGGGGCCAGGTATGTGAGTGACCTAGATATTCGCATTGCTTGACCTAATTTTGAGTCATATTTTCTCAACTTGAATTCAGATCGTATCGGCCACTGGACGTCAGTTCATTAAATAGCACCCCCTGATCACTAAACTGGTTGTCATTTCATTCATTCTGACAGCGAATGACGGGATGGATGTATCTTACAGCGAGGAGATCGAAATACAGATATACAGAATTGCCACATTTCATTTTTAGCATAATATGTGAGGCAGTTAATGTTCCTGGATGATCAACATCACTATGAAATGGAATTCTCTCGAGATAAAGAATCCTTGTTTTTTTTAATTTTCTAACATATCCGATGTGTTTTCGTTTTCTCGCCTTGTCCTTCATTTTCAATTATATGACGCTCTATATGGTTAAAATAGGCACATGAATCGAAATTCAATTTCTATTTCAAATGTACATATGGAACTTGAAGAGTATTTCAAAATGTAGCTTCTCCGCATGACATTGTAAGACACCAAGTTTAAAACGAGTTTAATGCTGTGCATTTGTGACTTTACTGCTTCATGTTACTCAAATTTATTTTGAGAGAGAGAGAGAAGGATAGAGAATTACTACTATATACTGCCACTATAACTACTACTACTACTACTACTACTACTACTATTACTACTACTACTACTCTACTACTACTACTACTACTACTACTACTTCTACTACTACTACTACTACTACTACTACTATTAATGCTACTATATTATTACTAGTACAACCACTACTACTATTACTACTTCTACAACTACCTCTACTACTTCTTCTACAACTACTACTACTATTACTACTACTACTACTGCTACTACTACTACTACTACTACTACTACTACTACTACTACTGCTACTACTACTACTACTACTACTACTACTACTACTACTACTACTACCACCACAATAACACCATCTACCACTACTACTACTGTTGTCAGTCCTTCTACCACAGCTTCGGTTCTATTCTAAACCACGTCCTAGCTCCCCTAATACTTTTGATATGACAAATATAATAATCACAATTATTACAGAGATTAGCATACATTACAAGACCACACTGACCACCGGTATCCATTTTCCTTTTCCCGGAGGGGATGACGAAAGCCTCTTTTCTCGTCAGCTGCTCAGAGGCGAGTGCCACATGTGCCCCCTTGCCCCTTCGCGATGCTATGAAACCATATATCCTATTGGAATAGATGAATATACCAATAACCTTGGTGATCCCATGGAATCATATATCCTTCTTACCGTCCAGGCGGGCCCTTTGTCGACCCTTCTTACTTCTTGACTAAGTGACCTGATTTGCTAAATGACACATAAACGAAAATGACTTGTATAAGCTTACAGGCTGAGACGTCACAAGCAAAAGGCACCAAATCCATTTCTAAGATTATGTTTTATGCCAACAGCAATAATGAGGTGAAACGTCTTCTAGAAAAGGTTGTTCATCATTTTCCGGCTACAATTCCTCCGCGGTCGAACCGAATTCTTAATCTCAATCCTGGATCAAACACTAAACACTTAAAATCCAATTGCAAGCTTCACCCCTATATCTTTGACGAAATTGAAATAAAGCGTGGATCAGTTGTCAGATCGTCGCCAGAGTAAATGTCTTACTCTTAGCACCTTCTATAAATTTCGTCAAGAATCTTAGGACGTATCGCGTGTCTACTGTGATCTCGTTTGTTCGTTATGTGTAACTTTACGGGTTAACAAACTGTGCCATTTGCAATACCATATCAATGGGTGGACTTACTACCTTTGATACTGATATATTCGTTTATAGAGATATCGACCACGGTTTCGTTCAGCTGGACACTGGGAGTGTTCGCGAGATCGATTACCCCCTGGTCAAGCGGGGCAGCGAGGGTCAAGTGGACACAGTTGTTGCAATAATGCCGGTCATGAATAATTTGTGGTTCCGTAAAGGAGAAAACATGGACAAATAAATCCATCAAATTGGAGTTAATTCTGCTAAAAGGGGATGAGTGGGAGGAAGAAAGGAGAGGGAGAGACATAGAGAGAGAGAGAGAGAAAGAGAGAGAGAGATAAGGGAGGAGATAGAAATGGGGACAGGGTGGATAGGGAGAAAAAGAAGGAGAGAGAGAGAGAGAAAAAAGAGAGAGAGAGAGATAGCAAGTTAACATATAGTTTTCAACGTCATATTCAATTGATAAATAATATGTTGTTTAACGTAGCGTTTTTCAACCTTTTTTTTCAGTCGCGTGACCCCTTTCCCAAATTCTTCAATGAACATATATTATGCAGAAACTCATGAAGTGCAATGTACACATCTACGGGAATATTTGTTTTTTTGTTTTTTTCTGCGAGAAGCGAACCGAGCGAGCAAAAAAGAAAAAACAAGTTTCATATATTAACAAATTATATTTTAATCAACACTCTAGATAAAATATTAAATAATGTATGCGGGCACCCACCTTCGAATAGAATACAACAATCATATATCCGATCACCTCGATATACAAAATGTGGATATTTGGGCTCTCGTTGCCATAGATTATCCATTTTCAAAATTTTGCGACCGAGTAAAGGGAACGAGCGTAGTGAAAATATAATTTCGATATAAAAGATATAAGATATCTTCAGGCACCTTGCTGTCAAATATATTGATATTTGGGTACCTAGTTGCCAAAATATGTAGGTATTCAGGCATTTCGCTGTCTAAAATCATCCCGTTTCTCAACAATGCGAACGAGCGAAGCGTGCTAGAAAGAAAACACTATTTTTTCTTTGAAATGCGATTTCCTCGTGAAATTAATACTAGCATTTTTTAATAAATAGTGTTTCACGAAACCGACGTTATTCCAAAATAATTGTTTGATCCAACTAAATTTCTCTCGCGGCACACCTGGAGATGTCTTGCTCCTCTGGTTTAAAAATGCTGGTTTTGAAACTAAAAAGAACTCATGCTGACGTTCCAATGATGTATTATTAAATTAATATGGACCTATTATCTAGAAGCTGTAAAGTTGATTACTTTTAATCATGTTGTTCTTGTCTGGATGGCAATAACAAATTCTACTTGCAAACTATCATTTGAATTCAATATATGAAGCAATGAAACAAGAGGGGGAGCGGATTGTTGAGATCCGCTGGATCTGTCGTCGGTGTGGTTATAGCTGAAAGTTTATACCCCTGCGTCAATTCGGGAGGCAAAAACATCACAACTTTGGTCCGGGATCACTGGCGGTCTAATTCTTGTTATACAAACTGATACTTACAATAATCCTATCACTCAGGCTTTCCAAACAGAAACGTCTCTTTCTTTCTCCATCTCCGATGACAATGATATAGGTTGCCGTCTGTCTTTTGGAGGACTTTTCTCGAGAAGATTTGCCCATGGCCATGATGGCCATCATCATTGATCCCACTTACACCAACAAAATGTTCTATCAAGGGCGGCGAAATCGATTTAATCTGGCACCTCCAAAAAAGAAAACAAAGGAAAAATCCAAAAGTGATTAAATCAATACAATATGGATACAAATTGACTCCCTCTCATCAAAGCAGAAACAAAAATGACCCCAAATCACCTGAAAGATTTCGTATAATATATTTTAATAATTTACACTTCATTTATGTTCTTGGTTTCTCAATTCATGAAAGCACTGTTTAATGATCAAGCGGTGTTCTTTAAGTGTGAGTCTGTTGATCAAAATGCAATCGTAAAGATTGAAGAAGCTGACTTGAAACGAGTATCATTCGTGGGTAAAACTTTGAAAATAGAGATTGCATGAATACTTATTTACTTCAAATAGGCACATCACTAAACATCAATCAGTGATCATGTTCTTATCAAATATTTAAGCCCCTTACATGAAATGTCGGTAAATCCATAAGCATGGTAATTGTTGTCGGCGAATTTTTAAATTTGGGAATCTTTCTTTTTCTTGTTTGCTCAATTGAAGTTATATTGATCTCGTGTCGGCAACTTTTTAAATGTGAAGACATTTTGAGCCGATGTCGGCAACCTTTAAAATCTAAGAACCTTTCTTTCTCTCTTATTTTTGCTCATTGGCAATTTTTTGTTAGATCCGTCGGCAAAATCTAAATCCTCAGTACTTTATGTTGCACTGATTACTTGTAAATTTGGCGCCCGGTTGGTAAAGATTCGAGCAAATATAGCGACACCTTAACAGCCATTCGACCTTTTTTTTTTAGAGAGAGAGAGAGAAGCCTTTTGGTCTGGAGATATTTTGAAGTTTGGACACCGGTTATATTGATAATTCTTAGAAGTAAAAACGTTCAAATCCTTGAAACAATGTATCTCATATTTCAAGTGGTTATAAAGGGATTACATCTAAAAAGTAATGGAGTACATGTACATGTACCTCCACCATGTCTACCTTTTATGTAATTCCAAGTTTTTCACATTAACCCAATGGTGTAGCATGGGTCCTACTCGTGAAATGATATGCGAGAGAACATAGCCAGCGGACGAGGGGGGGGGGGATGAATCCGTATAATTTCCTTGGGGGGGGGGGGGGGGGCTATCCCTTTTCCCTTTCTTCCGCTCACTTGTCTTTCCTCTGTTGTTTTTTTTTGTCACGCGATGGGGGAGAGGACGTGCCCCATGCCCCCCCCCCCCCCGAAGCTACACCACCAGCTAAGTCCTTACCACCCAATCTACTCCAAGGACCAAGGTGTATCTTCTTGGTCTTCACTCATCTCGAGTGTATACATAATATTGTATTAATTTACACGTTCTCAACATTCGTGAGCCCAAATCCCTGCCAATCTTCACCTTGTGTGTGTTTTACCCCCTCCGATACTGTTGACTCTCAACCCGAACCCAATAGCTTTCTGTTGACGTGACACTGTTTAGTTAATCCAACCCCACAAGTGGGTGTCGACTTAAAAGAATTTCAAAGTTTCTAAACGATACTTCAAATTCTTGTACATTTCTTTTGAGATTACTTTCCATTAGTACTTTTCTCCTCTGGAAAAAAAACTTCGTCCCAACATCTAGTCGCTTTGATGTAAAATACATTATAAGCGATTGGCAAGACTACATCTTTGATGACCGATTCTGCAAATATTGAATAGTATTGTGACTTGATAGTGAAATGAAAACATCTGTAAAGCAATATTACTTTACAATATTGAATTGGTGTTGACTGTATGGGATATTTGTATTAATATATTCATATAATTATATGATTCAATGATGGTGTCACACCGAAAACAGTTATGTACCTGAGAATATATCATTTATTTGTCACTTTTAGCAAGCTTACGAGACTGGATTTCACCTTTTTACCGTGGGATCCAGTTTGTTTAAGGTGTAAATTGTCAAGAGTAAACCTTACATACGCTACCCAGAAAATATTTACAAACTCATACCATATGTGAACGAATATCATCGTCACATTTGTATAGAGCTCATTACTAGGTTTCTAAGCGCTTTTATATTGTAATTATTATTACCCCGATCATTGGATTCGATTACTAATCCACCCATGAGAGTGCACCCACTCCCCACTCCCTGGGGAGTATTCCGACCAGGCGCCACTTTATAAGCACATTCATGCCAATCCAACAACATTAACCTTCGCATCCTTCAGGGTAACCCATTTAACACGTGGGTGGAGAGTGGCAAACGTAAATTAATATCTAATAATTAAGGTCCTTAGTGCCGCAGTAGGACTCGAACCGGGATCCATGTGATTCACAGTCCGTTGACAAATTCACTAGACCACGACACCTCTACATAACGTACTGTTATCTTCATTTGATGTAGAACTAAAAAGAGAAATACTTCTTTTTACGGTTCAAGTTGGTTCTTTACCCTGATTTATATAATTTATACATTTTAACTACTATGTAAATGTACTGTGTATTTTGTGTTCAGTCCTAAGCGCTGTTTACCACAACAACATGATCAATTAACAGGCGACATCAACATTCTCTTCTCTTTATTTCATAACGCACTTGTATCATTGGTTTGCATATTTCGGGAGACTTTATACGGGAATGTAGTGCTTCCCTGTGCTTGAGAATTAATTGTCATGCTTTTTCAAGAAAATTGTATTCATGGTCAGCTTGTTCAAAGAACCTCGTAACAATGAAAAGTCTTATGAAAACCATTAATACAAATCCAAAATGATCTACAGGACATTTTCGGCCAGAATTTTAGTTTCGCTGTACCCCACAACTCGATGTGAGCATGAATTGGATAAATAAATAAGAGACAATTATCATGCACAGGCGCGGATCCAGGAATTTCTTGCCGGGGGGGCACACGGGGGGGCACCGTGTGGGAAAGAGAACATATATATTTTTTTTTTAGTCCCGAAAAAATCGCAACGACTCAGCCAGCCGCTGAATAAGCGGGGGGGGGGGGGGGGGGGGGGGGGGGGGGGGGGGGGGGGTAAGCGGACACTTTTTAATTTTTTTTTTAGTCCCCAAAAAATCGCAACGACTCAGCCGGCCGCTGAATAAGCGGGGGGGGGGGGGGGGGGGGGGGGGGGGGGGGGGTAAGAGGACACTTTTTTTTTTTTTTTTGGACACGAATTTTTTTGATTTGACATTTTGCTTCGTTGGGGGGGGGGGGGTAAGGTCACCTTTTTAGGTCAGCCATTGGCAATTTTTTTTTTTTTTTTTTTTTTTTTTATAAAAATTGGCCGGGGGGGCACGCCCCTGTTTTTCAGTATATTTTGGGCGAATTTAGGGCTGATTTTAACATATTTTTTTTGGCCGGGGGGGCACGTGCCCCCTGTGCCCCCCCCCCCCTGGATCCGCCACTGATGCACCTCAAAGATTTCACCTTTAAACCCTTCAAAATTGGTAGTAAGGCCGGAAGACGATCGAGCCAGTTCGAGAAACCTCACGAAGCAAAAGTGGGAACTAATGAAACATGCAAACGTGCTTGCACGAGCCGACCAAAACAATTCACCCAAATTCACCAACTGTAATCCTTGGCAATGCTATCTTGTCGATCCTACTCCCAACATGTCTAGGAAAAAAACACCGGTCACATAGAAAAAAAAGGTTAAAACAGGGAGAGGAGTCTGTAGACCTACATAGCAAAAGTGCATATCACATCTAACATAAAAGTCATTTAACCTTTGACGAATTCAAAGTGCGATGTGATTATGATTATTGTCAATTGGTAAGCATAAGGATATTTTTGGCAAAGAAGATTGTATTACATGTACCTTGTATACGGTTATACAATTAAGCTAATTGTTATTAAACTAGGATATATTAGCTACCTCGAATAACTTGCTGTCCCTTGCGACTATAATAGTAAATCGTTAAACATAGTGTTATAATATAATTGTTAGAGAAATTAAATATAATCATGCTTTCATCATCACGATCGTCATACATTGTAGAATGAATCATATTGCTATCTATAGGAGTACAAAATAACTTAATTCATCATTAATTTCATATTCTTAATATTTCTTAATTTCATATTCTGTAAGAGTGATACAATTCGTAGCCTTTTCAGGGCCCTCAGGGAGAACAGTATTCATACTGATGAGGCTACCCTGGGTAAACAAGAAATATTATTATTATTATTATCTTGATTTTAAACCTTCCTAATAGATTTCAAAAATATGTAATTATAAAAAAACAATATTTTATAATTTCTATATTAAAGTAACGGTTCCCTTGCACCTAGCTCCACAGTGACTCTGTACTCTTTCCAACTCCAACCCCCTGTCCCTTAATAGTGCCTCATTTGAAGAAAAATGACAGAATATATACAAACAAAATAATGGTTTGAAATCCAAATATACTGCTGTAACAGTTTTATCTCTTTTCCATTTCTTCCACCGTGTCTCATTTCACGCTATTTCAAGAAGAGACAGCGGATAGCGGATGAATTTTGTCCGCCCGGCCAGGCGACTAAGCGTGCAAGCAATAACCATGATCTGTATTTCTTTCTTTCTTTCACTCTCTCTCTCTCTCTGTCTCTGTCTCTGTCTCTCTCTGCCGTGTCATTTGAACTTTAATCAATTGTAAATCAATTCCTATTTGTTTTCCAAAGTGTCGCAATCCATTATTTACATCAGTGACCGATTCATTCATCATACATTCCCTCGCACAAATAGTGCTATTATGTTGAACTGGCGAACTTGTACTTTTCGATATTTTCCTGCTTTCTCTTTTATTGAGCAGGGTTATTATTTCTTGCTAGCAAAATATTGGCCGAGCCGAATGCCCATGTATTTGTTTTGTGTAATGTGCATTATTGACAGAGAGTTAAGACGTACATAAATCCGAATATACATCTTTTATATGTGCAGAGAGAGAGAGAGAGAGAGAGAAATATGGAGAGGGGAGACAGGTATATGTAGAGAGAGATAGAGATAGATAGATAGAAATAGAGAGGGGAGAGGGAGAGAAAGAGTTGAGAACTTCATTTTTTCCATGGAGCTTAACTTTTGGAATGCAGTTTGATAATATCCATTGAAACTGCGGTTTTCGCTTTCGAGTTCCTTGGAAAATGCGATACTTCAATGGTTTCTGAAAGCAATTACTAAATCCCCATTGGACTGAGCATGTTTTAGATAATCATTTTTTTTCAAAAGGAATATTTACGGAACACCAATTTTCTACACCAGGGGGTTCATAATTTCGAAAATGAAATACGGTGTATTATTTGGAACATTTGTTGCATTATTTCGAATGTTCACTTATTAAACAGTTCATTATTACGATAACGAAATATTGTTCATTATTTCAATGGTTCGTAATTCTGAAATGAAATAGGGTTCGTTATTCGCGAGGTTCGTAATGCCGAAAAACGACACAGGGTTCTATATCATCTCAGCATTAAAGGCATCGTTTAAAGCCCCACTGTCCTACTTGTAGCTACTTGCTCCCTCTATATAGAAAACTTCACCAATCGGTGCCTGTTGGTTCCCCATGATCCTCTTTTTCTTATGTTGAGTTGAGAGCTGAGTTAATGAGATAGCCACCTGTCAGTGACCTCGCTGTGTGGTATAATCCCTTCTGGCCCAGTATTGACGGTCTTTAACAATGTTAAATCTGAGATACACGGCCCTACGTGTTATCAGTGTCTGTGATATAGTATAATATTGAAGCCCTAAAAAAATTGCGCTTCAAAATGATCAAGAAGTGCCTCAAAAAAGTAAAAAATCTTTGAGTGACCGGTTTTACCATACTCGTTTTCCCCAATAGACTGTAGTGTTATGAAAACCGTCAGGCGAACGGTTTTCAAAATTTGTAATTCCAATCATAAATATCTTGATAATCAGACAGGCGGTCGGCTTGCAAAAGTCACGGGGTTCCTGACTGACCTAAAGGTTAATAATTATCATTGCATCATGAGCTAAATCCAGATTTTTTTTTCAGAATCTGAGACAAAGTTACCGGATCCCTTTAACAACCCTGTTTCAAGTTTAAGATATTGCGAACCTTAAATTGAATTAGTCCGTTCTTGATTGTTCCTCCTACTTTTTTCCTAAATGTGTGATTTCAGTATTCTTTTTAATACTCTTGTTTTGGATCGTGTACTAGTCATTTGGGGCCCGGATGTGACGTTAGCATCTCGATTCATTTTGATTGGTGATCATTCATCACAAACCCCCGAAATTAGCTGATTTCAGTGGACACACATTTTGACAATTTCCTGGAGCCATTTAAACAGTATAGAGAACATTCCGTAAGTATACCAGACATACGCACAGTCAACCATTGGGAAAAAAGGGAAACAAAGAAAAGAGTTCAAATATAACATAGTGCAAGGAACTATGTCAAACGAACTGTTCGTAATGTAGCATAGCTATTTCTAGACCAGTGTAAATGTTTGAAGTTAATCTGTCAAACCGGTTTGTAAAAGAGGTTCAAATGAAAGAGCGAAACGGCATAATATTGGCCCGTTCAACGTAAAGACACAGACGGCTAATAAGTTGGAGATGAAATGGAAGCCTCCCCCACGCGGTTTGCCCAAGTTATTTCCCCGCCGCGGCCATCTTGATTAGCGGGTTCGCGCTCGCAGGCACGCGCGCGCTGATGGAGGATCTACTTTGATGTATGGGCTGGTAGAGCGGAAAGTGACAGGCGCGCGCATTGTGTTCCGCCCGAAGCGAAGGCCCAAACCAGTATCTAAACACAGATATAGATGACAGACCTTTTAGCTACGTGCAAAAGAATAGCTTTAACCGAATGTCATCTAGTATTGCCAAGGTTGATGGTGATTAAGAACGCCCCTCCGATTATTAAATACAGAGAAAGAAAAAAAAACGAGGAAAAGAATGAGAAATAGAGTACAGCAGCCTTGCGGTTTGATTGTCAGAGTAATCGCTGCATCTGACACAATCGTAACAGAAATTATTGATGTTGACTTACAGGTGTAGCCTCTATCAGCCGAAGTCATTTAAAACCTGCGTCATCACTGAGAATCAATATGTACATTAATGTCTGGTAAAGGTGCGAGTTGCAATACATAAAGTCCACCATTAAAAAGCAAGAGGCCAGGAGAGTACGATTGAAGATGATTTTCTTTTTAGTAGGTTAACCCCCTTTTATATTTCCAACCAATCGCACACCGTCATGGTATTCCAGAATTGACTAACTGAAAAGGAATAGATCGAATTATTACGGTTGTTCATGTCTGACAAAAAGATATGGGATGAGTGACATTATCCATAAGATACTAATGCCTTATGTTGTAGGAGCTAAAGAAATGAAAGAGTGAGAGGGGGAGGGCGATTTTTTTTTTTTTGGGGGGGGGGGGTTGAAAGGGTGTGCATTGCGTTATTGACGGATGGCTGTCAACAAAAAGTCAATCAAAGAAACTTGAGAGAATATAGGTTAGACAAATTGCCACACTCGAAGACTCGCTTCCCAGTCGGGGGGAACGCACTCAGAGTTCTCTAACCGGCTAGCTCCTTGGAGGTTGGTATTTTGTTTTAAAGTTAAGATACCTCTCTCATGTCTTTTGATCCCCAAGATCCAATAGGCAAAATACAGAGATTAGGCGACGATAGTGCGGTATACTTTCGAAGGAAGTTTCGGTACCCATCGTCTTCTTATAAACTGAAAGTAATTCAGTTGTAGAAATTGATACTCTTGTATTTATCTGGGTGAGAACATAAACTTAAATCACATTTTACACTGGTGGGACTACATGTAGGTGTGATGCAATCTAACAGGCTAGTAATTTGATTTAGAAAAATAAAAAATAAATTTATTTTCTATCTACATGCATGTACATGAATACAACGATGAAACTGAGGCGTAGGAGGTTAAGATTTAAAGGTTAATCGAGTCTGCATTTAATGATAATGTAATGTGATTTTCTGCTTTATTTGTTGAGGTGTGAACATTTCCTACTTCATAATTCAGGGGTATTATATTTGTACTTACCTTTAACAGTATGCTTATTTGTTATCTGATGAACATGGAATGCTGGTGAACTTTCTTCAAACAAGGTGTATTTAATCGAGCCATGCATATTGTGTTAGCCGATATCAAATAATAGGTCTTTTTCCACATCAATCACGTGACGAGCTCTTAACCAATCACATGTCTACAAACACGTCGGATTGGATAAGATGGTCATTTCATCCAAAGAACGAATGTCTCGCGCAGTATCTATCATGTGACTGGCTCTCAACCAATCAACGGTCTGGATAAAGGCACGTTGACGCTAATGTCTAATAATAGCATTTAAAACACCTTTTATAGAGTTTTTATTTTATTTTAAGTTTTGATCCAAAGTTGGGATTCTCCCTTTGACGGAGCAGAGGCCAAAGTGAGCGACCAAGAGACAACATTGTCTTGGTTGGACTCATCTGAATCTTGGCTATGAAGAAGATGATACCCAGTTGTAGGAATAAGAAACACACGATGAAAGATAGACGGGTATCGGTGTCGGTATGTCACTGACCGAAGACTCTATACCCACTAGGGGCAGCGGTGTAACTACGTCGAGGTTTTGGGGGCACTTGCTCACCCCCTCCCACTCTGATGGCTAAGATAGGAATATACAAAAAGAGAGTAGGTGAATAAAATACAATACCAACTACTAATTTAAGAAAAGAAAATCACAGCGGAATGAAAAAACCCAGATACGTTAGGGGCAATTACACTGTAAAAAAGAATTTGTTCATTGGTAATTTTTACGTATTTTTTCCATGTAGAATTTACTTGAAAACATTAGTTTTGCCACTTACGCACTAAATTTAAGTCTTGCTAACTCAAACTTCCAATTTAGTAGAACATACGTGGAATATTTAAGTAAAATCAAATACATAAGAACTTTAAAGTAATTTCAGCTTGTATTAATTTAGTAATTTTAACTCAAAATCAGAAATTATACGTATTACTCAAACAATTTATGTTGATTATTCTTATCTTTTTAAAGTAAGGACCGATGCAGTGCGTAATAGAAATATTTACATAATTTATGAATATTCATTAAGACCAAATTAAACTCTTTTTTAAATAAAACAATTCTTTTTTTGCGGTTGAATGAAAATTTAAGGACTTTAAAACATTTACTTATTCATTTAACATGGCTAAGCAAAGACAAGACAATTTTTAATTGTTACCCAGTTCAAAACAAATCAAAAGTTGATATTTCAGGAAATTGTCAACCAATTTTCCTTTTAAGATGCTACGATCAAGTATATATCAAATTTGGAGCCTTTCAATATGTGTCGAATTGAAGCGTATGTAATAGTTTGTGATGGTGGTAGATATATATATATACGGTTAAATCTTAAATAGAAGTAGTGTTAGTGATTAGTGATTAATCCTAAATAGAAGTAGTGAATAATTAGTGGATGTTACTTGTTAGATTAGATGGGTACCACATCGTGCAATATGTAATCCTATCATAGCTTTTTTTTAATTATCTAAAATGATTACAATACTTAAATTATTTACGTTAATGTAACTCGATTTAACTGAGTAAAAATGTATTCAGCAAAATAAGTAAATTCTACTTAAGATGCCGTAGGTAATATTTACTTAATAAAAATAAGGCAATTCTTTTCCTCAATTTTATTGAGTTATTTCGACTATTATTTTTTTACAGTGTAGAAGAAGTTTGTTAAAGAACGGAATAATGTGCAACATCATGACGCAAAAAGGGCATTTTCAAGGGGGGAGGGTAGGCTTACAGAAGGGATTCGGGTATTGGTGCCAATCCATTTTTTGTATACAAATGTCCTTATTTCACCGTGTTTTAAATTCTCCCCTCTAAATTAAGTCTTTCTCTACTGCTACTGTATTACTTTTTCCCCCAGGAACCTATGTATACAAGCACTGCTTTTTAATAGGTTCCTCACATTCTACACAAATGTACTTTATCTGTTATATGAATTGAGAATCATTGACATGTGTTCATTTATACTACAATTGTAATGTATAATTTTTGTATTTTATATGTATGTTTGTATTTCTGTAAAATGTGGAACATTAAACTTGAAGAAAAAAAAAAAAACCTTTTAAACAATGATACAAATTGGATTTGGATGACATTTTATAACTAATATGCTAATTGAACTGAAATATTTCATTACATTACATGACTACTCGAAATACGATAAAGATATAACAAATATGGAAAATATCATCCAAAGTAGAGTAGGAGGCTTGGCGGGAGAAAACACCTCATTTCTGTTATAATCTGCATTCGCCGTCTCCATCTTTCGCGGTCAGGCGCCATCTCACAACCTTGCACTGTACCATCATGTTCATCAGCACATCGGAACATCGAGGCTGAGAAAAAAAGACTATTTAAAAAAAATATGTTTGTTATAACAGTGCGAGAAAAGTGCCCCTTTTTTTAATCGCTAGCGAAAACTAGGAAGACATCTTAAAATACATAATACGCTATCGTATGCATTGCTATCATGGTTTTGTGTTATCTATCTCTCTACCAAAATCCATGTCATCTTTTGTTGACACGAAATGAACTACATTGTAGTGATGAGTAAGACTTAGATCACAGTAATTATTTTAAAAAAATGTTTGTTACAGTGCCCTTTTTTCATAAATCGCTAGCGAAAACTAGGAAGACATCTTAAAATGCATAAATAGGCTATTGTATGCATTGCTATCATAAATTTGTGTTATCTATCTCTCTACCAAAACCAATATATTCTTGTGTTGACACGAGATGAACTACATTGTGGTGATGAGTATGAATTGTACGCCATAAGATTATAGTAATTATGAGTTTGTGGAAAAATACAAACCATAAACGGCATGACATCGTACATGTAGCATGTGCATTACATGTATATTGTGTCTTTTTTGCATGATGATTATTATCATAATAATTAAATACAACAACATTTCAATTTAAATTCCTCTTTATCCACCTGCATAATTTGACGAATATGCTTTAATAATGTGTACATACCTAACCGTGTATTCTATACATATTTGTATCATATCTAAAATTGTATGTATATCTCATCTCTCCTTTGAATTCGTTGTTTATGTTTTGGTCATACGCACTGCACACGACAAAACATATTTATTAAATTAAAAGGGCAACACCATTACTTTTTTCATATCTATGATGTCAGAGTCAGATAAGCTACTTTAGTATCAACAGGAATTATATCATTATTTAAATGCGAATGATTTGGTTCGGCCTGTGATTCTGAAATATATTCTTCTTTGTTCTTCGATGGATATATAACCTTAGTGATGGAATGATGGTTTATACATTATTTTTTTAACTAAAAATACAGAAACGGGGTGATTTATTTTTATGATTTTCTAACGACAGTTTACCAAGATGAAATGTGCTATTTTTTAGCGTTTAATTGTAATCCTTTTAAATTGATTGTAATTTTATAGTGTCATAGTATAACATCTTATTTGAAATTCATCTCCAGAAAGGTCGAATGAACACAGAACCATTTTCAAAACACAAGACAATGTATAAACAACTCAAAGTACTATGACCTACAATGTACGTAAAAAGTTATTAAGAAAGCATTTGGCGACAGGAATATCGCTTTACATAGTATTGATGCATCAACATAATGCATTTTGTAATCAGTGATCATAAACTCGGCGACTTTAGCGGGGATCCTTGTTTATGTATCCGTTGTCATTTTATCTCAGATTTAGCGTTTTGAAAAACAAGTGTTCTTTCGTTGTATAATAAACAGACAATACTTGTTTATGAGATCTTAATTGCGTTTTTAGAACCCACTTATACCGCGCGCGGGCGCGCACGAGGCACGTTTCAAATTTTTATTCGTCATCTTTATTGCAACAACTGGTTTGGTTTTTTAATTTTCGCACGTCTTCACCTTTTGAAAACAGCGAAGATCTCATGATTTTTTCATTCGATTAACAAATTGTAGAGGGAACAAAGCAAAGCTAGGAGATTTATGGCCGAGATAAACGCCGCTTGAGCGTCGCATAGGATTTTAATTTGTCGTTAGCTTTTGCAAAGTGCCTGTTTGATCCGTATTGCTTGTGGTTGCACAAATGAAGTGAAAAACCTAAACGATTATACAACAAAGAAAATTTACAGCTCGAAATCTTTTCATCATGATTGCATTGTCGTTGTCTCTGTAAAATGCAAGTACTGAGATAATCTACAATTCATCAGATCAGAACAGTATATCTTTTCAAAATGAACGAAATTTTGTTCACTTTTCCTCAAAATGTCATCAAAATGATTCGTTGATTTTTCTTTCACTTCTCCGCACACTACCACACACATATCTGAATTTATTGATCTCTGTAGACTACACATGCTCTCCAATCTCTTCACTCAATTATCATTTGAACATAAAGTAATGTCAGTCACTCCAGACAAATAATTGAAACAAATGAAAAAAAGATATGCAAATGTACTATACAATTTAATATGTAGAAATAAATATGTATACATGTGCAAATCTACTACTTTTACGAAGTTATATTCACAGTTAGGAAAACAGGCAAAATCATTTAAGGAATATTCTGAGGCTCAAATCATAATTTGATGCAAAGAATGATGATAATTTTAACATCACATGGCACAATACATCATTTTGAATAAGAACGCTACAAATTCTAAATCTTCCTTACATTCAAATGATTTGCTCAACATTTTCTCACCCCATATCAAAGTACAAATCATTTTCTTCTTTTGCAAAAGTTGTTGTTTGTATTAGGTCAGTAATTCTTTTAGTCAGAATTCACACCATTTTTTTTACAGATACAAGGGGAATATTCTTTCTTTTTCCTCTGCTGGGCTTGTCTCAAGCTTATACAAAGAAGCGATTCGCAGCAGTTCGCATCGATCATATACCGACAAGAAAGAAGCAACAACTCTCACTCGCCTCGATCGCCTGCACAAAAGTAGCGAAGGTTCGCTTTCGCGCCCAAGATGAAAAGAAACGAGTCGATATTTGGTCAATCAGACTAGTGTTTAATTTCACCAAATCACGTGACCTAGACAAATGTGTCTAACAAGATTTGCCTCAGCTCCTCTCTCTCTCTCTCTATTTTCTCTTTTCGTCGACCCAAGTAAAAGCGTCAAAACATTTTTCAATTTACAGTCAATGATTGATCTTCGTTTCCATTCATGAACATGCTTATATATTTGTTTCGCCTCTCTTTCTGTCTGCTCACCTTCATTTTTTTTTTCTGGGAACTTTGATTTCTTTTTGTCGATTTTTGTTTGGTGTCGTTCTTGACGCGTAGGTTTGCGCCATGGAGAGCTGCTAAAAGGTACATATTGTACAGGTGGTCATGAAGGTGAGAATAATTGATTGTTTTCTGTCTCTGGGGTGTGTTTTCTCCTTGGAAACTCGCTGGAGTTGTTGCCCTTTCTTCGTCACAATGTTTTCGCCCTGGTCATATTCTGTTTGGAGAAAGCATGAAAGTGGCATTATTGAATTATGATCTACTCATCTCGAAAATGCACTTTGCTTTGCAGGTGGATGACAGAGAGAGAGAGAGAGACACACACGCACAGGAAGGAGAGAGAGAGACACACACACACACAGGAAGGAGAGAGAGAGAGAGAGAGAGAGAGTGATTGTGTAAGAGAAATGCATAAATGTGGCAAACCAGGCCAGGCATATTGGTTATTGTGGTAATACAAGATTTGAAAGAGATGTATAAAATTCCAAAAGAGATTGTTTGCGAGGTGTGAAAATGGAAAATTATCATATGAATAGAAGTAAATAAAAGAAATGAAATATACTACATAATTTAATAACAATATTGCGAGTATGGATAAAGGAAAGTGGACAAATATGGAATGGCACATAATCAGATGGTACAATAAAAAATATTTATGGTTAGAGTACAATGTCTAGGGAACAGATATATAACAAGATTTTGAAGAGACGCAAAGAAAGATGTGCGTCGAAGAATTGTGTCGAAATTCACGCTTATTTTTATAGGAATAATGAAATGTACATGTACTCTCGTATGATTGGAATATAAAGAAAGGAATATAATTGAGTTGACAGCAAACTCCAAGAAATGACTTTGTGTATGTTGCTATAATTTCCTCCCCTCTTTCTCTTTAAGTGGTCTGGATCAAAAGTTCCTTCAATACTGAGACACATTTTCAATACATAATGGAGCGAGATATCAATGATCTTTCAACGGTACTTGTAGTACCCTTTACACAAATAGCGATACACATGGTGAACTTCGCTTCATCAACTGGCTTGCTAAATTGAGAGACGACAAACGATTCAGATTCAAAATCATAACCAACAGTTTGTTTCTCTATATCTATACGTTCAGTCTCATCACGTTTTTAGAAATGTTACAACAATGTTCGTCAATGAAAGGAACGGTTATGAACTTTACTCAAACAAACCACTCCTCTCCTCAGAATCATGACTAACAGCAGACCTTTTGGATAAAAAAAAAAAGTCTGGCACAGCCCACGCGAATCAAAATACAAGTTATGAAACTATAACGAGAACAAATAGGAGGGAAGAGAGACTGAGCTGGTTTTAATTAGTCTAAAAAGGATATGTATCTCTTAATATTTTGGGAGGTTATCGCCTGAGGCTGTCTGGTTGTTCGTTACTCAGACACAATCATTAATTCAAGCCAACCCTAGCCATCAGTCAGAGGAAAGTTTAAATCACTCGATGACAAAGCAGCAATTTCTGGTGTTCCTTCCCCTTTCCTTCTCCCCTCTTCCTCCCCAGGTTTAAACGGTTAGTCCGTTCCTGGCACTCATTTTGTTCTTTAGTGTTTCCGAAGTTGGGTCAAGACTCGCTGTACAGTCCCACCCGTGTGTTTTCAGGTCGGTCAGGGGGTTGTTTTCTGTAAAGTAGCCCCGGGCGATGTGCGTCTTATGCTAGTTGCTGCTCATTTCCAGGTTAATAATCGGCGGAATTCTGTCCAGACATGGCCACAGCAAGCCTGTCATCACGCTTCTGTCTTGTGTTGGTCAAACTATTATTCACAAACTCCATTGCAAATGTTGCACGTACTCGACGTATAAGTGAATCTGAATTAAGTACCCCAACCAATGTCGATAACACAACACTTTATGAATGCTTTAATGATAAATTCGAGGCAAAAGGCCTGCATTTCGTCCATTTAAATGTTAGATCCATTTTGTATAAAATTTCTGAACTTCGATTACTTTTTTCTAAGAATAAAATTTCCATTATCGCAATTTCTGAAACGTGGTTAAACTCGTCTGTAAATGATGAAGAAGTCTGTATAGATGGATATTGCATTTTACGACGAGACAGAACATCTGGGCAAGGAGGTGGTGTTTGCCTTTTTATTAGAAACGATATTGCCTTCAATTTAAGAGCCGATCTCATGTTAGAAAACGTTGAATCATTGTGGGTCGATGTCCTTTTACCACGAACCAAACCAATTACATTTGGCGTCTACTACAGACCCCCTAAAGATCATACTTTTATTGAAAGACTCTCCGAAACTTTTGATAAATTAACAAAAGACGATGAGGTCATAGTTTTAGGAGACATAAATATTTGCCTTTTGCGAAAGTCTCCATTATCCAGAAAATACGAAAATATATTGAATTTAAATGGTTTGAACCAACTTATAAATCTGCCCACTCGTACATCACAGACGACTTCCTCATTAATAGATCACGTATTATGTAGTAAAGAAGAGCATATATGTCAAAGTGGCGTTATTGACCTTGGCATAAGTGATCATTCACTAACTTATTGCTCGAGGAAGCTTATTAGGCCCGTGTTTGGGCACCACAAAACTATATCCATTAGAAGAATGAAAAGTTATAATGTAGATAATTTCAATTTAAATTTATCTCTAGTCGATTGGTCTAAAATAACAGAATGTAACAAAGTAAATATGGCATGGGCAAATTTTAAAACTATTTTTTTATCAATAGTTAATATGAGTGCACCTCTTAAACAAGTAAGAATCAAGCAAAGAACAGAAAAATGGATGAACAATGAAATTATTGCGATAATTAAAGAGAGAAATGTAGCTTACAAAAATATGAAAAGGGATATTAGTAATTTGGATCTCGCAAGAAAATACAAAGCATTAAGGAATCTAGTACAAAGAAAGGTTAAAAGAGCTAAAGTCGAATATTTTCAAGATCAAATTGAAGAAAACAAACATGACTCCAGGAAGTTATGGAAAAATTTGAAGGGTTTAGGTCTAAAAGGCAAAGGGAAAAGTGCTCAAGAGACAGTTATTAATGTCCAGGGAGAATTATGTCATGATAAATCAAGAATAGCAAATGAGTTCAATAATTATTTTACAACTGTGGCTGACAAGTTAGCGTGTAAATTACCAGTAAACACGAACAAATTCCATGCCGACAGTGAAAGATTTCAAAAGTTTTATGACGAGAAAGACATCTCAAAAGATAGTTTTCACTTTTCTCCAGTTACAGAAAAGTTTGTTTTAGATGAGTTAAACAAGTTGAAAGTATCGAAAAGTACTGGACTAGATATGATACCAGCCAGATTTTTAAAAGATGGGGCGAGAAATTTGTATGAACCTTTGAATTATATAATCAATTTATCTCTTATGTCTTCTACCTTTCCTGACGACATGAAAATTGCAAAAGTAACACCGCTACATAAAAAGAAAGACAAAACTGACGTTGGTAATTATAGGCCTATCAGTGTTTTAAGCGTAGTTTCAAAAATTTTGGAAAAATCGGTTCATGCTCAAATAGAGAAATATTTTCAAGAAAAAAAGTTAATATATGAATTTCAGTCCGGCTTTCGTAACGGATATTCCACTGAAACATGTTTAATACATTTATCGGATTTTGTTAGGAATGAAGTTTCTCAAGGGCGCTTTGTTGGAATGGTTCTTCTGGACTTACAAAAAGCCTTTGATACTGTAAATCATAACATACTGTTAAAGAAATTGGAAGTGATGGGTTTGGATTCGGCATGTGTTAAATGGTTTAGATCATATTTAACTAATCGTCATCAAGTGGTAACTATGCAGAAGGTAATATCTGATTCCCTGCCTATTAAATGCGGGGTTCCACAAGGGAGCATTTTAGGCCCCATTCTCTTTATGTGTTATATTAATGATATGTGTACTTGTGTTAATGATTCTAAATTACTTTTATATGCTGACGATAGTGTGTTACTATATTCAGATACAAATCCTAAGTCAATTGAAGAAAAACTAAGTGCAGAATTGGCAAAATGCATTGAATGGATGACAGACAACAAGCTTAGTTTACATGTTGGAAAAACAGAAAGTATTTTATTTTGTTCGAAGGGAAAGTTTAAATATACACGTGACTTCAAGGTTACCTATAATAATCAAGTGATTGAGAGAAAAGATTCAGTAAAATATTTAGGAATAAATTTAACTAGTGATCTGTCATGGACAGGTTTGGTAGATTCAATTGCCAAAAAGGCTAATTCTCGCTTAAAATTTTTGTATAGATACCAAACTTGTATGAACATGAAGTCGAGACGTATTTTGTGTTTTGCTTTGATACAATGTTTATTTGATTATGTTAATGCTGCTTGGTACAGTAGTCTGGGCAAGATGGATAAGAAAAAGTTAAGAATAATTCAGAATAAGATGGTAAGATTTATTAATTGCTTAGGCCCAAGAACACACGTCGGGAAAAATGAACTTGAAGAAGCAGGTATACTCCATGTAGGTCAAAGGTCTAAACAACTCGTGTTACACCATGTCCATAAAATATACTACTCAGATGTAGATCATTATATTACTAATAATTTTACTCGTGTCTCAAATATCCATGGATACGATACAAGAAATAGTTATTTTAATTTTGTTTTACCTAAGCGAAAAGGACAAATTGGAAACTCTTTTTATTTTAATGGTATCCAATTTTGGAATTCTCTCCCAAAACATGTCAAAATAGTTAAGAATTTTTCACACTTTAAAAGTGTATTAAAACAATACCTAAAGCATGAATCCCATCCAGAACAGTAATATCAGTTATCTTAAATCACAGTTCATTATGTGTAGCGCATGTTTTTAAGTTTAATCTTGCATAATATACCGTAGATCATTGTTTGCTATAAGTTCTAGAAATTTTTGTTGTTGTTTATGTTATATTATTTATTCGTAATATTCGTAGTAGTTATTAGTTGTGATATTTTATTCTCATGCCGTACTGTACACGTACTTTATAGGACCCCGTTGGAAATAAGCCTTTTCCGGCTTTCATGGGTTATCCTGTCAATGTATCTTCTCGTTCCATTTTGCTTTATGTATGCATTCAATGTACTATACTTGACGAATAAAATCAATCAATCAATCAATCATGTAAATACATGATCTGTTTTGTCCTGCGACTGCTGTCCGAGTATATCGCATAATGACTCATCAATCTTTATACATGAATGGAGATTAAAGATGGTTAATACCCGTAACTCCTGGAGTTTGTACGTCCCTAGGCCTGTACATGCCTGTGTCATGATTAAAACAAAGGCTTGGGTATTCCGAGTAGTTTGCTCAGAAGTTCTTTGATACAAATATAAAAAATGATTTCTCGTTCGCATACATGGACCTATTTGATCATGTAGAATTTATGTTGTGCATCAATAAGTTTGACCTTCTTTTCCTTCTTCTTCTTCTTCTTGTTCTTCTGCTTCTTGATCATCTCGTTCTTTTTCTTGCTCGTGTTCTTGTTCTTTTCTTCCTGTTCTTCTTCTCCCTGTTCTTCTTCTTCATCATCGTCTTCATCTCCTCCTCCTTCTTCTGCCCCCCCCCCCTCCTCCAGAGAGACAGGACGGCTGTCGCAATGACTAAGTGATTCTAACCACGCTTCAATGGCCCTCATCACGAAGGTAACTATATTTACACTCAAGGTGTTAGTAGATAGCACCCCTTGATTAACACCTGATGAGAACACCTGATTGTGTCACCCTCTGTCCATCGCATTGGACATCAGAGATACGATATCATCACATGTTTCGTTTTTAAGCATTTGTGGTCTCGATCTTAAAGATGGCTTTCAGCTAACAACTACATATTTTGAAATCAAGATACACCAATGATCTCGTAAAACAATTGCCGAAAGGCTCGAGATAACAACCGTACTAGATGGAAAGATAGAGTATATCACTGCGTTGACCGTATATATCTACATAGGCTCCCCATGTATAAAAACAACTTTTCCTTTTTTTGTGTTCTTTCTGTGTTTGATATACCTCGATATATGATAGTCCTCTTTCAATATCTGCATTTTTTTTAATTTGCTCTCTCACTCTTTCTCTTTCTCTCTCTGTTTCGTCTTGCAAGTGTGACAATATATTGTTTCTTCGACAAGCACTAGAACTTGCACGTAGAAGGGCTATTCACCTGTATCTCTCTCTCTCTCTCTCTCTCCCACCCTCTTCCCTACTTTATCCGGCTCTCTCTCTCTCTCTTTCTCCCTCTCTCTCTCTCACTCTCTTCCTCTCTCTCTCTCTCTCTCTTTCTCTCTCTATCTATCTATGTGCCTCCTCTTGCGTCTCCCTCTCAATGTGGCAATTTCTTTTCTTCTTGGTTCTACATGCAGGCACTACGAGGGCTATTCCCCTCATCTCACTCGCTCTCCCCCACGTCCACCCTTTCTCTAGTGATATTTATATATATATATATATATAGGCCTCCATGTATTTACATACATGTATCCCCCTCTCTATTTCGCATCTCTCTCTCTCTCTCTCTCTCTCTCTGTCCCCCTCTCTCGTGATCTCGTCTTTGCGTCTCATCACCCGATTATGAACCGCTTGACCTAGTATCACGACAAATTACTTCACGTAACCCAGATATCGGTTTAAGGGATTAATTCTCCTTTTGGCCCTCGATAAATTTCGATGGGGATTTCGGGGAGAAAGAAATCTGCTTGTTTTCAAAATAATGGACGGCTTAAAATATGAAAGGCGGAGCAATGGAATCAATCAATTATTCGGTGAGCTATTTTGGAATACAATATTTTGATCCCATAATTTGTCGAGTATGAAATTAAAAAATGATATTGTTTTTATTTACGAGCTTTCCTTTCGGCACGTCACCACGCCCATTTTGAAAGATGAGTCCGACATTACCCCAGGGTTAATCAAGTGCAGATTGTACAGAAGTGTGTTGCCCATCTCAAGAACTAGGGAAACGATTTTACTTCAGTACATTGTGTATGTGCAATCAATAGCTGTATTATGTCCAATAATAAAATATTTTACAAATTCGAACATCTCACGTTGGTTTTGATTACGACATAATGTACAGACCTATATCCATGTACATGTCGAAATTCTCGTAAAGGTATAGTCTTGTATCCGCTGATCTTGTTTTGGGGGTTAGTTTTTTAATCTCCTGTTTACGGTTTCCCTTTGGAAAAAGAATAGTTTGGATGAAGGTCCACCACACCTTTAAAGGGAAACAACGATGTCGTGTTTTCCCGAAATTATTGGAACGTGAATTTGGCGGGCGCAAAGATGCGGAAGGAAAATGTCGTCTGCGCACCAGCTAAGTCTGCTATTTTTCAAAGCTTTATCGTGGCCTGACAGCTTTAGATTCTGTTTAAGCATGAACTCACAGACCCACTATCTCCGTCTTGCCTGTTTACCTTATTGATTCATCAAGTTGGAGTTGTCCCCTTTCAACCGGTTCAGCTCGAAAGTCTTCTATTGGCATGTTTATCGTCATCCTTAACCGGACGTGAATGCAACCGCCACGTTGTTATCACCTTGAGCGGTTGCTGGGTATAGAGCCCCATCCGTCACACGAGAGGCGTCATTTCAACTGCGCCATTTCCTGCGCTAATCAAACATGTGAATACAAGTGTAACGCATACACCAATTACAGTGTTACTGCAGCGTTTGTACTGCTCATTTTGCAATCTCATTTACATGAGCTCACTCTCAAATGGCGCGTCAGAGACTCAAACAGTCACTGACGCAATCGTACGTCAAGTGAATGACACCTCGTGTGCAAAGGATTTCAGAATCACAATGGGTCGACACTATATGGACTCCAAGATTCCTATGCGCACACGGTAACTGTTAGGGTTATTGATAGGGTTATACGTAAGCTCATGAATAATAAAGAACGAATCTTGGAGCCCATATAGTGTCGACCATTGCAATGGTCCGCCATCATGACTATGGTTGAGTTGAAAGTTTCTGCGATGAATCGCTCGAACGCCTCACGACCCCGTCCCCATTCACGTTTCACACCCTTTAATGATTTCGTTGCCATGATAACTGGTTATTAATGATGATCATCATCCCAACACCATTTCAACCGCGTAGGAGCCGGCGTCCACTTTTGATTTCTCCAGAGTCAATTTTACCGTCATAACTTAACGATCTTGATTACCGTGATAATGTAATAGTATGTTGGTCGTCAGGTCGGTCGTCCAAATCAAATGTAAATACTTTAACCGGGCAAAAGAGGGGAACTTTAAGGGTATAACAGGAAAAAAATACATAGCAATGTAGGTATGTTTTACAATAATTTCAGCAAATACAGTACTACACATGGTATATCTTAAATCCGAGAGTTAAGCTTGTAGGATACTCCTTTTTAATTTTCTTAGCATCATTCATTACACTAACAATTATTGAATACATAGAGGCACATTTTTTTAATTTTAATTTTCTTCATCATCTTCATCATCTTCATCATCACCACCATCAACAGCATCACTATCAACATATTCACACACCATCCCAAATCAACCATGACCACACTTCATTTTCGCACATTTTATTTTTCAATTAAGTTTTTCAAAATAAAATATTGACAATCCTTGCCCCTGATTCCTTTAAACGTGGGGGTCATATTTCACCCCCCACCCCCCACCCCCGAAGGAATAAATTTTAAAAAAAGACAATGAGAAGAGATAATTATAGTAACAGAAAGAAAGATAAATAATGGAAGATTGTTATTTTAAAAGTAGGGAGAGGGAGACAGAGAAAGAGTGAGAGAGAGAGAGAGAGAGAGAGAGAGGAGGGAGGGGCGATAGGAAGGAAGTGAGGTAGTTGTGGAGTGAAAGACAGACTGAGAGAGAGAGAAAAGGGGGAAGAGCCGGAGAAGGAGCAAGAGAGAGAGATATATATATAGAGAGAGAGAGAAAGAGAGAGAGAGAGAGAGAGAGAGTGGGTAAAACGAGGGGAAAGGTTAATCCTAAAGTTTGGTATCTTGTAGAGACAAAAAAGAAGAATGAACTACACACTTTTGTAATTACGCACTATTGGATACCTCATTATTTTTTAGCCATATCATCAACTCAAAGGTTCGAGGCCTGGGAATTCGATAGACGCAGAGAGCACAAGGAGCTTACCTTCGCGATGAATGTCAAAACTTTTTATTTTCAATTCATAACGACCATCCGCAATCTAGTAAATGACATTGTCTAATGTGCGGAAGGGTATCAAAAATGCTGAAAGATGACATGAAGCCCAAAGAATAAACAGAACGACTGTACATTAAACGGTTAAGATACTTGAAGAGTTGATAATGGCATTATACCTGTTTTTTGCGTGAATGCGTCTGTTCTTGCAGAAAGCGATTGAGCGACGTGAAAAAGGATTTGTATGACTGGCAAGAAAAAGATGGATGCGGTGCGGAGAAGTGAGCATTGTATATGAAGATGTAGGAATAGCGTTCGTCCTGAAGTCGAGCGTAAGAACAATAATTTATCGGGTGCAATGGTATGGAAACAACGAGAACCGCCATTCAAGATGACAAGGAGTGACGAGAAAGAGATAAGGGAGTTATGGAAGAGATAGATAGAGGGGGCAAAAGGACATGACAGTTTACGACTCATCACCAAAATTGGGATTTCTTTTTGTCCTTTGCTTTTCGAAGAACAAGGACCTGAAAGAGAGCAATTTGATTTAGATTATTTCTCCTTCTTAGGACATGTTTGGTGATTGGATTGTGGTAGAATGATAAAACAGTTGATTGTGATGAACGATGTTAGATTGCAGATAATCGAACAATCAATGGACAATGGATAATATCATTCATCCTCTCATGCATTATAAAATGCATGGCTTTTTCCACAAAAAATCCTAATGATGTCCAATCTTCGCTTACTGTTCGGCAGTGTGTATGTCGGTCTTTTTCATATCTCTGCATTTCTGACTATTTAAATATCCCGGTTTATATGTGTTTGTGTACAAGCATCTCTCTCTCTCTCTCTCTCTCTCTCTTCATCTCTCTCTCTCTCTATATATATATATATCTATATATATATATCTCTCTCTCTCTCCCTCTCTCTTCTCTACAGAGCAGCAAGCACACCAAGCTTTATATTCGGAGAAGCCTGGCTTCATCTTGTAAAACGTGTCCGAAATATCACTAGGAGCAAAGTGAATGACATCGATTTTCCAAAATGTAGATAATAATTATTAAAAAAACTCCCCTTTGCAAAGGCTAATAAAAAGTAAAAAAACGTAAGTAATTCTTTTTAACAGGTTAAAACGCTAAAATTGAACAAAAATGCCATTTTCCATATTCAAACCACACGATTTATCCATAATTTAAAGAGAAGAAAAGATATTTGAAATATGCATTAGACATGAAGGTCCAATTAAAACATTATTTGTCACTTCCAGCTTCGGCTATAGCCGTATATTCAACGTCTTTGTAGGTTTACAAACCTAACTTCAGAACGGTGTTGTGATTGTATAATACTGGAAGTCGATATGATAAATGTCAATAAAGATCATTACCAAAATGTAAAGAAGATGAAAGTTGATGTACAAAAGAGAAGAACAAGAATTTTATCGATTTGTACAAAAAAAATAACAAAATACAAAATAACAGATTGAGATAAGTGAGAGAGAGAGAGAGAGACAGAGAGAGAGAAGATGCGAATAGCACAAGGCTTACTACTTACAATGACCATTTTGATTTAGAGTGCGAACACAGTCATGAAAAAGGAATGGAATAAAAATATATGAATATTGTTGACATTAGAAACCATGATGGCGGTAAGGCATTATCGTTGAACGCTAATGGGTTCCATTATAACAGTCACAATAAACAAACATAAATGGAGATGCCAGAAAATAAATAATGGTTTTAAGCTTTTGAGCGAGTATTAAGCGCAAGTGGCCAAATAAGACGGGGTTTTATTTTTTTCTCTCTCTCTCTTTCGTTTGCTGTTTTTTCTCCCCATTTCATATCATCATCGCGTTGATGATAAATCTTAGCACAATAAACCACGACTCTTTTGATGCGCAAGGGCATTCCCGACAATTCACCGAGGACAATGCGCAACAAACCACGCTCAATTTCATTGATTTCGTTAAAGAGCTTAATGTTTGACTGTTCGTTTATTTATCATGACTCCTCTTCTCCCCGCCGGGGAAAATGAGAATATGGTAAGCCCCATCGAGAAAATTGAGTATGATCTTTCAATACAACAAAATGCACCACCTAGTGAAAACGCGAGATTCGAAGAAGAACATTTTACTTTTAACAACGCGCAGAGGCATTATCGTCCATTCATTCATTCTTTCGACATTACTACCACCATGGAGAAAGGGTACACGTATGTAGAAAGTGTTCCCATTGCCAAGTGTAGTTTCCCCCAACCGCCAAAAAGCGTCGTGCGCGCATCACATTTGATCAGCTCCTATACATAAAGCACCACAGCGCACGCATCGTGGAAAGTGGCGGAACGAAACACCACGCCCATGCGTACGGAGCCAGAATGTGCGCTTTGCGGTCTAGACAGCATTCAAAGGCGCCACTCCTCTACGCAGCATTGAGGCTGCACCACGCCAGCACGGGCGGCATAGACACACGCCACCTCACGCTGTGCTGAGCGATGCTAGGTGGATTAGCCAAAGAATGATCGTATTTCATTTACCATCGAGGGATATAGCTTGAACATGGCGCAACAAAAATGGTTGGAATATTGATTTATCATGAAAGCATGTTTTTATACTTTCTTCTCCGGCATCTCTTTGCTAAAATACGAAGGTCGCAAAGGGTCTACAGTAAAACGCTGCCGACTTGAACTTAACTTTGGCGAGCAGGCAAGGGCTCTTTTCAAAATGAGTTGTTTAGAAATATCCGCCGACAATATTTCCTTTTAATTTGTGAGACGAATCTCGATGTCTAATTTTATCACAAGACGCAGGTCGACAAACCTTCCCCTTTCTGTCATTTTGAGAAAAAATAACCTTGCACAGTTTATCGATTACTCGATTTGAATCGCTTACCAACGCCTTAAGCCAACAATTTAATTTGCCCGTATTTGCGTGTTTCTTGTTCAAGCATTTTAAAGAAAATATTGAAGGAAAGTGGAAGGTATGAAGAAACAACCTTCCAACCTGTAATGTCATAATCTTTCTTGCGGAAGCCAGATATGAAACTCGCCTGAGATATCAATTTGAGGGAAGTAAATAGTATTTATGTGATACGGAAAGTTTCAAAGGCATTTGATTCGATATTTTTGAAAATATTGAACCAATTCTAGAAAGGAAATTAAAATCATGATAGAAAATATACTATCGATTGCATGTGAGTCTTAAGAAATAACTTTAACTTGTTTGATAGATTCTTAGAGCCTTGACACCAAATACAGCTAGTGTATCAAGAAATGTGGTATGAAACTGGTCATGCTTTCGGAATGTGTATACATTTTTTTGTATCAGTATATGAATATGCTTTTGAAGGTCCAGCCTAGATAGCTAAAGATATAAAATAAAGCTAAATTTCACCATTTTAACTTGAGACTTTTCATTTGTGGCCGGGAAAAAATGTAACTTAACAGTCGACGCTGTAAAATAATGCAATGCAATGGAGTATTCGGCCTATTAGTTATACCATAGTGTTATACAGTTATTTGTTATTGAGGAAATAAACTGAACAATTCTAATCTCTATGCATTTCAAGCTAGACCTTTATCAGCAAGAGACCAACATTTGTACTTGCTTTTATAATACCTGAAGATATTTTCAGAAAATGGGACGAAAACATAGGCCACTATTCTTTTTCTTCGTTTGATATAATATTTCTTCAAAATTTGTTATATGATATATTTACTTCATTCAATACCGATTATAAACCGTATGTTACAATTTGTTATTTATCACCGGGTTTATATCAGTGTTGATACGTTTCAAATGGATAGTTAAATCCAACGATGCAATGAATATCATTGAAATCAATATCAGCCCAACATGTCTCAAAAGGGACGTCGTTTGACGAGTTGTTTCCGTTTAAACCTAAACATAATTTATCAAACTGATGAATGATCTAATCCTGCTTGCTATTTGGAATGACTTATGGATAAAACTTTGGAAATAGATCAGAAAATGGATTAGGTAGACAGACAGGAAGCTTGATTTATACCCATTTTTAATCCGACGGATTTGTTCCCTCTTTATCGGTAACCTTCTTCGCCATATCCACCTGATCTATGACATAAAGAGAATCTTTCATCGATGCATGAATGAATAGGTTTGGTGTTCAAAGATCATATCCTTTATAAAGTCTTTTTATCATGTTGCCAAATCATTTTTCTGTTCCTTTTTCTGTCATGACGGGAGAAACGGTGACAATAGATCTCGCTTTTCAAACGCCCCCAACCTTACAGTACATCCGTACTTTAAATAAACTGTCGTGCATACCAGGTATCCATTGTTCATATATCAGTGGGGCAGAAATACTGCAGATCTGCTTCAGATTACATACATTTGATGTTTACATCTCAAATGCAACTAAACATTTAACAAAAATCACAAAGCCCATTTGATGGATTTAAATGGAGCACATCTTTTATTCAAGAAAAGCATTAAAGAAGGTTTTTATTTGATTCGTCAAAATGTTTTTTTTTTTTTTTTTTTTACAGCCGACCCGTAGCTGAACTTTAGGAGCCCCATTAGAAGATTGGGACCCCTATTTAATATTCAAGATACAACACTTCAAGTCCAACCTCGAAGGTTATTTATGACCATGACAAGATCCTTCAATTCCTGTCTCTTTTTTCTTTTTTCTGTAAGTGTCGAAAAGAGCAGTTTAATAGCTAAACTCCAACGCCTTTAGCTTTCAGAGAGACACCGACGTGAGACAAATGTAATTGCTATTGTCACGATTGTTGTACAGGTCCTTGTTACCTACCCATGACGTTATAACGAACAATATCCAAGCAAATGATAGCATCGGCTTTGGATACCCAACAAGTGAATAAGACCCATCAGTTCTCGCGGAAAAGAATTCTTTTTAAAGTTGTTTAATACAGGAAAAAATATCAAATAACAAGGGCATAACTCACTCGTGCCTGGAAACCTTGCTGCCAAACGTGGCCTTTTCACGCATCTGTTTATCTGTGTCACCTATTCAACGCAATCGATAATGTTAGTGCCGTTATTAGTTTTCGAACAATGGTAAATAGGTCAGTCCAGGGAAAAAGACACCTGAATAAAAAAAAAAAAAGAGAGCAGAAAAATAGTTTTGGTCTTTTATTAACCTAAATACCTCAGAGGAGGGCCGGTGAGCTGTTTGCCAAGAGGCTGTGTGGGCCACACCGCAATTGTTAACAAGGATAAAAGTTATCAAAATATCGCGATTTAGTGATACAAGCACGGATATGACCTCTTATTATTGTTACTTTACAGAAAGATATAAGGGAAAAGAAAGACCCCAGCAAAACAGCACCCCTTCGTCCAAAGAAAACACTATTTAGTGGTCCATTAATTTCCACCAAAAATAAAAATGAACTTGGCTATAATTAGAAGGTGACAATAATTGTTATTTATTCGTGTCGGCGATTTTTGTTTTGTTTTTGAGAACGCCGGTTATTCTGTTGTCCCAGTGGTAGACTAATGGTTGGATAACGATGTTAAAACCGAGCGGAACGTTTACAACAATGTACTAACACGAGTCAAGTGAATACAAATATTTCGATTACTCTTTTGATGTGTTCATACAGGTTGTTTAAACCATTACGTCTTACATGCCAAAGAGATGAAGTCATCATTTTTTTTAAATAGAAAAACAAAAAGAGCACGATCACCAAGACTTGTTAAAAAAAAAAAAATGAAGCCAATTTAATCAGCCGTCTCCCTTACTGTTTAAAACGTGCAAACATTACAATGACATGTTGTGTATTCCCAACAAGTTGTATGAAGGAAGTACACTAATTAAAGATATTGAAATTACCTATGAGAAGATTTCTCGAAAGACTCGGCCATCGTGTTAAAGGGATGATTGACAGAAGAATAGTGGTAAGGCTCTCTTGTACTGTACAATATGTAACCTAATAAATATGATAGATGGAGTTGGTTGGCTGTGGTCAGGCTGCTTAAATTTTATCGGAACTTTAAATGGTCAATTGATCAATGCAGCATAATTTATTCATCTCTGCAATGATTTGTTGTGTATTTCAGCCTAAAATTCAAAGATCCGTCTATGAAATCGTGGTCGACATGGGGGGGGGGGGGGGGTCGGTCAGTCTGCAAAGTAGCTATTCGTGATAGCTTGCGACTTCGACACCGTCTCTCCCCCTCCTGTTGACCAGATGGACATCGCCCATGATGTCATATATGTTTCGATGGCCCCAATCTAAATATGAGTCAGCATGAGATAGCATCACAGCCACCATCACCCACCAGAACCAGTGAATCGCCGAGATGATGAGGGGGGCTAGGTCACCGAGGGCTGGAGAGAGATCGAGAGATGGAGATAGGAAAATAGTGAGAGGGGGATGGAGAGAGAGCGAGATAGAGAGGTGGAGAGAGATAAATAAAGTGTGATAGAGAAAATGAGTGAGATATATATTATACACACACACACACACACATACTTATATATATATATATATATATATATATATATATATATATATAAGTATACATGTACATAATTAAATGTATAGAGAGAGAGAGAGAGAGATAGAGAGAGAGAGAGAGAGAGAGAGAGAGAGAGAGAGAGAGAGAGAATTGGGGGGGGGGGGGCGAAGTGATTCAATCTGAAGCCCTTCGGCCAATAAATGATGCGTGTATGCGCAACAATGAAAGGTGCACGGGTTATGGCACTGTACCCTTTTGAAAGAGAGTGGTGAAGGGAAAAAAAGAGAAAGAAAGGAAAAGAAATACAGGGGTCAGTTCGACTTCGGATGGACATCCATCAACCGAATTATTGGGGTTCCAGTCAATTACGGGGGTTAAATGATACAATTACATCGTGATGTAAAGTCACCGACCAATTTCGTCATAATGAAGTAGGGAAAAAGTACAGAGATCCGCTGCTTGTCTCATTGAAATTTCTCCTACCCTTTCTCTCTCTCTCCCTCTCTCCCTCTCTCTCTCTCTCTCTCTTTCCTCTCTAATTCTTGTATCTTGTGAGGGCTTGTTTTATTGATTTCGTTTTCAAATTATAATTAATTGTAACTAGTTATACTTAACAGACATACGTAAGTATTTGTAAAGTGTAATGAGAATTTATTTACTGTTATCCTTTTTATTATCATTATTATTATTTATACACCCTGATACATGTTAGGTTCTTCATGAAATAATTAGAAGTATATATCCTTATTGACTGTAAGACACAAGCACGAATTCTTCTCCGTTTATTTTTATTCTCATTCCATCTTTCATCGATTCCATCGATCTTTCACTCTTTCCGCGTTTTCACTTTCCGTCATGTCTCTCTTACCCGACTAAGGGCTAACCAACCCAAATTTTTATTAAACTTAACCTGATTTCTGTTAAAATCTCTTTAAAAACTGTTCTGTAGCCTATTACTTCTTTTCCAGAATCGCAACGTGGACCTCTTCAGTATTAACACTTATCGCTCTGCATTAAAAACCCATTTATTAGAATTTTATGATTAATTAGTAATAATGTAGCGCATTTGCCATTTACTGAGAAGAATCTAATGGCATTCTTTATATTGCGTGTACAACCCTGCCTTTGCACAGGAGATCTACTAGTGTCACTAAATCTCATCGAAAAACGAGTTTTACTCGACCCTCAGAATTGATTAAGAATGATTATTACCCCCTCCTTCGTAATATCAAGATGTACATTTGAAGATTTCGTGCTCACAGAGTCAATAAATGTGAGAAATTGTCCTAGTTACAAGGCCCAAATATGATTCCTTACGTATAATTAGGACAATGGATGATGGAAGAAACATTAAAGGCTGTCCAACATACCAGACCAAAAAGAGATACACGCCGCGACCTTGTCTTGTTCATCCTATTCTCATCAAACCAGACGGAATCATTAACCTTCGTAATGAGACCGAGCGCCTTTTCTCTTTCTAAATATCCCTTTTTATTTCTTGTTGGCAGAGATCGTCTGCTTGCCAGGAATAATTCTCTCTGTTTACGACGTCAATATTTTCCTCAGGACAAAGATAGCTGACCCAGATATTACTCCATGAACTAGAACAGCGCGCGAATTTCGCCACTTTCCCAGAGCCCGCCAAAAAACATGCATCGATGAGCTGATGGTGACGAAGAGTTATGGCTCTGTTCGGTCCAAGAAAATATACGGTTATTTTTATTTCGTACAACAGCGATGTGATTTCGAAACAAATGAAGACATTTTTATTTTCATTGTCCAGTGAGGTGTGTTTCGATTTTTGTTGGTGGTTAGAAAATATTGTTTATTCCATTATTATTCACTCTGGATCCATAATGTATTATTTTTGTTATATTCAGTTTTTCTTTGAGAGTAAACTGATGAACGGCGGCGAGACGTCGTTTTTGTCTATCACCGGGCCGTGTCGGAATGCGCACATCTATTATTAAACTGGTCAATCCAATTTACTTTCTTAATATATACTTGAAATGTGGCGGCGTTTGGGCGCTAATGAACATAATCAAAGATTGTATATGAAGATGGAGATAAGGGCAACCAAGAAAGCTAGGGAGGGGAGGGGGGTGAAGTACCTATAAAATTATAAAAAATCGGTTGATGAAAGAAAAAGAAGCAGGCAGAACGAAATAATATTTGGTAAACTAGTCGGGAAGAGAGATGGAAAACGATTTGGCATGAATAAGATTGGTATATATATATAGAGAGAGAGAGAGAGAGAGAAAGGGGAGAGAAAGTGAGAGAGAGGGAGACAGATAAACAGAGGAATAGAGAGGGAGAGAGAGAGAGAGACAGACAGACAGAGAGAAGGGAGAGGTAGGGACAGAGATACAGTGAAGAAAGTTGAGAGGTTGAACGAGGGAGAGAACAGTAAATGGAAGATGTGAAGGATAAGAGAAGGCGCGTGTGTGTGTGTGGGTGTGGGTGTGTATGTCTATGTATGTACTTTAGGGGGGATCAAAAGTTAATGAAATGGTATTTAAGCAGATGATATCACTTTTGGCTCTAGCCTCATTTCAAATATTTACAATAATTACTAATGAGAAATATAAGATCCTCAATAGGCTCTTACCCTCAAACTAAAGTAAAATAATCAAAAGAAACATCATATTAAAAATATCAAGTCTATATGGTTATTGATCTATTACATGCCAAATCTTACTGGTTTTCTGCTAAATGGCATGATAGGGTATTTTCATTCGGATTTCTAAAATCTTGGATATTCAGCCTTAGATTTGTAGATAAAATCGCCCTCTTTCGACGGTTGCACCATGTAAGTTATACCCCAAATCGGCATTTTCTTCGGAATGCCTTGATGCAATCCACATACTTTAAAGAACAAAATGTAAAATGAATGAGGTCTACAAAATATTCTGCTAGCGATATGGGTTTCTGAACTTTCTTACAAAGACCCGATGAAATAAGTCGGTTAATGGCCATGGTCAAATAATATATTTGTATTACGTCATTCCTTTATAAATCACATGATAGTATACAAAATGTTATTCATTGAAATGTGTACAAACGTTTCCCTTTCTCGATGATGCTTCTAAACAACCAACATGTAATCATCATAAATATTCTCTTGTTGATATTTAACTAAGAATGCATCTAAATAAATATCATCTAAATGCTCACAGTAAATTGTCATTATTGCCATTGGCATTGCCTCATCGAGATGCTTTTCCTTTTCGCGTTTTGACAATGAAATATCCTGTTCTTTGTTACCAATTAATCAAAATGACCATTCCATTTCTCTAAAACAATATTTTGATTGTATTCATACAACGTTTAGAAAAAAAGAATAGACCAGCGTTGAATAGAAAAGAAAATATCCAATGCGTTTCTGCACTGATTATCTCGTTCTGTTCTTGTATTCGCTTGGCATCGCCAACCTTTAACCGTTTTGAGGTACACGTTTATTATGAAAGCTACTCTTGTTTCTTTATTGAAGATGCTTCTCTCCTTCTCGGCTGGTAGAATTCCTTTCCGCCAGTTTGTAATAAACGATGTATCCTGTCCATATCTCCCTTTTCAAAGAGAGAACGGCATTCAATCCCGGCTTGTTATGGCCATTGTCTTGCTTTCATTTCGTTTGACATCGCCTTTGTGCATTCATCAAAGAAAAACGTTGATGCAACGCTTTCAAAGAAGTCACAGCCATTGATGTTTGGACCAAGGCCGTGCTTATTTTTAAACAATAATCTTCACTTTCGTTTGTATAATAACGACAACAGACTTAATATTGAGACGCCGTCATAGATTAAGTTGTGAGCGCAGACTTGTATAGTGCAATATTATATAGCACACAATGCAACACGCTTCACGGGAAAACGCGCAATTGGTTTGAAAGATAAAAGCTTAAAATGTAAAGGAAACTCGGAAAAATGAGAGAGAGAGAGAAAGAGAGAGAGAGAGATTTCTTCTCAATTGAGACATGTTTTTAGATTATGTTATAAAAGAACCAGTTGGACTCGCGTCATCCCCGTCGCCTCTCATTTCTTCAATGCCACGGCGACGAAACATTGTCCTTTCTTTCAATCTAACATCGATATACATTTTGCTTAGCTCGCTTGTACCCCACAATAGCTATCGGCTTGATGATATTACGTCAACTCCAATTATCGTTTCTATTTCATGCTTACATTCTTTGCTATAAATGCGAATTTTCAAACTCAACCACTTTCCATTGAAAGCCTCGGCCTTCACGAAACATCCATCCAGCCGATTGAGTTATAAATTTAGGTCGGGTCGCTGGCGATGACATGGATTTGTTTGGCCTATGTCCTCTATGATATACTTTTTTAATCAAGCAGAGCCAAAACCGTCGGTTTTTTATTAATATCTTAAAGAGTCACAAGTCCATCCTGAACGGAACAACTGCTCGGCGGTCTTTTGTTTCCAAAATTGGCCATTGTTTCACGGTGTGTCGACCCAATGCCGTCATGTTTTGTTACGCCAAAGCAAGGGCAGAGGGCACACGTCGACGTACCAGGAGTTTGCTTGAAGGTAAGGGGCCAGATCTTCGACCGTGAAGTTCTTTGATTTCTTGGCCGGCCGAGCCATCTTGACAAAAAGGCTTATTATCTTCAAAGAAGAAATTGAAGGAGACACCAGCACTAATCATAACGGTAAACAGTCCCATATGGTGTCGTGGACGACACAGGTTCCACATAAAATTCCCAATAAAAAAGTGGCTGAAGGACAATGGTGTGTTAGACCGAATGATGTCTTTAATGTTATCGCAAATTCAGGTTTCAACCTTGTGAACCATAATTATCAAAGAAAATGTAACTTTTTTATAATGAACAAAATGCAATTATTTTCAAACGATCCATAAGTAATTAACATATGGGCTTTAAGAAGAAATATGGAGATCTATCAACAGTTTCTTATTTTATTTAGCGATTTGCAATGATTCATTCTTCAGTGCATAATATCCCATCAAACATAATTTGCCAAAATCTAAATTGGGAAACGGCTCATTTAACTTTATATTGAAAAATATTTCATGATATGAAAATAATAGAAATAGGCCTACTAGGCATTATTAAGGCAGCAGCTTTGATGAAATTTCTAACAAGCTAACCAAATAGCAAATACTAAGTGATTTATCAGAAAGATAAAAATTGCCATATGAGTGGTAAATTTCATCCCGAGCTATTTAATGATGAATACAATAAGGCATTAAAATATATAAAAATTCAAAAGAATAGAATGAATGTAAACCGCTTAATGTCTTATATTGCCCTGACGCTTTGAAAACAGTTTTTTTTAAACACAAGTTGATTAACATGATTAAGACTTTTGATGCATGGAGCTGGTTATTATATTATTAGATTGGTGGAACGAGTTAATACATATTAAATATGTATCGTTTCTTGCATTTTTTTATTTTATCACTATTATATAGAGGACCTTGCGTTTTACTTTATGTACATGGCTACAAAATTAGGACCCCACTTTAGCTATTTTAGACTTTGAAATACGAACACACTTGCTTCATAGCTTAAACTTTGATTATCAATTCGTCTCGCAATTATCAAATGGATGGCATATCCATTAACCCGATATTTGTTCAGAATATGACACCATATTATACACTAACTTATTCAAAATATAGGTGTATCGGCCTATGACTGCGTGGTTTGTGTGTGTGTGTGAGTGGGGGTTCGGGATTGGAGCACGTGAGCGAAATATGATCAGATAGAAAAAAAAAGCAATGGATTGGGAGACCTGAAAAAAGGGACAGAGAAGGTGATAGAGTGAGAGGGTTATTCAAAGTGTGAAGAACAAGATAAGAATTTGATTCAGAATATGACACCATAGTATGCACTACCTTTCGTATAGGAATATAGGCCTGTGACTGCTTTAGCGCGCATGCGTGAGCGTGCGAGTGTGTATGTGTGTGTATATATGGGTGTAGGGGGGGGGGGGGTTGGGTAATGGAGCACGTGAGAGAAATAGAATCAGATAGAGACAGCAAGAGAGGTAGAGAGCTGAAAATAGAGGGTGAAAGAGAGAGAGAGAGTGAGTGAGAGAGAGAGAGAGAGAGAGAGAGAGTGAGAGAGAGAGAGAGAGAGAGAGAGGAAGATAGAGGGCTATGGAAAGTGTGAAGAACAAGATTAGAAATTGCTTCAGACACGTTCAGTCTCTAGCTGAATTCATATAATGTGAATACCATGGGAGTCCATACGACGTCACCATTTTATCTCCGTCCAATATCTTTCATCGAGATATTCCGCTTTACCATCTTTAGCACACAAGGTTACAACATACCTTCACAGCACGTGTGGAGAAATGTAAGGAGAAATAAGGAGATACAAAAAAGAAGAAGAAGAAAATAAGGAAGAACAAAGCATGCCATCCACTTGTCAAGAGTACAATGAAATTTGGGCTTATAAATGAGATCGAAATGAGAGATGAGGGTAAAAAAATATAAGTGATTGCAACCACTTTCACCGGATTTCCTCAACCATCTGCCAATTGAACAAGAATTTCTTTGATTTTATCATATCTCCCTTTTCACTCTCCCTCCCCCTCCCCCTTAACTACATTTCTGTGTGTATTTCCTCTTCTTCTGCCTATATTTTCGACACCTGCCAATAATGGCAACTGTTGCCAATAGGTCCGTGACGCCACGGCTTGACAGGAGTCGCCATAGGCGTCGCCTACCTTCCTATGTAGGTTTGTATATCTATAACTCAGTGCGGTAGAAAAGTGTGGGTGTGCGTTTGTGTGTGCGTGTGTATGGTGTATTCGAAGGAGAAAAGGGCAAGTATCAAAGTGTCAGAAAACGGTGATGGAAGTCAAGGGAATGCCAACATCACATCCAAGAAAAAACGCTAAAGGAGGAAGGGGAAAGAGGGAAAAGAGGGGTCTTCTATTTTCGTTCCCTGGATGTCAAATTTCCTTTCTACCGTCTAAACGCAAACGCCCGAACGCGAAACCATCGAACATATTTCCGCCCCCTTTTGACTAGCTACCATTAACCGAGTGGGCTTTCTTATTTGCATGACACTTTGGGGAGATTGTTGGTATAGAGTGAGGAGAATGAGTGATACAATGGAGGAAAAGGCTTGGCGCAAGTCTTGCTTGAAGAAAAAAGTAGGGGAAAATTGTAGGAGAATGAGGTTAAGTAAAGACAATGTCGCTTGTTTCTTTTCGTCTTTCTTTCCTCTCGGCCTCATTTTAAGAGCCAAAAGTGCAATGATCTGTCAAAGAACGCCAGGTAATTGAGGAGATAGGGTTACTTTGCAACCCTTATTCCTTCTCTTGATAAACGCAAGGGGGTGAAGAATGATGAATTATTGAGGACTGCACCGAGATGCTCCGACGTGTCTCTCTGCCTCCAGTCCTACGTCAAACAGCTAATGGCGAAACAGTTTTGTTACACGGTTTCAAATGACTTTAAATCTCTTTGTATTTGATGAGTTATTTAAATAATTTCTCCCTTTTAATTGTTTATACTAATCGCATTTTTCTTTCTTTTATTTCCCCCTTTTCGCAATTGTGCTAGTAATACCTTTTTCTTATTAAATTGATTCATTCCATCAATTTATTTGACACATTCTTCTATAAAGGTAAACACAAACCGTTTGGCTTAATTTATCACACAACTGATACTGTATATTGTAAACTCCTACTGTAAAAGTTCACTATTACATGAGTACCTTAAACATATTATTATAAAGAACCCTGATAAATGCCCCGAAACAAAACAAAACACTAAACAAACAAAAAGTATTAAACAGCTTTTTATTCATAATTTGCCATTAGAATGACTTTTCTTTGGTTCATTTAAAAATTGTAATTTGGGGGCTTTTACGATTTTTGTTCTAATAGTTTAGTCCCCGAGTTTCCTCCTTCGCCTGTCGTTCACAATATATCTCACCCATTGCGAATAAAGGGTCAATGTTCTTTTTCCACCTTTTCCTCCTTTCATCAACAAATGTAAATTTACTCAATTATGTCAACTATTTGCCGAGTAAATTTTCGTTTAGCCCTTTTTCTGCCGTTTGAGAAGCGTGCGAATCGTTCATAAATGTTTTTCTTTCGGCAATGTAAACTAATCAAAACATATGCATTTTCTATTGGTTACTAAATCTTTATTGGCGGCATTGAGGCACAATAGAACTTGCACAAACCTCAAAAACGTCTTGGTTCAACAGTAATTATTTTGCGAAGGATATGCATTGCAATACAATCGGGCTTGCGTAAACGGATACACAATCGTGGCAATTATCTGCACTTTAAAGTCGAAAATGCAGTACAAACAATCAAATATCGTTTTAAGTGAGTTTGTCCCCATCACAAGAGTAATTGAATTGATGTTTTGTGATTGTGAGGTGGTACTTTCAGATTATGGGTTGACAGACCAAACATGCTCAGTGAATTTTTTTCTCTCTCTCTTCTGCCGCCCATATTCAAATATTCCTTGGCCTTTTTAAATCGTTATATCTGTGTTTTCTTTTTCTACAGTTAAATTAAGTTTGACAGAAAATTGTATTATTGTGATATTTATTAATCATTCTGCATTCATTGATAAGCAACCCTTTCTCGTTCTTGTAATCGCCTGTTGTTTTACTTACATTTATTATTTCTGAACATGGGCATTGTAAACGGTTGTCAAGTTCATGCAAGTGATCGAAAGCCAGATGACCGACAAGCAAGTTCCATCCGTTTATGAAAGTTTTACATTTTAATGGCAGCCTATAAGGTATAGCAGTATTCATGTCAGGCCATAAAACCTAGGTCTTAACATTATCTAATCAAAATCAATTCCTTAATTATTAATAGCCCATGTTTTCATCAATATCTAAACACAATATAAATCTTCTAAGGTAATAAGATTGGCAGAATCATGGCGAATATTAAAGATGGTGGCACAGCGTGTAATATTGAGGGGCATTGATATTTACGTGGGGATAGGGGGCGGTCCTAGTAGTTGGGTGAAATTTAAATTAATAAGGACACCCATCAGGAGGGGGGTGTCCTATAATTTCATATAGTTTCTCCCCTGTCTTTATTTCTCTCTCTCTCTCTCCCTCTCTCTCTCTCTCTCTCTCTCTCTCTCTCATTTCCCGTGGTTCGGTGAAAGAGGGGGGCATATCCCCCTTGCCCCTGTAGCTACGCCACCGACCATAGCTGTAGAACAGGCTCAATGAAACACTGAGCAATAAAAAGCCAGCCTTCCTAAAGTCAATCAGCTGACTCTACCCTAGATCGAATGCTTGGGAGTAAGCGAGATATCTCAAGTTCGAATCTCAAACCCGGTTCGGTTTACACCTTTAGGCAGTCCGTGCAGGACCAACCAGATATCTCTTGTACTCTGTGCATCAATCCTTCCAATTTTCTTGACCACTTTTTTTCTTCTTTTTCTCATTAATTTGAGCAGGGCAGGTTTGATACCAGCGCCGGAAATGGCGATAAATAATGGAAAATAGAGAATCGGCCCTTTTTTCTTAAACATGTTAAAATATAACAAATTTCTAGTAGCTTTGTGGTGGAGTGGACAACCTGTGTACTATTCACAATTTCCAGAGTAACAATGCGGACTGTTGCTGAAAATTTGCATAAGATTCGGTTTTCATTGGGGTGGAGTAATTTCTGTTGTGGATTGTGAGGCCTTTGTTTCTGATGGGTCTGGGAAAAACACAAAGTTTCCCAATTCTTTCACGAAATAAATAGTAATGAAGAAAAAGGAAACGAAACCTTTACAATGTCTGTTTAATGTTTTTTAACATCATGAACCTGGTACTCACGACTGAAATAAAGTTTGATCAATAACCCATATTCTCACATTCTATGAATCTATCAATCTTACACAAGTTTAGATACTAAATAATTATGATGCACTTAATTCAAAACTTATCCGATTATTTTTACTTAAAAAGACAAGTTGAAGACAAAACCATATATAGACATTTTATTTTCGTTTCATGATATCGTCAAATAACTTTTGAAAAATCAAACACTTAAAACATGCGCTAAATATTTCAGCATTGTCTCTCTGCCAATATCCGTGTTACTCAGGTCCAAAAGTAAATGGCACGAGGTTCATTTTTTTTTCTAGACACCCTGTACGGGTGACTCGTACTTTGTTAGGGAGCCAGTCCGCGAACGGGGTTATGGCATTGGAAGGGCTCTTTAATCCTAATTGCGAGGACTGCTTCATTTTGACTTTTAATTCCTTTCAGTTGTTTCGGGGGCACGCTCGCACATGGCCTAACAAGATGGGAGGTGCTCTCCCCCCAATACTTTTCTTCAAGGAAATGGCAAGGGGGGATTTAGATCTTAATTTAGCCTCTGGGGATGAGGAGAACAAACTTGAATTCCATTTGTTCTCTTCCCCCCATCCTCCCTCTCAGTTCTTTCTTCACCGTCTTCTCTTTCTTTAACTTAAAACCGTTCATAAGGAATCGGTCGAGACAAAAGATGTCCCCTACTTCAGCAGGAAAAGAGTGGCATGGCGGGTTAGAGACTGGGGGTAGGCGGGCCCATATCGAGTGCTCACCCCCACTACTCCCCATCTCCCTTCTCGCTAATCCTGCTCACTCTGTGCCCGCACGAACTCGGAGGTTTTTCCTAAAACGAACAAAAATGCTTTTTTACCACCTATGTCGGTCCTTCTTTTCTTCCTATGTTCTTCATTGTAAAGCAATTCGTTTGCTCTTTTTATTTTCCTTCTTACTTTTCACTTTTTTTTTGTATTCTCTCTTATTCCCTACTTTTCCGTTTTCATTTTTCAGGTGCGAGTCTGTCGCTTGGTGCATTAGTACGTTTGTATTAAGGATGAGGGGAGAAATGAGCGCTGCGGTGGGATAAAGATTCGATTCGAACGACACAAAAAACGAATATTAAAGGAAAATGAGATGATAGACAGAGAAATTTGAATGATATTTGGGGTTAAAAAATAAGGGCCCCCAATCCTAGCTCGTCAGTCATTTCTAGTAGTTTGTCGAGACGAGTAGTTGTGGATATATTTTGAAATAGCCCACTGTCACTGGTAAGTAATAATTGTTAATGTCTTGCTCCTGTTAGAGATACATTATCGTCTAGAAAACAAGATTTTTATATTTGAATATCGACGGTTGTAATTTTTAGTCTATATCAAGTGTTGCAACAGAACAGGTAAACATGTATGAATATATTGTTATTGTATTTTGTTCAAATGGATAACTTGACTTTTTAGAGGATTTCTGTCAAACTAGTCAGCACCAAAACATTATACTTTTTTCTGGAATTGCTAGGGATTGCAATAGATTCCTGAGCTGGAAAGCACCCTCGATCCTGCTCTTTTCATTTGTAAACTATGGTGTAGTCGCGGTTCAATAAATATGTACACGTTTCGCGTTAAGGGGCATCTAACACCGGGCTAAAGCATTATTTAACGAGTGCAAATAATTAACGCGGCCTGCATTGGGCACACGGGGTATAGAGTCAATAGTTTGCCCCCTCTCTTGTTCCTTGAGTTCCCCTTGTATTTGCACGGCACTAGATTGTTTCTGGACCGTTCTGTGTACGATCAAATATGTTTTAACTTTTCGGCTGGCCTGAAAAAACTGCTATTGCTAGAAATTCAAACAGAAAGTAGCGCCGCGAGTAAACATGATCTGGAAAATGGGGGTCTAGTTTTTCACTATTTAACCACGGGAGTTAATAAACGCGATGACTTTCGGAGGAGGCAATCGCGAGGCAATTCGTTAAACCAATATCTTTATTTGTTGGTCATTGGGTGTAATATACTATTTATCTTTAGTCTGTTCTTTCTCCGTTTTGAAATCGTTTCCCAGGTCAGGGGTGAATTGAATTGGGTGAAATTTCAAATACTAATGGATGTCCTTTTCATCTCTTTAGTTATGAACTATTTACACATACATGAATTAGGACTTTTGTATCAGGGTATTTTAGAACAAGAATGATTATTTTATGGTTTCACAAATCAGCTGCGGGTTAAAGATTCACTTACCAGGGGGAAGGGGGGGGGGCTTAATTAATTTGTATTGCAGATGCCTTTAGTGGTTTAAATTTATATGCCCCCTGGATTCCAAAATAAAAAAATATGCATCTTTATGAGAACAAAACTTTGTTGCCCAATAGGACGCAGGTCTGTGATATTAAAACGTTTCAAATAATACCCCAAACACAACAAATGAAACTGTAATTCACTTACAGTACATGTTGACAACTGTCTAGAAAAGCCACCCAGCACTTTTGAATCTGATATTATTTCAATAAAATGATAATTTCTGCAATACATATATTTGCGCACTTAGCTCCTTATCATATGCCAAGCAACTTTGAAGTTAAAAATAAACAAACAGGATTATATTGTTTACAGTGCGAAGAAAAATGATAGTGAGGTGGTTTATATCGTCGAACCTTTTTTGAGAAAAGCACACATATAAACGCGCTCTTTAATACGCTTAGTGTTACGCATACTCACCGTTTACATTTTATGATTTTTTGACAACGCCATACCGGAAACAGAAGTATCACCTTTTTAATTATATCGCATTTTAATGAGTTATTATCGCTTTTGTAGAAATGAGATCACAGATGAAAATTTTATGACTGTATTTCAAGGTAAATATTGACCTTTGAACCAATTGGTCAAGTTTATGCAAAACAGAAAATATTAGGTTTATTATTGTTTCCTATACGAAACTAGTATTCTCGTGAATGAATGAAGTTATTGTCGTTTATTTCGTTGATCTACACAATATTGTTTCTTTGGGGCTCTTTTCTTTGCAACTTTTCATGCGGACAGATCATTTTCTTGAGTCACATCTGACGATGACCTTATCCGCCCTGATTACTGAATCCTTAGAAAACAAATGGCGTTGCATATGGCAAGAGTAGAATACTGAAGAGGAAAATGATAGAGTGAAATGGAAAAAAGGAGAGGAAGGGAGCGATATGTGTCGTTTTATCTGAAGTGTACTTCTTTATCACTCATGCGTCGTTTCAGGAGGGAACAAAAAATAGATTTTTGACCCTCTAAGCAGCTTTTTTGGCGCTCTGTGTCCAGCGCCCCTTCAATCAAACAACTGGTCAAGCGATACGAACTCCTACTCTCTTACCTCCCCTGGTCTCCCCCATGACCACTGAGAGACCCCCATGGCAGGAAAAGAGGGGGAAGATTGATTAATTCATGGGGGAGATGGGTTTTCTCCCTTTTTGAAATGACACACCAAGCTTTGCAGGTGATGGTAGGGAATGGTAGTGGTGCGAGGAAGCAATCAGTGGCCGTCAAAAGGCCCGGGTCAGAAGAACCAGCTTCACGCTGCTCGCTTATACCACCGCAACTTCCCGCGATAAATAAAAGACGAGCACAAAAAACACCCTTCTCTTGCTGACCCGCCTCGGACACCACTTCCCAGCATCCTACAACCAATCAGCAGATTGGAAGATAGATAGAGATCTAACTATCCCCCCTGACCGAACCCTGAGCCACGCCAATGGTCACCTCGTCAAAAGAATAGAGGAAATCGCCATATTCCGCGTATTCGCTACTCACACAATTATTAAATGTCTATTCAAATTTTTCAGAGCATGTCTTCCATAGCGGATGATGATCAATGGACGCAATTATTCAACATGTTTCTTTGTTAAAATCACCCGTGGTCATTTTTAAATTCGTATAAGAGCTAAAAGAAAAGGAACGGAAAGTCCAGCCAGAGGTCCATTCTTTTAAAAGGACGCGCAAACGCGTCAAAACTCACGCGCCAATTATGAATATAATTGTGCTCCGTGTATAAGGTTTCGTCAATCAGTCATGCTATTCTACACATCTAATAGGAGGAGTTAGGAATTAGTCAGAGGCGTTTAGAGACAAGGAATAGAGGTGAAGGATTATCAACCTGAAACGATGAATCAATTATTTGCACACACCTCTTTCCATTTTGATATTACTTTGCCTCTTTCTTTATTTCATTAACAGACGGCCGACCTCCTGTTAGACGCTAAATTTTAGGGCCTGAAATAAGAAATCGGAGAGACAGTGATAACAGAAAATAAAATGGCCGACTTTGCACAATGACCGCTATAACAGATAATGCATCATGAACGAATCGAAATCCAGCCTAGATGTTTTTCCTTTTTGTTAGTTGCTTAAATGTGTAGGCCTACCAAGGAAAGCGAAATTCATTAAATCATTTTGTTTTGTGCGGTTGCTCTATGTCGCATCAATTTCTTTACCCGAGTATTTTTACTTTTTGAAAGAAAATTCTGCAACTGTATTCACTGAAAAGGACTGAAATCATTATGACACAAGACACAAATATGCACAAACAAAGTTAAGCATGTTAGATATTTCAATTTGTAAGGTTGGCAATAACAGTTTACAAACTGAAACCCAGAAAGCCGAATAATTGTTTCCAATTATAACAAAAACCCTCCTCGAGTGATTATAACTTTACACCTAACAAACACCACGTGTTTATCGTGTAGCGTGTCGAAAATAGTACTTTTAATAAATAATGTTAGGTAACAAGTTTGTTTTTTTAATTGCCTTTTTCGGATACATATTGCATGATTGCATTTTCTGTTTATACCACAATGTACCGACTAAACATACATACAGAAGAGAGCGCCACAGTACATCATGGCCACTCTGTAACTGCTCAAGAGGAGAATGAATATGATAACCGTGTTTCCATTATAACTGCTAATGATATTTCTGATAATGTTCATACCACAAATCTAAAACATAGTAATGAATATTCCAAATGTAACTTTAAATTATCTAAACATAATGGCCTTAAAGTCGGGCATTTAAATGTTAGGAGTTTATTAGATAAAATAGATGAGATTCGATTATTACTTATGAAAATAAAATTTGATGTCTTATGTATTTCAGAGACATGGCTACATGATCTGATAAATGATAATGATGTTTTTATAGACAATTATGTAATAATTCGTAAGGATAGACCAAAGACTATGAACAAGAAAAGAGGTGGTGGTGTTTGTGTATATATTTTAAAATCTATTCCATACACATTGCGACATGATCTAATAAGTAATTCATTGGAAGGTATTTGGTTTGAAATGTTTTTTAATCATGAACAAGTATTGATGTCTTGTATTTATAGACCACCAAATGCTGATGTATCATATTTTAATAATCTATTGGATGTATTAGAAAAGGTGTCACAAGAAAAAAAGGAACTTATAATATTAGGTGATCTTAATTATGATTACATCTTAGACCATAATTTATGTAATAATCCAATTAATTTGATCGAAAACTTATTTCTCATGACACAATTAGTGTTGAAGCCTACTAGGGTTACAAGCAATTCTTCAAAATGTTTAGATCATATTTTAACTACGATACCTGAAAGACATGCTGTCACCAATGTTGCAAAGATTTCATTAAGTGACCATTATCTCATCTATACATGCATAAATTTTTCAATGACCAAACATAATAATCACAAAGAGGTTACTTTTCGTGATTATCAACGATTTGATAGAGATGTTTTTTTACAGGACTTAGAAAGAAGTTTTGATACCAGTAATCTTGATTTTGAAGATGATATGTATAATATTGATGAAAAATGGTTTAAATGGAAATCAACTTTTACTAAGGTATGTGATAAACATGCACCTCTTAAAACTATGCGTATGAAACAAAGATATTGTCCCTGGATTTCAAAAGAATTAGTCCAATTGATTTATAAAAGAGATTTTTTAAAGAGGAAATCTGATATCGACCCAGCAATAAAAAAAGACTATAAATGCATAAGAAACCGTATTACTAAATTAAGACGTGATAATAAGAGGGATTATACCAAGGATGTTATTCGAGATTGTAAAAAAGATAGTAAAAAAATATGGCGTGAGCTGAATAAGATCACCGGCAGGAAACGTAAAAATGATGTATTGCCTAATGAATTAAGTGCTGATAAATTGAACAATTTTTTTGCGTCAGTTGGAAAAATGAATAAGCCAAAAAATGACGATTTTAGCTGGAAACATCCAGAATGTATTTATAGTTTTGAATTTCAAAGACTAAAGGAAAGTGTTGTTTATGAATTGTTATGCAAATTAGGAAATGTAAGTAATCTTGACCTATTTAATGTAGATTCTAAATTGCTTTGTATTGGAGCATCAGTTCTATCTAAACCATTGGTTTTACTATATAATGCAAGTCTAAGAAATGGCTCAGTTCCGTCTGATTGGAAAATATCAAAAGTAACACCTATATATAAGGGTAAGGGAAAAAAAGATGATCCAACCAACTATAGACCAATATCTGTAACCTGTCATGTAATTAAAATTTTAGAGAAAGTCATCCAAAAACAATTATTGAATTATCTTCGCTTGAATGAATTGATTTCTATTGATCAATCAGCTTTTCTACCCAACCATTCAACCAATACATGTATTCATAGAACTATAGATGATTGGCTGGAATCTTTTAATGAAAAAGAATTAGTAGCTGCATGCTTTTTAGATATTTCCAAATGTTTTGATTCAATTGACCATAAATTATTACTTAAGAAACTACAATGTTATGGTATAAAGGATGAACAGTTGAAATGGTTTAGTAGTTATTTGTTTGAAAGGAGACAAATGGTTTTCTGTCATGGTATACTCTCAAACTCAAAGACATTATCAAATGGAATACCGCAAGGGAGTGTCCTCGGACCAATCTTATTTCTACTTTTTATTAATGATATAGCTCAGTCTTTGAAGACATGTACCTGTAATATGTTTGCTGATGATGTTGTTATATATACTTCTCATAAAAATATTGATAAACTAACCATATTGTTACAAAATGATGTTCATTCAATACATAGATGGTATACTCAGAATAATTTAAAAGTTAATGCTGAAAAGACCAAAATTATGCTTTTAAGTACACGTAAAGCATATAACTTGAATATATACATGGATGGAACGAAAATGGAACAGGTTCATAATTTTAAATATTTAGGGGTGGAAATTGATGAACACCTTACTTGGGATATTCATGTTAAAAGACTTACCAGATTGATTTCTATGAAACTGTTCTCATTACGTAATATGTCCCAATATTTAGATGTCAAATCCTTAAAGCTCATGTATAATACAATTATTTTACCATGTATTGACTATTCATGCACAGTCTGGGGAAATTGCTCAAGACAAAATAAAGAGTTACTATTAAGATTACAAAAGAGAGCAGCACGTATAATTACATCCAACTATGACTATGAAAATGTTAGAGGTGATGATTTAATAAAATTAATGAAATGGCAATCATTTGACGAAAGGAGAAATTATTTTTTAGCTGTTTTAATGTATAAATCTGTACATGGTATTGCACCAACACATCTGTGTAATGCTATTGAAATGGTCTGCGATAGACATAACTTAAATACTAGAGCCGCTGACAAAACAAATGTAATATTACCAAAACCTAATCTAGAATGCTTTAAGAACAGTCTTATGTACTCAGGAGGAGTTATCTGGAACTCATTACCTATTAACTTACAGAATTCTACATCTATTTCTTCATTTAAATACCTTTATAAAAGATTGTACTTTCATTAATGTTGTAAATAACCAATATCCTCATGGATGTGTGTATATATATATTTTTTTACCCTACTGTAATAAATACAAGTTTGTTAGTTTTGTTTTTTCTTACATTGTTCAAATCATTCTTTTTATGATCCTGGGTAAACCTTTGAATGTAAATATATGTATCCAGTTGCTGGTTATTTTATAAAATGTTATATTATTCAATATTCATTAATCTATTCATGTTTTGCATATTTCAATGATATTTGTACTTCATTGATATATTGTATTTCATTGTTTGTATTTTACCATGTATGTATATACAGGACCAATATGAAAAACAGCCTTGGTTGATATTGTCATCCTGTATAAATATTTTTAAATAAATAAATAAATAAATAAATAAATAAATAAATAAATAAATAAATAAAGTTATTGACATAAACACCCACAGAAATCATTTAGAGTAACATGAAAAAAGGAGTATCGTAGAGCGACAATTCATTTCGATCATTTAGTAAACCAAATAATAGAAAGATGCCAATGAAATCTTTTTTGTCCTCCATCTAACATATAAACAACTTAATTAATGCTTGACATGGTCATTATTTATGACTTTGTGATCTGATGACAACATGTCATATCCAAGTTTGTGATTTTCCAATCATCCAATGTTGCACATTGTAAATGAAAAATAAAAAAATAAAAGTAATTTCCTTAGTATTTACCTCAATTTCAAAAACGAATACTTAAACAAATGCACTTTTCAATCTATTTAGAGATCAAGGAATAAGTGAACGAAAAAAAAGCAATTGAAGAAAAAACAATTTCGTATTTTTCTTCTTCAATATAGCTGTATGTTTGCATTATTAGAAATAGTGTATGAAATGAATATAACAAAAATAGTATTTAGATATTTCAACACAAATAATTTAGATCGTGACGATAAAGTATGAGTCGATTGTCTGTTATATTTAGAGTAAAGTTGGCATTTTTACACACGAATCGTTACTGACCAAAGAAACGAATACAAAATCTAATCTACGTTTTACATTAATAACTCAAAGGAGAGGGGGGGATATCTTTTTAGTTCATGATAATTGTTGTTTTTGTGAATATTGAACTTTGTTTATACTTGAACTATTTATTAAGTTATTCGTCATAATAGTTTTCTTCAGATTGTTTGTTCTGTTGTTGGCGGGGGTGGGGTGGCGGGGAGGGGGAGGAGGCAGTCGACAATTTCATTTCCAGTGCTCCTCCACATTGCTTTCTCGCCTCTTTTTCCGGTAAAAAAGAGAGCATTTTTGAAGGAGGCTTAAAAGAGGATGCAATAACGAACACCTGATGGAAAACTTTGCTTGCCTGATGTAGGAAGTATGTGTAATACGACGATAACATCGGAATTATGAGGAAACTAAATCGTTGTTCTATCGAAGCGGCACTTCAATCAGATGTTTAAACGATGAGATAATTGAGGGAAAGAACTGTTTAATGAGAGAGAGACCTCGTGGTATATGGTGACACGTGAAAAAAGAGAGAGTGAGAGAGACCGAGAGAAAGGCAGGAACAAAATTGTGGGCGATAAAAGAAATCAAATTGGCTATAGGGCTTACATAGCAATAAGATGGTGGAGAACGCGTGTCAACACGGTGTACTAACTGAGGGGGGAAACGTAATATCTACTCAAACATTATTGGGAGCTCAACTTGTACGGGGTAACATCGGCGTTGGACTTGACTTGGGCGCGTCGAAACAGGTGTTATCACGGCGGCATACATGAAAGGTGCGACCTTGCCTCTAAAAGAAAAAGAAGAGACTGGGGAAAGAGAGAGAGAAATAAATAGTTGAAGGCGAAATAGAATAGAAAGGAGAGGGAGAAAAAAGTGCGTCGACACCGAATGATTTGGTTCTTCAGGATGCTTGTTGTGTTGTATGCGAAACCACAGAATAGGAAATGTCCCCAGTTGGACAATAACACACTCAACCAAGTATTTAGACTGACCGGGATGCTGAGAGTGATTTTTGTCCAAGGACAAAAGCTGGCATGATTTTGTTCCTCTCCATATCGTCCGAAAGTGAGGCAGAAAGGGGGAAACGGAGACTTTTAATTGCTGATAAAGATCTTGAATGTTGTGAAAAATTAATATGAGTCGATAACACTCCAGTATTGTCGTACATGAAGTTATATTACCTATACAGACGTAAACAACATAATAAAAATAAAAAACACAAAATCAAATGTTTTTTTTTTACATAACCAAACGTCTGAAAGGGGAAACGGAATCTTTTAATTGCTGATAAAGATCTTGAATGTTGTGAAAAATTAATATGAGTCGATAAATCGCCACTATAGTCATACAGGAATTAATATTAGCTATACAGATGAAGACAACATAATACAAAACAAAATATCAAAGGTGTTTTTTAAATAACCAAACGTCTGAAAGGGGAAACGGAATCTAAAGTGCTGATAAAGATCTTCAATGTTGTGAAAAAATTAATATGAGTCGATAAATCGCCATTATTGTCATACAGGAAGTTGTATTTAGCTAACCAGACGTAGACAGCATACTAAAAAAAAATATATCAAAGTTTTTTTTAAATATATAATAACCACATATCTGAAGAGCTGCTGATATTGCTATATCACTATATTATTTTACTGCATCTACTCGTAGACCTTCTGCTATTATCAATGTTGACTTTGCTACTGCTTGTACTTCCGCTGCTCATTTTACTCTTCTGCCTATTACTGCTATAACCAAAATGACGACTACTTCTACTTCTACTACTACTTCTACTACGACTACTACTACTAATAGTACTTTTACTACTACTACTACTACTACTACTACTACTACAACTACTACTACTACTACTATTACTACTACTACAACCACTACTACTACTTCTACTACGACTACTACTACTAATAGTACTTTTACTACAACTACTAATACTACTCCTACTACTACTACTACTACTACTACTACTACTACAACCACTACTTCTACTTCTACTACTACTAATACTACTACTACTACTACTACTTCTACTACAAATACTACTACTATATAGTACTATTACTACAACTACTACTACTATTAGTACTACTACTATACTACTACTACTACTTTTACTTTTACTACTACTTCTACTACGACTACTACTACTAATAGTACTTTTACTACTACTACTACTACTACTACTAATACTCCTACTACTACAACCACTACTACTACTTCTACTACGACTACTACTACTAATAGTACTTTTACTACGACTACTACTACTAATAGTACTTTCACTACTACTACTACTACTACTACTACTACTACAACCACTACTACTACTTCTACTACGACTACTACTACTAATAGTACTTTTACTACTACTACTACTACTACTACTACAACCACTACTACTACTATACTAATACTACTACTACTACTACTACTACTACTACTATTACTGCTAAAAAACAACATTCACAACTACTACAACTATTACTACTTCTGCTATAAAAAAAAATTAAACCGGTGTTACTACTACTACTACTCTTAATCCTACTACAACAAGTAATTCTACTCCTTCATCTTATACTTACTACTACTATTATAATACTAGTACTACTCATACTTCTCCTATTATTAGTGTTATTACTACTACTTTTACTTCTACTACTTCTACTTCTACTACTACTACTGCTAATATTACTTCTACTATGACCAGAAGTATAAAGTTTCACTCCTACTACTACTAGAACTACAACTACTACTACTACTACTGCTACTACTACTACTACTACAACTACTACTACTAATACTCTTACTACCATTACTATAACTATATTACTACTCTTACTACTACTACATTTAGTTTTTATCATTACTACTACCTCTACTTCTACTATTTCTACTACTACAACTACTACTAATTCTACTATGACCAGAAGTATAACGTTTTACTTCAACTACTTTAACTACTACTGCTCTTACTACTATTATAATTAGTTTTTATCATTACTACTACCTATACTTCTACTACTTCTGCTACTACTGCTAATACTACTTCTTCTATGACCAGAAATATATAGTTTCACTCCTCCTACTACTACTATTACTACTACCATTATTATTATCAATACTAGTTACTACTACTTCTATTACTACTGATACTACTACTTCTACTATGACCAGACGTATTAAGTTTCACTCCTACCTCTATGCTATTAATACTACTGCTAATATTATCAGTACTGCTACTAGTATTTTTAGTATTACTACTTGCACTTCTTCTACTTCTACTGGTACTACTACTACTACTACTCCTCCTACTCCTACTACTACTACTACTACTACTACTACTGTTACTACTACTACTACTGCTATTTCAGCTATGACCAGAAGTATAAAGTTTCACTACAATGTATTGCATTTATAAAACAAAAATGGCTGTTGAAATAAGCATGAATCTGTCTTAATATGATAGGGGGAACCATACTGAAATATTTAAAGCGAATGTGTATTTTTGTATTATCAAAATATATACATTTTCCTTTATTTGTCTTTGTGATCTAGAAGATTCTTAGACAGCTTCAACTAAGAAATGTCAGAAAAACTTTAAATGGGTTCTATCAGAAAATAAAATTTGTTCAATTTGGTGCTTTATTTTGTTGAGTTTCATAGCGTCCATTATAAATAGGACTAATTTGTATTTGGCGCATCATTAAAAAAAGTGGAAGTGTTATATCCAATCTATAATATGCTTCTGTAGAGTTTGTGTACAATGATTTCTTTAACTTATACTTACCCCCGTACAATTTGGCGTATAGTATTTATTGGTTGTTTTTAAACAACGCGCCAAATTTGTTGACTTTCCTGAGAAATTCGATTTGTAAAGGATATGATTTCAATATATAGGCCTATGTCAAATTATCTTTCCTTACTTGAAATCGAAACAAATTAAATGAACACATCTACTATACAACAACAAAATTCATATTTCATACACTTTTCAAGTAAGTCTATCTCGCTGGCAAAAACATGTTTCTCTCTCTATAAGCGTTGATCATTTTGTTGCAATTTTTGGAGTAGCATTTTACCATTTCGTTATTATTTTAACAAATCATTTAGCCATTTGACTCGTGTGACAAAATATCATATACCGTCTTTTTGATGGAACTTAATTTGAAGTAAGATAGTGTGTCTGTTTGTTTGTGGGAGGAGTATTAGGAATAAGGCTGAAGAAGGAAAAGAATGAGAAAGAAATAGGGAATTCAAGATAAAAGCAAAAAAACTAACTCACAACGGGAATAGAGGAAAATTGAAATCCCTTTTTTAATTCATGGTTAAAAAATGAAATTAATCATTTGAAGTGAACATATGTCGAGTTGAAAATTAATGTAAGTATGATGCTCATTTATCCACATGCTGCTTTTCATGCTTTTCATACAAAACACATCATCGATCAAACCTTCTGCTTGCCATTCTCCATCTCTTTTAGATTGTCTCGGTAGTATGCACATGAGGGCATATGTCCACATTTGATATTAATGAGTAATAATGCTATCTATTATCCTTGGGTTATAATTTTCACTATGTGGTATATATTCCAAGATTACATGTATCAATCTATGATTTTCTTTTGCAAAATATTCGCTTTCTCTGTCACCATAGTCAGATTTTGTCATATTGCTTGTTTGAGCCATTAGTGTCAGGATAAATGATGATTATGTTCTTGTTTTCTTCATCATTTCGAATCAAAACCGAGGCTGCGGAACTGAAAATGTAACACTGATAGTAGCTACTCCCACGGGAAAATTGGGTCCAAACAAAGAAGCCTCAAAAACCGATTATCAAATCATGTAGAGAGAGAGAGAAAGAGAAAATCAAAAAGGGGAAGACATGATAATGATTATATGTTTGGCGTCCATTCTTGAAACTCCATTCAATTGAGTACTGCGTGCATTAGAGGTTGACATGCATTCGCTTAAATGAGTAGGAGAGTGGAAATTTCGTCCCATTTTTTGAAAGGAAAGTGGTCTTAAAAAGAAGGTAAGAAGGCATATTTTTAAGTTGGTTGCATTTTCTCGTCTCATCTTGAGTCTCACTCAAGCGTAGGTCGAGATGGGGAGAGAAAGGCGGGGATATCCCTCAAACTCCCATCATGCAGCCTCTTTGACCGCTATATGACTTTTAAGTTGATTAACAAATTCAAACGGCTGCTGGTAGAATTTCCTGTGTGATGCCTTCGTCATCATGCCACCAGCTCATATCAAACGATTCGATGACTTCGATGGCCTGTATACGAAATGAAAGAATGATATGTTGTGGCGAGTTTTATGGAAATATTGTAGGGTGTTCCATTACCCATCGCCGTGCCGCATTAAAAGGAGGACGGGTGAAGAGCTCCCCGATCGGAGTGGGACCCGCGTGTTGGGCCGGCGCTTCGGCGAGGTGAGCGGTGCTGAAGAGCGTAGATTGGCCCGTGACTGCACAGAAAACATAAAGAAGAAAAGAAAGGAGAGAGAATACATGCCGAGTAATTTAACAATTCCCACGGCGATTCATATTGCTTTTTATCAGTGCATTTAACTTCTATACAAGAAGTTTTTATTCAGGCTAGCTGTCGCTCAAAGGTAAAATTGATATGCATCAACAATATGAGGCTGGTGGCACGACTGGTACTGAAACATTGTTTAAACAAAAGCTGATCGTTTTCCTTTTGATCTAGAGAGATTTTGCATTTATTCATGTCTTCTCGATATAATTACATTATTCATTTCTGCTGCCTGCACCTGTCTATGATACTGAGTTAATTTTAGGAACGTTTCAGAAAAGAATTTCCTAAATAAAATGGAGCATTTTCCTTTTCTGGCGCCACTTCAAGCAAATTTGATTTTAGAGTGAGAACATTTCAATGTGTTTCAAAATTGCATCTCAGGAATACTTTATTTTGTCGTTAGTTTTAATTTGCTCTTGTGACGCTTACATGTATGTACATTTAACATATTGAAATATGCTGAACATTCAAGAGACTAAAAAAGAACTCACTATGAATAGTGGGTTTTTACATTTAAACGCGCTAAACAAAAACAAGATAACAAGATTATCTGCAAACGAATTTTAGATGAAAGGTGCATTTGTGGAGCGAAATGCAGAATTATTTTGATTATGAATATATTCAGAATGTCAAAACATTTGATATCGAGAACGTTAGTGAACAAGCGATCCTACAGAAACATGTGAAAAATAAATGATATAGATACATGACGGTCGAGACAAAAGCCGCCTGCAGCAATCCTCCCGAGCACCCCAGCGAATCGCTCGCAAAAGTCTGCCCCGACGTGCCAGGGGAGATTGCTTGCCTGTTTTGCGATGGCCTTTTTGAATTGTGCCGCATGTCCCGGCGACATTCCGATCCATGCCTTGCACTATCTAAGGCCTAAAAGCAATCGGTAAAGAAATAAATAGAATTAAGAGAGAAATAAAAAGGGGGTTGGGGATTTAAGAATGTTAACACAAAACGTATGATCCTACACGAATATCGCAATCATTATCCAACCTCTTGTAAGATTCGTGAAAGAAAAGGCCAAGCAACCCTTTAGCTTTTCCCGATCGTTTTCGACTGACCGAAGAAAAGTTAATGCACTTTTCGGGGGGCAATCTATTGGATATGTATTTAGGTCAAATAGCTCTGGAAAAAGAAAAGGCAAGGCAGAAAAAAGAGGGAAAGGGGAGAGAACGAAAAAGAGAGGGAGGGAGAGAGTGGAACCGTTGTGGGATTTTCATACATATGGGACATTTTCTTTTTCTTCTTCAAATGGACTTGCTTTTGGGACATTTGTGAAATTGGGAAATCGGTGGTAGCGGGGTAATAGGTTTCTGGCAGGGGTTGGATATTTATAAAAAAACGATAGCCGACAGACCGGGCTTTAACCCTCTCTTCCACTACCGACAAGCTACTGCTTGACCTCTTGACCTGATAAGTCTCCAATGATTATGGGGGTCAGGATACCAGGGGGTGTGAAAATGGCTTGCCACTTGGACTTGGTCTTCGGAAATAGATGACAGGTATGGACAGAGAGACGGAAACACGGGAGGACGGGAAAGAAAAAGACACGACGGAAAGTCCAGCTAAATATGAGCCAGCTCAGCTTTCGAACCAGGGGGAATTCGACCTCCGTAAACAAAAATAAAAAAAGACTTTGGCCAGTTTCTTGTCCTCACTGTACAGAGAAGGACTTTAAAAAAACATAACAAACTATAAGAACTTTGGCGGATATATATTTGAAAATATTGAATAGGTATTTTGTAATGTTCTATTCATCTTATATTTCAGATTAAAAAGCCTTTTGCCAGACTATCATTTAGAAGTGGCTCGTCGTTAGTATAAGTAACTGTTTCTAAATATATTCAGATGATGAGATACTAATTTCTTGTTCTCTCAAAAACGACTTCCACTGGTTAATTTCGTATCAGATGACAATCTTTCTTAAATGTCGCTCTCGATCTTCCTTCTTTATAAAGATCAAATAAGCTTCCCTCCCTCCTCAGCTTTCTGGTTGTTGAAGTTTATCTTTTGTAGCTGAATTCGTTACGAAATCAATAATCCTATCAAAACAATACTAAAATTGAAGATTTGTTGGCAATAGTTTAAACGGTTTCATTCATATTGAAATAAGAACACTGTCAAATTATACAAAATTTAGTTTGTTTATTTTATTTGTTTAGCTCTGACTCAAATATTTTTTATTCTTCCCCATATGTACACACAAGTTGGCATCTTCTTTATCTGCAACTTTACTTAGACTATATTTTGCATTTTATCGACGTCATATCTTGTGAGAAACCAATAATATAGTTCTCAAGATGTTTTCCACATTGTATGACAGCGACTTATCAATATTAATTTGTTTGTTGAAAGATGCACATGACGTAAATGGAGTCCCTTTTGGTTGCTAATTATTATTTGAGTGCTTTGAATCCTGCACAATTGCATTTTTGACGTGAGCGATGATTTTCGTTATGGAGAATTTATCATTAAAACGCTTATGTAACTGCTATATCAATTCTCTAGCTATTGTACATGTACATGGATATGTGCGTATGTTTCTACATGACTTTACATTTTGTTTTACAAACTGGGAAATGTGAGTTTAGGTTTCTCCAATGTTCACATGCTATGTTGTATTCAATAAAATCTTTAAAGGTACTCTACATTTTTTTTTCATTCGGCAGGGCTGAAAGGAAATGTCTTCACCCTCCCCCATAATCGATTTGAATAAAGCATTCACAGCATAAAATGACTTATCGCCTTTTTCTTTTTCTGGAGTGCACCTGTTATTCTGTTAATGGCAAGCCGCTGTAAAGTTTGCTCCTTTTTCTTCCATCTTTATTATGGTGTCTTTGAAAGCGCAGTCCAAATGCCAAACGTGTGTTCTCTACCTGCCCCCTTTTTATATTACATTGTGCTTGAATAGGAAAGGGTAGGGAAATTGATTTTGTCTGCAAAGTAGAAGTTAAGAAAAGGGATGGTTGAATTTGAAACCCGAGATCGAACAAACAGCCGCAGAAAATTTTTGCGATTCAAAAACACAGCACTCTTGTAAACATAGTAGTTCAGGAAAAGCCTCGATCGGTCAGGAAAAGCCCGTCATGGACTTTATAGAGAAGGAGTTAAAAATGGCCCAAAGAGAGAAGGATGAAATAAAAGGGGATGAAGAATGGATGAGAGTGGTATAAGGGAAGAAAGTGAACTAGAGAAGGACGTAAATAAGATTGGAGAGTATGAGAAAGAGTGAGAGAGAGAGAGACAGAAAGGGGGCAGGAGAAAATTGACTTGCGGATTGTAAGAGTGAAGTGAAGAAAGATCAGACTTTTTTTCAAGAACTGGAGGAGTACATTTTAGGCATGACAAGAAGACATTGATCACTTAAGACCTTATACTGAGCATTGTGAATATATCGATAAAGAAAGGATTGATAGATGAAGAGAGAAAGGGGGAGGGGACGAATGAGAGAAGGAAAGAAAGGGGGAAGAGAGAGAGAGAGAGAGAGAGCTAGTGAGAGATTTAGGGAGAAAAAAGAAAGAGATGGAGAGATGGGAGATAATTCTGAGGATGAGCCGTTTTCCAGGCTGGTTCGTGTTACCCTCCAAGTGGAGAAACACATGAGGGTAGTCGGTAACGTGAGCATAACGTTACCGCTATATCCTGACCAAAAAACATCCTCAGAAAAATCGTCCCATCCCTTATCGGAGCAAATTGCAGTTGACACGAAAGGATTCGGACACTGTTCTTGAAGAGCAGTTGGGTGTTCAGTGTCACTCGGCCCACCCCTATGTTTCTATCTTCCCCAAGAGTGTTTCCGTTTCTTTATTGAAGAAAAACTTCACCTCCAAAGTGTTCTCGAATTTACCCACCACCCGGCGCCTTATCTGTATCTTCAGACGTTGCCAGGAATCAGTAACAATTGTTAACTCGTTCACTTATGTACGCATCCAGTTGTCGAGTTGGTTTCAATATCAGAATCGAAGACTGAGCCCTACTTTTTTCTTCCTATAACTTTTTAGATTTTTCTTATTTTTTTCTTCGGTAGCTTTCCGAAATTTGCAAGAAGGAAGAAGCGATGTTAAGTTTGGAAGATCATCTTTATTGGAGGGTTAACATTACTCGCGTGAAGAGGGTAAGGGAGAGGTGGTTAAAGGGAGAGAGGGAGAGAGGGGGGAAATGAAAGGCGTGGTGTTTGGTTCTTGTGGTAGGAGAAGGCTTGTCGGTGTACACAGCAGTGCATGTTGTGCCGGTCGATCCCTCGGTAGGCGCCCGCTCGGGTGCGGGAAAGACGATCCCTCCGTTTCGATTCGAAGACCACGTGCTCCTTGAGTTTCGAGCCAACAAGAATCCGAGATGTTACGCTTTCCAACATCCTCTTTCCCGCCATCCAACATGGATGCTCTCCCTCGCACCTGCCCCAATCACGATACCCAAGCCTCTCCTCGCCTGCCGATGCGAGAGCGAAGACAAAAGTAAAAAGAAGATATAAAAGGATTGTCAGGGGAGAGGGTAGTTTTCAAAAGACGACACGAAATGATCTTAAACTTAGTGACCCTAGAACTAAGAACAGTTCAATCTGTCAGAGAATATTGGCGCCGTTTATCGCCTCGCCAGGGCTCTAAACATGACAAGTTGGTGATTCAAACCATGAATCCGAAACCTTCATGAAACGCAGGGGGTCATGTCCCTCCTCGCAGACGATAATCTTCTACCAAAATTCGGTTCAATGTTCGACCGATCGCCAACACCCATGAATCGCTTTCTAATGTGAAGTTGATCTCGATGAACAGTACATGTTCATGTCGTTACGAGGGCTATAATTACCACTATACTGAGTGAACTATTGACACAAACATACTCATTGTTCACTGTTCAACTGGCGCCAGAAAGCTTTATTTCATCTTCTATTTGCATTTGCATATGTATATATTACCATAGGCGCCAATACATTTCAAGAGTGCTGGAATGATTACATCCAATATAATGTCTAAAGTCAAATATTTTTCTAAAACAAAAATTACAATGTTTTTTTCTTTTTTTTTCATACGCATGATATACATTATTTTCCTCAACTCTGCTTCATCTTTGTTTCGGTGTATCAATATAAAAAATATTAAGACATTTTGGAAGCCTTAATTTTTGTATGAAGACATGCATCATGATTTTACATGTTCATTTCGTTGATACTTTCTATTTTCGGCTGATATTTATTATCAAGCCAGAATAAATCATGTAGTAAAATAACATGACTAATGGAATTCATTTTGGTGAAAATGTTACATTAATCGTTTCCGAAATTAATTTTGAAATATAAGAAACACGTCTCATAATAAGTCAACAATCATGATTGATTATACAAGTGGTTGATTAAATATATTTAATTATTATTCAGCATGTCACTTTAACGGTAGTGCTTTCATCGCAGGATACAGAAGTGTGAGAATTTGACGGAATTTTACAGCGAAGAAATAGCAAAATCGAATAGTCCTCACATTGTACATGATTTTAATTTGTAGAATAATATTAACTTTATTTTATCAATCAGCAATCTTATGAAATGGAGAACCTAAATATCAGTTTAAGGTTATATATAAACGGTTCATTTGATGGAGAAATAACGAAACTATATAAGGCTAACATACCTTTTCATTTAATAAGATAAGATTGCTAAATTCTGCTGAAATGCAGATATTGCAAGCAAATACTCGTTATCATCTATGAACTTGTTGAACATTACTATCATAACTGAAGGCATATTTATCGATAAGGAAATCTCCTTTAAAATCGAATAATTTGATGGGGGAAGAAAGGATAGGATCTTTTCTAAAATAAGTATTTGACATGTTGAAAATGTTTCATTTCTCAAAGATAGTAGACGAGTGACAAGAAGGAATAGTAACAAAGACGGGAGATTAAAAAGGGGGTTATGAAACAATCAGGTATTATCAACAACTTTTACCAAAATGCGGCAAACATATTTCCCTCTTGAACCTGCCATAGCCCTCAGAAACAACATTCTAACCACATTTGAAAGGAATAACTCGGGCAGATATAATGACATAAATAGAAGAATAAAGATATACAAAAAGAAAAACTGGTAAAATGTATAACATGTCCAAACGAGTTTGGCAATGTTGAAGATATGAACCCATTTCTGCCAAATCGGGCACCTAATATGTTTAGCACGCGAAGAAATACGATATAGTGATAGGGAATTTGAAATGATAGACACGCTGTCATTTAGAGTGTTTATGTGGTATCTCCATCTTGGAGATATGTAATATTTTGTCATTGTTTCCCTCTTTCCTCGTTTCTTGATTTGTCCTATTGGGTGACGCACGTTAGGAATGAAACTGAGTTAGAGGATAATAACATAAGTAGCTATTATAGGACCACTGGGATCGAGATCGAGGCGAGTGTCAGAGAGGGAAAAGTAGGATGATGGATTAGAGGCACTGGTAGATAGTCAATATCCTACAATAAGGATCTAAATCAATTTGTTTAACACCGGTCTGACGAGGACCCGTATCAACTGTCAGGACCAGTTACCACAAGATGGCGGCGAAATCCGAGTCAAGCGCTTGTCCGGTTTAAAACAACCAGATCCTCCTTTCCTCAACTCTTGATGAATTTGTGTAAGACTTAATAATGCCAATCTCTCAGTCTTTTCCCTCCACTTTTGTCTTTCTTTATCTCTTTCCATCCCCTCCGTCTCTGCATTGATGGGGAGCGCCCTATTCTTTCATTGTCGGATAAGTTTTAACGATTACTGTCTTGAAATCGGTGTCAATTGCTTGTCCGGTTAGCGATATCTAGGCCAGACAGGAGCGGCATTATTTCTGGTGCTTTTGATGAAATAATGAGCCGAGTATGAGGTTTTAATAACCTAGGGGAGGGGGCTCACTGCCCTTTTTATTTAGTATGGAATAAAGGAAAAAGAGGAATGAACTCGCGTCTGCGCAGTGGGACGGTGATACAAGAGTTTATGAACGATGCATAACAAGGTAACTTCATTATAAGGCATCGCCCTCAGGAATCGAACTCTGTCCCTTAATTAATTTTTCATTTGGTTTTTCATATTCATGATAGGCATCATTGGAATATACTCACAATGGGTTTCTTGAAATTCATCAATGACTATGCACACTAAGAAAAAATGGTGCAACTATGCACCTTTAGGGGTTCAAACCGATGCAACAATAGCAGCACCTTTAGGGGTTAAATCCTGCACCCTTTTTAAAGGTGCAATCCTGCACCCTTCAAAAGGGTGCCAGATTAAACCTTTTGGGGGAAATGTTAGTACCCTTTATGGTTCAATCCTGCACCTTTAGGGGTGCAAACCAATGCAACAATAGCAGCACCTTTAGGGGTTAAATCCTGCACCCTTTAGGAGGGTGCCAGAATGCACCTTTTAGGAGACATGTTAGTACCCTTAATGGTTCAATCCTGCTCCTTTAGGGGTGCAAACCGATGCAATAGCAGCACCTTAAGGGGTTCAATCCTGCACCCTTTAAAAGGTGCAATCCTGCACCCATCATCGAGGAATACTCGTGACATTTGCTCGTACACATATACATATTAAACATGCATGATGTTTCTTGGTTAGTAAAAATATAATCAATATATATATTGCTAAAACGTGAATGTAATTGTAACATGATCAGACAAAATAATCTATTGGTTAATGATTGCCGAAGGAAAATAAAAATCACATAATTGATGTGCATTGTCATAATTTGCTTAACAAATCATATGATAAATGTATTTTTATGTGAACACGTGGAAAGTAATCATGAATATGCATGCGATATGCAAACATTTATTTTGCACCTTTTTGGGTTGTTAGGGTTCATTTTTGTGGGAAGGGTGCAAAATCTTATATTGCACCCTTTTTTGAACCCCTTTTCCTTCAATAGGGTTCATTTTTATGTAAAGGGTGCAAACTCTTATTTTGCACCCTTTTTTTTAAGAGTGTGTAGTCATTTATGTTGATTTCCTTATCTTAACAAAGAGGCGAATGGGTCAATCGTTTAATTACCCATACATTCGATCCTTTTGGGGTATACCTTAACAACATACTGATTAAGGTAAAATTAAAAATGATTCCTTCTAACCACTCAAAATGAAATAAAGAATAGTTTTAATCAACTCCTGCTAGAAAAATTCAGACAGAAAAGGAGCAAGGATCGGATATCCACCACCTCTCCTCCTCGCTTCAAGTGATTACAACTTTGTGCATGAACGAATAATAAAGAAATTATAAAGTAATTCTTTTAAAAGTAACTTTGTGTAGGAGCATAGCTCTAGAGATAAATTAAACAATAAAGAGTGGTTATGAAAAATAGAAAGGAAAGAGAATAAGGCAGAGATATTGTGAAACATAAGGAGAGAGGAGGAGAATGGGGATATGGTAAAAGAGAAAATAAAAAGGGATTTTGAATAAAAGCAAAAGCCGAAGATAAAGAAGATGAGAGGAAAATACATGTAACTTTATGAAATGTAAATTGGGAGTCAGACATTGAAAGGAAAGATCAAAGTCAAGTAGAAAGGAAACACTAAACATTCGTTAAAATGGTCATCATGGACGTAAAACGAGACAGAAGAATGTAACTGGAAATTTAAATTCCTTACGTTGTCGCTCCTCCATCAGTGTTCCACGGTTGACCTACCAATCAGCATGAACCCTCCCTTGGTTGTCGCCATGTCGTCACTTTGCACTTCCAGAGCGTCCACTTCTTAAGGACAATCTCCTGCCTCCTATTTAATCAAAAAGCCCCAAGATTACTCCTCAAATGGAAACAATTGCCAACGACTTGAATCATCCCATGATCAGGTTACCACATACAATTTTCCGACCCTTTTAAAAATAGTTTTATTTGTCTTTTGAACATTCTCTTAACTTTTCCCCATTCCGTCACGCACCCATACTTGTGTTATCGAATTTCGCATTAAGCTCCATTTAACCATAATAGAAACATCTCGTGCAGGTAAGTTAGTATGAATGGGTAAACCCGATATCCTTTTGCCAGTTCTTTTTCTCGAGTGCGCTCGCCGCGCTGATAATTTTATCGTAAGGTTTGATAGAAAGTTATTCTTAATGGGTTTTCCGCTGACCTCGCTTCCTTTTTGTGGAGGGACTCTAATTGAATGAAAGATGAGGATGTTGAAGTTCTGTTGGATAATAATTTGATTCTCAGAGATGCCAATGAATTCGTTGCTCTCTTCCACCCACTTGCTTTCTACTTCTCCACCTCTTCTGTTTTTTCTCAACTCTCCATCTCTTTTTATGTCCCTCTTTTCTCTTTATATTCATATCCTTTTTATACTTGTTAATACTTTATCTTCTTTCTCCGTCTCCTTTGCATGTATTGTTTTTTCGTCATCCCTGTTCCTATACCCTATAAATATATATATATATTTTTTTACCCCTGGCCACCTTTAAAAAACATATTGTACCTTTCATCATTTGAAAAATGATGATCTCAGCAAATGCTTCTTTTACTTCAATAGTCATATTCTTCCGGTCTCTTGATCTAATATTGTTCCCCCCTTTGTCCTTTTGTTTCTCCTTACAAGATTACAAGTGTGCCGAAAGAAAGAACAAATATACCGAGATGAAAGTGAGAGAGATGAAGTTATTTATTATTGACCATTTCGCATGGAATACGATCTTCTATCTATCGATGTAGCTATACAATCGTGCTATCACGTTGTGACGTGACTCGCACACTAAATTGCAAATTCACACCCGGGGATGACACTACTGAAGTGCAATATTTTCCTCGGTTTTCCCACTCTCCCTCGCAAAAGCTTTCCAACTTACGAGTTGCCATTTTCTTAAGGTCTTCCTCTCTCCTCTCGGAGGTTACGATGTTTTTCACTGGAAGATCCTCTACCATTTAATCAAGTTTCCGGGGCTAAGGTGATGTTTACATCGGTGTTTGAAAAAGGATGGGCAGTGAGAGAGTAAGAAATTAGAGAGCGAATGCAAGAGTGAAAGAGAGAGAGAGAGAGAGAGAGGTGACTAAGAAGCTGAGAGAATGACGAATAGAGAAAAGGGGAGAGAAAGAAAGATGGTACGAGAAAAGAGGAAACGTAAGGGAGAAGAGAGTGATACAAGAGTGAGTACTTTTGGAGAGCACTTGGGGACCTTGTAACATGGCAAGTTGAAATTTTCCTCCGTTCTCTTCCAGTAAGAAAAGGAGGGTATAGATTGAAAACGAGAAAGTGAAAAGGACGGTTAAGAGAAAATACTCTCAACCTAGTGACACGAATAAGATGTATGGCCGGAGTTTTATAACACATCGGCCATCTTATCCAGGACAGGACAAGATGTCTTGACGACGTCTGGTAACCCAATTCCTAAAGTCTAGGAGTTTAACTCGATTTCAGAGCACCGCTCCTTAAGGGGCTATTACTGGCAAAGCGCTAATTGCCATTTATCGGCCTCTAATGACGCGCTGCGTCCAAGAGGCCGTATTTATACGGCTCTTGACTGCGCTTCGTAACATTATAACTTAACAAACATAAACAGAGATTTTGTCCTATATACCATGCATATTATGATTGAATGAGCGCGCAAACTGGGACACGGCCTAAATATCTGTTAAATGATGAGGTACAGCACAGGGGGGTAGCTTTAGACCGAGACTCATGAGGCAACATGAGTTAGACGAAGAGTCGCGCGGGCTGCTCAGGGGCGACAACTGAGGAGGGCCAGCGGGAATGGGGAGGAATGCAAAGCTATCGGGCTATAACATACACATACCCAAAGAGCAGAAGATGCAGTAGAATACCCACTAAGAATGTTTTTAGCCCATCACATGCTCCACTTGTTTCGTTTGGCGCTACAGTAAATTATCCCTGTGCTTCTTAAGCAAGAACCGAGACTCTCATAATCATTTATTATTTTCTTAATTTACCATATGATGAACCCCGTGGGTGCATTACTTCCTCTCTTTTGAGGCTAAATCACCCCCACATAGTGTACGCTCTTTCAAATCTTTATTTTCATTTTCGTCTCCCTCTCAGCCGCAGCGAGCCTAAACTTGGCACCTATTGGATCTTCACCTGCTTTTTCACATAACATAAATACACCCGCACGACCCGAAATACTGCATTCAGCTAATTAAAACTATTATATTAGCGATGCCGTGGAAACCTTCCGCTTATTAGCCGCGACTCTATGAAAAAGTAAAGAAATAATTAGGTCAGGCGAGCTTGCAATGGGGTCATGATCGATATCGCAACACGCGATGACATCCCAAAACATTTTACGCGCGCCACTGGCCTATACCAATCCCGCCCAATAGAAATGTTTGAATTTTTAGATAAACCGTGTACTCGCGCTCCACGTGAGTGACAGCGGTCACGTGATGCGAGCTCCGTGTCGTGATTGGTCACCCAGGAGGCATGGAACCTACCAATAGCCAGGACCTGAAGTTCATGATAGAAACCTTGTTCATAAATGAAGAAAATGCAATAGGTTGCCACTTAGATGCGTTTTACAGATTGTCATGCAAACTGGATGTGGTGTCGACATTAAATGACAGACGGCGACCTTTTTTAATAATGACATGGTAAAGAGAAACGTGATTTTGTTCAGAGGTCTGTAAAGAGAACATGAAAGTTAAAATGGCGGTAGATGTATTGGCATTCAGCAAATTGGTGGCGTCAAAGGAATGTTGTTGCATTTTAATTTAATTCCGTTTTTAACAATCTCTGGTAAAGTGAGTGATCGTTCATCATTCAGAATGTCATGCGCATTAACGTTTTCACCAACATTTTCTCTTTTCCTCTCTCGCTTTTCCTATTTTATCTCATACATTATTGCGATTATAAACAGCAAGGGATAAAAAGAAATGCAAAATAAGGGCTACTTATAACTTTGTCATAGAGATACAAACAGGATGCTGTACTATACTTTTCCCGGAATTATATTTAGTTCCATATTTATAAAAAAGCATTATAAAATGGAGAACACCTTCCAGCAACAAATACGTTGTAGCGAAAAGAAAATATATGGAAAAAACAACATAATTCAACTATGGAAAAACACACATTGCAACAAAAGCAAATGTGGACTATGCTTCGCGTTCACACGATTCAATAAGATATTTACCCCTGATACATAAATACAGGAAAACAGTTCGTAATTTACCATCAATGGTGATGGATAAATTTGTAGACCTAATATGAATACCCATAATATATATATATATATATAACAGATAATTTATACATATACATGTATGTGATAACCAACTGCATGATTATAATAAAATGCGATGAAAGAGATAAAAACAAAATAATTATGCATTTTATACGTAGTTTGGACTTTCCTGTTTTCAGCCATGTAAAACGTTCGTAATAGTCATACTTTTTAAAATGCTGCAATCCTTTTCCTGTAAAGGGTTAATTAACTAATGTCTTGAGTTTAAGAAATATGTTGCGAAGGATATATCAGAAGAAAGGATCCTGATTGATAACTTCAATAATCTAAAAGAAATGCATATGCATTGAGGTATCCAGAAGCAATAATCCTGAGGGGAAAACCTTAACATATACATGTAGGGGAGGGGTGGCCTCTGCCGGCTACACCCTATGCTGGGTGGACACCCGTGATATGATACATTTAAACGATGGGTTGCAAGTGTCACTTAAATTCAAAGCCCTTCGTAGTAATCTTTCTTTAAAAATAGATGAGGATTTGATATGTGCCCACTATGATCACGATGATGTGGAATACTAGTAGAGCTCCGGTATTTAAGTACAAAATATTCAGTTTAAAAAAATGTATCTTTTTAATTTTTAATTCGTTATATCCCCCTCCTGTATTACAAACAAATATAATGGAATGATATGTTGAATTGGAAATATATATGTTTGTGTTATCATTACGAAAACATATATTTTTATGTTATAAATAATAATAATCAAAACGGTGCTTATAAAGCGCTTACTACCGAAGTCTCTAATAATAATAATAATAATAATAATAATAATAATAATAATAATAATCTTTTAAAGTCCTGTCCAAATTTTATTAAGTTAAACCGAAAATGGAAATTCTTTTTGCCCAATTGATCGTGAGCCCGGCAGCCACTGCGCTATAACAAACAAAATACAATGATAAACAATTATATATTAGTGTTATTGTCCACTGATTTCAAACATACTAAGTAGCATTTTCCTACACAATATTAAAAGTCATACAAAGGTAAACAAAATCTTATTACATTAAGATTATCACAATCTATTCAATACAGACAAATACCACTTCAAACAGAAAATACGTTAAGCAGCCATTTTAATTACACACAATTTGAGAATGCAAATACTTAACAAAATAATGTTTTCGAAATACCCTGTAATCTGTTGTATTTGTGTACGAGGTAACTACTAATAAACCTCACAATAAAACAATGGTACACAATTTTTAAAAATATATTTGTGTTGAATTTCTAATACAGAATATCTGCAGTTTATTTATTTATGAGTATCTTACTTCAAAATCAATATTATGGGCTTTTAGAAATTTCAAACTCGTTTATTTTGTATGGGATCGATGTTTCCTTTGTCTTTTAAATTCCCGAAGAAAACTTCCATTATTCTTTATTCCATTATATATATATATATAAACCACGATCGAATATTTCTCACGCATATTTCTCGGACATGATATAAAGAGACATGCACTAATGAAGAAGAAGTGAAATAAAGATATTTAATATTTAACAGCACGTTTGGCCGCATTGTGGAATATTACACCTATTTAATCATATTATGAATAATTTATCAAATCAATCATTGGGCATCCATACTTTTATGGACAAAAGACTGAAATCAAAATTGTTGTAATTTTGTCGCCCTTTTTATTCCCAATGTTGTTTAATTATACATTTTCAATTGTTAAATTTCATTTAATATTCAAATAACCCTTTTTGTGTTATATCGTGGTACAATTTCGAAGATTGGAATTCATTTTAGGAATTGATAAATAGAATGTAGAAAGTCTTATATCATTCGTCTGCGAGTCTGTTAAAAAAAAATGCATTTTTGTCATGGGGGTAGGGGAAAAATGAGCACTTTGTTGGCCTCCCCCAAAGACATATTCAAATTTGACTCTGAAACAGGGATCCTTTGATACAGTGATGAGAGGGAGGGAACAATTGGTGTCGTGTAAGTCATACTGGTAACGAGCGTCCCCCTCATGTTACCTAAAACTTCATCTTTCCGATCGCTTTTCACTCCTCCTCAGCCCCCATCCAACAGCAGAGCAGTGGTCATTCCCTACCCCTGCCCTTCAATGAAAAATCTGGTGGAAGAGAAGGAGAGAGAGAGAGAGAGAGAGAGAGCAAGTAAGGAAGGGGAGAGAGAAAGACCTGAGATTCAGGAAAAGGAGAGTAAATGCACGTTGGGGAGAAATAGGACAGCATTACAATGGTTTACAAATGAACAGAAGGCAAAACTAGGTAATGTCAACAACCAAATTTCAGAGACGTAGGAAAAAAAAAGACTTCTCACACGCTCTTAAGGTTGAAGAAAAAAGAGGGACGGCTCACGTATTTTTTCCCCTGATTTTGTTTTGCTTTCCTTCTTTTTTTGTGAGATGACTCCGTGTTTATTCGCAAATTTTGCAATTGTCACAATGTTTATAAGCACGTCTGACTCGGTTAAAAAACTCGTATTTGCATATATTGGCCTGGATTTCTGTTTTACTTGAGTCCATATTTTTTTTCTGCAACTCTTATTTGTTCTTCCATGTGTTCGACCCAAACTGTCTATGAGTAACCTGAGCGAGAGTCACTTGGTGTATTGCCCGACAATAGCCCGGGTCTAGTTCATCGAGTGCCGTTCCATATGAAACCCGGGCGATTCTCACTATACCCGCAGTCATAGAGTAGCAGTCCATATTCTGAAAAACATAACAATTGATTTTCACTGGGATTTTTTAATATGTAAGAATTTGCTTTGACGGAAAGTATACCTTAAACAAAATAGGAATACAACCCATGTTTTGACTTTCGTTTCATTTTCTTAAAGAGACGAATGCATTTCTTTTTAATGTAAATGCTGACGTGTATTTCTAAGTCAATGTTTACGAGTATTTAATGGATTCTTTAGTCCGTAGAATATGAAGGTAAAAGATACAAGTATTTTCGCTATACAAAATAAGAGAGTTAAAAATTATTATTCAGGTCATGTAAAGTTTAATACTCAAGTACGTCAATCAATCATATAATCGTTATATAGCAAGCTGAAAAAGAGAATGGAGCAAAACCTGAAAAATGAAAGAGCTTGATGCTTATATGAAATTGTCTCACCCTTTTTGACACAAATAAACTGGAGCATCTTTCGATCTTAATCTTATTTCATCAATGAATTAGCCTGCGAAAGTGTATCCTCTCGCCAGCATCATTAATTTCTTTCAATTTGGTTCTTTTGAGACACCACCGCTTCACTAAAACGGCGCGAGTGGCCTTTTGGTTAACAAAAACAAAAATTCCATCATGATTAGTGGACCCACTTTGTCTCCAGTATAGTAATGCACTGTGCCCTTTTATTGATGAATGCGGTGCAATGTTGCCCAATTCTTTTTTCCACTCCACTTTATGGAATTTTATTAGCTACAACTTAATCCAATCGTATAATTAAAAGGCAGCCGCTGACATTTCGGCGGTGGAGTGCACGGAATTAGCGTGAGTCATAATTAAAATAACTTAGGATAAAAGAGAAAGCATGTTCTATAAATAGTTTTGTTATAAAAAATCACCGACCTACTCGAGGTTCACATTCTTGCCAACACGAAGGCCTATTTTGTATTGAAACACGAATAACAAAATATATTTTTCTCCGAAATCGAATGCTTTATGTGTATATTGCCTGCACTAGTATGCTTAAGGCAATATGAGATTCATAGCCCTAATATTCAATGTGTAGACCTACTCCACATGATAGTAAGATGTCTGAATGGACGAGTTTATGATTAGAAAGGGGGAAAACAGCTTAAAGAATATCTAAAGTAGACATAAAAGACTGATCTATATATCCTTTTGAAAAAAGTACTAAAGCTATATCAATGGTTTCATTTTGAATGAAATGGGAGTGCAGAAGATCGGGGAACTGATAGCTCATTCAGTGAGACGGGGATTGGGGGAGGCTGGTGGTTGTGGCAATTGAAGGGTTAAATATTGCTCTTGCTCGCGTAATTAGGCTATGCAAATAAACGTGGCCTGTATAAAATAGTCGAATTCACAGAGAAGGTTCGTGCGCGTGAGTGGGTGAAAAAAGAGTGCAGCGAATAGTGTGTGCGGGACACTTATCCGCGCGCGCGTGCCATGTTTCGACGGGACATTTGGGAGTGCGAGTGATGGAAGTACCCGGATGTGTATTATTTGTAACCTAGTTCCGCGTTCTATTTTCCACTGACTGCATAAACAGAGGGCCGTAAGGTCGCGAGAGCCGTTGAGTAGCCCCCGACTAAATTCTTTAATTTAATAATTTCACTTTAGTTCCTTTCCTTCCGAAAGGTAACCAATACTTTTCACTTCTGTCTTTTTCCTGCGTTGCGTCAAAATCTTATTTTTCTTTCATTTCCGTCGCTTTTTCTACAACTTAATGCTTTAAAAAGTCTTGTACATCACTTTTGTGTGTGTGTTTTGGGGTACTTCTTGATTTTGTTAAACATCAAAGAACCGCATTCATAATACCCAACAAACATGTGCATAGCCCGACCAAGCGGTTTTGATTTTTTAATGGAATCGGATTTAAATAGTTTCAGAATTAAGTCACTAATGAAAATATAAATGAATTAAGCAAGGTCTATAAGTCCGTACACACTTGCCTCTACAGTTGTACCGTATTCAATTACGCTTCGGATGATTGTGATTTTTGTTTGTATACATATAAAATGTAAGACGAATACTTCAACTAGTCTAGCCATATATAATACAAACTAAAGTATTATCAGTGACAGCATACTGACAGATATCAAACAATTTAGGGAAGTATAATGATGATTCATAGAAACTAATCTGTTATCGTCGTAAATAGTTCTTTAAAAAAATGAAAAGACGATAAAATCGTTTCACCTTTGCATTACTTTGCTGAAATTCGATCGAAATCAATAATGGCGATGCAAAAGCAAAGGATTGGTCAAGGGGGAAATAATAAACAAATGCCAAGCTTCTAAACTTCATTGAGATAAAGTAATGGACAGTATAGAGCTGCAGGTATTACAAATATCAAAGCCTGGAGAAAATGGCAAGAAGTGTAGCATTCAAATAATTTTAGTTGAGAATGGAATTGGAAGACTTAACTCTCGATTAATTATTTAGAGAAGGTTGACAAGTAGGTATAAGTAATTATATGACTAAAACTATAAGGATTAAACCAAAGAACAAAGACAGAATAAGAAGAGATAAAAGGGAAATTATTGTGAGACAGAAAACGGAGATATAAAAGAGAGGGCACAGAGAAGGGATAGAGAAAGAAAGAAAGAGAGAAAGAGAGAAGTGGAGATACAGATGGAAAGAGGCAGAGACAAAGGTAAATTAAGATGAAGAGAGATAGAAAGAGTAGGGATGTAAATAAAGAAATTTGGTGGAGAGACTATAGAGCAAAGGAAGCAAAGAAAGAGAGAAAGAGAGAGAGAGAGAGAGAGAGAGAGAGAGAGAGGAAGACAGAGGAAGACATGGAAAGAGAAAGAGAGAGAGAGTGAGACAGAGAGCGAGAGAAAGAGAGAGGGAGAGGGAGAGGGATAGGGGAGGGAAGGGAAAGAGAAAGCAGGAGAGAACCAATCAGAGACAGAACAAGAATAGAAAGTAGATGAATTCCCTGGATGGTATCGTGTTGCGATTAGTCGTCGATGGATTCCAAAAAGTGCACCCCCGGTCACCCTCCGTCTGGTAGACCCCTATATAGTAGAAGCCCCCTCTGGTCGAACGTTGCTCCCTGGACAAAACTATATCCAAATGGGTATAAAAGTTTATATTAACAAGTCACTTTGACCATTTCAGTGGCAGTTCAACATCTTATGATGACGTCAAGGGGTCATTCAATCTTCGTTGATCGACACTTTGACAGGTAGTGGACATTAATCTTTACGCCAGTGAGAACAAAAAGCATTGGAATTATCCCATTTTGGTGGTATCACGAGTGTAGTTTTTAGGAATATTTTCTCTTTATTTAACGGAAGAAGAAGGAAAAAAAGGAAATAAAAGAGAAATTATTCTCAGGATTGAATGAAAAAATGAAAATATTTAACCAAAAAGGATTATTATGAACAATGAAGCGAGGAAATAGAGAAAAAAGAAAAACTGAAATAAAAGGGAATATTAGGTGGGAAATGCTTATAAAGCTTATGATAGAAAATATACTCCCAGTCACGTTTTGAATGAATGGTAATCCTAGATTTGAGATGTGTCTCTGAAGAGCAGTTCCCAATGAACTTTTCTCTCTTTTTTTTCTTCATGTACTTTGTGCTTTCCGTTGTCGCTTTCGTGTTCAGTGTTCGGCTCGGGTGCCCCCTCCCGTACTTCATTCATGCTTTCTCGTCCCCCTTTCCCCAAACCAGCCGGCCCGGGATATCTTCGCTTCCCGACAGCCGTGTCATCTTACACCGGCAGCCTGGTGAGGATTAGCGGGCCAGGCTCGGGTCGCTCGGGTGGGCGGGTACCGATGGTCCGGCTGGAAAACTCACCAACGAATTCAGAAGCAACACAGAAGAAGAAAAAAAGCGGAGATTGATCTGTGAGAATGAGCTGGAGAAAACCATAGAGAGAAAGAGTACGGAGAGAGTGAGATGGAAAGAGAGGAGCGAGAGAGATGGTGAGAGAGTGAGAGTTAGGGAGAGAAGAAATAGAGAGGAAGACTAAACAAAAGTGCTAAGAACCTTTCCAACTTCAGGTGGATGACCTGAGTCTTAAAACATTCCTCTTGTTTCGCACAGACTCCCAGATAAAAAAAAAAAACGCGGCAAAGTACAGCCACCCTTTATGGACTGTGTACACATCCATCGTAAAGCGATGACTGGGGTGTATTTGATCTGCTATATCGGGCAAACAGCGCGGTGCGGCCCGTTATGTACACGACTCGGCCCTCCATATCAAAACTTTCAACGTTACTGTCTTACCGGTGACAGGTGTACATACCTTACGACTAAAAAGGAAATTTTGGATCTTGAGAACACATGTAGATGGAAGGAAACGCGATGAATACAAATGGAGTTGCTCTATCTGTATGGACTCCTTGAATGGGGGCAGTACAATGCCTCCTTATTATACCCCTGCCGGACATTAAACATCTTCTCACTATTTCGCGAGTTTTTATTGATTCGCAAAAAAGTCGGACGCACTTCAAACCGCTTTCATTATCAAAGAAAAGAAGGAGAAAAAAAAAGCTCACAGTTGGATGCGATTCATATAAATAATTATCAAATTTCGAGCACGAGGCGAGTTAAATGGGGCATTGTGGACATGATATCAATGTCTATAATCAAGAAAGGGAGGTTAGTAAACACACCGTTGAGGGCTAGAATCATTTCATATCGAAGAACAAATTACAGTTATTTGATTTGATCGCATCAGATGAAAGCACTGATGAGGAGAAGAAAAGAGAGATTTGGAGAGAGAGGGGATGTATTGCATAGATGACGTTTTTTAGTCTTCGTGAATAGAGTATCCATTCAGATGGCGGTCGGGGGAATGATTGTATTTTTCTCCTGGTTGTGTCGAACACCGTATTTATTCCCATTTCCTCGAGGAATTTCCGGGTTAGCTCACCGTTTGCAGGAGAAGAATAGGGAAGCAATCAAATATCGGATAAAATGGAATCATTCTTGAAAGATGACTGTCTAAACCCCCATGACAGTTCTCACTTTCCTTTTGTGTTTATTGTCCTTCAGCGATAGATTCATCAGGAGAATATAATGGCCACACTCATATTTCTTTTCACAAATCCTCTCTATTCTATCTCTCGTCTCTTCGCTCTCACCCTCTCTCTCATTCTTTCTCTCTCTTTCTTTCCGTCTCTCCCTCTTTCTCTCTCTCTCTTAATCATTCCCTCTCCACCCCTCTCTCTCTCTCCCTCTCTATCTCTGCCTCACATTCTCCATCTTCGTTTCCGTTCCTCTCTGACTATGTCTGTCTGTCGGTCTGTCTCTCCCTCTCTCTCTCTCCCCCTCTCTCTCTCTCTCTCTCTCTCTCTCTCTCTCTCTCTCTCTATCATACCCTACCTTAATATCTGAGTCTCTTTCTGCCGCTTATCTTTCTCACCCTTTCTCCATCTCTAAGTCTCTTTTTAAATTTATTCTCCCCTTGTCCCCATCCTCCTTTGTGTTTTGTAGGTTTGGGTTAGTCACTCGGTTTGTCTCATTGTATGTATCATTTGTGTACGTTCTCATTCTTTCTCTTTTCCTATGTTTATCTTGTCTTTTTACAACGAAATGCCAAATGTAAATGCGAAAGTGAAGATCATGTATTATGCTTATTGCGTAAATATTGATAGGTTTTGTTCAAGATATATATATATCTCTCAAAGTGTATGCATTTGAAAACAATTACACCTAATTTATACCAGATGCATGTATCTGGAAACACAGTAGCCGCAGTAGAGATATTTCTTCTTTTCTTTTATTTATAATTATACAACAGTTTCAAAAACATGTGGAATCACATGGGGGGGGGGGGGGTCTTACAAATTATTACATCAAACGGTTAAACAAATGTCACCATGAAGTCAGGTCCCTCGAATTTTCAATGTTCAAAGTAGCTGATCATATGGGCGTGGTCTGCTTTAGTTACCTCTTCAAGTCAATGACGCACAATCAAAATTAGGGGGAGGGAGGGAGGGGCGTCCATCAGGGAAAAGGGTAAGGGATGTTCATTACTGAATCTTTTGGGAGTATATTAACGTTATATATTTCGGAACACCCTCAAGGCTTATCTTGATGCCATTTCTCCTGTGTCCAACTGAAATATCGACGAGTAGAAATATGATTTTTTGACGACGACGCCCTTATCGCGAGAGACAAATTGAAACAAATAAAAGGTGTTTTCACAAAGGTATCTTGGGGCGTTATATTCCGGCTGTTCCTATGCAGTATGACAACAGAAAATTGTCGTTATGACCCAAAGATGTTACGTTTTTATCTTGTCTAATTGACCATCCATTTTGCACTGACCCTTTTTGGCAAATTTTGTTTAGTTAACGTCAATTGATTTTCCTCTAGTTCAATTATGACATTTCGCTTTCTTGTTTTCTATATCCTGAACCTGTTTTCTAATTGACGTCAATCATAGCAGACTGATAGAGATAGAAAGAGAGAAAGAGAGAAGAGGATAACATTTAAAAAAAGGAGAGAGAGAGAGAGAGAGAGAGAAATAAAGGAAGAAAGAAAGTAACAAAGAAAGGGAAGAGAGAGAGAGTTCAGAAGAGTAGAATTAGAGTAGTGGTGAGATTATGAAATATGAAGTTAACAGGTTGATAACATTAAAACAAACTATGGAGATGGAAAAAAATGTCAAAAAGAAATATTCATAAAGGCCCTGCATTGATTATACATGCCTATAAGCAGGTGCGTATGAGACATTGTTAAACTCACATCTATATATGAATGAATGAATGAAATGAATGAATTAATGAATGAATTAATAAACAAATATAAAGATAGATAGGTACATAGATGCTCAAACAAAATAATGAATAAATTAATAAACAAACACAAGAGATTAATGCAGAATGGAGAGAAACGGGAATCTAGGAACAGTGTAGTAAAATAAAATATCGAGAATTTTTGTTGTACAGTAAAGTCCATTAAATAAGAAAGAAAAAGGGAGAACAGATTGGGAGAAAGAAAACAAAAACAGAGGGTGAGAGTTAGTTCATAAGAGAAAAAGGAGAAAGCAATGTGGAGAGAGGAGTGACAGAGACGGAGCGTAGGCTACGCCATGATTGGCATATGTGGACCGGGGGCATTGCCTAGATAAAAATGATGACATTTCTGACATGTGTGCATCGCATCATTGTGCTATTTTCTTGTATCATATTAACGGGGGGCAAAGCGAGATGGGTCGGGCAGATGACGCGTCCGATAAAGGCCAACTTAAGACCCCTGGATGGGGGCAAAGTTTTGATGACGTGTGAAGCTAAGTCAAATGTCACACGACACTGTGTTGGAAAATTTATCTCACTGTCACGACATAGTAGACCTCATCGATATCCCATCTCCTCATCACTTTTTTCCCGTTAGTTTTGCCCCCTTCTTTACTTGCCCTCTCTCCGAAATATATATATATATATTTTTTTTGTCGGTTTGTGTTGCATTTATCCGCTTGTTTCTGTGAGAGGGTAAGGAAACGTGTATGATCTGGAAACATAAACAAACAAAAAAACTTCTCACATCTTAGGTTAAATCAATTTAAGTAAATAATTTAATTCCAAAGAAGTTTTAAACTTTTTTCAAAGGCAAACCAAGTAAATTTACAGGCTAGAATTTTTTTTCTTTTCTGTAAGAACTTATTAATGATTGAAAAAGCTTATTGGATCAATCATAACATTTTCTTAAACTACCATTAACGCAATTTGTACTCCCTTATATTATTATATAAATTAAAATTCAAAGACGTATTCTCTTTTGGGTTATCCTTTTAATCCGGTGCAAATTTTGTATATAAATTACCTTGCATATCATTTGTGTTGTATAAACTTTAAAATAAATTAATTTAGAAATTATTTCTAGTTCTCATGCGACTAATAGATAATGAATAAAACTCCAATGATTCAAATAATTTCAACCTGTAAAGTGTTTGATTATTTTTTTTTAATTTATTGGCTATTAAACCGAAATATTCATTCATTTCTCATTTGATTGATGTTTCATATTTTGCTGACTTGAAAGGATTAATGAAATTATCGCGTGACTTTTTAAAGTTTTCATGTCTTCATTTATCTGTTTGTGCAATCGGAGAAAGCGGGGACTTCCCCCTGTCAAGATCAAAGAAAGGGAAAAGACCCGATTTATGACTTTCAGATGATTTTCCATTTAGGAAAGCTGAACTTTATGTAAGGCAACGCAATGATTGTCAGTCGGGCTCTCACTATCCTAAAAGCTTCTGCTTTTCAGAAGACAGACACATCAAGAAAACAAAACTTTAAAAGAGGAATGAACTTTAGGAGAATAGACGAAGAGGGGACCGGTTGAAAGACAAGAAGAAGACAGGGCAATCGATCAAAATGGAGAAGAAAGTTGAGCCGTCTTTGGATTAAAATCATTTTCACAGAGAGAGAGGGGGATGGTGTCAATAAGTCAATGACTAAGACTCGAAAAAGATGGCCCTTTTTTTTCTACACCATCTTGTGTTGCTTTGTATGGTATGGTCCAGAGCATTTTAAACGGGGTCCAAGTCACGGAGGATATAACACCCTTCTCAGATGAACGACGAGGGAATAATCTACCCCCTAACCTCTTACCGACTCTTCCACCGAATGCATGATTGGTGTTGCACATACACGACCGACTTGTCATGATTACAAATAATACTGGAGGGAGGGTAAGAAGAGAAAAGCGAGATGGGATATACCCAAAGAAAAGGACAAATGCAGAGTGACAGAGAAAGGGAGGGAGACACAGGGTGACAGAGGGTGACGGAGACAGACATACTGACCGACAGAGACCGAGAACGACATACAGATTGAAATACAAAGAAACAGAGACCATACATAAATGGATGGAGAAAAGACAGAACAAACATTAACCATAATAAAAATACAAGAAGAGAATTGTCCAAAATAACAAGGCAGTAATTAAAAGCAAATGTACAAAGTATATGTGAACCAAAATACATCGTAAGAATGGAGAGTGTGCACAAAGGGGAAAGGAGAGAGAGAGAGAGAGAGAGAGAGAGAGAGAGAGAGAGGCAGAAGAGACATACAGAAGAGAGACAAAGAGAGAATGAAAGATTGATAGCTAGATAAATATATAAATAGTGTGTGTGCATGTGTGTGGGTGTGTGTTTGTGTGAGCGATAAAGTGTGTAGATAAAATGCTTGGTATAAACATTCAGTTTGTAACATTTTATGTATGTGCGGGAAGGAGGCTGCAGCAGCCCCCCCCCCGTCCCCCATTTTGAAACTACTCATATTGAGGCAACAGTAACGTCATCATGTGTAGCAAATTGGCTTATTTGAAGTTTTTAAAAGTTCTCATATAGACCTCCTTTTTTGGTGCACTTTTTTGGTTACTATGATAAACTGTCAATTTTTTTCTTCTTTGTCCAACGCTTCCTTCGTTCGTTAAATGTGTAAACAAAAGGAAGACGTCAGCACCGTCTCCCATCATCCCTGGTGAAATCTTGTTCATATTTCCTTTGAGATATTTTGTTGTGATGTAACGACGAAAACAACAATATTTCACGCCAAATGTGAAAAAAAAATAAAAACGATGCAAAAATGGAAAGATAAAAGATTGCAATTCACATTTTTATTGAGCATATATATACAATACTTTGGTGATTTTGAAATTTAAAAAGAAAATGGATATGACACGATTTAAGACAACGAACCAAACATTATTTCATTTCCTTAGCATGTACCAAAATATCACATTTTATTCACACTTGCCTTCTTTAAGTTGGTACTTTTTTAATGATAATAAGGGCATGATATCAACATGATTGAAGGCTCCTCCAAATATAAACTTAAACTCCTCCAAATTAAACTTAACCAAATTCCTACCATTGATGGATTCAGAGCTGTACAAATTACAACTATAGTTTATCGTTGTTTGACCATATACGTTGCGACTTTGGGCATGTTTGGAAAATATATATATGTGTGTGTGTGAGAAAACAGACCTAAAGTAAGGGCATGGTCAGAGGGAAAGAGAGAAAGAGAGAGAGAGAGAGAGAGAGAGAGAGACGATGTAAGGAATAAGGGGGGGGGGGGTCAAGATAAAACGAAAGGGAGGTAAGAGAGGTTAAAGAGACCAGTATATATATGTGTACGCAAATCAATGTCTGTGAAGTAGGTTCGAAAATAGTGCCAAAAAGTGCAAGTAGTCCTTGCGCGACCCAGAAACGAGAGTGCGCGCGATAAACATTTGAATGGTAACGATCAGGGTCTTATGCGAGTGGGGTCAGACAGTAGCGTTATGAGAGCAGAAATATATTCAGATTAAGTTACACCCGTCTCTTTCCCGTCTCTCCTGTGGTGAGTGATAATGAAAAGTTATAGGGGGAAAACGGCTATGGCTGGAACAGTTCACGAGGGGGCAAAATAAATCGGGCGATTGCATCGAAATACTAGGCCCTTTATTTTGTGAGGTGTAATATAACCTAGCTGATCCTTGGCAATAGGAAATAGAAGAACAAAAAGCACAAAAATAAGATGAAATGATATCTATTTGAAGAATAGATGACAAAAAAAAGGAACCTACACAATTTCAAAGAAAGGGCAATAAATATTACCCTCCGCAGAAACGAACGAACAGACGAAGAAACAAACACATGAACAATTAACGAAACAAAACAAACCATACAAAACAGAATAAGACAGTTGTAAACCTTATAGAATGAAATGTAATGTGTATAAACCACGTACAATTATGACAAAATAGAACACATAAATCATTATCGTTTGCGTACCCTCACAAATGTATACGCAGGTCCAAAATACATGATTTGTTACGGAATTCTGATTTCTCTTTCAGACGTAAGATGATACGGCATGATAAGCAACGACCACCGATAATTTTCAACTTTGACATCCTAAAGAAATGGAGGGAGGCGGAGAATTAAAAACATTGATAGATAGCCAATTTTCTAACCTCGTTTGGCCACATGCATTTGGAATAGATTGTATGCGAATGTACAAAATATGAGTCATGAATTTGTTAAACTACCGTAAAGAGGTTTTTATCCACTTGTTATCGTTTCGCTTCCGTGCAGATACAACGTGTTTGTTAAGATTATGAATAATTTTGTTCCCTTTTTTTGTTGCCCGTCCACTTAACTTTTTGTGAGCATTACAAATAAATATTTTATGCACAACACAGATTTTTAGATGGATAGATACATGTTTATACATTTTACTTTGGTCACTTTTATGTTAAGATTGACAGCAGGATGTGAATTAAAAATAGATATTGTCGTTGCATGTGCTGAACGCATACATGTAGGTAATTTTTCGTTTGTTGGGTTTAGACCTTTTTGGGAAAATTGAACAACAAATTTTCATATGAATTTCATGAGATTTATCTCAATCTGATTGTGATGGTTTTACATTTTTATTTTTAGTACAAAATTTGAACCTTTTTTCAGCCAGGATCCTCACGTTATATGTAAGTAGTCTTTTTATGTAAAAAAAAACGAGGTACTGTGTTTAAACAATGTCTTGATTCAATCCTTTCCTAATTTGAAATATTTGTGTGAAAGATATATAAAAACAATTTTTGTTAAACACACATAACTCGATAATTTCTCATGTCTTTTTATAACCCAGGACAATTCGTGTCTGATGATAAATATGTGTTTGGAAGTAAAAACATGCATTTAAACGGATAGTAAGTTTGGGCTATATCCATACTTGTAATGGCTTACTGTATACGGGCTCTAGAAATGTCAATAGATACCTTGAATTTATAAGCCTGAAATAAAATAAATACAAGATACTTTTGTAATGACACCTAAATTATCAGCACCCATTTCTAGGTTTTTTTCATCCTTCTTTAAACTAACAAATGTCTTCAAATCAAAAAGTCGTCCGCTATGAAACGGTGTATACTGTTATTGAAGAAAACCATAATACAGTGTTTGTATAGTTTCAGTAGCATATATTCAGTATTATCAGATACACATTATACGTAATGACATGGAAAGAAAACCCGTTCTATTTTCACTATCTACCATTATAGTGTTTCATTGTTTTGGGGGTATTTTACGTTACGTTTTATGTTAATGGGGTAAGGTTGCCCTACTTCGTACCTATAAAAGAATTTAATACGCAATAAGTTTACAGAAAGTGCCTAGAGAAAAAGCTGGGAGGAAGAAATGCCAGCCCACGTCAACTGCCATTTTGGGTTTCCACGATTTCGGACTATAGCTTTCTCGTGAGTAAATATCTCGGGGCTAGCGACGACCGGCATGAAGAGAGCGAAGTCCCGCAAAATGGTCCCTGTTCCCTTTAAACAAAACTCTCCAAAGCAGCGATATTTAGAGTTGCGCTTGACCGGAAAACTCCTAGCCCAAGAAGCGCCGAACACACTTCACCACGTAGGAGAAAATGAATTTTTGTTGTAAAGAGCCAACAACGATACTGAACAAATACGATGAAAAGACACTATACTCCCACTCTCTGTCTCTTCTTTCCACTTTTGCAAATTAATTGAGAATTTATCCACATCTCGGGGAACGATTTAGGGAAAAGTAAACAAGATATCCAACACTGGAGAAAGCTGACATAAAAGTTATGACACTACGCCAGTGTTTGAGTTCGGCCGTAATTTCCCTGTATCATTGCCGGGTTTCGACTTTCAAAAAGGTTCCGAAACCCTCTCCTCCTTCATGAAAGGGGCCGACTTCAATGGGTGTATATTGGAGAGGGGGGAAAAGACATAATTGTCCCTACTGTATAATAATAATAAACGGACAAAGAAAATGAGCGAAGGACTCGGGGGCAAGGGCGCTGTAAAGTCAATATGGGTGACTTTGACATGGCGAAACTATGGGGGTACCACACCGCGCTCCTGCGGGACATTCATAGTCCAGGCACGGGACGGCTGCGGCGAGCAACGATGCCACTGCACCGCTGGCATCTTGTATTAAACGAGTTGGTAATTAGTGAGAGAGCAGCCGGCGAGCGTGACGGCTCGTCCAAGAATCGTCACCCCAGGAGTGCCGGCAGAGTTGCTAGGCGTGGGCCCCTTCAGTATCACATTCTGTATTCTATGGCCCTTAAACCCAGTGGCTACGGAGCCAGACAAAGCTTTTGCTATCCTTAAACACCTCCTCTTATCATTTTAACCAAATTTTACTAATTTTTCTTGTCATATCAGTAAAAAAAGACATGACGGGATCTACGCAATGTGGATATCATATTGTATCTAGTTACCGTATTTTTCCAGAGAAAATCCTCATCTAATTCAAATAAAGAAAATGCATACCTATTTCAATTTCACTGCTTGAGATTATGATTGTAATTGATCTCTCATTTGAAAAGTTCGTCAGCGTCCTGTTCAGCATTTTTATCAGAATTGGCGTTGTTTACAAAAAAAGTGTATTATAGAAGGAGATTGATTATGGAAAGACCCTTTCCTCCTAAAGGAAAGGAGAAATCCACATTACGTAAAAATTACATCAACAAACATGATAGAAGAATTCAACTTCTATTTTTTACCAGTTGTGCACTGAATTCTTCCAGGAAGCTATATAAATACTGATAAAAATCACACATCGGAAATAGCAATGGCAATATCGTCACTACGCGTCGTTACATATTTTTTTCCTAAACTATAATGGTACATTTTTTAATCCAGAAATATATGATTTGGCACATTAGGATTTTTAAAAAATGCCCCACACTCGCATCCCTCTCCATATAACATTTTCCTTCTTATTAATGTCTCCATAATTTCCTTATATAAGATGTCAATCGACTTTAGAATGAATAACCTATAACCTGCACAGCAATGTCATTACATTTATCTTTTATATAATCTTGTATAATCTTCCCGAACTTCTACATCATCCGTATCGCTATGGGCTAAATATGGATAAAACATGATGCCAAATTCATTTACTAGATATTTTCACGACTTTGGTGGAAGCTACTATAAAACCGCACCTCACATTTGACCTTTCTTCTTGCAAAAACAGTTGATAGTAGATTTGTCACGAAACTGATACACCATAGCCTCCTGGCTCGCATGTCAAAGCCCACGCAGGAGGGCCACAATGCCATGTACTAGGGTGGTATACGAACAGTGATATAGACCCTCCTCTGCTTGGTTGTAAGTCGTTAATGTGGAATTGTTTTTTTTTTCTCGAATAGGTGGATATATCCTTCTATGATTTTTTTTATGAATTAAGAGTATAAATTTCGAAAATCGTAAATTAGAGAAAAAATGGAAGTGGATGCTTGATGTCCAACTATATACGTACTCTGTAAACTATGTATAGGATATCAAGTGTTCCTTTGAATATTGTCACCTCACTCGACGAAAGAAAAATACTATAGATTATATTTACTATACTGAAAGGGAAGGTTGGCCAATACTATAACGAACATTTGGTTAGTTATTCAGAGGTTAATTATTCTATTTTCGATTATCATATTGTTTTCGAACGTTACCCATTTTATCGTCAGTTTTCGTTTCGTTTCAGTTTTCGTAAAATTATAAACAAACACAAATCATTGAAGACAACAACATCTATCTGTTTTGTGGGGGTATATACCTGTATGCAATTTGGAGACTCCTTAAAAAGTAAGTTTTGCTTTTGATATCGGCAAACTATTCTGCACATTGAGTGTCACAATCCGAGCTTCCTCTAGTTTGCCATCAAAATAGCAATTTTATTTCTTCGCCCTTTTGTTAAGGAACGGGGGCAAGAACACGAAAAAACAAACACAAAATATATAAATAGGTGAATAAAAGATCAAAAGGAAAGGTAAAACAGTAAAGGAATTCAGGCATAGGCGAGCAAGGTAAAAGGGAAAATAACTTGGTGTGTTTCGGATCGGATATCCAACAGCGGTGTATAGGACACGTTGTCCGATGTAACAACTTACGAAATCTTGCAACCAGATCAAATTCAACATTCTGAACCCGTGGGCCGTGGCCCATCTAAAGATGGCTGACTCATCTTGGTATAACTGACAGGTTTCCGAGAGTTGTATATCCTGTCCACTTGGTAGATATTCAAACAGAATGACTGTTTTTGTATATGAACACCGTAACAAAAATATTCGGTATAAAAAAAGAAGGGGAAAAAAAAGGGTCTAATCGATAAATACTCTGTATCTTCGACCAACTTTCGGCAATCGACGTGCAGTACAATGTTTTAATTAATTTGTGGTAAAAAAGGGAATATTGCCTCAGCTAGTCATTAATGTAATAAGTGGACAAGTTATTACACAATTTGACTAATTACTATCTGTCCGACCTACTTTCAGAAATTAATGACAAGAGCAAGTAATTTTCTTACCAACGTGCGGTACAAAAGGACTATTTCCTTAGTTAGGCATCATTAGACAAACTATTACCTGCGCGGGGCTTAAATTTGCTCAAAGTTAGTCGGATATACATTTTTACCTATCAGTATTTTAAAAGTGTGCTCGTCTTTTATTAGGATATGCAATTACAGCTTGAGTGATAGCGACGAATAAAGAGATGAAATGTGTATTATAATGGGGGGCGGGAATGCATTGAATGATGCTAATAGCACTGATATTCATTACCTTCGTAATGCAATGTAGGATATACGGGTATATAGTTCAGCGATGCTTTTGGAGAAGCGAAATCTTCTTATTATGCATAAATGTGTATCGACGGGTGATTTTCTTGGGCGCATCAAAAGGCGAGCGATGCTCGTGTAGGGGGAAACCTGTCCAAAATATGCATGCCCATTTCTTTCGACCTATGAATCACCAATTCTGTTCCCATCTAAATCTACAAAGCGGGGTAATTTCGTTCCAACTCCTGCATGTGGTTACTATGTTGGACTGAAAACGATGACCGAGTTGTGCTCAAACTTTTGTCATAGCCGCGTTTCGTGATAGCATGTCGTGTGACTTAACTGTTTTTTTGTTTAAACCACAGCTGTTTCGTACTCATTACACATAACAAATGTTTGTAAAGAAAGCGTATTTTCATTCGATAATTCAATAATCTGTTTGCATTGGTATTGACATTGGGTCGAAAACAAGGTTCGTTTTCCATCTGAAAAGTAAATGTTATACCGACTTTGAAAATTAGGCGATCAATTACAGATTTACCAAATCAATACATTTCTAACGGATTTTGTCATTCTTAAAAGTACATGGAATTAAAGTCCATTATCTGAGCGCCAATCTCTCTCTCTCTCTCTCTCTCTCTCTCTCTCCCTCCCTCCCCCTCTCTCTCTCTCTCTCTCTCTCTCTCTCTCTCTCTATTTCTCTATTTCTCTATATAAACTTTTCCGTCTTTTTACCAAAAGAAGTCGATAACATAAAGCTAATATTTCACAAAGGTTACAATCAAAACATTGCTGAACGGTATTTGCAGTCATATGATATCTTGCCACATACAGAATGACCTACATAAGAAAAGTACACGGGTGTGTTTAAGGGTCATATACAGTAGCAATTGTCATATTGTTATATTTAACGTTGATGGAAATAATTGATATCACGTGCATACAAAACTGTGGTACCTGCTTTTTATTTTTAATACGATTTTTGTTTATCTCTTTGTATTTAATCTGTTGGGAATTTGTTCCTTGATGTTTGATACACTAAATTTTACTATTATATTGGTGTTTTTCCTTTCTTCTCAGGTAACTATGGTAACCAAACCAATCCATCTCATCCCATCGTCAAATCAGGAACGAAGAATAGATGGACTAGGAGATATATATGCATACCAACATTGTGATCTTTGGCATGACCAGCATCGAATTTACAGTCTTGCAAACTTATTTCATTTTTCTCGATACCTAAAAGCACCATTTTAAATAGATTTTCCTACAATCTGTATTTCAGTTTCAGATAACATCTACTTCTCATGTTTTTCATGTGCAAAAAAAAAAAAAAAAAAAATGAATAGATGAATATCTCAATGATAATAGCTTTAATAATATAAATAGTACAACAATGATAAAGAAAACAATAATAATAATAACGATATCAGTATTAGAAATAATGATAATAACAATGATAAGGATGATAATAATAATAATGAATCATTGTTGAATTACTACAGTCTGGAGATTTTAGAAATAATAATGATAATAATATTATTAAAAAAGTAATTTTTTCATTTCTGCAGTCTAGATACAATTACAATTTTCCCTTTTTTTGTTGAAATTATTTCCTCGTAATATTGCAAGTTTATATCAAGATAATTTTGTTTGGCATGATTAGTTTAGTAAGCTCATAATACAAATATTGGGTATTTTTCTTACAGAGTTTTGTATACCAACCAAGTGCTTTGAGGCAGTCTTACCTCCAAATTAATAGAGGTCACATTTGATATTGAAGACAAGAATTTAAGAAAAATGAAATTCAAAAAGGGATCATGAATCAACATCGGTCTTATAGCTTACTGTCGAACACTATCTTTTTGAGACAAAAATGGAGCGTGATCGACATATTAGTCTCATGGGTCGAAAACTGGAGTATCTGCATGAAGTAACAAATATAAAGAACACATTTCCACGATCTCAGTTCATGTTTTTTACGTTACAAATAGTAAATCTGATGTACAGACTTGTCGAATCATAAATGCTTTCCCTCCCTCCTCCACATGTTCATACAAATGTGCTTTCCAGATTTATTGAATGTTTTCAATTAATGAATGCAATTAATTAAGTTATTTGATTAACGTGATTTCAGAAACGAGACTAATTTCCTACATAAAGCTTCATCTTACATTAACACTAATTAGAAGAAAATAATCTGGATCCATTTGATAATAACATTTTAAGTGCATTTAAAATATCAAGGCAGGAAATCAATTTTTGCATTCCCCAAGTCCCAATATTTCATATAATTTGGATGTACTTCTAAATGATAGAAACGTTGGTTTTGATCACGAAAATGATATCATGCTGCGACACCTCACCATCCTCTAACATGTATGTATAGTATCATTAAAGGTCAAAGGTCACATGATTGTAATCCTAACAGGTATGCTATGACCCGGGAGCGCGCCAATCGATAACTAGTTACAACATGCAAATATTGGATATTCTGGCGCGAATATGAAAACTCATATTCCTCAACGATCGCCTGCCACATGCAGCTGTGTCAAGTAATCACGCTTGATATGAAATAAGGGGACGAACCGAGCTTTAAAAAATAACGTTCGGTATGAATATTCGAAAAGACAGTGGATGGTTCTTGGTTTACACAATTTTCTATCATGATATTAAAATTACTAAACGTAGTTTGCTGTGATAAAGTTGATATAATAAAGAAATGGATTAGAAAATGAATAGACTATTATACTAAGAAAGGAAATAGAAAAAAATATTCCTATCCTTTTAGTCCAGCAGAAGCCCCCCCCCCCCCCCCCCCATTTAATCCACTTTTTCGCCATTTTGATTAAATATTGCGCTCATCACCTATCACTTTGCACCATTCACTGGCTTTACAGTAAAAGAAATTAAATTACCAAAGGGGTGATACTCAACATCATAAATTCGATGAAAACGAGTCTTATTCTTTAAGGGAAATCTAGAGAGCGTCTAATATCAAAACCAAAGAAATCATTTTTTTGTTCATATATATATATTAATATATATTTATAGTTTTATGCAAATATTATCATATTTTGTGTAAATGCAAGGTATTAACATTTCTCAAATGCTTACACAAAATATTTGTGTATGTATGTATTCCACACAGTACATTGACATTTATTAATTCCTTTTATATATATATGGTGTCCGCATTTAAACATTTATGTCCTCCTTCTGAATATCAAAAGATATACAGTTTGACATTTTTTGTGAAATACGTACTGTGTGTATTGCCTTGAGCTTTGGCTTGTAGTGTAAAATATAAATGTATTTGTAAGCTTTCACGAAATTTTAGTAAGTATTGAAAAAAGTAAAATATGGGGGGAAAATGATTTTCAGTATTATAATGGCGCCGTAGTTGGAATATCTCAAAAACCGTACGGACCATAAAACGATTTTAGTTTATATCATAGCTTTTTTCGAACAACTAGTGCAAGGTGAATCGCAATTTTGTGTTTGTGTCCGGATCCCGGCACCACCAATTTTACAAGGATAAGCGCCCCCTTTCGGCAAAGGAAGTCCAATAGTTGCCAGTGGTCAGTATATTACAGGGCATAGTCAAGTCAGTGATAGCGTACCATTTCCCTATCGTCACTTCCATACATCTTACTTTTATTAAAATAAAAAGTAAGGAAACATTTTTATATCGAGTATGTAACCCATTTCTTTTTGATAATTCTTCATGATGGGTAAACGAAATATTTGTAACTAGCACTGTATATCCTATCATATCCTGTATTATGAATCGTATCTAACTGTGGTATTTGACATAAATTGAATATATTATTTTCTCAGTAAAAACGCATATATAAATTAAAAAAAAGTTGAACGAAAAGTTAATGTAATTATGAATAAAACAACATTAATTAAAACAATGTTAGCGATTTGTTTTATATTGTCTGTTCTGTTATGAAGTTTCTCTTATACTTCTACAATTAACGCACCATCTATATCATTTTATGAGGCCATGGGGAGATAGATAGAGAGAGAGAGAGAGAGATTGTGTGTTTGTGTGCGTGCGTGTGTTGTGTGTGTGTGTGTGCGCGCGTGTGCGAGTGTGTGTACGTGCATGTATTTCGGTGGTTAGGTAATGCTAACAGTTCACTAATTACAGTCAATAATCTTCATGAACGTTGAAGCACATTTCTGAACAGAGCTTTGTTGGTGCAATATCAGCTGCAGTAATTCATAATTAACAGCTGAAATCTTAACTAACATATAAAGAATACAAATCAGCTTCGGCTTTGTGATATTTCTTCTTCTTCTCCTTCTTCGTCTAATTCTTCTTCTACTTCTTATTATGATTATCATTATAGTTGCTATCATAAGTAGTAGCATCATTGTTGTTATTATTACACGCATTATTACTATTATTATCATTATCGTTAATAGTACTTGTATTACTATTAATATTACTAAAACTACTACAACTACTACTACTACTAGTAGTAGGAGTAGTAGTAGTAGTAGTAGTAGTAATAGTAGTAGTAGTAGTAGTAGTACTAGAGTAGGAGTAGTAATAGTAGTAGTAGTAGTAGTAGTAGTAGTAATAGTAGTAGTAGAAGAAGAAGAAGTAGAAGTAGTATTTTATAAACATAAAAGGGTATTATATTTTTTATTCTGTTTTCCGTCATGGAAAAGGTAAACCTTTCCGCTCTGCCAGATTTAGCAGCTAACATTGTTTGCCATTCACAAACATGAAGAATATAGCACAAAAGAATAGCCATCGATTATTATTTCATATTCTGTTTACCAGAATAATACTCGCACAAATAGAAACAGCTCTCTATTATGATTAAGCATTTTAAGTTATTGTAGAAGAGGTAATTCTTTGCAACATCCGGAAGTCTTGTTTGTTTAAACTCGTTGTTAGTACCTGTTACGGTGCGTTTTTTGTTTAATTGCAATGATTCTTTAATTTCATACTCCATTGGAATTACGTCAATGTCTATTCAAATGAATCCAGGTACATAGAATCGGCAAACAATGCAGAAAGCTGTTTTGTCAGGTAATGAAGCGCTTTTCGACGTGTTCTCATGAAAGTAACTCTTACGCTATAACTCAGAAATTAATACATTCAATTCTAAGAACTTGGAAAATGCAAAGCACAGTTATTAATTATTGATTGGCACTTTACGTCTTGTTATAATAAACAGCTGGAAACGAGTCATTTAATTACTGAAAATTTGTTTGGATTTGCTCTCATGAAGGTAACGCAGACGCTATTAATTAATGCAATATAATTCAAACATGTCCGAACGTAAAGCACAATTATTGAATATTAGTTGGCACTTTAATTGCTAGTTGATCAGCTCACTTAAAATTTATCATTGCTAAATCAATAACTTCAAAAAAAAAAGGATGGCACGAAATGTAAAAATCGGGTTAAGCACAGGAATGTTGAGGATTATGATATTTTTACTACTAAAATGTTGTTTTTCTCTCTTTCCTGTCAGTCTTAGAAGAACCATTTCGTTTCGATACCACAAACGTCAACACCACAATCGAGTGACGTAATTGTGAGCCTTGAGTTCTGTTAGAAATTTAAAAAAAAAACAATGAAAATAAAAACCACTTCGAGATTTGTCCATGAAAGTATGAAGGTGACAGGGAAAAGATCCAATGAAATGCATCGGAGGGTGTCGCAGTGTGTTGAAAGCGATTAGCCACGAATATTTATCATATTAACAAATATTATTCCATGCAGTTAGGATGAGAGATCACCCTGCCCTCTTACCTACATTTACAGACTAGTCTTTTTTCAGTCTGGCTGGCTGACATTGGCACCTCATTAACCTTAAAGAGAAGGTTGAGTTCTGGGGGAAAGTGAAAAATAATTTGTGAGCGTTAGGCCTATCATTGTTATTATGCAAGTGTGGAAGAACATCACATAAACATTGTTCCCTGAAAAGCATGGCTCTTCATAAAAATAAAAATTAAATCAGGACGGATTTTTTTATGCCACATGTTCTTATAGTCCCTCTTTCTGTGTACAGTGCTTGTTACTTTATCAAGACTGGGCCAAATTTCTTGCAGTACACGCCAATACTTATATGCTAGATGATCAACCTTTCTGATCGATTCCACACCGTTTCTTTCACAATGCCATCGCATGTCCAGAACTCAACTCTTTCTTTAAACCACTAATTAGCCAATCGAATTCGAACATGCTCCTTAACCAACGGCTTTCATTCACCACGTACATGCGTTTATCAATCCTTTGTTTTTCGATCAGTTTTCTTAAAGGAGGAAGAATCCAAGCGTAGGAAGGTTATGGAACCAAAATCCAGCTGTTTTGGAGTTCCACGATGTCAAACGTTTCTGTCTCTTCACTCCCGGCGCCAACGGTAGTGTGGTATAGATTTCGTCGAATTTATATTACTATATTTTCAAACAAAATGTGTTCGTAATGAATGATACCCGTTTGTTCTTCTCATGAAAATGAATAACAGACATCTGGATTTAGCATGTTTAGGCCACTTTTTGTTTGGAAGGGTTTGAAATATGTCCTATATGCCCTACATCCGGGCTTCCTTAGTATCGTACATTGTACCTAGGTTTTCCATTTTGAAAATATCAGTATTCTTTATTCGTTCATTGACTCTCTTTTTACATTATCATTTATCTAAAAAATAATGAGTGACATTCAGAACAATTACCCGCTATTTTGAAACATGAGATGGGAAAACGCAAGCAAGTCTACGGCACGTGGATATACCAAGTGACGGCCCGCGCTGGGGCTCCCAGTCCGGACCGGCGGACACGGCCAGCACACGAGTAGGGTCGACCCACACCGAATGCAGTGAGTGCGGTTTTGTGCCATTGAGCTTGTGTGCGCGTGCGTGCGTGTGCGTGCGCGTGCGTGCGTGTGCGTGCGCGCTAGAGAGACAAAAATATTTCTTGTTTTTGATAAGGATAGCGGGAGATAACGCTACATGAATATGTATGTGTGGGATAATAATAGTAAATGAAGATTCGTGTGGTCACTAGAGAAAGGTGAACGACTTCTACACAATGGTTTTCAGACTCTCGGCAGAAATGTGATGAATAATAATGTTGGAGTGTAAAATTATTCCGGCTGTTTAAGTCGATGATTTTATTCATCGACTTCTCCCTCTCCTCTTCCGTTCAGACGGAGACAATAGGCTGCTTTCGATTTTAGGCACCCGACGTCGGCTACTACGCGTGACGTCATATTTATCCCCTGCGCATGCGTGAGCTTCTGGGCACACGTTCCCTTCCAAATCACCCGACGGGAGTCGGGGGCAATTTCAGTGAATCGCCGTCGCCGTGAGAACGTCAACGTGAGTGTAGTTTCATCACCTTTCTTTATATTATTTTTAGTTTTTATTATTCTATTATTTTACTCTTGCTATCTTTTGTTTCTTCTTTTATCACCTTCTCTTATGTTATTCTTTGTTTTATCATTCTATCACTTTCTGTTTCTCCTAATAATAATTTATGATGTTATTCTTTGTTTCTTCCTTCTATCACCTTCTCTTATGTTATTCTTTGTTTTTAACATTCTATCACTTCCTCTTTCTATCTTTCCTTATGTTATTCTTTGTTTCTTGCTTCTATCACCTTCTCTTATGTTATTCTTTGTTTTTATCATTCTTTCACTTCCTCTTTCTATCTTTCCTTATGTTATTCTTTGTTTCTTCCTTCTATCACCTTCTCTTATGTTATTCTTTGTTTTTAACATTCTATCACTTCCTCTTTCTATCTTTTCTTATGTTATTCTTTGTTTCTTCCTTCTATCACCTTCTCTTATGTTATTCTTTGTTTTTATCATTCTATCACTTCCTCTTTCTATCTTTCCTTATGTTATTCTTTGTTTCTTCCTTCTATCACCTTCTCTTATGTTATTCTTTGTTTTTATCATTCTATCACTTCCTCTTTCTATCTTTCCTTATGTTATTCTTTGTTTCTTCCTTCTATCACCTTCTCTTATCTTATTCTTTGTTTTTAGCATTCTTTCACTTCCTCTTTCTATATATCACCTTCTCTTATGTTATTCTTTGTTTTTATCATTCTATCACTTCCTCTTTCTATCTTTTTCTTATGTTATTCTTTGTTTCTTCCTTCTATCACCTTCTCTTGTGTTATTCTTTGTTTTTATCATTCTATCACTTCCCCTTTCTATCTTTTTCTTATGTTATTCTTTGTTTCTTCCTTCTATCACCTTCTATTATGTTATTCTTTGTTTGTTATCATTCTATCACTTCCTCTTTCTATCTTTTTCTTATGTTATTCTTTGTTTCTTCCTTCTATCACCTTCTCTTGTGTTATTCTTTGTTTTTATCATTCTATCACTTTCTGTCTTTCCTTATGTTATTCTTTGTTTCTTCCTTCTATCACCTTCTATTATGTTATTCTTTGTTTTTTATCATTCTATCACTTTCTATCTTTCCTTATGTTATTCTTTGTTTCTTCCTTCTATCACCTTCTATTATGTTATTCTTTGTTTTTTATCATTCTATCACTTCCTCTTTCTATCTTTTTCTTATGTTATTCTTTGGTTCTTCCTTCTATCAACTTTTCTTATGTTAGTCTTTGTTTTTATCATTCTATCACTTCCTGTCTTTCCTTATGTTATTCTTTGTTTCTTCCTTCTATCACCTTCTATTATGTTATTCTTTGTTTTTTATCAATCTATCACTTCCTCTTTTTATCTTTTCTTATGTTATTCTTTGTTTCTTCCTTCTATCACCTTCTCTTATGTTATTCTTTGTTTTTATCATTCTATCACTTTCTGTCTCTCCTTATGTTATTCTTTGTTTCTTCCTTCTATCACCTTCTCTTATGTTATTCTTTGTTTGTATCATTCTATCACTTCCTCTTTCTATCTTTCCTTATGTTATTCTTTGTTTCTTCCTTCTATCAGCTTTTCTTATGTTATGTTTTGTTTTATCATTTTAACTTTCAATTTTTGTCATCATGTTATTCTTCGTATCCGATTTTGGCGCACTGTGATTTCATTACCTGATTTAATCACCTGATCTAAAAAAAATGATCACGTGACCGACGAAAGCACCGACGTGATAAATCGAAAGCACTGCCGCGAAGGGAACGGACGTGAGCTGCGCAACGTCTCCACGCTCCAGTACCTCGTAGTAGCCGACGTCGGGTGCCTAAATCGAAAGCTTGCTAATAGGGATACAAATGAAGACCACTGTTCATCATTCATATTTTTCAATTTAGGTTTTATAAGAATAAATTTGGAATTTATTGTCCATAATATTTTAATGGTGCCCTATCCTATGTCTTTGTCAATAGAAAATGAAAATAAACTTTAAGGGGAAGAATCAATATCATTTAATAAATGGACAATGGTCATTACACCTACTATTTGATATTGTTTGTGATTACCGACTGAAATCATGACATTTTGAAAAATTATTGTGGAAATTAAAAGAAATAAGTGGCAATTTATATGCGAGCTGCTCGAGGTAGTTGTAAAGACTTTGTTTGCGATTCGTTTAAAATTTGAAACTATAATTTTTTTTATGTGAATATTTTTCTTCTGTATTTTGTGGAAACTCATTTGCAAACTTATTTTATATGAACATTTATTTGTAACCTTGTATAGAAATGTTAAAGGTAAATTTATTAAGGCTTTGTGAAGATTATTTGTAGGTTTGTTTAAAATGTAATTTTCCTAATGAAAGAAGAGAATAAAAACCTCTGAAAACAACAAAATGCGCGGTGGTATCGAATGAATGAGAAAGAAAGAAATACTGAGAGAACAACAATCCTTAACATAATTTGTTATTTTTTGTTGTGATACATCTCGTATCCCCCTTTTGTCGTTGTTCTGAACTGAATTCATTTTTTCGATGATTAAGTTTGTCTTTTGAAAGACAGAAATAATTATTTGGCTTATTGGGATATTATTCTGGATAAGTAAATGAATATATTATTACACGATGTTACTTTAAAAAGAAATTGAACATCAAATAACATTTATAAGCAAATAATCAGGTCGCCTACATTTCCTTATCTTTCTCGCCTCATTCGTCAGTCAATATGACTGACCCATTTGCTTATAAATGTTATGTGATGTTTCATTTTTTTGTTTAAGTAAGATTGTGTAATAATGTATATTCATATATCAAATATTTTGTGTTAAATCGCAAAGTTCTATACATTGTCTTATTATGTGTGTGTGTTGGGAGGGGGGGAGGGTATTTTGTGAGGATTTGGTCTTTCATTAAAAAGTACAAAATATTTGAAGTAAATTCAAATATATTTCGCACCCTAAAAAGGTATAAGTAAGTACAAGAAATTAGTAGCGTTCATCAAGCTCGCTTTTTATTTTAGCAGACGATGTCGTTCATACAAATTTCTAATCGATACCTTTAACTAGCTAGTAAGCGATAGAGATTGTGGGGGCATCCCTTCCCGCCAACGACCGCAGAGTTGTCTTCGCTCCGTCAACGTTTTGGAACCGCTCAATTACCGCCATTACCACGTAGGTACCGGCGTCTAAACTTTGGTTAAGTGATGGGCTACATTTTCTCCAACAACGACCTTAACGCCTCAACCCGCCCTGCCTCATAGCACCAACTGAGGTCAGTAAGATAAGAATTTAGGGACAATTTGGGACAAGTCCTCTGGAAATTTAAGAACGGAGAAGATTGATCAAGCGCTCATGCAGCTCAAAGGGACATCGCCCACTGTCACGACAGGGGATGATTTTTTTAGAAAAATGAAGGAGATATGGCCAAGGGCACTGTCTGCTTGGTTAGCTCTATCAGTTATCATTAAATATGAATTATCGATATGGGGAACGGAAAAATGAGCAACACCCTATTTTTTTAATGATGTATATTGAAGCTGCAAAACGAATTCGGCATGTAGAAAAAATAAAAATATAAACTAATATGTGTTCATCGTTTTTTAATCAAACGTCCATTTTAATATCAGTGTTCTGTTAGCGTTCATTTCATTTAGTTTTTCATTATCATTCAAACATTTATTTGTTAGTAATACTTGTATCAATAGGTTTTTTCTGGAAGGCTTCATATCATCATGTTTTATGAAAAGTATTGTCACCAATCACACGTAGTGCCATAGTCACAAATATTTTCTACCATATATTGCTGATAGTCAAACAATGTTTAACAAAACATTCACCTGTTAATATCGGTGGACTAACCCGCTATTCGATCTTAAAAATATTTTTTTGAGAACCCTCTGGTGAAATGTTTCTGTTTAAAATTTAGTTTTTCAATCTAAAGGCACACAAATACAAGCTTAGCTCTTGAGACTCAATGTTTGAAGTTGTCATTTTGATTAACTGGATGGAATTCCATCAACTTTGGGGGAATTGATTATTTTCTCAATTTCCAATGCAATATAACTCACTCGGGGGTAATTATTTCGCTGATGTATGTCAAGATACGTGACACTTCTGGGTAAAGCTGAAGTGTAAAGAGGGAGCAGCCAAACCACACCCATGATGCCTTGCGTGTAATAGGGCGTGAACTGCCACGTAGCGTGGTAATGCTTGCCAACGAGGCGATTCCATAAAAGTACACACTGCGTCAAAAGAAAAACAAAAGTGAGAAATGTTTCAAAGAGCACAGACAATGCTGATAGGAGGCCAATTTAATAACCTTTTAAAAAAGATATGTAGATATTATATTCAAAAGATGATTGTAGGATGATCTGATACTTTCTATCATATTTTTTCTAACTCCTTTTTCTATGTCTAATGGTCCGTCTGAGGAAACTATTGGTTTTATATATTTACATTAAGTAATAAGAAAATCAAATGGTGAATTATCGAGAGATTACTGTCTCACTTTATCCTTAATTGATTGATTCAACAACAAAAAAAGATCAATCTTAATAACGAAATTATATTCATAAATAGAGACATCGTGTACACATTGTACAATAAATATGCCTAAATCATCAATTTGCCTGCTTAAGTAAAGAAAGAGAAAACATTTTTAAAAATTGAAATGGAATTATTTTTATATTATAATCTGACCTTACCTTGTCCCAATTTGAACATCACATTCCCAGAATACATGACGTTTGTTTTGATACACCGTGTACTAGCAGCTGACGACAGTAACTTCCTAGAGGGAGTCAATTGAGCGGGAAACTATCCGTAGACCCTGCATGGAGCAGATAGGAGAATAAGTGTGTAAGGGAGAAAGTGTGTGTGCGTTTCGGGTTTTGTGGGTGAGAGAGAGAGAGAGAGAGAAAGAGATAGAAGGAAGGTGGAAGAGAGAGAGAGAGAAAGAGAGAGCATACACTTTACATGAACATACTAGATGAATATAGCGAGAAGAAGGATGGGATATCCATGGAAATAATAGATAACGAATGTGTATTGTTTAAAAACAGTAGAAAGTGTTTCTAATTGATAAATAAACGGATACGGTTGGGGAGAGAAGTGGTAGTAGAAGGAACATGTGTATGAATACTTGTAAAGGTAATTTGTATGGATCGTGAAAAATATGCATCTTTGATCTAGTTTAAGATAAAAATATACGGATACACAAACTCCTCCTCTTTCCTTTTCCCAATCCCTTCTTCTTGTCTCATTCTCATCTTCAGACTTTAACAAAAAAAAATCAGTCTCGGCTTCTGCATCTCTCACTCTCCCTTCTCTCACTCTGTCTCTTTTTTCTTTGTTTCATTATCCCTATTTATTATGCCTACTAGCCTATTAATGTTTCGCTCTACTTCCCTCTAAATGTTATCCTGGTCATCTCTACAAATCGGCCTTTTGGAAAATCACCAATGGAGTGAACCGAGGCCAAGCGAGTGTCGTCTGTTGAGAAGCAGAAAGGCGTTCAACCCAAATAATTTCATTTAGTATTAATGCTCTGCTGGCCCTCGAAAGTCGTTAATGACCATGGACAACACAAGTTATAACATCTGTTTGGAACCAAAAGGCCGTTAACACCGAGTTGAATGGTATAACTTAACGTCCTTATGGCTCCAAACAGAATACCCCAAAGCCACCTGGCGTTAATGATGAAATGAATATACAATCACACCAATATGATAGAGAGATAACGGAACTCTAACTCGGCCCCTCAATTCAATACGTCTCCATCATAATTATCTTTCCAATGATGTGCTACGATACCGAACAACAGGTGTGGTCCATCTTTTTGTTTGTTTCCTCTAATTACCAAGCTCGCCGATCTATCACCGTCACCGATCTCTCATAATCTGTTGTTCTTGGATCACACAATTGTGTCACTATACCAATTAATATTAAATAATTATCGCATCACTCTTTTCAATATTTACGCGCGAACGTGAACAAGGAGGATTACTTTCATATTTTTTTGAATAAACACGAGTCAGCGGCGTCATCTGTATAAATACTTTCTGGTTGATTGGAAAAGAGATGCCACGATAAGGTATTTGGGATCAAAGATGGCAGCTGATTAGCAGTATTGTGTACAAATTTTCGATAAAAAAATGGCCATCATTATGAAAGCGGTCGTAAGGCATTGTGCCTCGACGCTGTCCACTAAACTGCTAAACGATAGGGTAGAACATCGCACCTCTACTTATCGGATATTAAACTGTGGTCAACTTATAATACAAAATAATTACAGATCTTCTGATTAATAAGTCACTCTAATACATCCATATCTGAAATAAAACTTGACAATAAAAAGAGGGGGGGGGGGGTAATAAGAATCATACATGATTGTGATTCTTCTATAATATTACTATTGCAAAAATATAAATAAGGAATATGAGATCTGTACCATTTGCAACTATCCAGTATTCAGTTTTGTTTTCGTATCCGCCCTTGCACAATTCCCAAAGTGAAGATATCAACATTTAAAAAAGCGTCAGACATTTTACTCGCTTTCTTTGCTCACTCGCAATATTAAGGCAGTTTAAAGATGTTATATTATATTCATCCATTGGTGGACTCATTTACAAAAGAGTAATTACTTTGTTGTAAGTTTCCTGTTGTCTGTTTTATTTCACAAATAACGTTCATTGATTGTCGCCCACCCACCTTTTGTTTAGCACCATTACAGATATCATAAAGTTATAAAAAGGGGGACAAGATGGTCGCCAAAGGAGTATCTCAGTATTAATCAACCTCAGTTATGTCCATCATAATTGTCATTCGAGATAGGATTGCAGAGTCGTCAAAACCCCTTGTCTAAACCACCAAATCGATTCATTTATGTAGAGACACAAATATTAGCATTCCAAAGTGGCCAAATTGCATGCCCCGCTTAACGTTGACGACACACCACTTTTTTTCTTCTCCCTTCCTCCTCATCAAGTACTGGATAAAAAACCTTAACCACTTTACATCTGTATGCGATGTATAGGGAGTTGATATGTAGGAATCAGTAAGCGCGCTCTATTAAAGAAACGCATCTTAAAGACAAAGGGATAAACGGAGGAGAGAAATACATATTTGGAACAGGTTATGCATGCGGAGAGCGTAACGGGATATGCCCCAAGTCGCATCGCAAGCTTCTTTGGTATGCGCATACCGGAACTTTGTAGAAGCTGTTATTTATTGCTTAAACAACTCGGTGTCCCGTTCCACTAGAAACTGAATATGTTTTTGCTTTTTAGAAAAGAGATCTTAGTACAACGAGTGACACAAATGGAAAGGGTTGTTTCGAAGAAAAAGGGTCAGTATTCGTTAACCGGCGCCATTTCAGATGATTTCACTGTGGAATTAAACACAATTCATACATCCCTTAATGGACGGGAGTGCATATATTATCTTGTTTGCTTCTTTTAATATTTTCATTATTATTTATATATTCGTTTGTGAGGACATTTTCATTACAGGATAGAGTGATGAGGCCAAAAAGAGGATGATTTGCGAAACGAAAAATATTGATAACAGTCTTTGATAAATAACAGCATCAACATAAATAAACCATTGTTTCACCTTAATAACAATAGTAATACATGGTAGGTATTCCATTCTTCATTTAAAAAAAACATAATATACAATACATACAGAGTATACACAATTTAAAATTTGAAGGGTAACTTTACAGATAATAAGAATACAATAAAATTAACAAGGAAATAAGTTCAGAAAGCAAATTTATGTCGAATGAGGGGTCAACAAAAAAGAGCATTTAGCCGTGTTGAACGTTGACCCCTAAAAAAGTACATATTTAATAGCACGTCAAGAAGAAAAACAATGCAGGTGGAAACAGTGGAAGGGAAAAGGAAAACGTGATACAGAAGGAAAAAAACATATACAAATATATACCTCATAAATCAAATAAGATACTCAAGTTGCTGAGTACATTATTGTAAGAAAAACAATCGAAAGGAACGTTTAAACTGTTTACGGAAGGTTGATTCTTTAGAAGGTTTGGAATAGTGATCCATAGATGAGATATGAAATTTGTGAGGCGCCAATCCCTTTTGAAATCAATGCTCAGGTCGCACAGCTAGTATTCAGTCATACTTATACAAAAATAGACACGATCAATTTCAATGAGATGAAGATTATATGACTACAATAGGTATACCTAATGATCTATTACGAAATTATAACAAATAAAACTAATTTTGTATGCTTTGTAGTATCTCAAAATATACTCTCTCTTTCCCTCATATTTAATTCGCTATTTATGTATTTTTAAAGCAATATGGAACGTATATGTGGTTGCCTTTGAGTGATGTTTTTTTCTGGTCCTCAATACGGAGAATAGTTTAGTTTGAACAACCTCATAACCTTGCTATTGTCGCCAAGCAATAATATTCACATGATATATACAAAAGAAGTATCACATTTTGTATCATATAATGTGCTTATTATTCATATATACAAACATACATACTGGCGTATATATAGCATATTATTGAATCTTGGATCTTGAAATCATAGCATAGTACGTTGTTTGTTTTATGATTAAACCGTTGAGGTCAATATATCATTATTGTGTTTGTTCATATATGAGAAAGAATTGTAATTGCACGTGCGTAGAAGCACTCGAAAAATCTTCAAATAATCATAACATTTACCTTGAAAGGGACCATGATATTTATTTTTAAAAAATTACCAGAACACTTACCCCAAAAGCAGAAGAAAACCAATAATTGTACACAGAAAGATACAACGTATCGTCAGAAATAGATAGCCGAAGAATGTTTCTTGGATTTGGTACTCCTTTCCCATTTTGCCGTTATCTGAATATAGAACAGACTACAAAATACTCTTTACCGTTTAGAGTAGCCTAATCACTTACAGGCAGTGCTGTATATTATTTTGTTAAGGCTCCTCACAATTTAGAGTGTGTGTATACACATTGCCTGTCATATCTACATTCCCTCGAAAGATTTAGCTTTTTTACTGTAACAGTACATAATACTTCAAATAAGTTTTCTACCCGTACTGAGTTTTTAATCTTCAGTTTCTATGAATCCAAATTGTTTTTTTTTAATGCAAACATCATGTTTAACAGTTGGAGAGGGAAACTAAAGAAAACATACGAAAGGTCATACGAGAATGCAATTATGTTACAGGAACAATTCTTGCAATACGGTAAACTTCACTGCTGGCTTATATGTAAAAAAAAACAGACGAGAATTCGAGAATCTTTCTAAGTGTGAAATTATAATTATTTATATATGTGTGATTATTACCTATGCCACAATACGTCGTATATGAAAGTTGAAACAATGTATACAGAATTGTAAAGAAAATTAACCCGATAAGAAAAAAAATTGTTTTGGCACTTGGATGTTAAACAAAATCTATTTTTACAGAAAACGCAGCCCGCTAATTGTCTCTTAAAATAATGCGCTGTAATGGCAAAGAAAAAGTGAAGAAGTATGTCACATGTATGAAGTTCATGGCCTCGGATAGAACAAATGTTATAACCTGTTCATGAATCGGATCCCCCTTATTTATGTGTTCAATCTTGATGCTATTCAGATATCGCATGCAACCATAGTAGGTCCATGATGCAACTCGTACTAACCCTAACCAATGAACCTTACAATGAACGATCCCTCGTACGACCCAACAATTTACAGTTTTGTAAAGAGTACAAGAGAACAAGATTACATCAGCAGTAGCAGGACGCTTTGTCACGCAATAAAAAGTGTCCATAATTAGCTTCAGGGTTATTATGGAGTGCAGGCTTGGGTAAATTCTCGAGAGGCACATTGGGGGTCGCTAAAAAGACAGACAGAGAATTTCTAAAGGGAAAATTTTCAACTGATCTAACCTAAGCACCAATGTTTGCATTAACATGAAAAGCTGCAATTTGAGATGCCTGATGAAGCGATTATATCTCAAACTAATCTCCACGGGCCATGGATTCCGTCGGAGGGAGCCATCAGGGGCCCGTTTCACAAAGCCTTTTTCCAATGATAAATAACAAAAATCAGTGACATATCTGCTGATAACCAATCAGAAGCAAGGATTTCCGTAGCTTATAACAACAACTGTCATTTGGCACTGATGACAAGTTTTGTGAAACACCCCCCAGGATCAACAAAGGCCAGACACGTTGTAGAATGGACAAGGTCATCGGGGTTAGGATCAAGGTCAGGGAGCACAAAGCCGATATGTTCTAGTTCACAGCCACAATAGCCATCCCAGGGAACATGGTTAACGCGTGCAGGGTGATTGACTGGATCTGGGACTAGTGCTCAAACGCTGTTGGCAGACGACAGCGGGCTTCTATCGATACTATGCGATACGCTCAACAAATTCGGCGCCTTGAACCGGAACCGAAAGGTGGAAAACTCCACGGCCAGGTCATGAATGGCAGGACGTGGTGGTATTGATAAACATGGTTTTTTTCTTTAGCTATCTGATCTAACGTGCACCTTCTTCTCGAGGAAAAATGCATTGTCCGACTAAAAGAGAAGATCGTGACAGAAGTCGAGAGGAAACATGAATGGAATGGTGGTAAAACGGTCGACAAATTGAATTGATTTTTTTGTAAAGGCCTTTTTGAACAAATAATGTAGCCAAGCTGTATCAGATTGCAGCTAAAACCAACTTCAGTCGTTTACAGAATGTCATATGCCTACCCGATGTGTTATACAAACATTCAGTATGGAAAAGGTATTTGGACAGTAACATACAAAATGCATTTATATCACATCATTTGCAACAGGTTAGTTTTAGGGATAGTAGGAGTAGCAACAGCAGTAGCAGTAGTAGTAGTATTATTATTATTAGTAGTAGTAGTAGTAAAAGTAGTAGAAGTGGTAATAGTACAAGTAAAAATAGGAGTAATTGTAGCAGTATAACTACAGTAGTAGTAATAATAGTAGTACGAGTAGTAGTAGTAGTAGTAGTAATAGAAGTAGTAGCAGTAGTAGTAGTAGCAGTCGTATTTGTGGTAGCCAAACAGATATCGATATTCAGTACTTTTAATCTAGTTAATGTGGGTATTTAAGATACTAAAAATACTCAATTTATAAATAATTAAAAGTATTTAAATAAAACAACGAAAGAACCCCACCCACAAAAATAATTATATATTTTGTTTAAATAAAAAAAACCTTAAAAGAAAGTTTAAAACAAAGAAAAAAGTAAGAAAATCAAGGTGAGGACGATTGGCAATGACCGGCTTATATAGAGTATGAACGTGTCTGCACCCATCGAACCCATTGTCTCCATCTTATTTACAACCTTCTGGATGACTTTCAACTATCTCTTATAAACATGAAAATAAAATTGCAATAAATTAGTAAAAGTGATTATTCAGATTAATCATAACCCTTTTGCAATAAAAATGACGCTGCAACCACGATCAAATAGTAAAAAATAACAATCACACAATTGCTGAGAAATGTCGATACATGTACTAGTAAAGTGAGGAGCGACGGCTCAGTGGTAGAGCAGTCGTTTCGAAACTGAGAGGTACCGGATTCGAGACCAAGTCGATGTGCTGTGCGCTTTGTTCAGGCACTAATCCTCAATATTACGTCCCTCGGAGAGGACTTAAGGCCGTCGGTCCCCTGTTTTTGTACACGTGCTTTTTTTTTAGTAGTCAGGTACAACAAACAAACAAATCCAAATCAACCATCCTCTCTAACATTGTCTAAGTCCTTGAATTCACATTACCAAAGTAGGCCTATACCTCAAGTTGTCAGCAAACCATCTTGACCCAGAACATGTGTTTAACATATAACAGAGCAATGGTCTCCACACCCAACCAATTACGAGCTTCACTGAAAAAGGTCGATTTAAATGGAAATGTGTAGCTATTTAACCCTCCGAGTCCTAAAGAACCCTGAAACATTGCATATACATGTAGGAATAAATATATCGTGGGCTTGTCACATCGTGAGGAGGGATATTCCCAATAGGCTACTAGTAGACACTTCTTTAACCTATTTACTAACAACCAACATGTTAAACCCATCTTCGACACAACAATGGTTGTCTGTTTTTCGGCAGGCGCGGCGACTCTCGATAAACTATTTAAGATGACGATGGTGTGCTATCTTAGCTTAGATGATCACTTTTCAATGCGACTCCATAGACATGTTTGACTTCTTCAGACAAGCGAAAATAAGACCCTTTGATCGTTCCTCCCTCCTCAAAATAGAGTCACCGAAATGGAGTTCATATTTCTGGAATAAGAGGCAAATCATGATTTTACACTCTGAATCTAGACCATCAATAACTGGACATTCAAAAAGCCCGAAAGCACACGAGATCGATAGTGACACAGATAGAGATATCCGATTATATACATTGAAATAAAAAAATATGGGTATCAAAAGTATTCAACATGAGGTTATAATTATATGTCCTTCCAACATAAAGGCAGTTTCATGCCAAGCTTGGATAATATTTTGCCCAATACATATCACCTTTTTAAAATTGCGTTTTAATTTATTTTATTTTTTTAATCACCCAAGTTTGGCCTTTAATTGCCCAAAATGTTGGTAGGTCACCCAATATTTGTTTTGTTTTCTTCAAAGGAGGATCCTATTTAACAGACAGCGAGATTGGTTTCGCTATCTCCCCTAGATAGAATACATTCTTCTTGTCCTATAATTTTCTATGAGTTCATAATAGATGTTTGTTCTTGTAAGTGAGTCACAGACACCTGACCGAATCCGAAATGGGTCTGATTCTTAATGAAATCATAAATATAATTTATAGATACTTTATTAAAGGTATCTTAACTGATTTAAAAGACAACTTATAGATTAAGAATATAGATGAGACATATAGTTTATATATTTTGAAAGTAATACAAGATAAAATTCATTTGGATAAAATTGAGGCGGGGGCGGTTTTCCTGAATAAGCACATGTTGCACATTTCCGTGCCATAGGGATACACCAAATACTTTTTTTTCTCTTCTTCTTAGGTGAATAACCACTACAAGTTTACATGTCATCCTTGTGCATCATTTGTCTGCGGATCATGTGGATTTGGCCAATTTTACAAACAACCACAAACAGAGGCTCCTGGTAAGAAGGGCAGCAAAGAGAACATTTATGGAAGATGTCATGAGTAAGAATGAGCTCATGGCAGGAGTACCTGCGCACCAGACGTACTTGCTGAAGGTTGTAGCTTATGCCTCCATCCATCAGATCTCACGAATCAAGAGAATAATTACCATAATTTTGTTTTTCGTTTGTTTCATTCGTTCCCCCTCTTTTCAACCTCTCCCGAGGCCAACATTAAGCATGTTACTCAATCATCGCTTGATAAGAAATCAATCATGTAATGCTCGAAACGCAGCTTTGATTTCTTAAAGAATACTTGTAAGCCAACATGAAGTAAATAAGTCATTACAATTGTATCTGAATCGTATTCCAATCATGCCGGAACACATCGGTTTCTTCCCCCTCTCGTCTTTTTTTTAAAAACGTATTTGTATAATAACCATCTGCTAAAAGAGTGAGTTAAGTATGTTTTCCCCTAAGATAGGATTTCGATAAATCTCCAGTTTCGTACTTGGTTAATAAGACGGAATACAACACAATAGATGGGGTAAAAGAACACTGATTCCTCTAAACGGTGGATAATTGCGTCCCATGAATTGTTAATGACGTATACAGTGTTCGAGGGTCTTCTTCTGCAAAGAAATTGTTCATTGCTTTTTGTTCATGACGACAATCTGACGTTATCTGAACTCGATTTGTTTGAAAATTTACGCCCAAACGTCTCTTGTTCAAGCTGAATCAAACTTATACAGTTGAAATGACAACATATTTTACTCTCTCAACCTTTAATTCAGCCAAATTGATTCTAAGATTATGAGATCCAAGACTCTGAATCTCGACCTGAATCCAAAACAACGAGAGGCAGCTGGTTTCGATTGTAAAATGGTCAGTTCAACCTCCTAAAGATGAAAAGATTGAATTGAATTGAATTGAGATGAATTGAATTGAGATGAAAGATTATTATGGTTGCATGTTTAACCGCCTCAGGGACGATGCCATCCACTTAAACAACCATTTTATTTTCTTTAAAGCCGAAATTTGTGATAAATAAAAACTATTGCTCTATCGTGAACATGATGAAAACAGATAATTGCAAACTACGATAAGGAGGTGAACTTCTAGCAGTAGCGGTTCTAGATAGCTTGAGACCCTAACAAAACTTTAACCTGTCCCCTTATTTATATGAGACAATCGGTTGTCTTAATAAGGATCTTCCTATCTAGATGATGTACTCCCTGATATTCTTTGCACGAACGAACGAACGAACGATTTATATAATATTTATTATTATCCTAAATGTATTAAAGTGAGGAAGATTTAGAAACTGAATGCAAGGAGCACAAATTGAAATCCCATGGTTGGCAGGACATTTTTTCGTTATAGGTATCATGATAAACTCGGCTCTGCAGGCGCAGGTCAAGAAGAATATTTTTTGGGTCCTTGGGGTCTTGGGGGCTTGGGGTTCTTGTATTAACTGTCTAATACCTCGCTTAAAATTATTTATAATCAATAATAAGGAGCCCTCCCTATTCTGCGGTTCTGGTATTTAACCAAGTAAACGAAACATAAAAGGGCATTGTGATTCTTTTGTAAATTGGCAGTATTTTTTAAAGTCAACAACCATGATGACAACCAATAGACTATGATAGTCCCAATATTTCGAGTATATATCAAACACCTGCACTCTTACATATTTTCTCCCAAAGATAGAGTGAGCCAAGTCTGTTGATGAAAATTTGCCAATTCGAAAGTTCATGGAACCTTTCCTTACAAACAATTTAGAATGAGACGGATTCTGTTCATGATATTGCTGCAAAAGGAAAGAAGGTTGACATTAACTAACTGGCCTAAATAACCGGCAAGCTCGATAACATTAAATGAATTATCAAATTTATTTATGAATGATTCATTCATCAACTTAATGTTAGAGCAGAAAAAATAAAATGCTCTTCTGGTTATTAAAGAAAACCCCCTTTTGAGTGATGATTTTCCAACAGGCAACAAAGTACGGTGCCTTTAAAGCGGAAATTGGTGAGGAAAAATTGAGAACAGAACGTGGCGTGTAGGAGGGTGTAGAGAGTCAGTGTATTCACACCTCCGGGTTCCTGTTATACATGTGCAACTGTTATTTTACAGCACATCCTCTTCAAGCCGTCACAGGATATTGGAATGAACATAAGTCGGGCAACACCGTTTACACAATAAATTCGGCCTCTGATGAGATAAGTCAATATTTTATTTCCATGTGGTACGTTGAAAATCTATCAGGGGATGTCTTCAGGGACCGTTGCTGTTGAAGGAGAGAGAAAAAAGGCAGGAGACCTTCGCAGTGCCCCCCTTGCACTGAAGACTTGAGAAAGCGCGGCAAAGGACAAGGGGAATGTCAAGACGTGCAATAATGATACATCAGTCAGTGCATATGTGATGCTCTTCATGTCACGCGTATATTTTAAATGTAGGCCAATTCACTTAACATGCTCATGAACCTCCTCACTACGTGTGAATGGACGGTGCGTTCAGGGACCTAGGCAAAGTACAAGAAGCCACACTCAAGGATTTAATTCGAAGACCATCAAAGAAGAAACCCTGGATAGAATTAGAACTATGTACTATATACATGTCGAACTCTTATTAAAATGTTGACCCGACCTAAGCATTTTCTTCAAAGAAGTTTCAATTTATGAAAATACCTGCTCAAGTGATTGGAGATTTTTGTAACGTCGTATCCTATAACTTGATCTTTGATGTTGACGTATCATATAGAACTGATGATCACATTCATTACTGTTTCGAACATTGTTTCAGCGTTGTCTTTACTTCTCTTTTTCTTTATCTTTTCTCTGTTTTTTTTCTTTTTTTGGAGTTGCTAACATTGCTTAATTTTCGTTCAGGCTTATTCTTGTATATTCATTTTTCTACTCAATTAAGTCCTCTCTTTAAAACGAAATCAAAACCAAGGATTTCAAATAACTTGAGTTCACACACGAAATTGGCAAGTGAGAATCATGGAAAATACCTTTAACACCTTAATATACCTTAATATTACGATATCCGCTGACGTATCAAATATCAGTCTGCCACGAAATGATTATCGCTATAAACTTTTACAGATACACTCAATTGAGAACGACCACAGACGGTTGATGCTAAGATGATTAAGAATAGAGTCAAAATTAAAATTATCTTCAAGTTGCATTTTTCTTGGGTTCCAGGCTTATGACAATTTCTTTATTATGAGCCTGATGAAATAATCAAGAGCAGAAAGGAGGGTGGATTACTCATTCTAGCAAAATGAGTATTGAATGTAAAGAAAATTATATATTATGTAGAGAAAATGAAAAAGGGATGTAGAGAAAATGTAAAACATGGTTAAACATATTGAACAATCTGACACGCCTCTTCACAAGGTTCATCAAGGCCAATACGGTGTTGATGTTTTACAAACATTGTCTCTCTTTATCAAATTATGATTCACCTAACACATGATCACAAGTTTCATCTCTAAACTCAACTTTTTTTTTGTTATCTGAGAATCAGTAGGGAACTGGGTTATCTTTAATAAACCGACATAAAGTGTTAATTTAGCGGTTGACTGCCAGTAACAACATTTTGATGTGGGATTCCGGCTTACATTACAGGGGATGATCGTCAACACATGGGGGGCACATCTTGCACCCCCATGTACATTCTCCCAAATGAGAGGAGATGGATATTAATGCCAGGAATACAGTTAACACCCTTTCATTACCTCCAAGTTGTACATTTTCTGCATTAAACGTGCACTTTTATAAATGAACATGAAACGCTTAAAGCAATAATGTTATTTTAACAAAATTTATTTTAAAAAATGAAAATCAAAGTTAATGTGACTCTAATTAAAGATCAGGGACCCGTTTCCACAAAGCCTTTTTTCAATGACCAATGACAAAAATCAGTGACAAATCTGTGGATAACCAATCAGAAGCAAGTATTTCATTAGCTTAAAACAAAAACCGTAATTTTTCACTGATGACAGTTTTTGTGAAATGGGGTCCAGGGCTAATGAGGCCTTCACTGATTCTGGTTTATATGTTCTTTGTCGTGTCATAACATACATCCATAACACAATTGAATGAAAGTTGTAGTAAATTAACAATGTAATACCAAACAAAATGACGTTGACCAGACAGAGTAAAGTAAGACAGGAGGCGTTAAAATGCAGCAAACATTGTTCAAATGTTATCATTGCCAAGATAACAATGCACGGTTTATATAAATATGTCTGTCTGTGATGAACGGGCCTGGCATTATATGGCTACAGAACTCCCGACAGAAATATTCCATAGTGGTACATGATAGTAAATCATCGTTCCAGAAGCTAATTTTATTATTAAGCCCCTCCCCACTCATTGACAAGAGGTCTGTGGGATTAACACGTCAGTGTGTTCACCTTTAAGAGTATTTGTCATCTTTGATATTCAGCCAACACTCACAGCACATGCCGTTTGCATAATGTTTTGACATTTTCCGGTGGCACCATGCAGGCACGCAAACTGTTTTTTTAATATAAAATTGACTCTTCTTTTTGGGGGATTATTTTCCACACGGTTAATTTCTCTCTTTTTATATCTACTTCTGACTCCCTATGTATGTCGGTCTGCTTGTATATCTGTCTGTCTGTCTGTATGTCTGTATGTGTGTTTGTATGTATGTACATGTAACTCTCTCTCTCTCTCTATCTCTTTCTCCTTCCCTCCCTGTACATACATGTATCGATTTCTCTATCCCTTCATTTATACATTTCTCCTCAGTGAAGAACAAAATCACAGTCATATTATGATTCATAGCTCATGTTTGCACAATTTGTAAATCGCTTTGTAATCATTTGCAGATTTTCCAAAAAAACTTATATGCATGCTTTTCTGCATATATCTGACATAGTTTTACAATGATAATGTATCTATTGTGAAATCAATTCAGTTGTCTTACAGCAATCTGAATACCGGATATAGAAAGATGTTTGGATTCAGTATGAACATTCCTCATCATATCAAAAGTTTGGTTCAATTCACCTTTTTGTTTAATGACCTGGAAATGAACTAAAATCTTATTTTACATAAGTATCAAGAATTCAATATTCTTAAAATAATAATCAATTTTAAAATAGAGATTGACCATGACATGTTAATTATGCATTATCTATATGAGCCTGACACCTAATATCATTTAAGGGGCACATATTACTGAACGTTTTATTTTGAAATGAAATGCTTACAGAAAGTATATCATGTCTAAAATTATACAATGAAAGAGTGTTCAAACAATATGTTTTTATTGACAACGATAGGTCTGGTTTTAATAATAATTTCACTCAAGTTTGCCCTTTCATTTAGGTGATAAACCCAATTGTTTGTCAAACGATCCACGCGAACTGCCAAATGGATTAATTGCCCATTCTCACATTAGATAAACGACACAGGATGGGGCAGGGGGCTGCCAGTCATTTGAAAAATGTAATGTGGGTGGGGGTTGTGGTAAAATAATGCCCTGTTGATGTAATCCTGAGAATGATGAGCTACAATATGTCAGCATGAATTGTTTTTAATGTAGCGCATGTACACTCGCCGTCACCATCAGAGCTAAACGAAAACGGGGACAAATTTACGAGTCATTGCGATCGATCATTCCGTTTTTCCCGCCATCATCAGCAATCACGAACGCAATTCGAAAATGGCGAACATGGTTGACAAAACAATTATGTTAAAACAAATCGGTGGAAACAGCTGTTGCCCAACCTAGTCATATATCCAGCAGGACTGATGTGAAAGCACTTTCCTGAGATCTGAAATACCAGTTGTAGCGGAGTATCACTCTTCTTTCGATCGGCCTTAACCCTTCAGTTACCACACATCCAGCATGTAATTGATCGTGTCTAATCGTTATAACTGTTTATCCAAATTTCGATAATGACAATGCTAATTTATGTTAAGGTTAATGTTCGATAGCCGATTACAAAGATGAGCATCAAAAGAATATTTGGACATTCTCTGCGATATTTAAAGACGTAGATGCTGAAGATTCTTCAGGAATATTTTAGGTCTATCGCATAGAACCGCTTAACGGTGACCTTCATATTTAATGTTTATATATGGAGCTTGTCAAAAACTTTTGAGAGGACAGGGTTATTTGGGGGTGACGCCATTGTAATTCCCTGTAAACTGCCTCGTGAGTCACACGTCATAAAAGGGATATTTTAACTTGAAGGAGTATATGCCCATTCAAAGTGATTATAGGACGACTTTCCCCTGGAATTCCATCCCGGACTGCTACCCCATACAACCAGAGGCGGTTCTCCCGGGGGGCAGGGGGGGCACAGTGCCCCCCCACTTTTTCAGATACCCCAAAAGTGCCCCTTTTTACATAGGAAAAGTGCCCCTTTTATTTTGTAAGAAGTGCCCCTTTTACATAGGAAAAGTGCCCCTTTTACTTTGACAAGTGCCCCTATTACTAAATAAAAGTGCCCCTTCCCCCTTTTCACCTCTGACGAGTGCCCTTTTTATTTTTGACACGTGCCCCTTTTCCTTCGACATGTTCCCATTTTCCTTTGCAATAAGTGTCCATTTTCCATTCTCATAAATCTTGAAATTATCTTTAATAAGTGCCCTTTTTAATCTCTAGTAAGTGCCTCTTTTCAGGTACGAGAAGTGCCCCTTTTCACTTTTGATAAGTGCCCCCTTCACCTCTGATAATTGCCCTATTCAAAACTGAGAGGTGCTCCTTTTACTTTGACAACTGCCCCTTTTTTCCTTTGTAAGAAGTGCCCCTTCTCCTTTTAATAACTACCCCTTTTTTAAACTCGGATGAGCACACCTTTAATTTTAACATGTGCCCCTTTTTTTCTTCTAATAAGTGCCCCTTTTCCTTATGATAAGTGCCCCCATTAAAAAGAGAGAGCTCCTTCCCCTTCTCATAACTACCGCTTTCCCTTTCTAATAAGTGCCCCTTTTCCTTATGATAAGTGCCCCCATTAAAAAGAAAAAGCTCCCTCCCCTTCTCATAACGGCCCTTTTTAAAAATTTGAACGGTGCCCCCTTTTCATTCAACAAATGCACATTTTCCTTTATTATAAGTGCCCCTTTTACATTTTCATAAGTGCCCCTTTTCATATCTGGTCAGTGCCTCTTTTCACCTCTGATAATTCCCTTTTTAATAATGATACGTGCCCCTTTTCCTTTCTAATAAGGGACCTGTCCCCTTTTCACCTCTTATAAATGCCCCTATCAAAATCTGATGGGTGCCCTTTTTCCGTCAACAAATGCCTATTTCCCATTTTCGTAAACGCCTCTTTTCCATCAGGTGAGTGCCTCTTTTCAGGTGAAAAAAATGCCTCATGTTCACCTCTTATAATTATCCTTTGTACTTTGACACGTGCTCCTTTTCTTTTCTAATAAGTGTCTTATCCCTTTCGATAATTGTCCCCTTTTCATGAAATCATTAAACATGCCCCTTATTTAAAGCGACTAAGAGCAATTTCCCCCAAAGTTCGCTCGCTGCGCTCGCTCGCATTTAAAGATGATATAATTATGTTAGTTATCAAAGGTCTTTTCAGTCTTCCGTTAAGAGAATGTGCTTATAACCCCATCACGATTGGCTTTTTTCCTCTTTATAAGATGTAATTTTTCGCACTGCGACCTCGCAGATCTTTAAAATTTTTCTCGCTCGCTTCGCTCGCTCGTAAATGCATATTCAGACATCCCACCCAACTGTAAAGTATGATGCTTAAGCGATATCTTGTATGATGTATGAAGAGAAACAAATATTGAAATCATCCCTGATAATGTAATCACAATGCAGGGGTATGTACCAATGTCTAAAAAATTGTATATTTTCGCTTTGAGATTTCCCACTGTAGGTGCCCTTTTTTCTTCAGAAAGTGCCCTTTTTTGTTGGTGCCCCCCCACTTTGGAAGTCGCTCGACCGCCCCTGCATACAACCACTCCCTATACTAGAACCAGGGACTTATCCCAAGTCCCTGCTAGAACATTATATCCCAGATAAAAACATCATGGATATTTTGTTGGTATGTATGCACGGACTTGCAGAAGAACAGCCGTTGGCTGAAGCAAGTGATCCGTGTTGAAATAAAATAAAATGAAATGAAATGGACAAGTATTACTATAGAAAGCTATTTCCAAACAAGGAAAATATCCTTCTGATAAATATGTCCCCCGGACAAAATCCCCATTAAGGAAAACTACCATCGAACCGAGGACATTCACCACGGACAACAACCGAATATTTAGTGCATAAGACAATGAACCCTTAGATATATCACTATAAGTAATACGCTAAGGCTCCGCGGGGGGCGCGACGTCTCCGCCGGCCTTTGTATTCTATTGTTTTTTAATGAGATCGCCGACCCAAGTTGGTGCAGCTATCTCCTCCTGAACCCTCCCCTCGGGGTACCCGTGCCCGGTGCCGTCGTCCGCGGGAGAGTCTACTCTAGCGAATTGGCTATACTCCGCCCGAGGTCCTCCTCCGTGTCGACGTCCAGGGCGAAAACAGACGCGACATGCATAATGCATGATATGCGTGACGACAGAGATACCTCATGGATATTCAACATAACATCCGTAGACACACAATCGATGACGATCCACTCACATTAAGTTGCGTATTAAATGCACGCTGAATGGGTATGACTTACCCCGTGTTAGGTATCTTCCTATATGATATTCTCTATATAGACCGCGCCGTCGATCACACTCATTTCTTTGCAGTTCTCAAAGAGACTCACAACAAATGACCAACCACTCACATTATGTTGCGTATTAAATGCTCTATGCAAAGGGCGGGATCACCGAGAGTAAAGCGTCTTGCTATAGGATGTGCTATAGGATGTGCTTTAGCGCTGCACAAGCCACAGAGATACACATGAAGCTTCGCCTCAACGCTCAACTTAGAGACCTATTTCCATCATTATTGCCGCGATTTTTATATAGTTTTCGTGAATGGAGGTATGAAATCAAAGCTTATTTTGTGATTATTACGGCCATATATACAAAATTTTGATTATCATTTTCTAAAGGAAAGTTTTCACAAGAAAACCATTGGACTGACAGTTCAGTCGCAAGCTGCCTTCAATCAACACGCAGTGCAGTGTGTGTGAGTTGAGATGAGCTTGCAGGAAGCTCCAACACCGGGACCGCGCCCCGCAGGCGTCCGACGCCTGCGGCGCCAGTGTTGAGCTTCCTGCAAGCTCATCTCAACTCATTTGACACTGTTATCTGTTGGTTTGCATTTCAATATAGTTTCGTGAATAGATTTACGAAACCTGAGCTTAGAATTAGTAAAAATATTACTAATGTCTACATTTTTAAACGACTGTCTGATTTTCTTGTGAAAATTTTACTTTGAAAAATGATTATCGAAATTCATGGTCAGAAATAATCACAATCTAGGTTCATTATGTTACAGTTCTTGCATCAAATCAATGCATGAAAACTTAGTTATTGAACTAGAAAAATGTTTTTTTTTTTTTAAATAGGCAATTATGAAGTAGGAAGCCTGAAACCTTAGCCTACTAAACAAATCTCAACAAAGTGTAGGCCTATCCTTTTATGAATTAATGAAAAAGTAGCCCCAGATAAAAGAGCCCCCGAAAGTTGAAAAAGTAGCCCCAAAAAATTTCCCGAAAATTTGAAATGGAGCCTCCGAAATGAAAAACTTAATTTTGTGCCTGCGCCCCCCTCTAGAATCCCTCGGATTTCCGCGGGTCCTGAGTTGAGTGTATATATAATATAGGGGTGGGGTCCACGGGTTTCAAGGGGCCATAAACCCCCAAGAGCTCGGGGGTTACATTCTTCAAAGTTGGGGGGGGGGGGGATCGAGATCAGATCGCAGCGGGTTGAGTGTATATATAATATAGGCGTGGGGTCCACGGGTTTCAAGGGGCCATAAACCCCCGAAAGCTTGGGGGGTTTAGGCGTTTAATTAGGGTCAGATGAGCATATTTTTAATACTTTATTTGTGACACTTGCGAGTCACTAATTGGCGTGGGGTCAATACGTAGAGTTGCGTAGTGTTGCGTACCAACTACGCTGGCCTACGTTACTATATGCTGAGGAACGGAAAGGGGTACGCAAGATGAACGAAAACAATTCAACATGTTTAATTTTTTTCGCATACTTTCGGCGTAGAAATTTGACGCAGAAAGTACGCCTTTTTATGCAACACTACACTACATGCCTACGCAACAGTACGCTACCCTACGCCAGATCGACAAAGCAGTAAAAGCTTTCCACACTACGGAACTCTACGCAGTTCCAGTGGCTTAAAGAATAACTACCGGTACAGTTGGATTGTTTTTTTAATTTTTTTATATAAGGCCAAATTTAAAAAAAAACATGTTTGGCGTCCTGTTTTTTCGAAAAATGGGAAGGAGGAGGCCCTTTTTTTTTCTTTCAAAATGACCGCTCGGTACATTTTCCCTGACATTCGGGCTATTTTTCAAGATGGCGGCCGACAATTTTTTTTTTTCTTTTTTAAAATCAGAAATACATTTTAGCAGTGCTTTTCATGTTTTTTTTCTTCAAAAAAAAAATAAATAAATAAAAAAAAAAAAAGTAGGAGGCGGCCCCCAAATAGGAAGCAGGCGGGGACGCTGTTTTTTTTTTCTTTCAAAAAAAAATATCAAAAAAATTCAAAAAAAAAAATAGGAGGCTGCCCCCAAAAAGTAAGCGGGCGGGGGACGCAAAACATTTTTTTAATGGCCTGAACAAATGGCAAATAAAGTTCTTGGTGGTTTTAATTTAGACAGTCTCTATATATCTATTTACACCCCCCCGCCCCCCTCTAGAATCCCGCGGATTTCCGCGGGTCCATGCAGCTAGTATAATTATATATGTATGTTTTACGCCCTCCTGGCTCGAAGCAGGTTCCGTTCTTTTACCGGTTGTGGATTGGTGAAAGGGGGGGGGGGGGGGCTACTTTGCAATAACCATCATGTGTCAGCTTTCTATAAGTACTTTCATATCGTTGGGCGAGCTTTTCTCTTTTATTTAACTCATTTCCTGGTAATGTTCGACATGACTTCACAGGCTAACTTCCGTTCTGCATGTTTTGAACATATTTAATCTGATAATGCCTTTCTGGCAGATATTGGATAAAATAAAACCTTCGATGTCTTTAGGGATATAAAACCGTAATTCACAGACAAATCTAATATTGCCTGATAATGAACTAACATTTGTCCTAGAATAATAAACCAACACATTTTTTTAAAAGATCCCACGACCATAATATATCTGCGCCAAATAATGCTATCTTTCGCAAAACATACCCTTTTATATATAGACCTTTTATGACAATTAAGCATTCAAAATTTAGAAAAATACTCCATGTAAATAATCACTGTCCTCTCTGGCACAATTCAATAATTTTACCAAGGATTTGCTTAACATCTAGGGATGCCTGAGTTTATTTACACACGTTTATTCAATTCCTACAACATAATTATATATAGGGCCTATGTATAGAATCACGTGGAGATTTTATGAGATAAGGGATAATTTTTCTCCGCTAGTGTTGGGATTGTGACTTAATTCCACTGTTTGTGTATACAAATATCACCCCACCCCCCCCCCCCCCCTCAAGCATTCGTCTTCTCATCGAGCATGTTGAAGGTGTATTCATTTAAGTTTGGTTTTAAACCGAAATTTGATTTATGTTGCTTCACTTTGATTTTCTGGTAGACATTTTATTCTAACGCTTGGTTTTTTAATTTTAACTAGAAGTTGAGTTTTTACTATTAATCCGGTGTAAGAAATTTGTTAATCGGATAGTGAGGTTTAATATACCATTTAAATATGGTTGAACGCCATGGAATTAAGTACCAGATAGCTTAGCCTGTATCAACCTAACAGTAGTGGTTTAGTCCAGCAATGTAGCCTGGTAAGTCTAACAATTTAGTTCAAGGCAGTTTAACATGGAATAAGTTTTCCTTTTTAATTTAGCGTATCCTGCTTAGAGTGACAGTTAAGTCAAGGGCTGATTAGCCTGAAATAACTTTAGCCTCAAACTTTAGCCTAGTCAGTTCATCTAAGCGGTTTAGCCTAGTTTAACCTGGTTAGGCTGATAGTTTAGGCTCGGGCAGTTTAGACTAAAAAATGATATGCATGCTGATAGTAGTCTCGGCCGGTTTCTTTGACCAAACTGTGGAGCGCGAGAAGTGTCAGGTTTGACAGACATGAGCGCTATGCAAGAACCCATAATTATTATTGTAGTTATTATTATAATTATCATTATAAGTCTAATCATTTGTATAATTATTATCATTCTTATCACTATTATTGTTATTGTTTATATCATTATTATTAGCATTACTATGATTATCTTTATTATCATCATAATCATTATTAGTGCTATTAATATTATTGTCATCATTGTTAGTATAATCATTATTATTATTGTAATTATTTTTAGTATAATTATTATCAATATCATAGTTATTATCATTATAATTATTATTATTATCATCATTATCATCATTTTCATTATCATTATCATATCCATTATTATTATTATCATTTTTATCATTAATACTAGAATAATTGTACTACTATTTGACCTCTATAACTATACAGCTCGTTTATTTGCGGTCGATATATATATATATATATATATATATATATATACAGAGAGAGACAGAGAGCAATACAACAATATGTTTTACATTTCTTTACAACAGGAATGGATGTTAGGTGGGTAATTTTTTTTTTTTTTTTTTTGGGGGGGGGAGGGGGGGGGGTTAATGAGAGGAGTCAAAGCCCTCCCCCACCGCCTTATCCCACTATTGAAATTATTCGTTGTATATGTGTTTGTTACGTTTCAGTTGTTTAAGTCTTGGGTGGCTTAGGTACACTGTTTCACTTTTGGAGATATCTCCTCCAATTCTTCTTATTTTTAGTCTTCCAGCGCTGTCTCTCTCTCTCTCTCTTTCTTTCTCTCTCTCTCTGTTGCTCACAGGTGAAACTATTTCAGGACCAAGAAAACGACGCGCGAACCCTCACGTTTTCAGCGGTCATAGCCCCCGAACCAGGAGCTCTGGAGCTCTCATTAAACAAATTTTGTCATATCGAACTTGACTTCAGTCTTCTTCTTCTTCTACATCAATTCGGGGCATGCAAGCATGTTCCTCGCCTGAGGCAATGTTGACTTAAGGCCCAAATTAATGACGGAGAAAACAGATCATGAAGATGGCAAGGTCGCCTTTCACACCTGATGCCAAAGCCACAGTTTTCCCATGTTTCGCAATACGATCCCGAGCTCATCAATCACGTATCTTGAAATAAGAGGGGTAGGTGGGTATGGGGTCCTTCCGTGGCGTTAACTGGTATTGATGGGTGCATTGGCGCCATTTTGAGGGGAGAGGAGTGGCAGTGTCTTACACGGTGAATGAGATGCAATGAAAAAGGCCCCCTGAATATGGATATGGTGAGGAAAAAGGGGGGTATGGTCTGATCTTCTCGTCCTTTTCCACTCTCCCTTTTATCCGCTCTCCTGTTCTGCCCCCTCCCCTCTCCCTCTCTCTCTTTCTCTCTCTCTCTCTCTCTCTCGTCTCTCTCTCTCTCTCTCTCTCTCTCTCTCTCTCTCTCTAGGGGAGAATGATGTGAGAGCCCCATCGTGCCCCTGTGTATGCCGCTTGTTTACACGAGCAAAACCAGGGTGTGGATGTACCAACAATTGTAGCCCCTTTGAACGAAACCATTATCAACGTCATCTTATTGCATAATTTTGTTTTAATGTTTCTGCTTTTTGGTGTGCTCTAACGGCTTGAATAAATTCATCCTTTATTTAAAGATACTGAGGTAGTGTTACTGCTATATGAACCCTATTTTGTGTTGGTGTACTGTAAATGTACCTTTGTTTTATAAATGAAATTAATCTCTTACATTCTAAAAGCAGGGCTTCGCCACTATTGTTGCAGTCTGTCTCATAATATGACAGATAAATAAAATTTGCATTTGCGCCAAATTCATACATCGAACTTTTTGCGAGTCTGCGCGATGTTATGCCTGCTATGAATTTGTCACATTACCAGATCATTAATGTGTCTTTCCCGCCCAAGCTTAGCTGTCACGAAGTCACTGCACTATGCGATAGCTGAAGCGAAACTTATTTTTTTATCAGGCCCCCTACTTTATAGCAATATTTCTCATTTTAATTTCCATCACCTAAATCGTTTAGCACACTTACCCAGTAACCTATTTATTTAGGAGGGGGCTTCCACAAGTAGTCTTGCACTAATTGAATACGCCGTATTATCTTGAACTTAATTTCAAAGAAACGTATATATAAATTTCTGTCTCAAATTTAACTACCTAGACAAATGCATAAAGTAAAGAATTTAATCACATTCGCATTCCACTTAGAATTGTGGCAAATTTGATCAGTTAAAATGTGATAAAACGTTTGATATTCTATCCGGGGTCTGGCAGAGAAGACTATGACAGAAGAAGGGGAATTCCAATGTCAAAGGTCGTGCGAGGTTACAACATGGTTATCGCTCCAGTCATCTTGGTTCAGTCATCTTCGTTCATTAGTCCAGCTAGCAGATGTATTTAGTAGGTGGATACAGCATATGTGTTCTTGTTCTTTTTTTAAATGTGGCGTCGCTCACTACAACACCCTAAGTCCAACGTGCATGCGTAGGTATTATCTAGTCCCTGATTTTGGACGAGCGAGAAAGTTGAATGGGCATAGCAGTCTCGTTGATATATAAAGCTTCTTGGTAAGGGGGTCAATCAACCTTCATGGTTTTTTCTACAAAACTTGATTGTTGATTAACAATTTAGAAAATAACTTCTTAACAACGTCAACAAATGTGTATTGTATCTCAAGATTTGACATCAACTACACAACTACAAGAATGATGAAAAGATAAACAAAAATAATAAATATGAAATAGACACGTGATTAAACAACTGAAGAAATGAAAAAATCAATAATTAAGTAAATTAATATTTATGAAAATATGTTAGGAAGTGAATATATGAATGAATAGATATATAAGTAACTGAAGAAATAAATAAATGAATGAAAAAAATAATTAATTAATAGAAGACAAAATTAATGAATATGTGAACAACGACCAGAATATGTATTGTAAGAAGGAAAATGATTATGAATTCGTTTGTTGAAAGGTAAGAAAAACTTTGGTGTACAATGTATATAGTTGCATTTTTTAAAAATGATTTTGCTGTTGGTGTGGTAGGTTTGAGCCGTCATTTAGAATTTTAATTTTTATCTTGTTGTTACTCATTTGAATTAAAAAGGAAAGAATGTGGCCGATAATATAGTTGCTGGTATAAGTAGTTGAATAATCGGCAAGGACTTTGTTAAGTTGTTGAATATGTTTTTGCCATGAAATCACAAAATTAAGTTACGGAGAAAATATTTTCAAAGCTACTAAATAAATAGAACGTGTGTGTAAATTATTAAAGAAGTATAGTATATGAATTAGGGTATGAAAAGGAAATTAAAGATTGAAATTTATTTTAAAGAAGTGATGGTTAAAATGTTATCATAATGTAAACAGTTATCATATTTATATGTGCATTATGAGAGCACAAAAATTTAAGGTGGATTTTCGGTATGATAAAATAACCCAAAATGCCCTATTCATTTCATTTGAAGGATATCTAGAATTAGGTATACAAATTGTGTCCTAATTTCTTTCAAATCCAGCTTTTCGATCCCGTTGATGCTCTCCAAACAAGACTAGGACAATCGCTCTTGCTGGTAGATCCTATCCTACCATGGATGATCCTACAAAGTCACAGCCAAGTCGATGACACCATGTGCTATCTTCATCATCTCATCCCTGATCAGAGTTGACTATCCTTAATGTTTTGTTTGTGCAAGGGAAGAAAAAGGGGGAACACTAGGCCGACACAAAAAAATCTTGCAGCGGTATGGCTTTACGTTTAGACGCCGTCGCCCCGGGCGTGGGGAAAGTCAAGGAATCCGAGAGCTGCAGAGAGGGGAACGCCAGGGAGGAACGGAAGATAAATTATTATACGTGGGCAAGTCATCATGATCATGAACTTGGTAATAGTTGAAAGTACATCGGGGTGACTCAGGTCTAAAACATACATGTACATGTAACAACCCCTCTCTCCCCTCCTCTCTGTCTGGATGTCTCTGTGTCTCTGTGTCTCTCTCCCCCCTCTCTCTCTCTCTCTCTCTTTCTGTATCTATCTCTCTCAATTATCACTTTTTCTCCCCGTCTCTCTCTCTATCTATTTCCTTATCTCTCTCTCTCTCTCTTTCTGTCGCTATCTATCACTCTCTCTTCCCCCATCTCTCTCCCATTCTGTCTCTGTCTCTCTCTCTGTCTCTCTCTCTATCTATCTCTCTCTCTCTCTCATTCTCTCTCTTTCATTCTCTCTCTCATGCATCTTCCATGCTCATGTTACAATGATATGTCTTAATCACAATCATTTGAACGCTGATGTGTTAACCGACGGCTAGAGAACTAGTCCATGGGCCTACATTAGAGCAAATATATACGTGGAGAGAAGGAGAAATTTAGTTGATTTGAAATATACTGTAGTAACAAACAAATTAAAAACCAACACGACATCACTCTAAAAGTTTTCCATATTTAAGGTCTGTGAAGAAGGTACTGTACTTTGAAAAGTTTAGAGTCAGAAAAACACATTACTATCTTAGAGCCATGGGCATTCTATTGTCTTAAGAATACATTTACTCTGAAGAACCTGCACAAACTAAGTGAAAGATGTATTACAAACTTTTTAACTTTCGTCTAAATGAGATGATTGTTTTTACGAAGCAGTGCTTTTGCCAAATAAAGGGATTTTGAAAATATATGCGGAGAAATGTTCCAAGAGCGTATTTCATCTGCCACATTAATTTAACATGATACCATACAAATTCGTTATGATTCATCAAAAGTAATGTAAACAGCAAGTATAATTCTTTTTGTACTTTCAAACGCTAATTTCATATCAGACAGAATTTCACAAAGTCATGAAATACATATTTTTTTTTTTTTTTTGGGGGGGGTCTAATGATTCTCGAGAGTCAGCATTTAATCAGAATAAGAAGAAGAAAAAAATTGAATGTAAAAAAGAAAGATATCGAATAAGCATGCTACGGAAAGCTTCATAATGAAGATATTTAAACTTAATAATTGGCGCACAGATTAGAGTAGAATTTGGGCATTTGATATTATTTGAAATAAGGGTTTACACATACACATCAGTCCGCATTGAGAACTGGGTCACGAAAATAAGTCTGCCTATGGCGGTAAGATCTAAACAAATCGAACGCAAGACAGATTTTTGAATCTTGAGATTAAAGAATTAGAACACTAATTCTGCAGACTTTGTATTGTTGAGGCGAGGGTATCAAGTAGATTAATTAGGTTCTAGGCATAATGATTGTTGAAGACGTGGAAATGGTTGCTACGTGTTCTAAGGTTTTTGGCTAAATTTGTAATGATGGTTGGAATTTGGAAAACACTCCAAAAAAATCAAAAGTTAATAGGAGCATTACAAAAAAGTGAATTCGCAAGTACCTTCCCTGTTTTATGTCAGCTGAATGCACAAATTGCTCTTAGGAGAAATAAAAATCGAATGTAGGAAATCAGGCTGATTCAAAGTGTAAAAATGTCAGAGGTAAAAATGTCAGAGATAAACATGCCAGAGGTAAACATCTCGGAGGTAAAAAGGTAAAAATGTCAGAGGTTAAAATATCATAGGAAAGAATGTTACAGGTAAAAAGTCAAATTTTGGGCCGAATGTAAATACAAGTTATGGAAATAAGAACATACCATTACCATTACTAATATTCAACCTATAACATGCTTTCGTTTTGATATTTTTACCCCTGACATTATTACCTCAGACATTTTTACCTCTGACACTTTTACCTCTGACATTTTTATCTCTGACATTATTACCTTTGACATTTTAACCTCTGAAATTTTACCTCTGACACTATTACCTCTGACATTGTTACCTCTGACATTTTTACGTCTGACATTTTTACCTCTCACATTTATACCTCTCACTTTTTTACTCGGAAATTCTTACCTCTGATATTCTTACCTCTGACACTTTTACCTCAGACATTTTTACCTCTCACATTTTTACGTCGAACATTGTAACCTCTGACATTATTACCTCTGACATTTTAACCTCTGAAATGTTACCTCTGACACTATAACCACTGACATTTTTACCTCAGACATTTTTACCTCTCACATTTTTACGTCTGACATTTTTACCTCTGACATTTTAACCTCTGAAATTTTACCTCTGACACTATTACCTCTGACACTATTACCTTTGACATTTTTACGTCTGACATTTTTACCTCTGACATTCTTACCTCTGATATTTTTACCTCTGACATTTTTACCTCTGACAATATTACCTCTGACAATATTACCTCTGACATTTTAACCTCTGAAATTTTACCTCTGACACTATTACCTCTGACATTTTTACCTCTGACATTTTTACCTCTGACATTCTTACCTCTGATATTCTTACCTCTGACATTCTTACCTCTGATATTCTTACCTCTGACATTTTTACCTCTGACAATTTTACCTCTGACACTATTACCTCTGACATTGTTACCTCTGATATTCTTATCTCTGACATTTTTACCTCAGACATTTTTACCTCTGACATTTGTACGTCTGACATTTTTACCTCTGACATTTTAACCTCTGAAATTTTACCTCTGACACTATTACCTCTGACATTTTTATTTCTGACATTATTACCTCTGACATTTTTACCTCTGAATTTTTACCTCTGACATTTTCACCTCTGACAATTTCAACTGGCACCGAAGGGACAACATGGTAATGACTTGTTGAAACCAATTTGTATTGTTGTTGATTGATTGAATTTATTTATTATTTATTAATTTCTTTCTTTTGTTTTATTCATTCATGAATATGTATTTATTTATCAAATTTATGTATGCATGTTTGTTTTTATTTGTTTTTCATTTGTTAATTTTATTTATTTTTCTACATGTATTCATTTATTTATTTATTTGTTTCTTTAATTTGTATTTGTCTGTGAGAAACGTACAGTGTGGACACGTTCAACAAATCCTGGTTCCGAAGTGACTTAGCGATGAAGAAGTAAAAGAAGAAGGAGATGATTAAGAAGAGGAGGGAAAATGAGACGAAGAAGAAGAAGAAAGAGAGACAGAAACATAGATAGAGACAAAGACAGAGACAAAGAGAGGTAGATAAAGCGGGAAGGATTGAAATAAACGAATAAGTGATGCCATAAACTCGTGATGTTAATTACTTCATCGAAAAAGACTGCATATAGTAATCATAATCTCGTGGTCCTGTCTTCTACGGAACTTAAATTTAGGACAATATTACTCACAGTGGCCTAAATGACTGGAATAGCAAGATGATAACGTTTTCCTATTTTGACGGACTAAGGGGCTGGACATAAGGGGGATCTTGTGTTTGATGCATCCAACTATTTTAAGTTGAGTAAAAACAATGATTGATCGAAAATATGCTTACCGATTTAATTTTTTGTAAATTTTCCGTAAATGGGTAAAAAGCTTTTAAAGGACTTTTAAAGGCTTTTTACAGACACTGTTCTTAAAATGAAATAGAATGTAGAAATAGAAATAGAAATAGAAAATACTTAACTAGCGAAATATAGATTTAAACGTATACACAAATTGTTTTGGTAACAAATAGAATTATTTAATAACTGGATAAAAAAACAAAAAAATAACGAACAAAACCACACAACAAAAACAACAACAACGTCAATAACACAACGATTAAACAGGAATACTATTGTTTCGATTCGCCGATAGCAGGTAATAATCATAAATTTGCCGAAAGCATTTTAAATATTAATGTTCGCCCCCTCTTGCGACGACCCTATCATGCAGAAAAACAGAAAACAAGTACAATATGCTCATCCAGTTTTCTCGGCGCATTAAGGGGACTATGTTGTTTCTTGTAAAATCTGAAGCTCCCCCTTCCCCCTCCTCTTTTTCTCCCAACCCGTTTTCCCCGCCTCCTCCTACTTCCTCCTACTTTGTGATTTTTCCCTTTTTTTTTTTTAGCTTATAGTTATACCCAAATTTTTAGTTAGTTTATATTAGTTTTAAATCTCTACAACCAGGGAATAATACCACAAATCGCCACAAACCCATGTCACTTCATCCCCCCCCCCCCACTCCTTCTCCCAATTCGCCCATTCACGAGGGTGCACACAAAAAAGGCCCTTGTGTAATGAAATCAACTGAAAACCAGACAATGCTTGACCTAGATACGACAAATGAATTGGGGGAAATGAATGGAAATATATGACTGACCACACACAAACTTGACCGCTATACAGACCCCAGTTGAATAGGTTTCTGGTTTTAGAACTGTAATTCAATTCCGTGTTTGTTGTTCAACTATCTGGAGTTTTCAACTCCGATTAACAATAAACCTATGCCGTACCGAATGATAACAGTTGTCATCGCTAATTTGGAAATCCCGGCATTTTTAAGGTTTTGTTTCGTTACGATACAGGCTCATAGTACCGATAAAGAAAGAGAGGGTAGAGAGAAAGGAGGAAAGAGAGCGAGGTAGATAAGGGGGAGCGAGCGAGAGAGATAGAGAGAGAGAAAAAAAAAAGAGAGAAAAAGAGAGAGACAGAGAGAGACGGACAGAGACAGAGAGATAGAGGGACATAGGGACAATGAGAGAGAGAGAGAGAGAGAGAGACAGACAGACAGAGGCAGACAGATAGACGGAAAGACAGATTCGGGAATAGTTGTATTCATCTGTATAATAATTATGAAGAAGGTTATATTGAAATAAAATCTCCCACTATTTTCCTAACGTTCATCAATTGATATTCATATGAACCTCTCAACAATTAGGACACGTCAAGAAATAATTATTGAGGCAAATGAAATCGTTCCATTATCTCAAAAAAACCCAATATGAATAATTGATTTGGCAAACATTGCACTGAAAAATCATCATCGATGGGAGAAAGAATGACTACTTTGAAACAATTATGTAAACGTCTTTTGATAAAGCTACAATATACTCTAGTATCATTTCATTCATTATGAAATACACGCTCAATGTCCTCTTAATTACGCGTCATCCATCAAAAACAATAATTAAATCCGTGGTCTCCAATTTGTAATGAATACAGAATCTCTTTCTATAATTAGTAGGGTAAAACAACGGTTGATAAACAAGACGATGTTTCGTTACGTTTCTGCTCTTTGCCTTATTTGCATACGAGTCCGCGCTGCTTTAATTTGAATTCGGTTGATGAATTATTACAGCGATGAATATTTTGTTTGGAGGCACACAGAAACAAGACGCTGAGTTCATTACCGTAATAATTACTCGTCTTCTCTCGTTTGTCAAATTCATTTCTTCGACTTCCAAAATAGACAACATCCTTTTGACGATTAATCATTGAAGAGTTTGCAAATAGTAAAATCTATCGAGGATGATTAACGCATTGCAAAATAAGATCGGGATTGATTCTTGTGATACAATCATTTTGCATTCCAATGTACCTTTATTAATCAATTATTCTTTATGACTAATGATTACAGGTTCTCCAAATGTATTTATGAAAATATTAACTATTGTAATGTAATTACGGATTGATTTGTCAATATGCTTTTTCCTGAATATGCATAAATCGTGTAATCTAAAGACATTACGCTGAATTCAAATTGCAGAGGAAATCCGTACCATAAACATATTTTGCTTTTTGACAAAATCATTTACTAAAATAGGTAATAAACCTGATCTAATCAAATGAAATAACAATACATTATCATTTCATCAATTACCAAATGACTACAAAAATATTAAGTAAGAATGCAAAAATATGTTATTACTTTGCTTTATATTTATTAAAAGTTAATAAATAAACCAATTAAATACAGATTTGAAATAAGGAGTATGTATAGGAAATGTGCCTATTACTGCCTTTATAAAAACAACCAAGAGTAAATAATACGAAAGATTGAACACCATCCTTGGCGCACAGTCGAAAAACCCACAACCGCCAAACATCTACGTAACCATACCACGAGATGGCGTCCTATCATTTCAACACCACAATTCGCAACCTTGAACAAAAAAGCGATTGTCTTTTTTTAATGCAGGATGAAGACGATGCGATAGGCTCAACCATTTTATTTTCCCCTACTAAATTTTTTATTATTTGGTCTGATAAAATGGATACATCCATGTAAACAAAACACAACTAATGTTAGTATGAAGTGGACATTTGTTAAATAATGGATACTTGTTCCCTGAAAAATGAACAGATGGGACAATGATTCATGCCCTCAAAAAATCAATCTTCCAAATATAAAGTATGTATTCGCACAAATATTTTAGTCTTACGTTTCATTTGTGCGATATGCAAACGAACTAGATTACATGTGGATATTGGTGTTATTACTTTGGCATAGTACATGGTAATTCATTATTGTCAGTTTTTAATTCCGATTGAATCGATAACAAGTACAAGTGGTAAACCAAACTTTTTGGTAGCATTAAGAGTCTGATTTAAGCTTAAAACTAGTTGTAGCTTTAAAAGTCGACTTCCCTCAATAAAAAAGACTTCACTGATGAACATGACCATTAAAACGAGCACCAGGATCTAACTTTCTTAAAAGTGCTAAACTCGTGTTATTTCTTTAATCTTCTCTTCAATAGAGTCTTGTAATACTGTTGTCCTATTTTTATTGTCCCTTGATTCGATAGACACTCAGTAACAGCAGGCACACATCGTATTAGTCCCTGCTCATTAAATGTAAACGGACTCTTGCAAAGTATCACATGAAACAATCAAGATCGGGTAACTTGTACCGCTGCCGTACAGACCGATGACGAATGTTGAAGATTTGTAAGGTATGGGTAAAGGGAGGAGAGTCAAAAAGTGCATTCAGACGAGAGGTCACAAGGAGATCAGTTTAGTTTCTTGGGTATTGTTTATCAGATTTTTTAACCCGAATGTCCAGGGGCAATTGTTTGGTCTCGCTCCATCAAATAAAATTTGAGACCTGCGTACGAGTGAGTGGTGACGACGAAGAAGGGAGATGAAGAGAGCGGGGAGAGGGGGAGGGGGGTAAACAAGAGAGATACGAAGTGGGCGAAATGGAAGTGGAAGAGAGAGGTGGAGGGGGTAAAGCGGAAAACGAGTAGCGAATTCAGCTATCGAATTAGAATCGGTGGCCCTCTCTCTCTCTCCCCTACTCTCTATCCCCCTCCAACCCTCTCTTGTTCTATCTCTCCTTTGAAGGAAATATAAGCTAAGAGTTCCATGCTCTTTATTTATTCCTTCTGGCATATTTAGAGCTCTCATTGAGCGATATGTGGGTCAAAGCGGCTTCGGGGCGTTTTTCATGAAACTGGCTACGTTCTTTGGGCTAAGAATATATACCACAGTAAACAAATGGTTTAAGCTTATTTTCATTTTTGTTCCTTCTCTCTTTCATTTTCTCCTCCTTCAACGTCAAATATTTTTTCCCACTCCTCATCGCCCACGTCCCATTTCCTTCATTCAAGAGTTCAATCGTTTAAAAATTGTCAAACGCTCTATCCTTTAACTTCATTCACATAGTCTTTCATTCCGTAGTTCGGTCTCTCTCTCTCTCTCTCTCTCTCTCTCTATATATATATATACATTATATATATGGTAGGTGGGTGTGTGCATATACGTTTGTAAATTTCTTTTTATATCTCTCTCTTTCTCTTTCTCCCTGTTTATGTCCCTCTCTAGTCCTCTAACCCCTTCCAACCCAAATATCATCTCCCAATTACTTCATATCTTTCAAATTTATCTTCGCAGCACCTCTTCTGAATAGCTCATCTACGAGTGTTTATCTCCTGCATAAATCGCGCCTAACAACCCCACTCTCCTCACGTATCTCCATTTAATAATCTTCGGTGGATGGGCCAAATTCCTGAGGAGTTTCAAAGACCCGAAATATGGCAAGCAATAAATATTTTTTTCTCGTCTTCCCCTGAAGTAACTATTACTCCTCTTCTCTGCCCCACTCCCTTTTCCTCTCTCCCTTTCTTCTTGTTCAAGCTCCATGCCCTCTTCTTGGGCGCTTACCCTAGTTTTAGGACGACGATTTCGACAATTAAATTACTTCGACATACGCAGACGACCGAATCTAGGCCATGTGTGTTTAAGAGATGGCGCGAAGCTAAATGGAGATATTCATAAATGGGGTTAACTCAGATGTCATCCTGTCCACTTTACCGGCAAGGGATCCTTTTTTTTTTTTTTTTTTTTTTTTTTTTTACTCCCCTCCTTTTCAGAAGCCACGATTGTAGAGCCCTTTTCCCCAAAGGCTACCAATAGTTTGTTGTGCGTAACACGTCCCCCTATTCTTAGGTTTCCTGCAATGTATATCAACATACAAAGGAGAAACAGGCACTTGTAAGGTCGATTATTCTTTGACCGCTTGCTAAAAAGTGCAGTTTGGACTATCAAAAAAAGAAGGAAAGCCCAGCGGGTCGAGAACTTTTCCCCCTTTCTTCTGCTTCTTCTTCCCTCTATGAATGTATATGAGGTCAATTCTATGAATTGAATGAAAACTCTGAATGGCCGAAGAAGTGCGCTATGAATTATTATTATTATACCACTCGTGCCATTGTAACACAATGCCAAGTTTGCTGGAACACGTGACCCCTGACCTCTGTAAGTGTAGGTCTGCAGAGGCAAAACCCTAAAGGGTTACACAAAGTTACTACACAATGTGTGTTGACAGATAAAGAGCTCCTTTCTGTGTGGTCACAAATAGTTTTCAAATGGGTCATATTGCCCCTACTACGAGACCACAAAACCAATAATTTTCTTAGAAGTTTCATAAAATTCTTGATAAATGTTTGTTTCTGACTTTTTATTTCTAAAATATTTTTAATGTACGTCTAATCCATTATTAAAATGGGTTTTTTTTTTTTAAATCATCTCCCGTGTATAAGATAGGTAAGAGCAGCTCATATGAGGGTCGACCGATTTTCAAAGAAGGAACTCAAATCCCCTTAACTACAAAAATCATCTTTATAAATATGAAACATCATTATTTTAGTCATATATGTCTCATCATGAATTCAATAACGACAATTTTTTTTCTTACATTTATGAATTTCATACTTTTATGCAATCGAGTCTACACATACAAAAATTAGAACTTCGTTTGGTTAAATCTACAACCTTTGAGCAATTTTTTTCCCAATAAAAAAATACACCACTGAACAGGCAAACTTAATGGGACACCCGCGAGAAAATGAAGTAGTCACGACGGAAAATACAGAGGAGAACCCACCGAAACTCTGGCGTAGGCCTTCAGAGCTTTCCCGATTGGATTGGTTAGGGGCAAATGTCGACGAAGACCAGCCAATGACGGTGTGCACGCGTCTAAAGTCTCATAAAAGTCTGCTTTGTCATCAGAAATACCCTCCTTCTTTCATATTTAAGGTGCCAGTATGTATCTTCAAATAATATTTACGTGGAAAGCAGGGTGAGATTGGCTTTCGAAGTTTAGAAGGGTAAGGATAAACTTTGACATTTTTTATTGGATTACATATTTCGTTCACTAGTGCAATTTTTATGTTCTGCATAGCCCTGCTTATGTATCCTCATTTGCGAGTATTTAAAAGCACTGTCATTCCATTATGTTCAGTTACAGGTTACAGAATAACATGTGTATATGTACGTCTGTGTATGTACATGTATGTTCATATATATATATATTATTATGCCTATATACATATGCATGTATATATCTAATTATACATAAATATTTAAATAAACTTGTCCATACTTTTACTGTAGATTTATTCGAGGTCAAATTATAAATATGATAAGCTATGTACATTTTGATACACTAGGTCCCATCGAATTGATAGGAACTATTTTCCATCAATAAAAGTTACCTTGCATCCTTTTTTTTTTAGCCTCGTGATTGCATTTTCCCAAGGGACCGTTTAACTTATTTTCATTTATTTCAGTATGTCGAAATGAAAAGGAAGTACATGTACGTAAACCGATACAGCAGTTTTCAGCTCTATGATAAAATCTTTTTCTTTCTTTTGAGTAATTATTATTAATACTTAAAAAAAACCCTCCTTTTTACACAATATCCTTATCGAATCATTCATTTGGAGATTCTAAATCAGTATATATTATTGTTCTTGTTCAATCGTCATTTCTGTATGTATATATTTATTTAAATGTTTCTGATAGTTTGCCTTATTCTTTGATATACATTAATACTTTCAGGTTTTCATTTTTTTTTCTTTTTTTTTCAGTTGTCACATTTTATGTAAACCATTTTTCAATAAATGCAAAAAAAAAGGGTTGCTTAGTTCAGATGCTTTGTTATGAGTGATATCATTACCATTATTATTGTATGCTATTATTTGTATTGTTTATTATTATTGTTATTATCATCAGTAGTAGTAGTAGTAGTAGAAGTAGCGTTGGTAGTAACAAAAAATGGGATAAAGTCTCAACTTACAACATGATTATGATAACAAAATATAAAAACGTACCAATTATCATAGCGTAAGGTTAATGAAGTAAACTACGAATAAGATGATTTTTACAGATATCTATTGTAAAGTATAAGGGCACGGGACTACTGTACATGAAGAATAAAGCAAATCGTTCTCTTATTGACAAGAAGCAAAATTCATTGTAATTTTATTATTCTAAATTCATCATTTTCTTGTTCTAATTTTATCTTTCAATAGGAGAAACTCAAATGACAATAGCCTCTGGACCCACAATTTTTTGTTAACAATGCGTATTTGAATCTTCGTAGTAGTATAGTAGTAGTAGTAGTAGTAGTTGTAGAATTGAATGTTAGAACAATTGCAAATGGTGGCCCGAGAGTTTAATTACATTGCAAGTTTTACAAGCTCAAAGTAATAAAGACATTTCAACAAGACTTAGATAAATAGATCACAATTTATTACATATTCCATACTTGCACAACAAATTAAGTTACAAATAGTGTAAAATCTTCATTATTATTAATTGTTTAAATTATTGTTGAGTGAGGAATATTCAATTTTCAAAAAAGAAATTGAGGCTGATTAATTTCCTAAGTAGATACTGAAAATAAGTTTGATTTCGAACCATAACATTCTGCAAATGATAGGACTTTTCACAATGCTACCGGAATAACGTAATTTAAAACAGTCACAAATAAAGTGGGATCAATGAATTGTAAACAATATTTCGACAGAGTTTGGAAGGAAATATACGTATCAATACGCCAGCTACATGTATTTAACACAAGTTTCTCATTGCATTTGACTTGCTATACAATAACTGTTTCAACATATGTACAAGAAATACAAATAGCAGGAATAACAATGCAATAATAACAAATTCATCAAATATTAGCGAACCGTCTTTCACGAAGCGTACACACACGCACGGTGACCCTTTGACACGAATGATAACTCTCTGTTTCCGGTTTTGAGTAGATCGCGAAAGGACCAATTTGGAAATCCTAATACTGCGCATTTTATGGGCCCCCGCCCCCTCACTTTAAATTCAATTGATATCACAGATAATTCCTAATATGTAAGAGAAGAAGACACACTATGAATTATGATGCGCCCTTTCCTTTCTATTTCAATCGTTGTGTGACATTTTTAGATTTGTTCTTTCTTTCTAAAAGTCTACAATTGAAGACAATTTAGGATATGATGAATAACAAGATTATGGATAATTATATGTACATACATTTATATATTTATTTATTTAATGAGTAGTCAGATATAAAGGAAGTTGAAATAACACTTTTCCCCCTTTAAATTGGTATGTTTAAATATATATACTGTTGCCCATAAAGTTGGATTTTTTTATTTACCTCTAAATATTAAATAATTGCGGCCATATGGTTTATTCTTGATAATATAGTTTATATCTTTCCTAATTTTTTTCGATCAATCCCTATGACTCCTTAGATTGATCAGTATAGCTCTGAGAATTTTTAAACTATATCTATGAAGAATAAATCTTCTTTTTTTCCCGCTATCATTTCATGAAAAGAGTTAAGAAACAATTATTTTATTTTATTCTTGATAAATATAGTTTATACCTTTTCAAAACTTGTTTTCGATCAATCTCTATGACTCTTAAAATTGATAAGTATAGCTCTGAGAATATTTAAATTTTATCTATGTAGAATAAATCATATTTTCGTTATCATTTCATGAAACGAGCTAAGAAAATAATATTTCAACTTTATGGGCAACAAAATATATTCTCTAAAACTGGAAAAAGTGGTTTTACCTTTATCTACATCCAAGTGACTTTATTGACTGGTTGTATAGCATTAAAAGCCAAAACAACTGTGGATCACCAGCACTATTGTATTGAGATAATGAGAAGAAAATGTTAAAGGTTTTTTTAAGTACCCCCGGATTTATGATCGCAATCTTTGTTAGTTATTTTTAAGTTTAAAAATGGAAACGTTCCTCCAGATACATCCTTTCCAACGTTATTCGAATTGACGTTCTCGATTAGTCTTCACGGTAAGCATAAGCAATGTATTATTAATGACATGTATTTACATACTATATAAGCTAGATCATGGCATTAACATTTGGTGCAGAAAATATATCAATTCGTTACGCCGAGGATGAGAACCTTTAAAATTGTCGCTTTTAAGGCTTGGGGGAGATGAGAGACTCTCATACCTAGATACAATATTAATGTTGCCATGATTAGCATGATTTTACAGCTATAACTCTCTAAGTCACATGACCTAGATTCTGGTAGCATTGGGGATGTTTCTAATTACATCCCCGAAAGCATCATGCTTATGACACACCAGAGCATAAGCTACGAGGGGGAAAGGCATAAGGATGACAGTAAACCCTGAATCGTCCATAAACAGAATTTGCCCCGTTTCGGTATCGGTATAGGGCCATATGACGTGCTGACTTCCGCGAAGGGCATTAGCATCGCACCGCTATGGATGTTTGGATTTTTCCGAGGGGGGATGGGGGTCTGTATGTCGTGTACATTTTTCGTCAGAATGATCACTTTAAAGGATTATTTTGGTATATTTCGGCATAGAGGATATCTTAGGGACACAAACATGTGTTCGCTGTTCTACCGGCTCCTGCAGAAAATAGTTACAAGGTCGTGCGAGTGTCGTGGTAATCCCAAAAAGGTTCATTGGATTAATCAACTAGGTTTCTTCCTCTAAATAGGACGAAAGACACTACACTCTCCTGGTAAATTTAGATATCCTTAAAAAATACTGTGACATAAGGTTATTAAGGTAAAGCTATGAATTATATTATTAATGCTTATTAAGGTTCAGCTTATTTATTGTTATTCAGGGTAAGTTGGAAAACATGTCAAAAGATCAACAACAAATCTAATTGCCCCCAAAATCTTTAATTTAAATATAAAGATATAAAGGAGTTTACTGTTGCTTATGTACTCCATAAGTTCAATAATTCTACATTATAATCAATGACTCATGTGCAATGCATTACCTGGGTATGTTGTTTATCACATGAAACCGGGTTAATGTTATCATAATTATTCTATATTTCATCAGAATGATATTCATCCTATGTGATCCTTTGAGATGCAGCCATGCCTCTTATTCACCCCGTCCAAACCTGTCCATTAATTTCAAGTGTTTACCCTAAATATTTAAAAATGACTGCCCCCAAAATGGGGGTATCATACACACCACAGACTCCGTATTAGACTCATGTGGTGGAGGCTACATGCGCTAGGACGTGATTTGAGAAACCAGGTTTTTGGAGTAAAAAAGGAATTATCGATCATGGCTGACAGGTCATCCATTACTCTACTTTATGAAAAGAGAAAATATGAAAAGGGTCAGAGGTGCCTTCAGAGAGGGATAATGTAAGTACGGTCTTATCACAATAATACATAATTTATAATCCCGCTTTCAATCGGTCTATTGTACATGGGAGACAGTTAGCTTTTCATTATCACCAACAAGTGAATAGAGAGGATAATCGCCACCAGGGACATAATCAAGAGCCACTACGATGATAGGATTGCGCTGGGGTGAAAATGACAAGGTTAAAAAACAGAAATTAAAAAAACACTAGATGTTTAGGACGAGGGTTTCATAATATTAATGGTAAATATAATGAAGGGGAGTTATCTAGGTTGAAGAAGCGGATTATGCATTAATTGAAGAATCTACAGTAATGAAAGGTGGTCTTGAAGTATCGATGTAAGTGTGTTTGTGCTTCCAGGTCTTGTTTATACCTGGACATTGTACACGACTTTGTATGAGACGAGTTGCCAATTGATGGCGCCCGAATATGTGTAACACCTGCGCGCGGGACTCTGGAACTGGTTTGTGTGCTGTGCGCCGAACGAGTGTGTGCGTGTGTGTGGGCCTACCACCTACCAAAGTGACTGACGACATCTGACTCGTAGAATCCCCCTGAAATCCATACAAAATTACCAAGTAAGTCTCAGTAAGTGGTCTGAAATCCAAGAACCGTTTTTAAAAAGCCGCTGTTTTCCTTACTACGAAAGGTGGTCTTCCTCCTCATGGAAAAAAAGAGGGAAGAAAGCCTGGTTGTGATATTTAGAGCGGCGGAGGGAACAGAGGGTTTCATGGAGGGACGGTAGCTTTGCAAAAATAGGTAGTAAACAAACACAGTCATTTGAGTTCAAAGTGGGTCGCGCTGAAAGAAAATAATCGGTAGCACAGCACCGCGAGATGTCTGGTTCATCCCGCAGTGACTGGCCGATATCATTGATCGTTTTTGTTGTGATATACAGCAACCAGCTCCCCCAAATATAAATACAGTTAGCGTTTGCTCGCCCCCGCCCGCGTCGATCCTTTACCCCATGCCTTAGCGGGTTGGGCAGGAGTGGGAAGCGCGTTCGACTCTAAGATCTATAGACATAAGCCCGTTTCTAGGACACGTTTACATTTTCACCATTCTTGGTGGCTGCTAGTAGTCGAAATTAGCAGATCATCAAAAGGCGACTTGTTTGGGCATCTCGGCGTTTGGGCAAACAGATGAACACATAGAGACGAGAGCGGGAATAAGAAAGGAGATAAAAAGAAAGTCTACAATTTACAACAACTTCTTTGAAAAGTTGTGTCTCGTCAAGTTTGCTTTAAAGCGCTTACTTTGTATACATTTTGTATAAACTTGAGTCTTCTACAGCTGTTCGATATAGGACAGGGACGTGACACCACAATGCCAACTCGAGACGGGAGAGCCAAGCCATAGAGATCAGTCTACTTTTTATTTAACTTACGGCTATCATTCTTTGCTCTTGCACAAATATGACCAAAAAATATTCAAACAAGTTCTAAGCAAAGCTTGCACAATGAAACGGGCATCGAAATAAGAAAAACGGTTGATGTTAGATTCGGCGGCTCGCATTCACAGTCGAATTCTGCTTGTGTAAACTTGAGAGTAACATGTATATGAAAATAGATACCACCTGCGTGCTGTATGTTAGCAGACTTGTGTAAATATTAATTTTTAGTTCTGCTTCGCAATGATGAGATTAGTCCGATTGAGACGAGCACGAATGGCAAACCCGACGTTTGGAGAAGCAAGGTCTTTGGGGAAATATGTTTCAAGCAACAATGTATTATAGATCTGCCGTCCGTCTGTGCAGCAGAATGCATGCAGGGGAGGGGGAGGGGGCTGTTGCCAAAATTAAAAGGGAAATAGAAAATTCTTCATAATTGAGGATTTTCTCTTGAGTTAAAAGTAAAGAACGAACACCGACAAAGAAGAGAAACAAATGAACAAGGAGGGTTAGGCAATCCCCTTTTTGCATCATAAAGTAATATTAAAGTCACATCATTAGACAGATTGGAGAAATGTATTAGAAACAAATAACATGTTTGGGGCCCCGTTGCATTACAATTTACCATTGATGGTAACTTTTTCATCAATATTGACTACCGTGGCAAAATGACTCAACGGCCAATCAAAACAAAGTTTCCATTGGAAGTTACCATTAATGGATGGTAAAGTTATCATCAATGGTAAGTTTTATGCAACACGGCCCTGGGCTCTCTCCACGATATTTTGACCTTTAATATAATATTGACATACAAGAATATAACTACAGTTGCGTTATTTGAAAATGTATTTGTGTAACCCGTTTCGGAGAAGAATAAAATGCTTTAAAAAGCACTTAAGTCACATTTTAAAAACCCATTCAATAAAATACTTTTCATACACAATGGCGAACTGAATATGTCAATTTCGTCAATCAAATTAAATGTTGTGGAAATACAGGAAGTTTTAAATTTTATGGAAACACATCTTAAGAAATATTACATATCTGTACGACGATGACAAAAAACGGGTTAGAATATACCAAAAACTAATTTTAAAATATTTTTTTTTCTCCGAGTACACAATTTTTGTATACACCTGTTAAAAGTCGCTAATTTGTTTAACATTATTATTGGAATTTAGGGGCGAACAAAAATATTGCAGAATTTGCTTTCTCTTAAATCTCATTAACATTTCCATCCAAGGTTTTGTATAACCATTACTGATTTAGCTATAAGTTACCCTTAAATCGGTACAAGTAGTTTTGAGAATATAATATCTGGTATTGATTTCTTTCATCTACTTTTCCTCTTATGATAGGCAAATGTGTGCATATCACGGTTTCTACTTCTCACACAGTTTATACAATTTATTCAGCAACATACAATGTGGTACTCATTGTGCAGTAACTTTGTATTTTCTCGTTTAACACTTTTAATTTAATCAACTAAAACAATAACTCGTGATAAACTATCAGCAAATTTTTCCGGTGTGTATTTTGATTAGAATATCGAACAAAATAATTCCAGTCAGGTCTGAATGTTTGCAATATTTTGTATATTAATCATCGTAACGCATACATAAATGTTTTAAGTATAATGTGGTTTAATACATAACGGGATATTACACTGTTATTTTCATAACAAGTTAGTGCAAATAATATCGTGTTTTTCTTTGATACAGTGAAACAACAATGCTATCCATCTGGACTTTAAAATGAATAGTTCGAGTCGTGTTTGTTATTGGTAAGGGCTGTTATATAGCTATGGGCATGATTCATCACGTATACGGTATGATATCCGGTCATAAGAGTAAATAGGCCTATGTTTATTTATTAGTTGGTATTGATAAAACTTACCTTGACAGAATATACATTTGGAAAAAAGGCAATGATTGTTAATTTAATTAAGAGAAGAAGATGCATTAGATAATGGTCATTTATGTTTTTCTTTTTCGTTTCTCTCTATCTCTCTCTCTCTCTCTCGCTCTGTTTCTTTTTATTGTTTATAGTCAGAATATCCTTTTGATTATTCAAGAGCTTGGACAGGGTCTTCGTTTAAAAGGACGGAAATTTATATTAATATATTTAATTATCTATTCATAAATCTATGTGCTCATTAAAACGACAGGTATTTTTTTTAATATTGTGTATTTTATTGTTACAGACATTACTCTTCGGAGGGGACATTTTACACTATAAAAACATTCAGACAGAAAGTCATTTATACGAACTTCACCATTCTGATGGCTAACATTAACGACATGAGGTTTGTAAAGTGTAATACGAACTCACTGATCTACAACATGTGTGCATAATCATTTTATTGTACATGAAGGCCAAGGATCTATTCTAAATTCAAACGTATGCATACGTGTGATTATGGCTTATTAAGATCAGAGATGTGTTGACCTCTTTATATAATTTTGTTTCTAGGATCAGACTTTTGACTCCAAATTCTCATTTTTACCTTTGTTTGTTTACTTGTAGCCAAATACTGTTGCTGTATGTGATCATTTTCTGTACCAATGTGCTTGTTGTCCACTGATAAATCAAAGGTGAAAGCGTCATTCGACATGGCTCCCAACTATTTTGTTGCCAACCTCACTCGCTCCTTGGGAAGGCTGTCTCTAGCATGTATCACCACAACCACCTGTACACAGCGCTATTGGTTACATACCTCTAGGGGGGTAGCGGTGTACCTATATACTTTCCTCTCAAACCAACCTCCCTGTATCATACCCACCACCACTATCGGGTTCGGTCCCCTCCAAACATTACGGTCATGTCAGTATGTTTCCAGCCCCGGGCCCGCTTTCGCTGGATCAATCTCGCCCCCATGTTGGGGGAGAGGGAGGAAAAAAAATCGTTAGTGGAGATTTAGTATCATCATTGACTTTCGGTAGGCAAGCAATGTCTTGCCATCTCCAGGTCTGCTGTTGCTCCCTTGTTTTCCCCTCCATCCATCTAAGGTGGAGTCTGCAAACATCGGGAGTGTACCCAATCATGGTAGCTTTCAATTAAGAGTGTTACGTGAACCAGGGGTGCCAACACGTGTGCAACTTAAATTTACCCTCTGTAATGCCATTAAGCGAAATGTTAGACTCTAAGGATCCGTGTGTTGTGATACCTTTACTTAACAGATCTGAAGATCGGTTTCACGAGCCAAACATACCATTGGGTGACCCCTATGTGCGGCAGACGGTTCACGTCCTAGAGAGTAAAATGTAATCCCATTAAAACAAATATTTGATTAGGAGTTTGGTTAACCATTTTAAGAACAGCCTTTTTGGTTATTGATAACACACCCTAACCATGTACCAGAGTGGTTAACTTGTGACAAGTAAACATGAGAAGGGGACCTTTGACGGGCCCAGACATCGGTCATAAAAGTGAATGGTCTTCTCTTTTGCCTAAACAGATGGCTACATTCATACTGTGAATCAAATTTTATTGCACACATGTCTGAATTTTACTTAATTAATTGAATTTCATGGTATTGATTTCCTTCGTTTGTATTTGCAAATTTAAATAATCCTTTGAACATTACGAACTTTAACATGGTAGAACACGACCACACGCACTTCCTAAAGAGACACAAGGTTTGGTCACCTGCGTAATTATGTCTGTAACCAATACATCAGTTTAAGATGTTGGTATAGTGTTTCAAACAAGAGCCCCATACATGCCCCCCCCCCCCTTCCCCGTCGTTGCCCCTGTTCACTTATATTGCATATTGGATATTATTACAAAATATTGTTTGCGGTTGTACTTGGCAAACCACTTTTAAGAATGATTCGAATACGTCATTAAAGACGATTATTCTGAAAGGGGCATTTGATGAGTGAGTGAGCGTGTGTGAGGGAGTGTGTGTGGAGGTGTGTGAGATGTCACTTTTAAGGTATTGGGGGTATTTGGAACCGTGTTCTTTTTTGAGTAATTTAAATTTTTATTAAGTTAAATAAATCTACCGGTAGACTTTTCAAATGCCACGTTGTGTAGATCTTATACGGAGTTGGGGAGTCAACGGCAACTTTGAATCATGTCATACGTCATATAAGGTGTCCTGGGGATGTTTCACAAAGCCTTTCTTCAATGAAAAATGACACAAATCAGTGACAAATCTGATGATAACCAATCAGAAGCAAGCATTTCAGTAGCTTATAACAAAAACTGTCATTTATCACTGATGACAAGTTTTGTGAAACGGGGCCCTGATATGATCGGGTTAAAAATAAAAAATGTCTTCTCTTTTTAACAATGTCTACTATGAGTTAAATATTGAAGACCTAAGTATCAAATATAATTGGATTAATATGATTGTTAATCTATGGAACTTTATAATTATGAGAATCTTCTTAATAATATCGATTTTTCGTACGATCTACCATTATATCTCTTCATGGTTTAGCCGCTGCAATATGGATATAATTTGTTTTTATTATTTGTACATTATTGGTGGATATATATATTTGATCGGACATATCGATTTTTTTTTTTTGTAAATAAAGAACCCTGCTGAAGAGGATGGGCAGAAAATTATTTTTTAAAAAAATATTTCTTTACACTTTTGAGGCATCTTCGTTTAATACTGTGTTACATTTCTTTGTAACATCAATATGCATTTTCCTCATTCATCAGTACATAAGGTTATAACATGATCTGAGTGTCTAGCTGCCATGCGTCTGAAGGAAATTTTGAAAAGAAAATGTGACCTACCGGAAGTGGAACAAAAGTTAACTATTTTAAAGTAAAGTCCCCGAAACGCTGTTAGAAATGTAAAGATACAGTTTTATTTGTGTAACAAGTCAGTCGTACTACTTGTATTGAGAATATAAATCGAAATACCTTACTAGTAATGTTGTTGTTGTACGGTACACGACCTCACGTTGTATGTTAAATCTATTAAATTGTAAAAGATGTTAGACATTGAATACTTAACCCTTAACATTTTTGTTACATTGAATGTTAAACCGATTAGAATGCGAAGTACTATACGCTATATATCGATAGTGATAGTCTATACGTGCGTGCCCAAAGTATTGTTGCCGTAATATAACACAGCATTAGCACAAAGACATATCCCATCACTTTAATCTTTAAGTAAATTGTTAGATGTATTAGCAAAGGGATTCCCTTTCCATGTTTATCAACAAACCTCTGCATGCTCAGGGAAAGCATTACAATCTTTAGCCATTGGCAACCGCCTTCTCCCCAAGCTCCCATGCATCTATTAATATCATACCTCCTTCCGTAATGATATCAAAGGAGAGTCTGGTTCAGCAGCAGGTAGCATAATAGAAACTCCCTCGACCGACTTGTCGGCCTGAAAAAGCGATTACCACCTCGCAATAGGTGTCATAATTGTGACATTTTAACCCAGATTTTTTCCCCGTCTTCCCCTTCTGCCTGCCGACGCGCAGGAATAGTACGTAATGTCTTTAGCACACTGCATTGGCGTCTTGAAGAAGCAGTACTTACTATAGCACAGGTATAATGTGCTGTTGGCATAGGGCTCCGAGGCACAAAGGCGCCGTGAATGAATAGAATATCGGATACAATGTAGCATTACTCATTCTCAGACTTTATCATGCGTGATTATCATAATGTTGTCGGATGATTATGCCCCGTTTGCACACGAGGAGTCGTTTACACAAATTAGACTGCGTTATTTCCTGCGCTAATAAATCGTATGAAGGTAAATATAGGGCCTATATATATTTAAAGGGCATATGCCAGTCATATTCGCTCCATTTAAAAAAAGTGCATTCTGTTTTGTGTGTACAATAACACTCTTACAAAGAGCATCAAAGGTCCCGTCAGTCTCTGACGCAGTGTTACGTCAGGCAAATAACTTGTTATGTGCCACGGGCATTTGAATACGGATGCGCCAATGCTATGTTGACGTCGACCCTATCTCTTCTTCTTCTATTGTTGCAGGGCTGCATTTAGTCATTCGCTATACCAAAATTGACCCCTATGACGCATTCCTGCGCCAGGCAAAGGACGCCTCATGTACCATTGGTATTGAGAATATCGATGTGTCCCACTATGTTGACTTCTACCATAACACGTTTCCTAGTGTTGCGGGGCTCCACTATATTGTGGATTCGGGAAACCAAAATGATTCCTCCATATTTTCTGCAAACTAATGGGCATGCATTTTGACAGGCCAGGGAAAACGACGGTATCATATATCTATCGTGTTGAGTGATATATGGAAAAGTGCAAATGGGAAAATGTAGGAAAAATGTATCCTGTCTTGTAACACCCTTGATAACATCGGTTTCAAAAATTTAAGATGCAATAAACCGAACGAAAATCAGACAGGGGTAAATAAGATCGAATAATTTAATCAAAATACATAATGAATATCCATAATAGTAATTATGATAATGAATACAATAACATTTAACTAATGTGCTTCATATTACGCAATATGTGTGTAAATACATACGATACATTTGTAACTGGTGTTCGAACAATATCAACATCCGCCTTAAAGTTTTGAAACATCATTCAAAATGATTCTGCAGAAATAAACGTGAGCAAAATATACCTGTTTTCTCGTGTCACCGTCTTCCGTTATTACTGGTTACAGGAGTCTGCCAAGTCTGCCACCTGTGTATGTAAAAAGAAACTGTGCCTAGTCGTGCATGGCATGGCGCTACCCTCATCCACACCATGGAGGTTGCGTAAAAGTCATCCAGATTGCATTTTCATCGGCCCTTTCCTCGGATGAAACCTCTTTAGATGACATATTGGGCGAAGAGTATCATGACTCAGACGGAGCTGAGAGGGGGTCGCAAAGGGGCCTCTATCAAAATGATGTCTGAATCACCTGCTTTCTTCAAAGACTGTATTTTGGGCGGAGGTGATAGACGGTGACCATCGTAAAAGACGGAAAGTCTTCCATGATGAGCTATTAGTATAGGTGCAAGACAGCTTTCCAAGACACAAGTTCTTATGTAACAAAGTTCACGAACTTTCTACTGTCTAGATTCCGATTGAGTGATTGGCAGCGTAGCCTTTTCTTATTGTTCCTCGTTTCCCTGTTTTGGTTCTGACTCAACTACTCAAGACGATTAAGATGCTTGACACAAGAAAGCTTTGACACGTCAAGAAAATGTCCCGAAGGACTGGAAGAACGATGTGATGTCTAGATCCCGGATCGAAAAGTCACGTTGGAGGAAAGGATCCCTATTATGAAGACATCGAGTACGTAAGAAGCCGGAAATGACGGGAAACAGCCGAATTTGCTTCCCGACAGTTTTCAAGATCGGGTGCATTAGGAAAGGGCACGAGGAAAGCCCTGTGACACAATGAGACCTAGGAAGTCGCTTACCATATTTTGTACTTCTTGCGTTAACCGATGGTCCCCATCTAAATATACAGGGCAATTTGGTTACTGTTTTCTCCACTGGATAGGCCGACGTCCGGGGGTTGCCGACGTCCGAGCCGGTGAGACGGATGCTGTCGCAGGGTCTCTTGGTACCACTTGAAGATCAGGCTTGAAGACACCCACGTACGCCCAGTCCAGTGACGGCGGAACGAGGTCGCTCGTGTTTGCCACTCGATTTATCAACGCACGTGGAGGCTATTACTCCAATGGGCGACAGATTTGGTCTGGTTATACCATCTAGGTAAGATGTCACGGTGCATAGTTACGCTTTCATGTTGCATCGGATATGTTAGAGAAAAGGGTGAAATTAGCGACCAGAGGCTGGAAGACAAAGTTCTGCACCTGCACTGTGTTCTTGTTAAACAGTCGTTGATGCTGGTCTTGACAAAACATAGTAATGTTGGGGAGAGGATGTTGAAGACGAGCCTTCGTGGGCTGGCTGGCTGTCTGAGTGGCCGCGCTCGAGTTCTTCTGAATAGGGATCGAAAATGGCGCTGATTTGCAAGTGGAAAAATCAGTTTCGGTACTAAGCCCTGGTTGGCACCCTCGCCTCACGATCAACTTAGGATAAAAGAAATAGAAGTTGTGGGGAACACTCTTTTAATAAACACGTGTCCTTCAAGAACATTAGCAAATGTGTACTGTGGCTGATAAAGATCAGATTGGCAACTGTTGTCCAAGTTCAGGGCCAGTTAAGTTGAGATGAATCGTACTTTGTTTGCTCTTTCATCAGCATTTTTTTTATTGTAGCATTTAACATGAATAGAAAAAGGGAAAATGGAAATGGGAAGTGCTCCGCCTTCACAATTTGCACTTGACGGTGTCTTTTCCGCACATCGACTTTGGAGTAGACGTAGCATAAAAACGCATCAATGCTTTAACATCTAAAACAAAACCAGACAGAAGAAATTTATCTTATTAACTCTTATTTTACAAACGTATTTCGAATCGCAATCGAGCACATAACGCACTAAGAAGAGGCCTAGAGAAACAAAAACCAATCAAGTTAAAGGTATTACAAAGTTTTGGTATGGGGTCATGAATTTGGTTCAAATTAACATATTGGAAGCATTATGCGTTCCTACAATATTCATTGATCGTTGTCCCGGTTGAAATCGAGTCTAAAGTTATGAAATTATAAATAATAAACTCTTTATGTTGTATAGCTCCCTCTCAAGGTCAAGATATTAATTTAGCTATGAAACAATGTTTCTTGACTAAAATCGACCGATTAGCTATTCCCGTTTGGAAATTATATATCACAACTACATATTCTGAGATTTTCATGGTCGCAGCTACCATTGTATGGCCGTAGGCGCTATTTGAAATTTATCAAAATTTACCGGGAGCACCGGTAAATTTTTATATTCAATTTTTCTCGAAAACAGAAGTGTTTTAGGGGTTAATTTTTTTAGTGCTTATAACACATCCACAGGGGCATGCAAATATATCAAAATTGTAAAGATTCACTATCCACCCAATTTTCAAAATTTCCCAAAACTTTGTATTACCTTTAATGTATTCACTCATGTTCTCCTAAAGACTTGACTATCCGGCTGTTTAACATTTTATTTCATATGATAACAACAATTTTAAAGAAAAATTACAATCAAACGTACAGATAATCTATCATTACAATTTGGATAAATGATATACCACCTCATATGGTCACGCATCATAAAGAAAATGTAGAAGTTTAGGTCAGTTCTTTGATTTTCGAAGAAGGGCCATCGAAAAAAAATGATTTGCTCATAATATTTTGTTTCAAACTCAACTCTAACCCTAAGCCTATATCTCTGACAAAATAGCCCCGAAGCAGTGGTGGGATTAAAGTGAAATCTTGTTTCTAAATTTTACTGTCCCTGATTCTCAATCTGTAAAGAAAAACCTTATAATAATTAGTGGTTAGACATATAGATGAGGATGTAACGCAGGGTCACAATCAACATGTTTATTCACCATGCCCATTCTCCATCAAAGATGTTACCTTTGGTCAAATGAAGCTCATCTTTGTAATATGGTATCAACAATGTAAAGGCCAAAAAAAGGCGTGAAGGTACTGCGACCACCGGTTAACCTCCCTAGACTCTCTGCCTGGACGCAATGGCCTGTATAGTATATGGGTAGCTTTACTAATTGATATGTGTTGTGACCCCGAATAAGGGGGTGGTGTTCGACTTCCACCTCTATCAAATATTCATGGCATCATTGTCCATGCATGGATGAAACCCCAAACACGGGTTCCGCAACACCTCTACCCATCTTTTACGATAAGGATCTCAATAATTCAATGCCGTTTCTACGGTATCGCTATTATAAGGGTCACGTTTTATCACGGGGCAGCCAAGAGTAAGAACAAAGCACATACGAAGATGAGGTGGCACATGAATATATAAAGGTTAATATGGTAATAGTGTATTTCGGCAATTTGCAGAGACAGGCTCTTGTCGAAATTGACGGTGGAGCAAGAAGATGTGAGATTAAAAATCACGTACTTGAACTAAATTCATCATTCGGAAAGAGGTCACATTCAGTTTTTCATCAATGAATTTTTTGCCCTTCATCTTGAGTTGATCATTTTCTCCTGAAAACGCCAAATATTTCCATAGTCACGTATGTAATACAAGATCTTTTCTTAAGAATTAAGTGAGTATTTCCTCCTGAAAATGCTGAATATTTCATAATCATGCTATAGACAGGAATGGAAAATATATGAGGTTCAGTTCCTATAAAAGGAAAATGTGTTATAGAAGTAACACAAAAGTACTTGTTAATCTACATGGTTGATTCTCAAGGTTTTAACATTCAACATTCGTGTCATCACTTCTTAGACATACTGTGCATCAAGGAAGAACATCTTAATATAATTTAAATCCATCCAATAAGCTGCAATAGAAAATATATAACTTAACACACACATGATAAAGTGAGGTTGCCATAAATGTCGGGATAATGTTCACTTGAAGATTTCGCGTTTTTTCCATTTATAATAGCAATTGTAATTCCTTGTGAAACTTAACAGTATTTTGATACTCTTTAAACAAATATAATGAATACAAAACGAATCTGATGTTCAAAGAAAACTTTCTTCATTCTGGCGATGGCATATTAAGTCAGTGTTGCATCGCTTGTTCAGGCTTTCTTTCGTCAAAGGTATAGGGTAAGGGTTAAGGTTGCAATTGGTTTTAGGTTAGGTGTAGGGTTAGAGTTAGGGTTAGGGTCAGGGTTAGGGTTAGGTTTTGGTTTAGACTTAGGGTAAGGGTTAGTCTTAGGCTTAGGCTTAGGACAGTGTTAGGTCCAATGTTGAAGTTGAGAATCAAGTTAGTTTAGGAGATTGACATGGAGCAATTTGTGTCGTCGTACAATCACGAAAGAACTTCGAGCTCAAAATACCGGATTCAAACAATAGAGGGCTCTGTCGCCGTGGCTCGTCACTTGTCAAAGGCATGATGTGTGAAAACACGGAAATTTGAATCTATTCAGTAACATTATGGTATGTTTGGTACACGATCACATACATTCTCGAAAATCAAACAGAGGCAACTTTCAATAGCCTTGCCTATAACTGTTTCAGTTTTTCACATTATGAACATTTTATGTGGTTTCTTTTTCCATGGCGTGTGATAATAAAACCTATTTTGACCAGTCGTATACATAAAGATACCCTACGTGTGGCAATGAATGAGTAAACTGTCTCGTACCAAACAAGGAAATTCAATTCGTTTTCATCCAAATACACTTTTAATTAGTCCAAAAACGTAAAGTAAAATTATGACATACTTAAAATAGACGTGATAATAGACTAAAGAAAGGACTTAACAAGTTGTCAAAGTAATAAGTATACGCCCAAAATACACTTTAATACAATTAATAAACCAATCCTCTGCAGGGAGGCATATTGCAAAATACACATCCACACGCACGCACGCACACATACACACACACTTGTTAAGACACCCTTCAAATGGTTGTATGATACAATGCTCTGGTGACAATTGCTCCACCATCAATAGCCTATACTAATTTAAAATTTAACTTCCACCTGAGACAAAACACCTATCCTTACCCCAGGCCTAACGCTAAACCTAACCAAATACCCGATCGCCACCCTAAAACCTTACCCTAACCCTAACCCTAAGCCTCACCCTAACCCTAACCCTCACCCTATATCTTTGGCGAAATTGTCTAATCATAGAGGGGCAAGGACCATGCAACTCAAACTAAAATTCTAGAGAATCGCCCACGTGCAAAATTATTATAAAACCCCGATCATTATATCAAGTTCAATTTCAGGTCAATGTCATCGCTAAAATAGAAAATTTGCAGACAGTATTGTTACCAAAATATATTATTTCCTCGTTTTACTTAATAATTTGATTAATACTTTGGCATTATAGTGCGTTAGTGGATCGTTTTCGGTTATGCTTAAAAATGAGTTTAATATATCGTATCCCATTTACACGTGTTTAAAGTCTTCACCTGTGTTGTTATAATACGGCTACAAGACACATTTCTATTCGGGAAAAAAAACGCAGTACACATTTCTTCGATTACCTCTAATAAATGACACCCTTACAATTTAACAATAAAATGATATGGGGTATCAGATAACCCTTCAGGGCCTCCCTCCCCTCCATCAAATGCTCGAGCTCCCCAATCGCCGGGTCATAAACCGGAAGAAGATAGATAGGTATAGCCAAAAAGCGGTTACGTCGCTGCGATAGTCATTTCGTCTGACAGGCAATACACATTTGTGACCCACTTACATACATCAAGCTTGAGACGAGGGCCCGTGTTGTGAGTGTGTTTGGGTTTGTCATTATCAACCAGGCTCGCTCATGAGAATAGAGGAGACAAGGATCAGTTTACATAGTGTATCAACAAAAAACAAATATGTATCATATTCATATTTGTAATGGATTGAGTGGCACAGTCTGCGAAGTGGTATACGAAATGTAAACAGGTGTCCGTCTCGGCACACTCATGTCCTTACAGAATATAAAACGCAAATATTTGTTTATATATACTAATTCAATTATTTTCCTTGTGGTAGGTCAATCATGTTTACAAACATATATGCTAATTTATCTACTGTATGTACATAATTATGATATATGATATGATTATATCAAAACATATTTGGCAAAATGACCGTGTTGCAAAGCGTAGGACAAGTATTAGTGTCATCTAGACAAACACTATTTATATATAGAATAAAGATCCTGACCTCGAATGTGCTTCATGATTATTTTATTTTAAAATTGCATTGTGGATAAAGAATGCAAATGAATGATATCCAAGGATTAGAGATGTCAAATGATTTGTTTAAAGTAGATATCATTCACATTGGACAACACTACTGTCAACAGGCCTAAATCACTCTAGAAGAAAAGATATGTGAAGGCATTGCATTATTCAGATCATGGTCATCACTAATCTTAATGTTTTTCAATTTTTGAAAATAAGTAAAATGTTAATATATAAATATATAAACATATACATTGGGCTTTCTTCAATATAAGAGATATTTTCTTGTTTAGGTACTAGAAAGGAGCAAGCTTTGATTAAATGAGAGCAGACTTAGCTCATACAGACAATCTATACTCCAACCCTAACAGTTGTGGCAATACTTACAGTCTTTGTGGTACAAAATTGAAATTTGAGTTTTATATTAGAGTAAGGGTGACATTGCACAAGACAAATATGCCTTGTGAATTATATTGATGACTCACATTCAATTGCACCATAGTATCCAATCAGATTTTGCTTTCATTTATCTGAAATGATTTACTGAAAATATTATCATCATTTATAAATGAAAACAATCCATATATATTTCTTTAAAATTCATTTTACAAATTAAAAGAAAGAATAAAAACAACAAATAAAACGATTATTTGGTCATATCGTCAGATCCTTAAATCCACCCATTCACCTAAAGGTGGTATCAAGTTTTTACAATCATTAAAAATTTGGTCATCAAAAAATGTTAATATGGAGTAGCCCTGTGAAAAGAAGCATAGAGAAAAAAAATCATGTTAATCAAATATCCACCCACATTTGTTCGTTAAACCACTATACAATCGAGGACTCAAGGTATTTTCTACACACCCTGTACTATTGTTGAAAGCGGCGCTCTCTTTTCTATTAGGCTACATATTTTATGGGCAATCTAGGGTATTAGAGCTGCTATCCTAAGACATTGGCCCAGAAAAGCACGGAATATGCGGAAATTTTGATAACGAAACAATTGCATTAAACATAAAATGCCCCGAGACACACGCACATGAACAAGCTAAGGATACATTGAGCCGCGCTGCCACAGATATCGAGAAAATGAGAGTCAAGTTATGTTTCTAGAGATCTCTCTCCGAAGAGAAAGACAGACAGAGGGAGAGGGAGAGAGAGCCTCATCATCGTCAGCGTAGATAAATCATTCGCGATATCGCTACGATGAACTTGTGATAAATATGGAACTGGGTCAGACCCTATGATGTCATAATAGGAATAGTCGCCCCGTAAGTAGGGCACGGATACAATTAGGACAGGTAAATAGCTCCTTAGTTCATAACGCATGCTACCGACGTACGAAAGGTCCTCCGCACTAAATGCACTGCACTATTGCCCCATGACATACTAGATGATACTATTGCTGGGCAGCGCTAGATGAATACTACATGCAGCAGACAGACAAATAGACGGGTGTCATTTCCACCTTCTCTTCTTCTTCTTCTTCTTCTTCTCTTTCTTGATCACTTCGCATCCTTTCATCTTTTCGTGTTTCTAATGACAATTTCTGGACAATAATCCCGATTATTATGCACTATTATCTCTGACACCGATCTCGCTTCTCCTACCCATTACTTCGCAACCTCTGTCTGTATCTCATCTCGCTCTCTCCCTCTCTCTCTCTCTCTCTCTCTCTCCGCCCCCTCTCTCTGTCTGTCTGTCTCTATCTCCGTGTCTCCTCTCTCTCTCTCTTTCTCTCTCTCTCTCTCTCTCTCTCTCTCTTCCCCCTGTTTCTCTCTCACTCTCTTTCTATCTTACTCTCCCCCCCCCCCTTTTCCCCATTCTCTCTCTCTTTCTCCCTCCTTCTCTCTCTTCTCTCTATACATCTTTGTCTATGTCTCCAACTTCTTTCTATATTTCTCTCCGTCTCTTCCTCTCTATCTCCCCTTTCCTCCTTTTCCTCAATTATCACTAATAGGGGGAAATGTGATTGGTATAAGTGCGATTTGAGTAATAAACGCTATCGCTCAGCGATGTCGACATTTAAACTTGACTCTATCGATTTGCACTTGACCTAGTAAGATGTAAAGATAAAGAGGGGGCGCGTAATCAAAATGATTGCGTTCTTTTGTCATGCTCAGTAGTCACCGGTTCAGCATTTCTATCTCATATATTCATTTCATTCTAACCTATTCTTTTCCTTCTTCAGATTAGCCCTCCCTCTGCCTCCCCGGTCCAAAGGAAACGGGTAGTCTGGCATAAACACACATATACCTGGAAAACGGGGGTGCTGGGGATAGCACCCCCTAGGTTTTTTTTCCGAGGGGTCAGCAAATATTGTTTTGATAATGCACCATGTCTTTCTTTCTTTCTTTTTCTTAAATCTGTGTGTACTTAATTGTTTTGATTGTTTGTTTTATTTTTTCTTATTTACTTTTCGTTGTTTGCCAGAATATGATGGTGTACTCTTTTACCAGGGTTATGTATTGAAATGGCACCCCAAACATGTGATGACCATTTCTCGTTCATTTCGTTCATGATGTATTTATCTATTTATTTAGACTTTTATATATTTATATAGTTTAATTCAAACAATTGTCCATACTTATGAGAGAATGGGGCAGTGAAAAAGCACTCTTCAGCGCATCCCCGCCCCTCCCCCCCCCCCAACACCACACACACTGGTGTAAAAGTCGTTTCCAGGTGCCCGCAAAACACATGACCTTGCTACATAGCCGTCAATATCTCACGATGAATAAGAAAGAATCCCGCCTGAAAGCCCATATGTGAAAAGATTAGTGGCACTTGCAATGCTTCCTTTATCATCCGGCCCAATAAGCGCGATGTTATCAAATCACTTGATCGGTTTCATTTAATATATTCAATCTTTATCTCAGAAATGGTGTTAACACAATAGGGACAAAATATCTCTTTTCATAAAGAGATTGACACGAACAGTTCGTGGCACAGTATTCGTATTTATCTTTTTGAATCTTTCTTTGATTATTAACAGCCTGGGATTGTAGCTTATCAATGGTATCGGTTTTGTTTTTGATTGACACACTGGTATTAAAGTCAACTGATTGATAATCAAATTAATAATATGAATTGCGTTCAAATGTATATTACGCTTTACAAGAATCGTCTTCTTATCATTATTATTTTTATTATTATTATCATTGAGGTAATTATTATAATTACTATCATTATCATCATCATCATTATTGTTATTATTATAATCTTTATTAGTTTATCATATTATTGTTGTTATCATTATTATTATCAAATTATAATTATTATTACTTGTATTATTTATTTATCATTATTAGTATTATTAATATGGGTTCATGACGTCATTGGTCATGGGGGATGATGGGTGGATTGTAGGTAGCTTACGTCACTCAGCCACCCCCCTCCCCTTAAAAGGTAAATGAATAAATAAATGAATACAAAATATAACAAAACGAAATAGTATACTATGAGCTGAGTACTCTGTCTGGGTGTATACTGCCAGGGGGTTGACCCAGTTTGGGGGGTTACTTCTACCTATATAACATTACAATCATAAAGCTGAAGAATCTAATCATGACAAATGGTTTGAGAGCGAGGTATTGAAGAACATTTGTACAAACAGAACATGAATGTAAATTGATATTACTTTTTATGTGCAATAGTAAAATAGAGAAGGGAAATATAATATTCGTGTTGCGTTTGTGTCCCTTTTCATTATGATCTAAAAATAGGGTATTGTGGGTGTAGTATTGACACGTAGACAGACGAAAATGAATATTAGTTAAGCTCTGTGATATGGAACGATCGAAAACTGGGCTAATCAATTAATAAGCACACTTTCTTCATTATTTAATTTGTTGTAGTGAGAAAGTGATTGTATCGTTCAATAGATGCTCATTAGAACTCCTCCCAGGGACCTATCCTTTTCTTTCTATCCTTCTCCTCAACCCATATCACCTCAATACCGTAATTATTCGCTCTAATATATGTTTGCCGCTCTAATAATGATGTTTAGGAGACTTCCATGTGCCTTTATTTTCATTTGTTTATATGTATCACTTCTGATAATGTGATAGCAATTTTGAAATTATAGATTGAGAGTGACTGTTCGCATATCCTGTATTGTCTGTCTGGCGATGCTACTGTATAATTTTTTTTAGAGGTCACATACTATACCCACTAGAATTATAATCTACCTAAATGGGTAGAAACACAATGAATGTAACGATACTGATGTGGTCTAAATAATAATTGTCTTGTATATTAGAAGGTTATGAACTTTGTAATGATATATCGTGATAAAGTTTAAAAAATAAAAAAAAAACATTTCCAATATCACTAAACAATTGATGAATCTTGGGAGGCTAATTGATCATTTAGCAATACGATATATAATGTGTTTTATGAATATAATAGGATGGATAACAATTGAATGAAATTTTAAAAAAATAGTTGTTCTCACGAGCGTCGCTCTAACGTTTTTAATGAGGAAAGGAGAGAGAGGATGTGTGTGTGTGCGTGTGTGTGCGTGTGTGCGTGTGCGTATGCTGTGTGTGCGCGCGTGTGTAAGAGAGAGAGAGAGAGAAAGAAAGAAAGGGAGAGGGAGGGATGGAGAGAGACAGAGCATTTCGGACTAGTCATGCAAATGAAAAGTACCCCCCCCCCCACACACACACACATTTACACACACCCACACAAAAAAAGAATGTGATTAAGATACTCATATCTATAGAATATGGTCATTTTTTTCAGTCGTCAAAAAGCACATTCAGGACAAGATTGCCTGTACAATGGCAGTGAATATCATTCATTCATCCTTTCAAAATAAATATTACTGAAGTGTGCATACCGACCAGCATTTCTTCTCTGAAGCGAAAGTTTGTACTACCTAAATTGGAAAAGAAAATATCATATATAAAATCTTCCCCCAGCATCCATGTACGGTACTCTGCCAATACTATAAATGGATCGCCCACAGGTAGTCTTGTATTGCAATTATATTAGATTCCTAGACAGCAGAAAACACTATGTATAGGAGGAGGGAGAATGGGACTGCATTTGTTCTGGTCGAATAATTGGAGCATAGGGGAAATGATTGAATGAACAAGGTGGAGAATTTTATACAATAATCTATAGTCTGCGGTGGTCTTTTGCCATCTAGAGAAAGGGGGTGGGGAAAACGATGGGGTGGTTTTGTACTTTGCAAAACCAATCATTAAAGTTGGACCTTGATTTATATTTATCCATCATGTTCATTGGCAGCAGAAGGTTTTTGATCATTCGTCACTTCGGCTAGTTTGCTTGCAAAGAGCGATGCCTTGAATATGATAGTTTTTGGTATTGTTTTAGTGGATTAGAGCGAGTTTCGGATCGATTTGGTGGACCGTAATCATAGCCAACTACTGATGGAGATGTCCGAATTCGAGCGAAGATTCGTTGAGATAAGAAAAGAAAAAGCTTGTCGTCTGTTTTGGGAGCCCCCGGCTGACGATGAAATATTCGAATGTGAACGGTTGCCGATGTAATACAGTGTAATCCATGACATCACGACTTCGTCAGTTGCAACGATTTTAATACGATTAAATAAAATGTTTCGGAACATATTGACGAAAAGAAAAACCATTGTCATATTAAGTCACATTCTATCATTGAGTTCCTGAAAAATATGAAAGATTTGGTTTCCTTGACAGATTATTTTGAATTAAATAAAATATAACCCCCCCCCCCCCCGTCTTGCTTGTCAGAGGGTACCAGGCTCCCCCCCCCCCCCAACTGACCAGAGAATCCTGACAAATATACCATACATTTGAAAAGAAAACCCCCAAATTATGTTAACTTATTAGGCCTGTACACTATAAAGTAAACGTAAGACAAATCAGAAAGCGAACCTGTAATCAGAATATTTGAAGGGAACGGAATCCGTAATAAAAGAAACCATCATTCTTACTTATGGCATTTATTATAGATATATAGGTATAGGCCTATATATTTTTCATTAACCTCGAGCCCCACCAAAAAAAAAAATACCTGCGTCATTATGTCGGGCGAGGCAAAGTGGTTAAAAGGTGATATCAATTAACCCGAGATGAAATGCCTCGTATACAGGTAATGTACGAAGCGTGTCGTATTAACGGCAGGTGGAAATTACCTTCTCCTTGTAGCCACCTACTGTGGCGATTTCAGGTTATAGAAGTGGAGTCCAATCGAGGATTAATTACAGGTGTGATGTATATGTAGGAGCAAAATCATTTCAGAATTATTGAAGCTCTTTTTAATATATATTATTGAATGTATTTAGCGTTTGTTTTGACAGAAGAGTAGAGTACACTTGTGTCAAGGGTCAAATTGTTTTGCTGAAATACATTTTCATGATTGTAATACTCTTCATAATTCGGGCATATATTAGTCTCATAAATGAATCACATTGTATATAGAGGTCAAGATATTATTATTATTTTATATACCATTTAATTCTAATTTACAATTTCTTTTAACTGCAGTATAGCGAACTCAAAATATTTAGGACCCCCACACCCACTCACCCACACCCTCATTCCTAAAAATGGACTGCGACATTATACATACGTTGACTTGTCTATTAATAGCGTTCTATCATTGGTATCAACTCATCGGCAAACCGTGTCCATGAAATTCTGAGAGTCAACTACGGAACAATGGAATTCACGTATACATGATTCTTTGAGCTCGCTGAGTATCCTAATCATCGAGGAGTTAAACGGGTATAATTTTAGTTTACATGTACATTAGAGTCGTGTAAAGTGGAATAGACGTCATTGAACAAACTGACTTACGTTTGAAAAAATACAACAAATAGAAATCTAGCTCTACAACGAAAAAATCCTGTTTATCGACAAAATTTCGAGAATAATGTAGAAATGTGGGGTGTTTTTAAATAACCATATAAATTTGATGTTTGTAACTGGTTATGTTCGTGTCTTTATGGCATAGGGATAATTATAATTATAATAAGTATAAGAAAAAACGAATAAATTGCAATTAATCATAGGGCTGTGAAAATATTCACGGCCTTATAATTTTCCAGCTTCTGCAGTAGTTGACATTGAACCCATCGTTGCTAAAATCGAATAAAAATGCAGCTGTATGTTTGTATCAAGACACATTATCTGCTCATGTGGATGGATATCAGCGCTAATTACTCATCAAAAAAGGGAATTATGACATGAAAAGACAGCTAATAGCTAATAGCGATAGCAATGTTATGAAATTGCATTTCGTAATGTATATGCTTTATTCATAACATTAGGATGCTCATGTGCATAAATAAAAGTTGTTATTTTGATGATTTCCAATCTTTTATTTTCTGAAAAAGAAACGAGCATGGGGGAAGCCTAATGTATTTTTGTTATCATACGCCATCATTCCTCTGTCAGATTGTATTACATTTTGCGATTGTATTTTGTTACAATTCATGAGAAAGCTTGAAGTAGAAGAAATATAAAGTAAAAATACTTCAATTTATTTTGACTTGTTAATTCCGTAAAAATGTGAAACGTATAAAAGGTCCAAATGAACGCATAGCTTGAATATGTCCATTAATAAAAAGGGGCATGTAAAATTCAGAGACCTATTTGCGAATCATTAAAAGAAACTATACGAATGACACAATGCTGACATTTCAATTAATATTATTTTTATTCAGTGAATTTGTTTATAAAGGAAGATCGTATTCATGAGTCACAGCTGAAGGCTACGACACGGGAAGGACATTGAGCAAAGCAAGGACACTATTGTGATTTTAACCATTTTCTTCTTCTAGAAAACACAAACAAACAACACAACAAGGACAGACATACTCATAGTTCAGGGAAATTAACATTGAATGTATTATCAAAAAATAAATCACCGACTAAAATTCGAGATTGACAAATATATCTTCAAAAGATAAACTTATATCGAAAATTAATCACTAAGTGAATAACAAATAAACGAACATGAAGAAAATAGATCTTTCAAAATTATTTCCTTTACCTTAGCATGTTTTAATTTTTTTCTGCAAATATTATATCGTTATTCGATAGAAACCTAATATATGTTTTATGTAAAAAGTCGTTTTATCTAAAGAAAATAGTTTAGATGTTCTAAGATGAAAATATCCACCAAATCAAGTGTTTAGACTTTAATCATAGTTCAGTCTAAAATCGAATGTGAAAATAAAAGTGTGAGGAGGAATTATATTTTTAGATAAAACGATGAGGGACAAATAAAATGTACACATTTCCTTTTCGTCTTCTCTTTCTCCAAAACCTTACGAACCTCTAGCTTTTGCTATCAAGAATATAATTGTTTTCGTTTCTTTACAAGAAAACAAATATGGAACTTAATTGAATGAAAAATATTTCTATGACGCATCAAACATCAAATTCTTTTTTTTTCTTCTAATAATGTGATCATAAATATCGCTTAAAATTCTGAGCAGCTCCGTGGCCTTTCCACGCGGGAACAATATGATCTAACGAGTCAACAGAGTGGTGTGAAACGCTTTGCTTCGAAGTTAAAAGAAGAGAAACTTTACGCGGGGATTGACTAAATGTTTGAAAGAGAGCAGGATACCCGTGCCACAGTCATCATCACGTTTAAATGTCAATGATAGCGAAACCTTATAGTAGGAATGTCACCAGGGTGGATTCGAATTTTTTTTTGGGAGGGAAAATAATGGCATAATTTCAAACAAAATCAATGGGGGAAAATAAGACTTAATTTCCTGCGGGTCCATATCACCGGTGTATATGCTTTCCATGTCAGCTCCATGACAAGAGTTGCGATATTTGATCAATCAGCAAAAGTTGTTGACATAAAGACAAAAGTAGCATCCATTTCGTCATCTAGCTCTCTATACAAAGCTTCGCAAATGACATGTTTTCTACCCCGGCCCGTAAGTGTAACCAGTAGAGGTGGAGCAAGGGTCATCAGTATTCCGTCTTAACACTTTGCTTGCTTTCTTGTATGTCTGTCGGTATATACGCCGCAACGTTTTTCTTGGGTTTTCATGGTCTGAAAATGTATTTTTGACCCCCCACCCCTTCCCACCCTACTTCACATGAAAAAGCTGCTTACGGCTATGCTATTTTACCTCCGAATATGAATTCCAAAAAATTTAACAAATAATAACATAATTCCATGTTTCCATAATCAGACCAAGAATTTCAAACAAGATATGATGAATTACAATATCTCTTTGGAAATATGAATAATTAATTTTGCTGCATAACGAGAAATTCTTTAGGCGATATAAATAAATTCCCTGAAGGTTGGTGCGCCTGAAAATGGGGAGGGAGTACGTAAACAACACATTACGTTGGATACACCACACTGTCATGTCTTCTAATGATAACAAATAAATTTTAAAAAAGATTTATGCGATATATGAAAACACGTCAACCAATTGGAGTGTTAACATTTATTAAGTCTCTTGAAATCCTATCCTCACAAACATTAAACAATTTGAATAGAAACTTCAAGGGGAACCCCTTTATTTCGTAGTACATTTTTCGCAATTACATGTTGTCTGTTTATAAATCTTGGGTTTAACGTACATGTATATAAAGCCATGTGCCGCAAATAAGCAGTTGAATAACATGATATCGAATAATCAATACTGATGGTGTATCGAAATAATGAGGCGATAGTCAGAATGAAACGACGAAATTAATTTTAGACACATTATTCAACGCCTTAAGGTTCAACATTTCACTTAAGGGTAAGCAAAATACGTCAGTCAAGAAATCGATTTCCAATGGTTCAAGGTTAAAAACAATTGGGAGAAAGGGAGGAAAACGGATGGAAAACATTGGGGAAATTGGCTGTAAACCAACCCTAAATGTATACCGAAGGAAGTGAAAATATGAGATGGAACTTACCTCGCATTTGAGCCTCCAAATTTGATTTTGAAGGTCAGCGGGCGCAAATTATTATCCGGTATAGGAACTTATTGACATTTTTTAAACAGTATTTAATATATTAAAATACAGTGTATTTTAAAGTACAGATTTAGTTTCTTTGATCTCATGATTTCCTTTCTTTCCTTTATAAAACAAATAAAATTTGTACAAATATACGAAATTATGTGACTTCTAGTCTTAAAGTGTCCTAGTGTATGGACGATTAAGGTGACGAAGTTAACTTTAAAATCGACAGAAAAGCGGGTTACAGTTCAAGTAGGCAGGTTAAAATCACCTGTAATGGTGAATTACTTTACAAATTAATACCTTTCAAATATCTAAAACCCTACATGACGAGAAATACAATAGGTGGAAGGGGAAAATTATTTTACCATGACAACCGTTCCTCTAACATGATATGTAAACAAAAGGAGAGACATCATCTTTGTCAAACCATCGGTTAATCTAATAGGCCATAAATAAATATTTCCCTTGCTCTAAAGTTTTTAAGATAACGATTCATATTTCTGACATTTTCTCCTGCTTTTGATGCATTGAGAGCATTGAATTCAATCTCTTTTTTCTTTCTGTAACGTCATTAGACTGTAATTTGATTAGTCTTTGCATTTCACGTGGCAAACTTTGTTCAATTTTGAACGATCAATGACAAATTTTCCAAAAGAGGAACGAAGACCTATGCCAGATACGATGAAAATAATATGGCACCAGACTCAAAAGTGATGAAGACGATATGTACGCAAATATATACTTTGCCATTTTGCGAGTTGATTTGAGGGCAATAAGACATGGGTGGACAAAAGGCTAAGTGATGCATTTTAGGTCGTTTTCTTCTAATGAATTTAACGCGAACTGTCAATGGAGGGAGGAGCTGCAATCATTTTCGCTTAAAATGGAAAAATGACATCTGATGCGATCCTGAATTCTTTACTCAAATATTCCGCCTCACAATTATTGAATCTATGCCGGGTCTCAGCATTGTGATTGGAAAAATTAACAGTCTTTTAAGAAACAATTTATTTGAAGTTTCAACCTTGAGGATTTTTCAAAGGCTGTTTAATTTCTGACATTCTAAGATGCCCCGAGAGCATTTGATGAAGGGGGAATTAGATAACTGACATATGTTTTACATATTTGAACATTTTTGATGCAATCAAGGGTTAACATGGACTTGGATTTCTGACTAGTAAATGATTATGTAAATCATGTTTTTAAAAAAGAAATCATCTCATTGTAGAGCATTATTTGGATTATCATTTATATAATGCGAGATATGGTTCTGCCTTCCGTGACTCTTAGCTGTCACCACACCCTGTGAATTCGTATCTTCTTGATAAAATGTTCTATTAAGTTGAAGATAAATTAATGGATTATAGGATGGCAATTTATTCTATCTATTCGACGAGAAATGAAAAGTAATTACCCGGCAACCCTCAGATAATTGGTGACAAAATAACTTTATTGACAAACGTTTTACAATGCATGTATCAGAAACGTGAAACAATATCTTACTTAAATCAAAGATACAACTTGTCATCTCGCCTTCAAAAGATCCCTGAAAACATACCTCTTCCTCTATATGACGTACTTGTGATGTACTTATTTATGAGCGTAAAGTTTGTTTGTTTTTGCCTTTACTTTTTCGATAATGTAATTATTATAATTGTTATAGTCATATTTTCACCACAGACACAATCAAATATAAATCATCAACAAATGTTATTAACAACTACCGGTCCAGTATTCAACATTATTATCTTCATGATATCCAAATCGTTATCATTTGAAATATAAATGAACCTTGCAGAAACACAAACATCGATATGTTGATATGTAATGATTAAATCCCCTAATAAGATTTATTCCGACTGTGACCGTTCTGCTCTGATAAGCATTTAGACCAATGGTCTTTGGAAATATCGGTGTATTCTCAGCCTAGCTGCGTTACTAATTTTGCGATACAATAAGTAATAACCAACCCAGTGAGTGCTGAATTGGATAGTCTGATTGATCGGTTGTGCAACTGCAAGGCATCAACAGTGATATAAATGTATAATAAGAAAGAGGGTAAATCAGAAATGACTCTCTATAATAACAATACCAAACAAACACGTGTAATAGTGCATGTATTTCTCTTAAAATATGCTTATGGTATCGCTATAATTCATAAAAACATTTGTATATACAATATTTTGTGTTAAGGTCATAGTATTTAGGTATTCGGTATAAAGAAGAGATGAGAAACAAAAAATATTGCCAGTTCACTTAATGAGCTTTTTATTGAAGCATGAATGTCTAGAAAGACACACAGTTCCATGTATTACAATCTGGTAAACATTTTGTCCATCTTTCTTTAAAAACTAATTATACCTTTATATACATGTATACGTGATTGGTTTAGTTGTATATTCATTCTTGTTTGTGAGTGAGTCCCAAAGTACGATATCGTTTAAACTTACTGTATGAACCATGCTGCTAAAACACAACTGAATAAAGAGAAAAACATGTAATATAAACATAATGATGTACACAAAATATATATGCATATTCATATATATGTACCTATACATGCATTCATATGCACATAAATCAGTTATTTTTGATGTCCTCTGGGACAATATCTTCAGGAATTCTGTTTTACACTTCCATTTTCTCGTTCTTCCTTTTTCTCTCTTTCTTTCTGTCTTGCGCTGCAGCACTCCTCTTAATCAAATGAGCATTTTGTCAGTTATCTCTCAGTTCCTTTTCTCTCCGTATAATCTCCATTGGTCACGGCATAGCAATGATCGTGAGCGTTTGCGTGGGCGAACAAACCCCATGACGTCCTCGATCGTCCAACTTCCCTGAACGTGTACAGAAAGAAACTGTTGCCGATCGACCTACACCACGCAGGCGATGTCACTCCATCCAAGAGATACACGTACCACACTCGATAGAACTATGCCAGCCATCCAGACCCATCTCAGGCAGACGATGATGATAAAATAATGGGATGATCGGCGTGAAATGATCGTGCCAAGATCTCTTTAATGTCAAGGTCGTCCCCATGACTATAGCGTCCAACCAGGACATTGCCCTCTCAAGTCTCGGAAAACCTCTGAAGATTCACCCAGCAACAAGGTGGATCTCTCATAATTAATAAAAATCTTGGTGATGGTGGTGATGGTGCTGGTGGTGGTATACTCCTGGAAAAATGTGGTCAAGCAATGATAGTTCGGAAGCCAGACGCTGGAACATTAGCTGATCAAGCTGATGGGGGTGACATTGTTCGACGAGGATCATATTTCACCTGCTGTGTTGGTTGTGTGTTCCTTCTGGTAGTGGCAAACTTATTGCAAATAGCACATGGCAGCATAGTATCAGGTATTCGTTTTGACAATTACTTGTGATGATGAATACTTCTGCGTACTGCACATCACATATTATGTATGAACAGTAAATATATATTTGTATGTATTTCTCTAATATAAAGCGAAAGGAAATGAAAGAATAATGGTGGCATAGCTTAAATCAAAGTTCCCCACTTGTTAAATAAAGGAATAATACTTCTTGGGGTAAGGGGTTTATCCTTAACTCATTCCTTTACTGTCAGACTGTGGTCGTTGTAATCTAAGAATGATAGTTTCGTCGAAACCAACTCATTGTTCTACAGAATATGATTCAGTCCAGCTCCTTGCTTCAAATGAACACAAATAAACACATAACAATTATTTTTTAATTGAACAAAACAGAAAAGTAGGGGACAGAGTTGGACGACACTGAAGATAACTACATGTACATGTACGTTACAGGTACAACTGTCCAAGTGCAATATCTGTAACTGAAATGATAATAGCTATGATCATACTAAGGTAGTATAAATTCTTAGTGCACCTCGTCAACATGATATGTGGGAAATGGAAGGGTCATAAACTGCCTATATATTTGGAACTCTCTTGTATCCTGTGTATAGAAGGATGTCTTAAATCACAACCTACCGAAGTCGGTAATAGCCCAGTCGAGTATGGGTTGTGAAAATGCATTGTACCGACCCGAATGCCTGATTATATGGCGTACATCCATTGTGTACTAAAGTCAGTTTTGACGATAAATGCAGTTCGTAATTTCATATTTTATACCTTAGCTTCCCACTTATACTTAGTGTTGCCAATTAGACGTGACTTTTTCTTTGCCTTTTAATCTTATAATACTCTGCGACCAATCAATATTGGCTTAACATAGCATAAATACATTGTTGGTTATATACATGCTGAGATTTATAGATTTATATTTATTTTCCTTTGATTTTGGTCATCATTTCATTTCATGTCATCTTTGGATTGAGTTGTACAACTTTTAGCGACAACAAAAATATAGACATAATGGATTGCATAAATCCATTGAGATATTTCAGGAAAACAATTACTGGTTTCTAAAAACAAACAAACCGTTGGCACAGACCGAATTGTCCTTCAGAGAAAATGATTGGACCAAAAAAAGAGATCAAAATGTGCATATTTAAAAGTCAACGTCCATATACTATAGAAAGTCATAAGTATAATATGCAGAAGAAAATAAAAGAATCTAGCCCCTACGGTATTTTGTTATTAGGGGGTGGTATTTCTATCCAGTTCTGAATACTGTGAAAGGTATAATTTCTATGATATTGATATTAAGCCTTAGACACTTGAATTAAAGATGCAGCCTGCAACGATCTATAAAGGACGTGCGGCTGTTAGAGTCTTCCACTTTTTGGTGAGATGTGAAATTGATGTGGAGAGCTCATTTAAGATCATCTGAGAGATGCAGTCACGGAAAAGAAAGGAGTGAGAGTCGACTTGTTAACGCTTAACATATGGGTAAGTGCCTGCTTACACTTCGCTAGAATGTGTCCATGCCGTGAGCGTCGTAACCAGCTGCAATAACACGGCACCTCAAAAACTAGTTTAATTAGAATCATCTCCCCCTTTTCCTCCATCCCCACTCTTCTTCTTCTTCTCTATCTTCTTACTCTCCTATTATTTTCTTGCCGCCGCATCAATCTGCTTCTCTCTGTCTCTCTCTCTCTCTCTCTTTTTCTCTCGTCATAGGACTGAGAATATGTTGCTGGCTGCATTATGCGAGAAAAACTCTGACTGAGCCATTATACATGTACCATAATCGCAATATAGATTTCGTCAGCTTTGGAGGAGCCATATCGTTTCAAACAGAAGGGGCAAGAAAAAAAAAGGAAAAGAAAAGACAAGTAAGATTCGGTGAAGAGGTCATGGGATCGATACCGTTTGTGTGGATTGGCGGGAAGCGAACGGCGCGCGCACGCGTGCGCTTGGGCATCACATTTGCAGCACACGCGTGCATGAAAATATACTCAATAGATACACTTTTAATTCGCAAAATGTTCGCTATTATCCCTCCCTCGCCTTCCCACTTTTGTCTTGTGTCTCCCTGGCGCAGACTCGCCATTTTGATGGTAGATCTTGCATCGACTTGAAAATGGCCCACACGTGCCAATATTTGAGCAATTTTCCCCTTGCTCACGCCACACGCTCAGGCTGTGGGGGAATTAATTCATATTTTGATTTAACAAAGTAGATAGGACATTAGTTGACATACTGCCGTACATGGTGACCATTTGTTCTCGTCGGTTTTTTAACACCTATTTTTTCCCTTCCCATCTTGCAAGCATGATACAATGTATTGATAATACAAGGAAATAGTCTGTCGCTTGGGAACATCATAACCTGAACCTGCTAACGAAATATGAGATGTCGACATATTTTGTAAAGAAAAAAATCTGTTATTAGTCGACTTGTAAAGCCCCTTATAAAATACAATTATCGAGACATAACGTTGACCAGAATTGAATACAACTACCTTTATTATACCAATACAAGAGAAGCGAACACTGAATAATAAGTTCGCTACACATTCGTGGTCTTCTGTTTGGAGTTGATTCACTCGGCTCTTTTCCCATACAAGGTATTCGGACCTTTTAAAAGCATTTTATAACTTCATTAAGTGTAAGACAAGGTTGGATTAAACAGAAGACAGTCGCTGATTGATAGACCTGTAGGAGGTTGTCAGGAGGAGTTACACGTCATACAGGAAAAGCAAAGGTAACGTGCACTGTCATGTCTTCTCATATTGCTTTGTGTATCCTAACCAAGGTTTTAGTTTCACTTCAAAGAGTCAAACGAAATATTAAAGTTGCATTTATACCCGGCGACGAAACAATAATTGCATAGCGGGGTTGGCATTTGGGAGGGGGTGGAGAGATGGTGCAAAGGTAGGTTGCACTTACCCTATGTGAGTCCTGTGAGGGGGTTGGTGGTTCGCCTTGGTGGAGGCCTCAAGTCCAGAAGCAGATATGGAGGTTTAAACCCCCTACAGCGAAGAGCAAAGAGATCACTTGTTGCTACACGGCGTCGGCACGTCCTCGTTTCCACGGTACCGCACCGGTGCTCCTCGGGGCAGTGTCGGCGCTTTGTAGATCTCGATCGCGTGTACTTGGACTTGATCGAGGGGCGGGCAGCGGGGCAGGCAGGTAGAAGCGAATCGAAACCCTCACGGGGAGGCGGCTGAGAAGGCGGGGTGCAGAGGCACCTTTGAATGGGCTGCACAATAGGCCGTCACTAATATGCGTGTCCCTATCGGGTCAATGGGCGGCTATTGCGAAAGCTCAGGGGCCTCGTTGGGGGAGTTGGTTGGCGTCTCCTCTGCAAACCCTCAGGAATAAGAAAAACCAAGAAACTTGTCGACAAATTACTCCTAATTAGCCCCGCTTCTGGTTATACCCCAGAACGTAACATGCTGATGAAAATTTGTGGGTGGTGGTGGTGGTGGTTGGGGAAGGGGGATGAGCTACAAGCCTCTTACAAATTAAAACATGTAGCATTTTTTAAGTTTCTGCAGATTGAAATAACCCAAATACCTTGCCAAACGAAGCCTAAAATATATAAATAAGCTGGTACTTCAAGGTAATGGAGGGAGCTGAGCCAACTATTCTCTAAAATGAGGATCAATATCATGATAGGTTTCGTTGGCTGTATTGCTTCCATTCTAATTCCACCACAGAATAGCTGGAGGGGGAGAAATTATGGTGGTCTACCGTTATTTTAGATGAAATTATCCGACCACGAATTATACGTGCAACAGAGGTAAAATACACCCCCTTTATCACGAATTTAGAGCAAGCTTCTTTCTAAATGCTGGGTTCATGATCAGAAAAGCAAACTTTCCGCTCCTGATCGGTGGAAATTTCAGAAGCCGGCGTGGTAAGCGCCTAGGGCTTGCAAAAAGTGTTGTGTGGAGATCGTGGGCTCGAAGAACGTGTATTCGACAGGCATTGCTCGTGTTACACTAAAGAGGAAAATCAAGGTATGACATTGAGAAGTAGGAGCGATTAGCAGTTCGTGAGTGTGAATATAGATTGCCGGATTGTTACAATCTATTATGGTTTCAATATAAACACATTGGAAAAAGGTTGAAAAATATCATTTTCCTAGAATTCAACGTTAAATATGCTGTTATAATAGGATACCACTTAAATACGACATTTTACAAAACGCTCACTCTAGTATGCATCATAATACGACACCAATACATGGTGTTCTAACTAAGCCCTCCCTTGAACACCCTATTCTAACCCCTTTTGTGTGGGAGCTAAGTTTGGATAAACAATCAATTATTCATTTCACAAACTTGTCATTTCATTAAATGGGTGAAAAGCTCCATTGCAAAGGCAGCCCCCCGGTTATGGCCCCAAGATACCAATATGGTTTCCCACTGAAAAAGCAAACTAATTGATTGAGCTCCACAAGTTGTAGCATAATACATCAATAGCGTTTGTTGCAACGCTTACAAAACATACAGTTTGACCTAACCGTTTGACTGCAATAGAAAAAAGAAGTTTCGCAATGCTTTAAATTTGTCCATGCCATCGTTATCGCTGGTTTACCTATTTTTACATGATTTTCATAAAGTACGGTAGGCTTACAAGCTAGTGGTAAAGTTATAAAAACCTCTCAGTCTCAAATGTCATTACTTTCTAAATACCAAGGGACGTAAACTAGCTAATCCAGCTACAAAGCATGGAATATTTTGGGAGATCCAATTAATGGTATTGAAATGAGTCATAAACATCTTTCTAAAAGGATATTTGCATTAAATTGGGAATTGATCAGTTTAATAAAAACAAAATTGATACTCATGATAATAATACATGTAATGAACATTAATCACCACGGCAATATTGACAATGATGACCATGATAATAATGAACACAATTTCTACATATCATTTAAAAATCATAATTATAATACTGAACAAATGCACAACAAAGTCAACAGCATCGGTGGTAGTAGTAGTACCAATACTACTGATGGTGACGACAATGATACTAAAAACGATGGTAATAGAAATAGTAATAATAATGATAATAATATTATTAACAATAATAACAAATATTATGACAATGACTATAATAATAATGGTAAAAATAATAACAATACTTGATAACATATATTACATAGTTGACCATGAAAGAGGGTGTTTTTTACGAAGAAATTAAAGTCAATAAATAATGAATACAAAAATTGTACAGTTCTTCTTCGATGTTATTTGTATCAGTTGGTCACTTCCTCTCACATTATATACCTTTACCTTATTCTTCCTATCAACTTCTGCCCCTTCTCTCTCTCTCTCTCTCTCTTTTATTCTCTGTCTCCCCGCTCTTAGTTAAAAAAAATATGCCCCCCTGTTGAATCATCAGACGCAGCACAAACATCGGGTGTACCTTTACTCCAGGGATTTTCCTACACTGCAAAAAAAATGATGATGACCAACCTATACTGATCGTCTTCCCCTGCCTGTCACTGTCTGTTTAGAAGGTGTTTGCAAAGCATACGTCATCTCGAAAAAGGTCATGTTTCACATGGTTAGGTTGCAAGGCGGGAGATGGGAAGGGGAAAGGGGGGCTTTGGTGAAAAATCATCAGCCACAAGTGTTTGGGGTGATACTATAATAATTAAAAATACAAACATCGAATGAAGAATCTATCTTTAATTTCTGTTAGCTTGATGAACAGTTCGGTCACTATATTGTTCATATCAAAAACTGTACAAAACTATATGTGATCACAAAGTTTAGCCAAACAATAAACTAGCTTGGGAGGGTCACATCTGAATTATTTGTTAGGTTTTAGATCCATTTCAAAAACCTCCATTCACTTCTTGATGATGTTTACCTACCATGCAAATTTAGTATGATAAAGTGTCAACTTAACCAAATCTAAATTTCATTATATACAATATTTACATTACATGTATACATGTACTTTGAATCTTGGCTTCTTTTGTTATTCATATTAGGTATGAACACAAATTTAACAATAAATGTTACGATGATTTAAATTCATAAGAACAGCATTTGTATACATATTATTGTGCCTTTGAATGTTTTTACAGAAACCAATATGGCGCCATATAAATGCCATCCGTTTTCTATATAATGCAAGCAGGAAAACTCCCTACAAGGTATTAAAAAGGACAATTTTTGTTCATGTTAACTGTTATCACTTTTGATTTAAAATAAAACAGTTATCAAATTTCAAAACCCTCCTTTACAATTGCATTAGGTACAGAAATATAGATAGTGTGTTACAACACATTTTTTATTTCAACTTTCGATGTAATACGTTTAGTTCAGCTTGTATTAGGGAAAGCGTGCATATCTTTCAGATGATTTATAGACAATTCCATCATAAAATCGCATTATTCCATAAAAGGGTATTACTGCAAAATAGACGATAACAATTGGATGAATTTGTTTTTTAAATTCATCAGGATTTATAAGTAGCATTGTACTAAGATCACATCGATGTGTTGTTTGTCAGTACATTACCTTACCGGATAATATATTCAACACTTACATGTTCCTGGTGTCTTTCCCTAATCTTTATCTTTGATATAGAAGAACATGGAACTTATTTAAGACTTTAATACGATTCACTTTTGCAGTATAGACACGTTGAATATCCTTTAATACATTGCTGTCCGGGCAGGTAAAATTAAGGAAGACATTGAGTAGAGTAGCTTTACATTTTTTTTTTGGTTTGCTTCGTTTTCTTTGATTTGCCGTATCACCCACGCTAGTTTTGAAATACTACATTAAAGTATTACAGATTTTAAGAAAAGCCATTGATCAACAGATTTCATATTGACATCCAAAGTCCTCAGTGTTTCGTTTTTTGTTATGTAATTTATCTGTCATAATGGATTAACATATAACCGTTGTGAACTCCACGGAAAGCTGAGCTTTAATCATCAATGATCCATCCTTTAATGATCCATGAAAGTCAATATATAGGCATTAGTTTGCTTTTGCTCTACTCGTTAAAACTGTATGTTCACCTCCAATTGTGCTTATATAATCGTATAATTTATTCAGTTAATCCGCGATTTTTCCTTGTTTCAGTTTGTTTTTATTATTTAAAAAAAAATACATATAAATTGCATGTCAGAAGTTCTCAAAAATATTACACTTTTGGTTTTGTTTTGTGACTTTTGTCTATAAAACGGGATGTTAACTCATTTGGCATACCATAATGAGCTCCAAGACTGTTGTAAGCCATCAATTTATATTTAGATTGTATCTTTTAAAAAGTATTGTCATTTATTCAATGCCCCTTCAGCCATATTTGCAACAACAATTATTTATTTTATTTAAATTGCAACAATAATGCACACAGTAATACATATTCAGGACAATCTGGAAATACCTAGGACCCCTTCTCTGTCTGTTAAAGATAACAAAATGTCACTGAAAGATTTATGATATGGGTTGTTTTTAATAAACCTCTACTTTATTTTTAAATGTGATAATCTATGACGTAAACTTGACATCGCATCAAATTATTAAGGATCTTACCTACTCGTTAACACTTGCACTCGTGTGCTATACAAATTAATATAATCCAATCTAATTTTATTTTAAACTATCAATGCATATATTTATTAAGACGGAAACAATAATTAATACTCAGATATAAAATTCACATTACGAATATATATTTATCATTAATTTAGTAATTATCGTCACGACTTATAGCGTTTCTCAATCACACAATGGCCGATCGAATCCAATAGTACACGGTCACCTTTCTATTATGTCAAGTACACTTAATACTTCTACAAAAGTCCGTGTATGGATTAACCCTATATAGCATGTGTATAAAATATATGGGAATGCCCGTGGCCTTTAGTTGTGTATCATGATGTATGGCGGTACATGTACAACGATTATTGGTGGCGGCCTGGACACACACACATCGCAGGTGTGAAAAATTTCAATGTAATACATAGTATTGAAGTTTATTTATCGTACGAAATAAGCCCCTGTTTATTCGAAATCGTTTTATATCGGCTGCTCAAATCTGTCTAACAATAAATATTATATCATATTGCTGGTGCATATACCATAAGGGCCTCTTTGATATTTCGGAGTTATTTTTCTAACTGAGGGATGATATAGGAACCGAGAATTTAAATTTGATATCGTTAAGAGCATGAAGAGTATCAATGAAATTTGGTTGGTATGATTTAGAGAAACACGTTTCAGGTATTTGATCTTTCTGTTTTCCTCGTGGGATATTTACAACTGAGATATTCCATGTAATATTTGAATCGGATTGTATTGGTTTATTTGAGAGGGGAAAAAAAGAAAATATACCAATCTCGTGTCATTTGATATGTTAACCTCTGGAGCTAAGATAAATAAATAAATAAGTTGGTTTCCTCTGATTAAATGTATACATTACTACTTTCGATCGATGTCAAATATGAGCAAGGGAAGATATGCAGAGGGACCCAAGCCAATACAAAATCGGGGGGTGTATTCAAAAGCATATTCATTCACGTTATATTTGAACTACTTTTCCCTTTTTTGGACCTAAATTAGTTCAAAGTACGTTGTATGTTTACCTAATTTACCAGGAGGAAAAACACCTTGAATTGATCATATGGATTAAATATCTTAATTGAAACGTAATTGCCGTTCCGTGAAAAAATAAATATTTTTGAAGAAAAAAAATATCAAGGTCTCACTTTTTGTTTAGTTCAAGGTTCAGAGTTGTCTAACTTTAAAATAATCATCTTTTATTCTCAAAGACTCCAATTTTAATGAATCAATATGTTTACTCTCTCGATGTTCCAAGAACTCAAACTTTTTAAGCATTTATACGCTTTTACAATTTAACAATGATGGAATTATCACATTGAGAATAAAGAATCAATTGTAGAACGAATGAAAATGAGGATATATTATTCTGTGTGAAATAATAATAATAAATTTATAATAATAATAAATTTATATAGCGCAGCTTTTATACAAAATATATATGAGCATCTGAATGATACCGAATGTAAGAATATTATCAATAAAATCATTTAAACAAAAATGGAAGGCATCGGGGGGGAAATAATCATAATAATGACATCCAACTGACTATACACACGGAACATTAATATATTTCAATAAGACATGTATATAAGTAGGGTTTGAATAATTATGATAATCATAAAAGTAGACTGTTGCCCATGAAGTGAGAATCATTTTTTTGTTACCTCATTTCACGAAGTGATTGCCAGGATATCATTTATTCTTGATATGTAAAATGTATATATTCTCAGCACTTACTTAATCAATTTAAAGAGTCATAGACATTGATCAATAAAGTTCTGAGAAGATAAAAACTTTATATATCAAGGTAAATCAATATTGTCACAATAATTTCTAGAAAAGGGGTAAGAAAAAATATTTCCAGCTTACTATTTATAAGCAATAGTGTAGGTGAAAAGCTTAAAATATATGCAGTATCAATACAAAGTAAATAATATGATTTGGAATAAAAAATAACCTGATAAGTATAAGCGAGAATAACACTCTAAATGCAAAAATTGCTATACACTTTCTTTTTTTTTAATATCAACATTGTGAAAATATATAAGACACTTACCGATAGGCTTATCCGTTTGTTTCCACATGCCTCGCGTTGTCGTGATCATGTTGTAAAGTACGACGTCGTCGACGAACATGGGTACTCCTTCCTGGTCATCGACTACGGTCAAAATTCCTCTGAATCACTCCCCGTGTGGTCAGATCACATCAGCTGATCGGTCCCGTTCTTGAAGTAAACACTTTCGCATATTCACACCACCATACCATTTCATTCATATCCTGTTTGCTTCCAGAATGGCATTACTTACACACAGAGTTCCTTTCTGGCTCTGACAAATATCTTTTTTTTTACATATTGTTTTGGACAATTATTATTCAGTTTGCCGGAAATGATTTAAGTATCATATTATTTCAATAATTTATGTTTCAAGTAACAAATTTTGAATTTAAATATGTTATAAAGATCGATTTTCAATATTGAATTTGATGTTGGTTACTTATACATGTACCTTTCTTCAAACGCTTTTTCGTCAATCGGATAATATTTCAGCCGTTGAGCTGCATTTAGATTCTAACTCACAATCTGATAAGTTCCAGAGGCAATTATTCTGGTTTAAAAGAATAATTGATATTTTAAATTACAAGAGAAAATATGATTAAACAAATTCGTTTTTATCATCTAAACACTGTTTAAACCTTTAATCCATATTTTCTTAATCACTAATGATTACTTCATGATCAATCACTGACTGTTCTCCTTCATTTACCGTTCGTTCTGAAACCGCATACATTTATATTTTTCAACCATCCCTCTTCCCTCGCTTTCGTGCTCTCTCTCTCTCTCTCTCTTTGCCATTCACAATATTTCGGTCAATCTATAAATCACCAAATTATGTTAACCTCTTTGCGTCATCCTTCCTATCTATCTCTCTCTATCTATTTCAGGCTGTGTGCTGTGTGTACCATCACCACTTGTATCCTATCTCTATATCACACACATACACACACACGCACACACACACACACACACACTCTCTCTCTCTCTCTTTCGCTCTCTGTTATAATTTTGTGTCGCTTTGTTTTTTTCCTCAATATTATACTTCGTCACCCGATATTTACCAATCTCTGTGTGTGTCTCTCTCCCCTTCTCTCTCTCTCTCTCTCTCTCTCTCTCCCTCTCTTTCACCCTCACCTTGATTTCACCCTCTTTTCCTCCCCCCTCATGCCTTTCCACCCATAGTCTCCTGGCGTCACATCTTCCCAGGTGCACTCCTCCTCATCCACACACTCACTCGCTTCGTCTCTCCTGCTCTGACTCGACTCGACACGCCATCATAATCTCATTCTCCACTCCAAGACTTTTATCCTATTTTGTTTCCTTTCTATCGCCGTTGCTCTTATCACCTCGCCTCGATTGCAAAGAAAAACGTTTTGATTGGGAGGACAATTAGACGGAAAGACCCGGAGGACAAGATGAAAGTGGGGGAAGTAAAGAGAGGAGTAGGGTTGAGGAGTAAAAGGAAGAGGGCAGGAGATGCAATATAGTACAATCTAGCGTGGGATAGCTTAATAACGCGACTTGACAGCTTCGCTCTGTTCTCTTTGCGGCTAGCCTCACATCGTTGAGAAGATGTCGGTTTTTAGAAATTTATCTCAATCTAAAGGTTTCCTTGTCAATTCAACCCTTCCAACCGAAAGTCGACCTCTCGTCTCATCGTTTATGTATCGGCGGGCAGAGAAAATTGTCCCTAAACGCGTCGAATGAAAACACTGCGGAACGGCGGATTCTAGAGGGGGTATGAGGAAAAAAATATACGTCTAGCGATTATGATGTGATAGCTCTGAAAATAAACACGGCTTACTTCGCTTTTTCCGGTTACGTTTTTGTTTCTGCTTTAATAAAGACCTGACTTGTCAACCTACAAAACGGCTGCCCCAAATAACACGAACTAGGCCAGCAATATAAGTGTAAATGGCGGAGTAGCTTAAGGCGATACAATGCTGATATATCTATCCCAACACCGGTCGATTTGCGCGCCAAATACATGCCCAATGAATCGAAAACAAACACGGTTGGCGTTATATCCAACATCTAGACGATACACAGCCGATAATATGGATTTCTCTAAGTCATATATACGGCTACCTATCGTCCTTGCACCAAGCTTATTACAGACACGTGCTTTTTTGTGTGCTGAGAATGTGTCCGAAATGCTGCATGACTATGCTCTAGTTTTAATATGATAGTCATGCTCAAGGCTTGGGTCAATACAAGCTAACAGCTTCCAAACCTAACAACGTTGGTCGTTAATGAAAAATCAATTAGATGAAGGCATTATGAATAATCTTACCTCGTTTAAAAAAACTCATTTCTAGTTTGATGTGGAATTACATTAATTTCGTGAAGATTAAAGCACCTGTACTACGTAAATATTACAGAGCATGTTTTGATAAGCTGTCACAGATAAATTCATTATGAATTATGAGTCATGTTTAATTTCGTATATCATATATATAGTGTATACATAATTTGTTATAATAGTGTTTATGATGTTGTCTTGACATATATATCACAAATATATGACAGGCTTGCAACACATTTTAATTATTTCAACAGATATAGCACAGACACCATAAATCAATCAACTAATATTGAAAACACCTATTCGCTGTATATCGTCAATTATTATAATCTCGTAACATCCCCAACAGGAAAGGGACCCCTGACTTATCCAAATATTATCATTTTATCGAGGAAAAAATCGAGTCGAGCTCAATCTACCGTAATAAATGGCTTCTTCAGGGTTTGGTTATGGCCGCATTACGATTTGAAAGAAGAAATGGGGCGAGATGTAGAACGCGACGTGATTGTGACGTCACCCTACAACATCAATTCGATTATCCTTTCCTCTCTTATTTTCTTGAATTAAACGGGTGGCTGTCTTTTTTTCTCTTTTTTTGCTTCACATGACTCTCGACGTATATGAATGGAAGGACATTCGCAGCTAGGAAACCAGACTTTAGAATCATTTCATTCTAGGGCATTAATTTTGCTGTTTGTATTTGCAAGTCCATAAAACGTTTAAGAAGTAAGGATTTTATGGGCAGGGGGTGGGGGTTATACTGTCTATTGATAATTATAGCACAGTGGTGAGGCAAGAATTTGTTGAAAAGGGGAGGAGGGATTCAAAATAAGCAAGGCGCTTTACAAAAAAAAGTCGACCAAATGGGTAGGGATTGGTCGTGTGAAAATTCAAGTATACCTTTTGGGGTGGCGACATTTTTTCATTCTTTGGTAAATGCTAGATTCGATATACTATTTCAAATAATATGATTCAGATTTACCATAATCTCGAGGTTGGCGATGTATTTTAACATCGAGTATTGCTTTTTAAAACCGTCTTACGTAGGTAATACGAGAATAGATAATGGCAATGTATCAAAAGGGGGCCATTACTTATCGTATGAGAAATTGGCTTATTTCTTCCCTCCAGCGTATACGCGGAAAATAAAAACCCTATTTCTGGACAGCGCATCGGTTTAAAGATAACAGGGGGAGCGCCATGCATTGCAAGCAAAAGCATACATCTGTGTATTGTGACTTTCCCCTGCTCGAGCTTTCTAACCCTTTCTCCTCATGCTACGTCAAGTTAGGTCGACCGGTATATAGAACAGTAAATTAAATTTGTTTGTCTGGCATATCGAGGTTATGTTTTCTTGGCCTACATATCGGTGGATAAAGGGTGAACAAGAACCGCCGATAAACATTTTGATCTGAGCAGCTTTTTTTCCTCTTTCTTTTATTCATATCAAGGGTTTAATAAAGGGTACCGCGCGCGGTCGCTTCGATTCATTTCCTTTCGTAGATACACCCTACTCCTTGATCATGTCTCTCGATTCCCACTGATATATATATATATATATATACAGTCAGCACAAGGGGAATATGAAGGCTGCGTTACCTTTTTTTCCTTTTCTCAAGCAATGAAGAAGAAAAAGAGGCTGAGTCCACGGTTTTAACTTGTGCCATGACCTGCCTTAAAATGGGATCGATGGCCAGTGGATGATTATGAAGGGAAATAGAGAACCACCGTATCTTGTCTGATTTTATATAACCCCTTGCCCTTGTTTGTTTCAACATCCTACCATGGGGGTGAAATGTGTCATGACATATCCTTCACATAAAAAAGGGGGTTTGTCTTCTTGTAAACATGTATATGTTAGGCCCTTGTGCCTGTTTGTCTATTACGATCCAAGGTGGAAAAGCAATTTTCGCGTAAAACATTCCCCAAGTCCTCGGTTTATTCAATCAAGATGAACAGTTCCAGTCATCCTCTTCGATTTCATGCCGTTCTCGAGATCATTAAGAAGGCTTCAACCCCTGTAGCGTGAATTTACATCTACACCCCTGCCCCCTGTTTTCTCTCCCTTCCCCCCTTTTTGCTACGTTGCCATTCGGGGTTAAATGGAGTAAAAGAATATATCTACCCTAACATGGCTATAAGGGTAGGCTGCTCAAATGAAATAGGTTAATTGAAGCTAATCGATGCATTCATGCCACTTAATGATCAATTAGTAGACGGGGAAAATGTTTTATTAAGTCGACTATGGAATAGCATTACTATGTGCATGTACCAGGAATAGCATGTACTCGTACTCTAAACCATGTGTATGGTAGCTTGTAAAATGAACGATGGAAACCCGACACGCACCGCCTTTGACACATGAATAAATGATATCAAAGATTCGTCGGCCTACATACTACTACTCAGAGCATTGTCATATTGACTGATAGAGGAACAATAAATATTGATAACGTTTGCATTCTGGCTATTGTCATCGATGTGTCTTTATCATCCAAATAACACTTATCAAACAAAAGAACGGCATGTATCTAGAGCCCATCTTTTAAATGTCTTTTTAAATTCAACTTAAAAAAAATATAAGAATAAAACGAATTACACCATTCTAAGAATCGTCAATTAAGAGAGGTTAACAACTGACGGTGAAATGTGAAAACATAAATACGATATAAATATCGCTGTTATCATTAGAAAAGTATTGTCTTTGAAAATTGTCCCCCCTTTTGTCCTGTTATGACTAAGACTTCACGAAAACGTGAATGGTATTTGGTTAACAATATATCATTTGAATTTCAGGCATTTATCTATTTTTTCTTGTTTTAATTGGACATATACAATACCATCAATAGTTTTGTTCATAAGAGCCTTTTTTAATTTTTGTTACACTATCACTGATACAATTGGTAATTTGGGTATTTTCTTAATGAGCTTTCTTATTCTCATGTTATCATAATTATGCACGATGATTTAATTGATTCATAATTATGATAATTTTCAAAATTATTTAATCTTTTCGTTTTCAATGAACTATAATTTTTTATTCAAATATTCTTACAATATTCAAGGCAAGAAGTCATTCTTAAAATTGTAATACATGTTATCATCAAACGAATACAAACAGATTTTGGAAATTTGGTGTCTTATGTCAATTCTTTACCCAGTTTTTGTTTTCTACTTCGAGAAAATTAAATAGAATGTCAATGTAATTGGGTATTTCATTCGTTCTTAAACAATCATAATTAAGAATTAATTTTGCAATGATAACTGGTATATATAACACCAGCTATAGGCCTATGTGAATTTACATACTAACATAACACTGCTTAATGCTTATCAAACCTATGTCAAAACTCAAAATATATGTCTATATTCATGAATTTCATTTTAGTTACTTTTCTGGGAAACTGTTCTTTTTGTGTATCAAACGCTAATTGGTCCAACTGTGACGACTAAAAAAGTGATATGTCATATGCTAACTGTCATGATACAATGCCCATTGAAAATGTGAAGGGAAAAAACAAAATATATATATTTTTTTAGATATCTTAAACTACTTTTTGAAATTGAAACTCAATTGTGTTGTAAGAATTGTTATCAAGCCCTGGAAAGATCTATCATGTATCAGGTATTTCATTTTTCAAACATGTTTAATTCTTGACTTGCCCTTAACCAATTTTGTTTGTATCAATAAATATTTTTTAAAGAATTCGGCAGTTTCATTTTTTACAAAAGATACATCATTTATTCAAACTCCACATTTATGCGATTAAATTAATAAGACACAACGATTAGCTAGGAATGTAGCATTATTCGTCAATCTACTTTCATATTCTCTTCTTGGTCTTTCAATATTTTCCCCATTTTCATTAGTGTTTCAAGTATCTAAAAAATATCTTACTTTTAGTAATTCGGATATTTTTCTATTACCTGCAAGTGGACGGTAGATGAATATTTAAAAAGATATATATATTCAAAGAGATATCGAAAAGAAATACACTATCAAAATCTATGTTTTTTGAAATATCTGACGGCTTTTTAGCTCTTTCTTGATAGAAACTAAACCAATAAAAAAAAAAAATAGAATACCAGTTTCAAAGCCAGGCGGAAAATCGATGACTCTTATTGATGTACACTGTAAACACGAGGCCAGGGTACGTTTCTACAAAAACTAACGCTTCTCCTTCTCGGCGAAGGAGAGAAGAAACACAGCTCAGGAAGAGCCGGGCTATGAATGGATTGAGAGAACAAAATGACACATCTTTGGCCTTGGTTCGTCAAATCACGAACCTATATAAACATGCGACAAAAGGAGCCTGTTGCTTCACTCGCAATGACTACAGCGCTAACCCTTCCTTACCACTATAATAATATTTTTAAGATATGATTTGTAAAATAGTGATGATGAAAATCTTAAGCCTGTTGCTTTACCGGGAGATTGCAATGACTTCGGTGCTAACCTGTAACAACGATAAAAACGCGATCTGTAAAATAGTGATTTTGAAAAATGTAAGACCGTTGCTTGCGTAAATATTCACAAGGGCTGTATAGCGATAACCCTTTCCACCATGAAAAAAAACATGATCTGTAAAATATGACAAGCGTTACCTTCATAATATATAAACAAAAAGCGGAAATGTTATAATGGCTACGTGCTTGTTCTGTACGTATCATAAAGTTCTATCTATGGAATGGGTTTAACAAAAATAATCGTCTATAGAATTTGACGTGTTTTCCAAAATGGTATGCCAAACGGTCAACTTGAAATATAATTTTGTAGGGAATATGCTTCGTAATGAAAGCTTACACCATAAAAAAAGAATGACAGAGCTAGATAGAAAAAAGAAGGAGAAAGAAATAGAAAGGGGGAAAAGTGAGTAGTACACAAATAGGATAATTCAAAAGACGACTAAAAAAAATTATTGTAGCGAGTTCCGGCTCCATTGAAACTTTATCTAGGTATTAAGAGAAATATCTGTAAATTTCAAGTAATGGCCAATATATTTAAGCGATTAGAGTATTTAACCGTCCAAATACCAACAGACTAACACTTTCACAAATTGTCCACTAGGACCTTTGCAAATAATAGATTCTTACGGTTGAAATGCAAGGAATAATCAAAAGGTATACCAATCTTGTATTATCTGTATCATTTTTTTGTTAATTTTCCACAAATGATAATTATGCATATTCAAGGAGAAATATGTCGGCGAAAATCAAGAACGAAAGAGAGAATATCTTGTATGGTATTTCTTTTCTAATTAACTCTACATTTGTTTGAGTTCATAAAACGGGTTAGCACCTTCATGTAGCTAGTGTAGTACATGCTCTTTCTCACTGTAATTTTTTCCCCTAAAACTCCTACAATCTACAAAATGCACTTTCCAGAGAATATTGACAGAAATCACAGAATTTTTTCGAGTATAAAAGAGGAAATATTTTGTATGGTCTCTAATTTGTCATCAAGTTAACTCTAAATTTGTATAGTATATGTTCATGTGAGGTTTCTGTTCTTAAAATAAAACGATTATTTCAGAAATAGAAGAAGCCTATTAACAGTACTTAACGATGAAGACCTATAAAACAGATAGAAACCAAATAAAACTAGTCTAACCATACATTATAAAAGGATGCCTCAGATATGAAGCTTTAAAGGGATTTCAAAAAGTTATTTTGAATTCGGAAATAACTTCAAAATATAAACAAAGATATTTAGGTACAGTTATAAAAACTTATTTTCAGTTGCATTCAGTTACGGTTATCTGCAGGATAACATCCCAAAACTTGTGATAACTAAATATTGTATCTGAAATTGGATAATTTCTTGAAACTTATATCAACAAAAGCGTTGGAGAAAAATGCAAAAAGTAAAGTGAGCTTTTTAGCTTTATCAGTTAGGTGACCAGTCGATTTCGAGTGTCGCGCTGGCAGGGAGCGCTAAAAATAAAAGAGCAACAAGCAAGCGAGCCCGGGCGTTTTGTGTACTAAACGTGTCTCGGCTGTATGTATGACGCATATCGGAAGAGGGAAAGTCTAGTGTGAGAAAAGACGGGATAGAAAGCCAGAAGAAATGAAGCAAACTTGACTGGGACATGCTTGAACTGGCTTGAACTTTCCCTCTGGAAGACAGGGAGCGAGTTCTCATGTCAATAGGAACTTGCTTTACCCGGTTTAGCTTCTCAAGAAAGAGGAGCGATATATGTTTGAGGCTTGTCCTGTGCATGCCACGGGGGAATATCTCACTTCCAAAAGTACAACAAATGCACAACACTCAAAGGAGCTTGTAAAGCCCTCCCCCGGACCTATCAATACATATTATACCACAAGTGGAGATGGAAAATACATATCTGTCCATCATGTCCATATCAAATAAATATATAGATAATCAAAGAATATGATTTCAATTCGAACGATTAAAATCTGTAAACGAATTATAAAATTAGTTTTAAAAAGTAATTAAAAACTCTATCGATGTTCTGAAGAGTCTCTTCTATTTGTTTTCTTCGACGATTATACTCACTATATACCTTTAAAGTGCCTGCTAAGGGAATCGCACCCATTGCAATCTTTCTTTTTGTTGGCCTTCTATTTTTTGCCATTACTTTTGCTGTTGTACATGGAATATATTTGTACATTTGTTTATGCTTTTGTTGTTGTAATGGTTCATAAATAAAAACCAAATTTGGAATTATTGAATTGAGCTGAAGTGCTTCTTAAAATAGTTCAAAGACAGATATAGTTTCACACCTTCTACTCGTAGCAAAAGTATAACTCACTTCTCCCAGTTCGACCAAAAGAGACATATAAAAACCGAGGAATGATTATTGACAAAAACGCGATTTTCACGGTCGGGTTTTACAGATGCTTCGGCAAAGTGTTTCAAGGATCGATATCCGGGCATCGTGACGAAGTATCAAGATCATAATGATTAAATTTGAAGAGGGGTTACACTAATCATTACTTTTTATCTTCGAAGTTAACACGCGCAATTATGGTGAGGTCGTGATAGGAAAGAATACATTGTCCACGTTAATTGTTTCAAGTCTTGGGAAGATAACTCCGCTAGCCAGAGGCGATGTAACAAGAGCATTCGCGATCATTTTCTTCATAACCGACATAACAACAACCAATACAGAAGACACATCGAAACATTTTTGTTTTTTTTACCAAGTACAAATTTTGGTCTATTGTTCGCAAAACAACCTGGCCATTCCCTCCATTGACAAGGCGGTGATATAATAATAATGATAAACCTCAACATTTTTTTCTACAAAAATGAAATTGCACTGTATTATTTTGTTGCCGCGGCTGTTCTATAATGTTGTGTCTTATAGTACCACCGCGGCAAACTGACATACACGACAAAGAAATATATGATTTCTGAAGGACCGTTACACAAGTATTACGCAGTTCAATATAACATAAAAACACAAATATAAAGCGTCTAATATAGACGGGAACAACATTAAATTATCAATATTTTCATCGGGGAAATTCAATTATAAAGTGTCCTTTCACACTTATTTAAACTACTTATATTTGGAAAAAACGACTACGTTTAATTTTAAAAAATATAGGGCATTACACCTGTATGTCAAAATGTATTTTATAAATTATTCAGAAGAATTTTGAATTCAAATGATTAAAAACCGGAACAAGTAATAATGATAATAATTAGGTGACCTTTATTTGAGATTGTACTATAAATTGAAACCAGTTTTCTCTCTTCTCTGTGACTTAAACAACTTCTCTAATTAAACATCTCAAATTTTACTCTTGCCACCTCATGCGTGTTTTAAAGGAAATATGGCATAATAAGTTAGACAGAATAATATTACTAATAATACATTAAGTTAGTCTTATAGATCTTCAATGAATTACAGAATTAGTCTTAGATAGATCGTCAAAGAATTACACAATTAAAAATAGCGCCTACACGCATTTTAAACAGTTTTGAAAGGGATCATGAAAATAGAAAACTTTTGCTAAGAGAGCTCAATTTTGTTTGTAAACACCAAACTTTTATAATTAAATGGTTTTTGAAAGTCAATTGATTGATCAAATATTGAAGGGTAACTAGATCGTGAACAAATACGGTTCGGAATGAATTTTAAAACAATTTAATGGAAATAGTTTTTTTTTTAAATATATTTACCCGGTTTATTCCTACGGCAAGATATCCAGAAATAAAACCAGATTAATACATCCTACATCTGTTATATTGTATTAAACTATTATTCGACAATACAAATTATAAATGAAAAAGGGGAATTATTTAAAGACAAAAATACTCTTGGGAATTCCTTGGCAAAAGTTTGCCTGAAAGTTAACCAAATATGAAATCGAAATAGAATCGAAAGGAAGAAATTAAAGAGAGAAATAATCCAAAAACAATTTCAGACATCCGAAAAAGAACTTTAGGTAATAATTTCGCTTTGGTTTGTTGTGATTTTCAATCCTTCATCTCATTTTTATCATAATTTTATCTCTCGTATTTGGCGTGTAAACACTCAAAGCACAAGTTTAGACATTGACTCAGAACAAGCTCTATCACAAATGAGAAAAAAATATATAAATCTATTTACTCTTGAAATCCTCTAAAAGTGCGAACATTACTACAGTTTTATTACAGGATGTTTCTTCCACGACATATGATAAGTTATCTCTGAGTTTTAGTGGGAGTTCCTTTTCAATTTGCTGGTGACCATTTCTCTTTCTCTCCTTGAGATACAATTTCACATAATGACACATAAAACTGCAGGTAGCCTTAGTACTTAAAAGGTTTTCTTTCAGTTTCACTTGCAAACTTGCCCGTGTTTGTTACAAAAGCCAATATCATTCGATGGTCATTTGCGATAGCATTCGCCCCACCCTAATAATGACACGTATAGTTAAGTAGTGGGCCTATTTGTTTGACAAAAACACCACTAATCCCTCCAATATCTGTATTTACTTTGATCACATAGCAACAAAACACAACATTCATATTCATTTTTCTGCATCATTATATTCAAATTGTGACTATATTTACTTTTTTCTCGACCCATAAATTCTCCTATAGCCTTGATAGCACACTTGACTTTGTCTCTCTTTCTCATTTATAACTCTTTTTAGTAAAAGAAAGGAGCAGTGAATACTCCCCCATCTATGTATGCCTTGTATTTTTTGGTTCGTAATAATATATATACAAATCTACAACGTCATATCTATGGAATACCCTTCAATTGAAAAAGTCAAAGCGAGGCAGTGCAACTTACATTGTACTCACAGTAGCGGATCGCCTAGTAGCGTGAGTCCGCGGCCCTGGCCGCCAGAGTTCGGCGTGTGGTATCACCGATTTCCGCTGGATCACTGAAGCCCGCACAGCTCACCTTTTCAACTTTATCAACATATTTTTACACACTTCTTTTGCGCTTCACAAAATTTCCTGCATGAATTAAACTGAACAAAAGGTCTTTCCGTTCTTCTAAATGTCTCGTTTCAGGTTTGTCCCGTCAGGTAGATGGTCTTTTTTTCACGGGAGATGTTGGAATACACGTTGATTTTTTTGCTGAGAATACCTGGCTGTGTGTTTTGTGCCTCTGAGCGTCCCTCTCCTTTCATCCCAGCCGAGCAGTCACCCTGTATATGGGCAATATTCATATTTCTTTTAATCTTATTTTACAAAGTTTTTATTGTCTCTGCTAGCGCCAGTTACACGTTGAGGTGGGTTGCCGCGTACATTGGAAACAATCCCTGACTTCCCTGTATTTGAGAAGCTCGAGAGCGGAAGGTACTGGCGCTGAGAATGCCGAGCCCCCGCCTGCGGTGGAAAATTGGCCCAGCGCGAGTGGGTTCATGGCGGCGAGTAGACTCGGGTGCGGGTGAATGTGAGGAGCCCTAGAGACTGATAGGGGCGCACAGGTAGTGGAGGTGACGGTCGTGGAGGGTGGAGCGGTACTCCCGTTCAGCAGGCTGTCGATGGTGAAGGTAGCCCGGCTGGTCGGGGAAGTTGTCGATGAATTTGCGCCCGCTAGCGAAGCACTTAGTAGACTGCTTAGAGCCCCATTATCCATGCCTTGGTGTGCGGTGGCGGGGAGGGGTAGGGCTACGGGTGGAGGGAGAGGAGAGACTAAATGATAAGGCAGTAATGTGTGTGGATGGTGGGGAAGTCCTGCCATCGCATATCCGTATGCTGGTCGCCCCATAGGATATGGACCCGTCATGAAATGCCCCGCTTCCCTGAAAAAGTCTGGTTGCTGCCTCTTGTAGCGTTTTCTCCTTCTCAAAAAGGAACCATTATCAAACATGTCCTCACTTGCTGGGTCTAGAGTCCAGTAGTTGCCCTTTCCCGGGTTGCCTGGCTCACGAGGAATCTTCACAAAACAGTCATTCAACGACAAGTTATGCCTAATACTATTCTGCCACACGGGGAACTTTTCCCTGTAATATGGAAAACGATTCATGATAAACTCACAAATTCCACTGAGAGTTAGCCTTTTCTGCGGCGATTGCAAAATCGACATCGTGATGAGAGCAATGTACGAATAAGGAGGTTTCACCGAAATCGCCTTTTTCTTATCGTCTGCTGTTTCCGATTTCGAGTCGTCCCCTTTCACGTCGATATCGTCCTTCTCCGATTCCGCCGAGCAAGCCGACGGTGACTCGCGATCATGGGTCATGTCCACCTCGATGTCGCCGAGCTCGGACCCTGCTGCGTCTTCCGAAGCCGAACCACATAGTCTATCGATACCAAAGCCCGTGGAGGTGGGCAGGTATTTGTCACGCAGGTCCGCGGCAGCTGCGGCGATCTCGTGCCCCACCAGCTCGGTCTTTCTACAGTTTCCCTGCTGCTCATTTCCAGGACGGATGTTTATCCCTTCCATCAGGTCGGTGGCGTTCACGATCATATCTGAAGTCAAGCTCCGATGCGGTATGCGATTTGCGAGTGTCGTATAAAGGATCACTGTTTATCCCCAAAACTCGGCGAGTGAAGCTCAACTGAGTTGCTTCTCTCCACGCAGCTCCATAAACTAAAGTCGGATGTTGATCAGAGCCAGGTGAGTACAATAGGCTTGACCGAATATCAGGTAAAGAAGCCGGAGCGATCGGCGATTCTATATGTCTACCCTTGCGGCCGACTCAGCACCTTCATACTTCGTCACCGGTGAGCTCTCTACTCTGGTCTTGTTTTGAGTTCGCCGTGTCACGTGGTCACAAACGCTTGTCATTTGTCGATCGTTCCTGCTTCATTTACATATCAATGAGCGTACAGGCTAGTAGTGAACGCCTATCCCGATAATTAGGCGACGGGAGATGGCAAACAATGCCGAGCTGCGAATCAGAGCACTCGCGTGGATTGACCAATGATACGAGATGAATCCTCTCCAAGGATGTGAAACCATAGAACTTGGAGATTTATTTCATCTTCTTCCTTTTTCTTCCTCATGTCCGGCGAACCTACCTCTGTGATGGTTTGTTGACAGTCCCGTAGAGTACACACAAGATCAAGCCAACTGGTATATATACACGAGCAACCTTATGTGCCCTGTTGATCTTCCCTTAGACTTTAACACGGTGCCGAGCTCTTTTTCTTCTTCTTCTCTCTCCTCCCCCTTCTTCAATGATTGCGCCCTCAAACGGTCAAATACGGGCACTCGTCACCACTTTCACTTCTATATCATAGTTTACATAGGCATGATAGATAGACAATTTTTCACGATGAAACCATCGTTCGGAACAATGTTCATTAAAAAAATAACATTATTATAATTTTATTCACATCAAAATCATAAATGTTTTTTTAATTTTCACATAAGATGCAAAAGGACGAATAATTGTGAACAGAAAGTAATGAGAAAATTGATTAGTTAACTCTATGGGAATAAATCATCGAGAGCATTAATATAGAAATTGTCATTCAGTGACTTGGGGAAGTTCTACAACTTAAAACTAACTCTAGCAAGTTACGTAATAACTTCCTCCTTGGAATTTGTAAAGTTGAAAAAGTGTACAATTTCCATTTGCATATCAATATCATTTTATGTTGAGTAAAAATAAGGGGGTAAATTATAAAGCTAGTACATTATATTGAGCTATGTCCGAAATACAAGTCAAAACTGGAAAAGATTGTAGGCTCCCAATATAATTTTCTATTTTACATGTCTCTTTTATAAATGATAAACTTTTCCAGCTTCAATTTGCAACTCCAACAATATAACTTGCACATTATTTAGAGGGTTTACTATTGAGAGGTCTTTTCCCCCTTTTTTTTTCCTTCTGTTTCTTCTTCTTCAATATCATCTTCATCTTCTTATTATCATTCTCCTTCTTCATCTCCTTCTCCTTCACCATTGTTATTACCATCAAGCGACCAGACGAATAAATACAATAAAAATATTGTAGTTTATTTTCTATTTCTATTTTGATAATCACTATAATATTTATTTAGTAATATATTCAAAATAACTAAACTTGGAATCTGTCATTGATGAAAAGATGAAGGCAGCTTCAGATAGTTCAGATACAGGAAAGATATCCATGAGACCTTTTAATTGATAAACAATAACTTAACATGTACATGTAGGCCTACTTGTGAAAAGTCTCGTCAGTCGTTTACTGGAGTTAAACATTTTTGCCTAACTCTAATATGGCCACACTTGCCTACCAAACAATTTGCCCGATAGGGCAATGGGGATGCTGCACACAGCGTCATTTAATTGGCAGTTAAAATAAATCGAATGAAGCTGGAAAGGTTTAACGGCCTTCCACTTGTTTGCCTAACTCTAAGAATATCACCTCGTACTTGTGTCAGTGATTGCGCCGCGTTTGTTTCATTGAGAAAAATCGTGACTGTCACATTGCTGTCGTACTGGATAGGGAGGGCGCGCTTTAACAAATATCAACGGTGTGGGTAATCGAATAATCATTGCATTGAATATAAATTATTATGAATGGGAAATGGAACCTATGTTACTAGAGCTTTCTCTATCTTACAAGCTGTTTATATGAGATGACATGCATACGAAACATGTAAGCTTGGTCCAAACTTCTTAATTATTTTTCGTCAGATTTCAAATATGAGGAATTTTGAAGAGCATTAATTTTCATTTTATTTATTTACAATTTGCTTTGATAAACACCCAAATAACTTAATGATGATACTACTAATAACCATGGGAATGCTCTCAAAATATCGTTCACCTTTCACATAACGCATCTTTCTCTTCAAAGATAAAGATAAAGTTGAATTCTGGTCATGACATTGAAAGAAGCGGTGTGGAATCGATCAGAAAAGGTTGATTAACTAGCATATAAGTATTGGTGCGTAATGCAAGGTTCTGGAATCATCAAAATGATCAGAAGTTTGGCCCATTGTTGGTAAAGTATCAATTACTGTACACAGAAAGATGTATATGGGACTACCCAATAAGTGGCCTAAAAATAACGGCCTCATTTTTAAGCTATTACTTGTCATATTTAAAATATGAAGGCATTTGAAGAGCCATGCCTTTCAGGGAACATTTTTTTTTCTCTGATGTTTTTCTACTCTTGCATAATATGATAACGCTCACATATTATTTGTTCACCCAAGAAGTTACTTCTTGGTTCACCTCTCCCCAGAACTCAACCATCTCTTTAATACGATGCCAGCATTCGGTCAAAATGAAGTGGACGTGTAAAGAAAACATGGCTATTAAAAGAGAAAACATGATGTTGTAACCAGGTGTGCTATGTGGTCTGGTGAAAGAATGTGCTGATAGAGCAAAGCTTTCCACTACGCCGTTCAAAAAAATAGTCGTGATTTTCAGAACCATGATCAACTTTCCTGAAGTAGAATGTCACACCCGTAGTCCCACTCGAGTAACTTGATGTTACATGGCTCTTAATTTCATTTCTCATTGCAGCCTATGATATTGATTTAACTCTGTATTTTTGCTAACCTTATTTTACATTTTCATTTATAAAAAGGGTAGGACCTATATGAAAGAGAGAGGGGAAGAGAGAGAGGGGGGGGGGGGGATGTGGAGAGGGAGGAAGGGGGTAAATGTAACGTAAATTGAAAACACTTTCAAAAATACAAAATAACCGACACAAGAAATGTCCAAGAGCCTTGTATGTAACCTTAGTTAACCTATTTTAGTAAACCGTTTAATGTTACATTGTGTCAGGTATCACAATAAGTTGAGATATAAACAACTGTGAAAGTCTGTGCAATCGTGGTTCATGATATATGATGAAATAAAAGCAAATTGCATAGATTCTTGAACGGCGTTCTTTAGTATTTAGATGAGAGACATCAATTCGACTGGAAAATTATGAAGCTATGAATAAATTCAAAATGGGAGAATATTCATTGCCGACACACACATTTCTTCTTTTATAACTATTTATTTGTTATTACATTTATTTTAGTATACTTGTTCGTTAGTTTGAATTCATTTTCAATATTTAGATACAACAATTTATTCCTTCTTCTGTCCACTTTCCTGTCGAATTTCCTCCCACTCCCAGTTTACCTTATGTAGCTTTTGCCTAAGGTCTACTGCTTGCTTTATATAGCAGACAAATTGTGTAGGCCTATATGTTGAATTGATAGTTCATTGCCCAAATTCACGTCGCATAGATACGACAGGCATATCTACAACATAATAGTTTAGAGAGAGTGGGAGGGGGCATATTTTGGTCACTAAAGGGAACTAGCATACCAGAATAATCTTGGAAATGTAGGAGCGGTTCAAGTTTGTGGTCTAGGGGTGTCAGACTACCCCTCTTTTACGAGATGATGGGGGCCTTGAGAGTCCATTTACCTGACAGGTGAGATGGCCTTCAGTGGAAAGCCTGAGTGGCGGGCGGCGACCAGACGGTCCGGTCCGCAGGTGAGACCCCGCTACCGGCTATCACCCCCACAAGGCAGACACCATCCCCTCTTCAAGCCCCCATTGCGTAATGAATTTATAGCATGCAGGCAGGGACTTCTACATCGATCAATTACGAGGTGTTAATTATGCTTAAAGCGTTATCATTGTCATATGTTCATCCATACTGACAGTCATAAATCAATATAAATGATAACTGCGTCAGTTGAGAACCAAGAGGGTGTCAACTCCGGACACGATAAGGCATTAACGTCCTTTTGGCCCCCAATAGACGAACGATGAAATATATCCCAATCCGGAGAGCCGAAGGGCCATCAAGTCCACTTTCGAGAAATTAAAAAGATACAAAATGAAGTAGATGATATAGGGCAAAATGTGTTGTTCCTTTCTCCTTGTTCAACCTTATAACAACCCAAATAGATTCTGATCGATCGTCCACAAGCAATCATACCGATAGATGACTGAACGTACATGTTTGAAGGCTCAACATTTGCTTTTAATATATCTCTTCTCTACAAGAATAATGTATCTTGTAATATCTCAACGTCTGGCAACATTCAAAGCAACCAATGAAAGACATTGTGTGCCCGGCATAACAATGTTAACCAGTTTATATAACATAGTAATATTTTAGTAATTGTATCTAATGCCATTTTTTTGTACAGGTCACAAGTCACATTTGGTCCATAAACATTTTCTGACTGAATAACCACTATAAATTTATTTATATTTTATGTTCATCTTCCATGTGATCTGCTATATTCAAAATATATATTCGGTTTCATCTTGAAGCTTGAACGTTGAAATGAACGAACAAATCCTTCTTTTGCTTTGCATCAATGGCTGCCTTGTTGGTTAGGAGGACAGGTGAGCGAGATGCAGGTAAACTGATGGTATCTGCCCCCTGACCAGTAAGCGGAAGACAAGAACATTACCCCCTCCGGCAGAGTTAAGATCCCACATTAATACATACAAACATTGGGAGGTCTGCTATATGAAACAATAAAAAGCTTCTCTCAAAACGTGGTTATTTTGACAAGGGTTTGAATAGTATTTCCTGTGTTTTGTTAATTATTGTTGGGAGATGATGGTCCCAAGTTCCTGTAATGACAGAGGGGTTGGAGGAGGGGGGGGGGGGGCTGGATGGGGGCAATTGGGGTGCGATGCAGTAAGCAAACGTTCGATTAAGAAGGAAGGGCTGATGTAGCAACACAAACAAGACCATACTCATTGGCACTCCTGGGAGCAAATCCACAATATTATTGAAAACCCCTCATCGATAAGCGATCGCCAGGCCTCCGTACACTCTCTCCCTGAAAAGTAACAAAATTTAGATAAGAGGGAGGAAATAATAGGAGGTGGTTGAAAGAACAGGGGATCAAAAGAAGAACGGAAACTTTTCGAGGACATCCACTTGAGTTAGATCAATACGATGATTTGTCAATCCATTGTTCACCTATTGGTAGATCGCTTTCTCTTCACACCCCTCCTTAAGCCGATTTACGTAGGTGCGAATCGGCTTAGCATCCGCTATATCAACCAAAAGCATAAAAGCGATAAAACGTTAGGGACAAGAAAGGAAGGTCCGCATAACAGTAGCCACTTGTTCCTGCCACACAAATGTCTAGTCGAGTTAAACGCTTCAAAAGAACTCTGTTTATCTTCTTTTCATCTTCGTTTAGTTGGGGCTGCAAAATAGTTTTCTTAGCCCTAAGTACCCCTTGAATAATGGAACGGTGTTAATTTTTCATTCGTTTCGAACCGTAGGTACACGCTATTACGTCTGACCAATAATCACGTTTCAATAGCGCAGGTGCTAACGGTACAATGGAACGCAAATAGATTTTCTTTTTATGAGGATACAAAACCGATACAACTGTTGTATTTACTTCTTCATCTTATCTCATTCCACGTCTATTATCCAATAAGGAAATAAAAATGACGGTAACCAACACAGAATTGGGACGAATTTTCCAGGGTGGGTTGCGGATGCATGGTACAGTAGCAGAATCAAAATGTTTGTCTAGATTTTAACTGATACAATACATCAGTTTCGTGACTTAAATTTCCATCATTGTACATAAATTGCCTTCGTTCCAATCAGCATTCTAATCCAACGTCGGATTTTGCAGTAAATAATTATATTCAAAATGTCTATCTACCCTTCTCTGATTGAAAAAATTGAGAGATTTTGAATAATAATAAGGCCGTAAATATTAAATTGTCCAAATGAAAATTGGTTACCAACACTCTGTTGTCCGGGGCGTTTTTGTTATATATTTTATTTTTAATATCAGTATTCTGCTTCCATTTTATTAATTTTTGTCTTTCTTTTAAATATCATAGCAGGTAAAGATGAAAACCATGTGCTGGTATGACTATTTTGTTATTATATTTTCTCTCTCTCTCTCTCTCTCGGTCTCTCGGTCTCTCTTTATCTCTGTCTATCTTTCTCTATTACTCAATTAACATACGCACTTGTTCGTTCCTCTTCTCCTTTCTTCCTCGTCCCCCTCCCCTCCCCACCCTGACTCTTTAACGGACACAAACTTACATTTCCCTCTTTTTATTTTACATTTACATATAAATGGGCCCTATACAATGCTTATGATTATAAATATGAGTATCTGAGCCACTTGTTTAAATACAATATCATGACTCACTTAATTCTGCCAGAATTGTAGAAATTATAGCTGTATGGAAGTGGGCTCAACAGAGAAGATAAAAAGAAAGATATAATACAGAAAAACAATGCAGACAAGGGGCAATTAATAAAAACAAATATCATAATGCCTAATGTGTATTTGATAATTGGTATAATCATACCAATATTAATTACGCCATTGTTATTAGTAAATATTGAAGAGGATCTAATCCCGGCTGTCATCGTTCATTATTCATTACAACCAATAAAAAGTAATCCAAAAGCTACACAACAGAATCTTCCTTGTGTACACAATTATAAAGGAACAAATTATCCATTATAACTATCATCTTCCCTCTGCTATTGCTATTACCATGCCTCTTTAGCTCATTTAGAAGAATAGCGGTTAACCACTAATTCATTTCCATCTATCGATCGACGTGAGTCGGTATTATCTATTTAAAAGGCGGTATTTCCGGTCATCCCGTTATCCCCCGTCCCGTCCGTTCTCCCTCGCACCCCTTTATCCCTTTCTATTACCCCACTTGAGAAAAGCTTTTCAAGCAGCGGGAAACAATGGGCGAGTAGAGGTCTCTAAAACCGCCACATCTGTGCCACTATAAGCCGGTCTCTTGCTTCGTATGAGTTAGAGAAGGGGTAGAAACGGAGCTTACTTCTTTGCCCGAACCGAATCGGGAATGTTCGTAGCATTATGGAATCGATACATATCTCTCTCTTTCTTTTGTCAACGAAGACAATGCACTCCAAAGTTAAATACACGTCTGTATTGGTTGGACAGTGTGATAAGTGTTGTCATTTTACCCATGCGTCATGGCTTGGCTATTTAAAAATACATACATATATAAATTCCATTCGGATTTGGATAATCCTCCGTCACGCTAATATACAAAGAGTTATTTAAACAAAATGAAATTTTATTTTATTTCATCACAAGAGCCTAGAAGAAGACATAAAATAATGATAATTATCTGAAGAAATAAAATCGTAACCGATCATAGTGAAAAGTGAACTATTAAGGATTCTTTATTTCAATTGCTATTTATTATATAATTATTATTATTAATAATAATAATCAAAACCCACCTTTAAGTTAATCAGGCATCGATCTGGAATGTCTATTTTTCTTTCTTCGATTCTTTGTGATGATACAGGAAGTACACTGGATGAATTTACTTGTTTAGATTTCCATCAGTTACGACATGGTGCAGGCAAATACGAAGCCATACAAGAATAGCGATGTTCTACACCGCCTGGACTGTTACTGGCGGGGCCCTATCAATACTCAAACTTGATTGACATGCATCAATAAATCTTTAAATGCCACTCAAAATAATACCCCTCCCCCCCCCCCCTCGTGTCACATTGTGTTATCATAGGATAGATATACCAAAGGCTTCAAGATTTTTTTAACTTTTTCCACTGCAGGAATAATCTATATCTACCAGTATTTAAATCGTTGTAATGAAGCCAATAAAGATCTTTAAATTACAATAAAATGCAAATCCATTGTTTTGCACAAAACAATCCTTCAGTCAATTTCAGGCCCATTGTTTTATGCAAAATCACACGTATGGCAAATGAGCCACCGTGCAGAGAGTCGTAGAAACCACAACCACCATCACCCGCACAGAAAGACAAATCACCCGTACTGGAGAAAGGATATGTGTCGATAAAATTCATTAGTTTTATTGTAAAAAAGAACTATCAAGGATAACAAATTGCTTTCCGAATGTTCGATGTTATGTCACTTTCATATTAATAAAGCTATCATGATCTTTAGGGAGAAAGTTCTCTCAAATTGACGATTATGGAACTTTTAGCATCACTTGTCGAAGTTGTCCAGCGTCTTTCCTCACCCTCCTCTTTTTCTCCGGCTATTGTTTACTCGTATTTCATTCCCGATTGCTGCTATTGCTTCCAAATCGCCTTGTATAGTTTCTAATCCGTTTTGTCATCGAGCAAAACAATAGAAGGGAATATGTCAGCTTGTGATCACCTCATTAGGGAGTAATTAAGCATGACGTCAGAGGCCAGAAATGGATCGATTGGTTGACAGAGTGGTGTAAGTTCAAAAGGGGTATCGTTCCCACTATCGAGATATGTGCGCGTAGCCTCCAAATCTGTTCACCGCGATTTCGCCTCTTCCGTGCCTTTCTCATAGCAGTGCGCATTGCGGGTAGGGCTGCGTCGGAACACGAATCGGATAATACCAAACAGTGGAGACAACACGCAATAAGTTTGTCGCTGTGTTCCGCGCGGCTGGAAGCTGGATGTGAAGTGTTTGACAAACTGTTAGGACGGCATCCTAAAGTGAGAACAAATTGATTAAATACGGATCAAACAAGAGGCTTGTAAAGAAAGCATTTAAACTGCACCTCTAATGACTGAACGGGCTTTTTAATACGTGGGTAGTTGTTATGATAAACAAATAACAGTGCGGTCATAAAAAGCCACTTGAGATCTGCATTAGTAACGGGTTTAAACCGATTGGAATGATAGACAAGTGTTTCAATTTCATATCCTCCCCCTTAGTATCCCCCTCCCCCTCTCTCTCTCTCTCTCTCTCTCCCCCTCTCTCTCTCTCTTTCTCTCCCCTCTCTCTCTCTCCCTCTCTCCCTCCCTCCGTCTCTCTCTCTCTCTCTTTCTATCTCTTTACCTCCCTCTTTTCAAGTAGCTGTTTGGAGATAAATAATACATTTCCTTATGCAAACCCTCTTATCTCTCGATATTTATCCCTCTTCCGTGGCCTACCATTAGAAGGTGTCATGATTTGGAATAGATTTTCACATCATTACATCTCTCTCTCCCTCTCGTCATCTCTATCTATTATATTATTATTCTTCATTCTCTATTGTGAAGGGTTTTCGGATTTTGGTACAGCCCATTTCAATTTACCCAAAGAGTTCAGTTGTGTTGCAGAATCCAATTCTACAACATAATTTCATATGTATTTTTTTCATTAACGCCATTTCCGTTCATATAAATAGCTCTTGAGTCTTTACATAATGATATTCATATCGTTTATGCATGTGCCTTATTAATATGACAGTGTCATTTATTACGCATAATCCTTTTATGATCAGTGTTTTATCAAATTCTTTGTAAACTCTTTATGTCATGTCGCGCCTGTCTAATTTTGAAATCAACGAACATATTAAGGAGTCGATACAAATAATTGACTTTTGATTCGCTTTGCTATGGGTTAAGATACAACTTAAAAAGAAGCATAAAATGTCCGTTGCTGCTATTAGCAATGACAATCATTTGGACATGTTTGAGCCAACCATAAATGCATGGAATCAGTCCTAGTCTTAGAGGAAAATGGTTATGCATCTTCAATCATTTTTGGATTTACTATTGTGATTTCCTGGTTCGCGGTTTACATATTTGTTGTTGCTGTTATTTATGTGTGTTCCTTTGTTTACGAAACTGAACGTCTATTAAGTATAATTGTTTGTGTACATGTTTTTTTGACCGTACTTTTGTCATTTTCTTCTCGTTCTTTGTGTGCATTGTGGAAGGTATGAGGGTACAAATTGCCAACAGGTTACAAAGTTTTGGAAAATTTAATGCCCAACTTGGGTAACTTTTTGCCTATACTACCACATCGTACCAAAATGTGAGCGAAATATCGTCCATGTTTGGCCTGCAATTGCCTAAAGGTTGGCCAGACACATACTGACCCTAATGTTTCATCCAACATTATTTTAAATTTTCCATGGTTACCGGGAGAGTAGTGAATGACCGGGAAATGTTCAGATGCAAAAATGCTAGAGACCAAGCATTGCGGAACAATATTGACAAACGTCTAGAAATATGTCACCAAACGAGAAAGTGAAATACAAATCACTGTATTGATTGTAGTCAACCTGGATTTACTGATCAACTTTTATTTGCTTTATATTTATTTCCTATGAATAATTAGTGAACTGACAGCTACACGTAATGAAATTGAGTAGTACCCATTTACATCTATTTCAAAATACGTAATGAGTTTATATTACAATTCCGATGGGATCTCAGTCGTTCTCAATATATCGAAGGGGTGACGAAACTGCATTACACATTTATTGTCTTAATCACCCCTTTAACAAGACAAAATCAACTTTAACATAGTATAATCATGTTAAATCAAAATGGGGTGACGTTAGAATACACAATGTCTCGATAGCTCATTTGCAGGTTCCTTTTTGTTTTACCGATGGAAAAATTCGCAGCGTCTCTCAAACTACAAGCGCAAAACGCATTTGAATTTTAAGAAGACAAATACCTCGAAATGCGCTACGATATGTGCCCCCCCCCCTTTTTTTTCTTTTAGTACTGAGCTGCAGAGAGGATGACGAGTAAGATACATCAGAATAGGCTAAATGAAAGAAAGAAAAAGAAAACAGATATTCGAAGATTGGCCTCCATAAAGCTTAATCACTATGCATAGAAGATTCAGTCGTAAGCCAAACGTTGAAATTACAACACGACTATTTGAATACATCAATATTTTTCCCGTAGCTGTCTGATCTATGAATTTGATCAAACAGTTAGTTTTGCCTTGATGGTAACCCCTCCAGCTTAACAAATGCGAGATTTGCTACCAAATCAGGGGCATCACGTCGCGGCAAAATCCAGGTATTCTATCACTCTGGCACAAGATTAGGAGGTTTGGCTGTTGCCTTTGGAGCAGACGCTCGAAGCGTCTGATGAATTTACGTTCATACATTTTTTAATTGCACATTTTGGCAACTGGGAAGAGAAGGGAAGATTTTGGCGTATCACCCCCGCGTTTCTTGGCGTTTCTTAAGCTCGTCAAAGGGAGAAACTCGGCTACACATCCATCAAATGTCAGCGATGAATACAAGTAGGAACAGTTGCAAAGCTCCAGCCAACGACGACTCCTACCGACTCCAACTAACGCCTTTTGTGGCCATGGACTAAACGCTCGGCGCGCGAATCCTCGCGACCCCACAATTTCGGCACCGCCGCCGCCTTTCAGTAATTAGGCTGTGAGCCCGATGTCAAGGAGAGAAAGACACAAATGCTGCAGTAAGTCGGTTTGTAAATGCATGGAAATGGATAATACAAGTGTTATCCTTTCATATCAGACCCCATCAGATCCTATCTTGTTCAATGATCGGGGAGCAGTTACCGCGCAGTGTTTGCGCAGGACGAACGTCAGGCGGCGTTAAGATACCCCACTCGTCACCCTCACGTCGGCGATGTCATCACCAACATCTAAGGTCTGATTCCAAGGCTAGTCGCCTCCTGGATAACTATTCATTAAAAAGTCGCACTTAATCCCACCATCTTCTATCAAAAAGGGTGAAACAAACCAGAAATCGAGGCTGAATTATTCATGGGAGCGTTAAGAACTCGAATTTATATCCGCCATTCGGCCGAATCTCGGCAGCCGAGTTGCTGCCGAATATTGTCGGCATAGTAATGCATATGGATCCCTTGCTAGCATTATCCCCGGCTCCCATTTTGATGCAGGGATTTCAGGCGTGTGCCTCTTACTCACTGGCAGTAATGATTTGTCAAAGAAAACAAGAAAGGTTGTTTAAATCCTCAATGTTTCATACGCATTGCTCATCATATGTTATGTTAAACATTACTATGTAATGTTCGCTTTGTCTCATTTTGAGACCCATAACGGCTGTATTTTCTCTATCCCCCATCTTCATGAGACCCTGTGACGTTTTGACCAGGGAAATTGATGTTTTTAATATCTCAGACAGTTTACCGGTATAAATAGAAACAGAAATCAATATTTGTATTAAAAAGGATGATAATAATAAAGTAATTAAGAAATTTAAAGAAAAAAATAAAAGATAATTAAATACCCTTGGCGGTGGCCCAGTTAATTGTCTAATTGCTATTCTTCAATAGAGGCACACGAACGAATTGATCAAAAGTAATGTTGTAACGTTCTTACATTAAAATTTACGTTTTTTAAATGAAGATGATACATATCTTTCAGATACATATATCTTATTCGTCTCCGTGTGACTTTTGCAATGTTACTTAGTACATCTTTACTTGGTCACTAGCTTTTCCATAAATTATTCATTCTAACACAATAATTAAAAAATACTATGAAAAGAAAACTTTCCAGTTTGTGCAATAAACTGCTACTGAAGAGTCGAAGTCCATTGGGAAAATATCAACACGATGCTCGTTCATCTTTATTGCTTAGCGGTTATCATGATTATAAACAAATCCTGTCGTTTTCTAATTTCTATCTTCCTTCGCATCATTAGTTCAATGATTTGTAAAATGATATGCTTTAGTTATGATAAGTCAACAATGTTGAAAAGCGTATAACATGTACCTGACAGTTTATCATCTATGCATTTCCTGTATGGTTAATGATAATTTAAAAAAATTAACAAGAATGAAGTAATCTAGGGTAATCTGGAAAATCTAAAAAAAATGTTTGTTTTTTGTTTTGTCTCAAAATAATGATATGTATACTATAAAAACATTTTCGCTAGCCTATCAATAAGCTACAAAGAGCCAGGGAATAAATGTGTGAGAGTATATTGTGTGGTTCTGTTCAACATATTTTGCAGACGTGGATGAAAATATTTTTTTTTATGGATAATTTGCTACAACTCAACACTGAATGCAAGCACTAATAAAACTCAAATAAACATACACTCGCAGATATATATATTTTTTTCTCTTTGCCTCTTAGAGGTGTTTATTCAATATTCAAACAGTAACATAATTTTGCTTACAATTTAGCAATTCAATGGAACATCAATAATACACAAGTTATTTATTCAAATATAACTAAGCAAATTCGCAGGAAAATTCATATTTTGTACTTTCAAATGTTCGTTTATTTCTATTCTGTTAGTAATTTCTCTCTTAAATAAGTAAATCAAACTCAAATCTCTATTATCATACCCATACTTATTACGAAAAATAATCATTTTATAAATCGACCAAAAAGCAATAGTCATTATCAAATCGATTTCGGTTTGCAAATTCATTTTGAGTAATAAAACAATATCTATCTCTACTCTAAGATTGAAAGCACGTAAAACTAAGTCGTTTAAATATTTTACACTCGCAGATATAATGAAGGTATTCAATTGGAGGATCAGTGTCGTATCTCAAGCTGTTGGAAGATGATGAACATCAAATTGTTGTATGGTATGGATTTGTATTCACATATACAAAAAAATGAGGGCGTAATAACGAATGCTTGGAAAGATGAATTAAATTAGGTAAATCCTGACTCTGACAAATCAGTAAGGATACAGACAAAGAATGCTGAAAATGGCTCGTGTTACACGTAATAATGGCTATCTTCCCATTTAAGAAATTATGATCATGAGACAGAGCGAGGGAGGACAACGTCGCAGCAGTTAGCCCTCCAAAAATAGGCCATGGGGTGGGAAACTGGGTCATGTCTACAAAACTTTATAAACTTGAAGGTCTGGAAACTTAATCCGGACCGTTGACATGTTTCTTCATCGTCCATGTTTTTACAGTTCCATTTAAAACAAAAACCTAGCTTATCAGTCTGAATCATCCCAAATGATTTTTCTTTATCTCTCTCGTTTCTGGGGTGCGCGTTGGAACCGCAGAATTCGGAGCGCTCCCCGTAGTGAGTGACCCAATCAGGAATTGGCTCCAATTTTGTCTAGGGGTTTTGTTGATACAAGCGGCCACAGGTCGGATCCATTTTAGTCCCTCTTATTATCCCTCTTCCTTGCTCTTATTGTGCGATAATTAAAGAGGAAGTCCATACTGACATTGACTTTGTGTTGATAAAAGGAGGACGAAATGAGAGAAACAAATTAGTTGTCGTCATTGAAACACAAGTTGGCAACACTGTGACGTATCTTGTGAGATCCTCTCAAATTTGCTCTGTACAGATCTTATTTACTGTTGACGGCATACAGGGGTTGTATACAAATTTATATTTGCAATAATTATATTTAGGGTGAAAATATGATTGAAAACATTTCTTAAGTATAACATATAACCTTTTGAAGTTCTTTTTTTTAGTACAGTACATGGCAAATGGGAGGGGACCTCGCAAAATACGTCACAGAGTTGCCCATTTGTGCTTGATTGATCGCACCTTAAAAAAAATCATAACTGTCTTCTGACGTGTTTCCCTCATTTTTTTCTCCTTCTATGTAAACCAAATTAATGTCAGGGTGGATTTCCCCTTTAAGAGTGTTTGAGAGTGTGGGGAAAGAGGTGGATAGTGGAAACGGTGAAGATAAAGAAGATGAATAGAAAGAGAAGGTGGAGGAGAAGAATGAAGAAGTAGAAGAACAAGACGGGGGTTGACAGGCAAAGGGAAGGAAAGACAATTGAGGTAGACAACTAATGTAATGGGGTATGGACAGATGGCTTAACTTTAAATAGATTTAAATCACATGAAAAGCCTTTTACTAAATTCTTACTTATTTATTTAAACTCTCTACTTTGTCTGTTTTTCATCTCAATCTGTTCATTAAGCTCTGTACTTTTCTCTCAAATCAATGCAAAAATTAGTGAAAAGCTTGAATGATATGTGGAATATGAAAATATAAATCAATCTTATTGCGCATGTACATAACTACTGAGATAAACAGATACAAGATGCATGTATAAATGGACAAAAAGATTAAGATATCTCGGGTAAACAGTCCTGAATCTGCCACTGAGGGTATCAACAAATACATCCACGACGCATCTACAGATCGGTGTCCGTTGTAGTGGGATGAGCAAATAGATACTCTAGTATATTGATCAAACGATGGGTAGATTTGTGATATATGCAAATCAAAGCGTTCCAAAGAAGCTTCGTCGATCCTTCGCCGAGCCCAGGACATAGTCGAGGGAGGCTTGAAGATACTGCACCTGCGCAACAAGTCTCTTTAGTCAACCGTTCAGAGGGATGTACTTGAATAACTACAGTTGGAAACACGGCGTGTTTCTTTTTTTCGAATTGATTCAACAATCCCACTTTCATGTTGGTGGGAATTACTTTCATGAATCGAACTGAGTCTCTAAACTCGGTTCTCGATATTTATGCCACACTGCTCGGGACAAGGGCCCTCTGCTCAGAAATCGAATTCGATTCCATTTTAGAACTGAATTTTTAAAAAATTTAAAGGGAAAACCAATCCAGAGTGTTATGAACATGAAAGGGAAAACAAGAAATAATACAATATAACGGTTGCAATATTTCGTTATAAAACAAATTATTTTACCTTACAACTAAAATGTCAGCCATTTTTGTTTTTATACAAGCACAATGTTTTGTTTGAAAATGCATTAATTGGCATTGAATATCCCTTTATCGCTCACTTACTTCCGCTGTTTCGATTGAATCGTAACAGGATATTTCGTATATCCGTTAATGTTCGTCTTGACGTTCGTTTCTGTCATCTGAAGTGTTTTGATCGTCTGTTGTTTTTTCCCGCCGGAAACCTTACAACGTCATTTCCATCTTTACTTCATAATAGTGTGGCAATTATTCTGAAGCTGTAAAACACCTTAATCATCAGTAGATTAAAGGCATTTCGATGTTTCCGTTCATTTTTGGATAATTCTCTCAAAGAACAAAATGTATCAAGCCCTAAATATTACATCAATGTATTCAATTTCAGCACATTTTTTTTGTTTGTTAAAGGCATTGTTTCCAGTATTACAAATCTGAGATGCATGGCCCTACGTGTTATCAGTGTCTGTGATATGGTGTAATATTGAAGGCCCCCCCCCCCCCCCGTAAAAAAAAAGCTCTTCAAAATGATCATGAGGTACTTCAAAAAAAGTTTTAAAATGTGCGTGACCGGTTTTACCATACTTATTTTCCGCAAAAGACTGTAGTGTTATAAAAACCGTTAAGAAAACGAATTGTTATATTTCGATTTCCAATCATAAATATCTTGATAATAAGACAGGCGATCGGCTTGTAAAAGTCATGGGGTTCCTGACTACCCTACAACAACTACTACTACTACTACTACTACTACTACTACTACTACTACTACTACTACTGCTACTACTACTAATACTACTACTACTACTAATACTACTACTACTACTCCTACTACTACTTCTACTACTACTACTAATGATACTACTACTACGACTACTACAACTACTACGACTACTACGACTACTACGACTACTGCTATTACTGCTGCTGCTGCTGCTACTATGTTACTACTGCTACTAATACTACTACTACTACTACTACTTCTACTACTAGTTCTATTTCACTGTACTACTACTACTACTACTACTACTACTACTTCTACTACTTCTACTACCTCTACTTCTACTACTTCTACATCTACTACTACTACTACTACTACTACTAATACTACTACTACTTCTACTACTTCTACTTCTACTACTTCTAATACTTCTAATACTTCTACTACTTCTACTACTTCTACTTCTACTACTACTACTATTACTTATTCATATACATAAAAATACGAACAAAATGAAGAATCAGTTCTACTGTGGTAAAAATGTGAGGAGGGGGGAGGAGGGTAATTATGATGACGATGATGGTTAAGACGCCATTTGTATAAATATCATTCACTCACTAAGAAATAAGGGTGCACTTCTGCTACAATAGCAGCACCCTCAGCCAAATACGCGTAGGTGGGTGCAACTCTGCACCCCAATTGCACCCTTATTTCTGAGTGTGCATAGATAATTATTATTCTATCAAATTTACTTTTCGTAGTAATCCTTCAGACAATTTTTCAGGACTGAAAGTAAGAATTCGATTTTTTTTTTTTTTAAATTACTTTAAAAATATAACAACTTATGCTTTGGAATTATACCTTTGTACTATAAACATACGCCAACCGTTCTTTAGTCAGTCTTAAAGACAGGTAAACTTGTATAGACGCATCCAAAATGTGTAAAAGGAGGGAGTACAATTATTTTTAGTCACTCTTTTGATTCCGCTTCAACTCACCGTCGGTAAATATAGCACCTGATGATGATAATGTTTTGGAGAGAATAATTAACAGCTTACCAGTCTCCCGCATTTTCGCACCCTTCATTAAATCGGGGACCTATGACAGAGCGCGCGACGCGATTCCACTCAAGGTTGGGTGAGAATCACACCGTCTATACTGACTCACCCCCGAAATGGAATACCTTGTTATCGTGGATTAAAGAATGATTGCATTTTGTCAAGCAACGACTTCAGGGATTTTAGGAAATCTAGGCCCAGATGGGCGCGAAACTATCGGTAACCTTGGAGGATTTTCGTCTTTCGTTTTTCTGATAAATGCTAAAATTTGTCAAACTTGAAAGAAATAAGAAATCAAGCAATAAATTAATCAAAACAGGCATGTTTTAGGCTCGCTGGAGTGTATGCAATAGGGGGATAAATTATTCGTTTTCATGGCTTTGAAGGGATCTTGTGTTTTCTTCACGTTTCCAGTTTACGTGAAGATTGGTTTTGTGTTATTGTTTGCTTGATGAGATGTAATTAAGGGCTAATATATATGACACAACAAAAAAAAAAGAGAAAGAGAGAGAGAGAGAGAGAGAGAGAGAGAGAGTCCATATTCACGGTACAGAGAAATATAAATTGCTTTACAGAGAAAAATAAACAGAAAAAACACAGAATGGATAAAGAGATAGTATGAACGATGCATAAAAAAGAATACATGTACAGAGATGCAGAAAAAAGGGAACAAAATATAGACAGAAATTATGAGAGAATGGCGCATAAAAAGATAAACAAAAGACACCGAGAGAGGCGAAGAGGGCGAGAGAGAGAGAGAGAGAGAGAGTGGGCAGAGAGAGAAAGAGAGAGAAAGGATAATAGAGAAAGAGAGAGAGATAGAGAAAGAAAGAGAGAGAGAGGGTGAGAGAGAGAGAGAGAGAGAGAGAGAGAGAGAGGGGGAGAGAGGGAGAGAGAGGAAGAGCGGGAGAGAGTGTCGCCTTGACGAATTCCATGCGTTCTCCACCCTCCCACCCACGCACACACACAAAATCATGATGATGACGAAAATTCTTTCTTTTTAAACAGTTTTTTCTTCAATTAAGCCTGGCGTACGCTACACGATCTGACCACAATCCGATTTTTGAAGAATTGGTATAACATTGTAAATGAATATTTGAACATATAAAAATCTGAATGACCGAGGATCTGAAAATTCATGATTAATACAATTTAAATTTGAAGGGATTTCACGCTATTAAAATCGATTCACAATCTTAGCAACATCATACCAGTATTGCGATTGTCCACGATTTGAAGCCGATTTGGCTTTTATTCTGACTAGGAGAGTTAAATACACTAACATTCCGGTTTTTGATACTATTATCATTATTCAGGACTTATATTAGGAAGTTGTTTAGATTTCCACAGGTAGTATAACCGCCCTTTCTACGAAAATATGATCGCAGGAGAATTGTGTAGTGTGCGCATGGTTTAACGGGTATCATCATGGCAATACCATCCTCTCTTTTCTCTCTCGTTCTCTCCCGATCTTTCTCCCTCTATACTGCACCTTCAAAGATATGACGCAATTTAAATGCTGAAAATCGCCATCTTCATCGCGTGACGATCATGACGATAATATAATATCTTCTGATCGTTTAACAATGATTCCAGTTTTACAAATCTAATGCATGGCCCTACGTGTTATCTATCAGTGTCTGTGATATGGTGTAATATTAAAGCCCTACAAAAAAATTGCGCTTCAAAATGATCATGAAGTGCTTCAAAACTTTGAGTGACCGGTTTACCATACTCATTTTCTCCAATATATTGTAGTGTTATAACAAAAAAACCGTTGAGAAAACGGTTTATGAAATTTCGAATTCCAATCATAAATATCTTGATAATAAGCCATTGACTACTAAATTCATTCATTGCTATACATGTAGGTTGCAGTAGGCAATGCGTTAAGAATTTGTTACGATTTTAACCGAAAAGTAATTAACGACGGAGCATGTGTCATAGAATGTGTTGCAGAATTACATTTCTTGATTTTTGTTTTCTTTCGTTATTTTCAAACTCACGACCCTGCAAAAAAAAAAAAAAAAAACACCTTGAAAAAAAAACACCTTGATTCGTCATGTTCATGCGTGAAACTTTTATCATGTTTACTTGACGTTAACTGTGACTTCGTCACCCGGTTAATCACCGGGTTTTCAGCCGCATAAGCGTGATAATCGTGGTGCGAATCCTTTCAAGATATTGTCAACACGTCATTTTGAATACGCATGTGATATTGTCAAACCGTCTCAAAACCGACCGGATACTCGTAGTGAGGATAGTTCAAGAGCGTGTGTCAGTACGTCATAATTTTCAAGTGATGTCAAAAGACCGACTCAAAATCGACCGAATAGTCGGATAGTCATAGTGAAGAACGCGTCAGTACGTCATAATACCCGTCATACCGCCAATCAGACGGACTCAAAACCGAACGAATTATCATAGTGTGGATGGTTTCCAGGAAGGGTCAGTACGTCAAAATCCCCCAGATAAAACACAAGTTAAACCGCCAGCCCAACTCAAAATCAACAGACAATCGATAGCTGATAAAAACTTTGTCCACCTCCCCCTTTTCTTTTATCAACAGTCTATTGGGGGATATGATTATGGTACAAATCGGTCACTCAATTTGTTTTACTTCTTTGAAGCTCCACATCACAAATACTGATAACACGTAGGACCATGCATCTCAGATTTGTGAAACTGGAAACATTGTTAAACGATGCCTTTAATTAAGGTCAGATCCAATCAACCGACTGGCAAGGTTTCGTGCCTATACAAACGTCATATGGTTTGTTTTTGTGTTTTTAGTCATGACTTAATTTTCATTTCCTGAATATTCACGCATTACGTGGGTTAGTAATACGTATTGTTTTTTTCCAATCTAAGTTCAGAGTTGCGTGGTTGTGGAAAAAAATTACCAATTAGTGCCTCCTCTCTATACGACGGGGTCCAGACCTCCCCCTACGCATGACGTCATCATTAGCAGCAACGTCACCACCACCACCACCACCACCACCCCCACCACCACCACCATCATCATGGCGGTGGTGGTTATTTTTTACCTGACTGCTAAGAAAGCATAAATGCATGTAAGTAAGCAACCAGATGGCCGACGGCTTTAGGTCCTCTCTAAGGGGCCTGGTTATGAGGATTAATGCCTTACCAAAGTGCATTAGTGCATCGTCTTGGTTTCGAACCCGGGTCACCGGATTACGAGACCACTGCTCTACCGACTGAGCTATCGCGCCTCATCATCATCATCATCATCGTTATTCTCATCCTCTCGCTATCTCCTGATATAACCATTAAAGATGAAGTTGAGTTCTGGTCATGCGATTGCATTGTGAAAGAAACGGTGTGGAACCGACCAGAAAAGGTTGATCATCTAGCATATAAGTATTTGTGTGTATTGCAAGGTTCTGGAATCATCAAAATGATAAGAAATTTGGCCAAGTCTTGGTAAAGTTACAAACACTGTACACAGAAAGATGTATATGGGACTACACGAACACGTGGCGTAAAAAGCCGGCCCCCGATTTTTACGATGTTACATGCATATTTAGAATATGAAGGCATTTGAAGAGCCATGCTTTTCAGGGAACATGTCTTAATTATCTGATGTTCTTCCACACTTGCATAATAATGAGTAACGCTCACAAATTATTTTTCACCTCTTCCCAGAACTCAACCTTCTCTTTAACAACACCATCGCCACTACCCCCTGTATCATCGTTACCATAACCATCGTCATAATTGATTATAGTGAAGATAACATGTGGAAAGTATTGTAGTTGAGTGGTTTAAGCACTTGACTTGAAATTCAAAGGTCGTGGTTCGATCCCCGATACGGCACTCATGTCCCTTTGGCAAGGCATTAATCTTCATTTGCCACACTCAACCCAGGGGAGGTAGATGGGTACCTGGAAGGAATTAATTCCTTGAAATGCTAGAGCGGTGTAATGGCAGCTAGGCTAAAGCCGGGGTAATGATTCGTGCGCCTCGGAATAGAATTTATAGATAGACGGCGCTATAGAAATGCCTATTATTATTAAAGGCAATCAATCCAACACTACAAATTGCTTTGAATATTAAACAGCAGAATATATCAATCTTAACAAACTGTGACAGGATGTAAGGCCAACTTTCTTACATGTCACGGATAGCATACTACGTTACCCCTTCCAAATCTGAGCATCGTCTTGTATTGGAAGGCGTAATATGCCATTCATGGCAGGTCTCGCGTTCCGCATCGGTGATAAAAGTTATATATAGGAGATAGACAAATGATCATTTTGACATTTCTGACTTCTAAAACATTAATTGGGCTTTTCGAAGAAAAAAAATATTTACTAGAGCTCCCAGGCTGCATTCCAGAGGGGGGGGGGGGGGGGGGCGATATGTTTTCCGGGAATTAGGGGGCCACGCCTCTCCCTCCCACCTGGGATTTAAAAAAAGAAAAGTTATATCAAATAGTTAGTAAAGGCTGTAGAATACACATTTTCGATGTTCAATCATGAAGAATAAGGAACAAATGTATCACTCCCTTTTGACCGTAACATTGCTTCAGATTCTGAAACAAAATCGTGGATTTAGCTCATGCTGCAATCCTAATTATAAACCTTTAGGTCAGTCAGGAATCCCATGACTTTTCCAAGCCGATCGCCTGTCTGATTATCACGATATTTATGATTGTAAATCGAAATTTCATTTTTCGTTTTCCTGACGGTTTTTATAACACTACAATCTATTGGGGGAAATGATTTTGGTAAAACCGGTCACTCAAAGAGTTTTACTTTTTTTGAGGCAATTCATGATCATATTGAAGCGCAACTTTTTTAGGGCTTCAATATTATACCATATCACAGACACTGATAACACGTAGGGTCATGCATCACAAATCCACATCATAAGCCGTCAAGTACGGTTTCCTTCTGTCGTCATGAAAATTGTTCGGCGCGTTTCGTTTACCTCGTTTCTACCGTAAACTGACATCGTATCGGCGTTGCACGACGGGTCAGCCTCGTACGTTCGACCCTAAATATTGTGTACTGATGACAGCCCGATCCTTGTGTTTTCTCATTAATCACTCACTCAATTGGCAACTCCTTTGGAGCAGAGGTGGTCCTGGCAAGGGTGTGTCAAGAAAAAATGTAGTCGTAGAGGAGATTAGGGACAGTCAATGTTATTTAAACCATGAGAAGGCAACAAACAAGAAAAACAGGTACAGCTTTTGGTCACCAACTCCTACTAATCTATGACTGACGTCATAACGAATTTGCATTGTAGATAAACTTGAAATATTACATGGCTTTGTCTAGTGTGGGGGAATTGATGATTATTGATTAAATCGAATGGTTAGGTATTGTTGTGTAGTGGATATATGATGGCGGTCAGTCACATTTTTAACGCAGTAACCAGTTATTGACTGATTTGTCGTAATTATTATTTTTTTTACCTTATTCCGGTGCCTGGGGTGTTCTTTTTAAACCATTTTTAAAAACTTCATTTCACAAATCGTGATGCTAATATTCATGATAATTAAAGAAGAAGAAAAGATGTTTGTTATTACGTTTGTTTACATATTCTATGATTAATTAAACCCACGTCAACACTGTTAGAAACCTTCTACCAAAATAAAGAGAAAAGAAGGGTAAGGTGAAAATAAAAGAATCACGATTCTCACGAATGAATTTCAAGGAATCATGGAATGGTTTCATACAAAAAAATGTACGGCTTCAAACTAATATCAACATGCGTAGTAACATCGAATCATTTCGACATCTATACACGTGAGAAAAAGAAGAAAAAGGGCGACTGAAGAAATAGCAACAAACATTTTCAATCTACAAACAAATAACACAAGAACAACAACTTACAACAGCATTAATTAAACGTTTTTATTACATGTTAACCAACGATTGTTTAATATACTTCAGTGTAACAATTAACCATTTCAGGTTCGAATAGTTTATGCCATGGGCTTTTGAATATTGCCCAAAGGTTTATTCATTTATTCAAGTGGTCAAGTGGATACGTTGCTGGATTGTGAATCACATGGTTCGAGGTTCGAGTCCCGACCGCCGCCGACTAATGTCCTTTGGCAAGGTATCTATCTACGTTTACCACTCTCCACCCAGGTGTAGTAAATGGGTACCCGCTAGGAAGAAATTCCTTGAATCTTGAGCGCCTTTATCATGGTAGCTGTGCTAAAGTCGGGGTAATAGTCTAATACTATGATTGCAGTGCCCTAAAGGAGAACAGTATTTAAATTCAGTAGTGGTGTAGTGGTGGTTATTTTACCTTGTTAGTAAGTAGTCAGAGGACCGACGGCTTTATGTCCTCTCTGAGAGACAAGGTAATGAGGATTAATGCCTTACCAAAGGGCACTAGCGCATCGTCTTGGTTCCGAACCCGGGTCGCTGGATTACGAGACCACTGCTCTACCGACTGAGCTATCGCGCCTCCTCGATTGTGCTACCCTAGTTAAACCAGAGATATTTTGTATTATTATGACCATCATTACCGTGTCTAGTGTGGACTCTAGTCTAAGGCATGTATTGTACTAATTCAGTCGAACCCGACCCTGGGTATAGGATCATATTAAATTCACAAAGGAAATTTAGACCTCGGACTTTATTATTTTTGTTAAATCAACGTTGAACAAAAGCTTCAGCACGGGGCGGATTCAAGATTCAGCAGACTGCGGGTAAAGATAATTTCTTACATTCCATGTAAACTGACAGCCAAAAACCAACGACAGAATGGGGGGCGGCCGGGGTGATCCGGATCAAATGCATTTTTGTAGCACACATTGTACATAACGGAGAGCCTGATTCAACATCGTTTGCAAGAGAAGTGACCCGTGAAGTGAGAAATACCTTGGCCAACTGGGTCTAGATGTCAATGATATCCCTCGATGATGAGGAGAACGAAAACATTACAAGGAGAAGTCATAATAGCTCTGTTTACACGGGACGTTCCTAGTTTTGAAATTTAATAATAATAATAACATTAGATTTTTTATAGCGCACATATCCACCGCGGAATTACGGTGCTCAAGACAGCTCCAATATTATTCCGTAACACTACCGATTTCGGTGCTCACAGCATTCAAAGAACATTAGTGCCTCAGCGGGACTCGAACCCCGAACCATGTGATCCACAGTCTGAAGACGTATCCCATTGACCACGACACCTCTAATTTAATAATGCGAACAACTCTAAGTTTAAAACAATGACCTTCTAAACAACTATGGCACATGAATTCGAGTAGTTAGGGCGTTGGCCGTAAGATCGCTCAGTGGTTTATAACGTCGAGTAATAGTAACTTAGATTGTCAAAACCACGAATGCGTCCACATCGTCCGTAACTACTCGAAGTTTAAGATCATGATCTATAAACTTAACAATAAAGGGCTCTCGTATGAACCTAGCCTATAACGATAGGCATCTCAGATTGCCAAGATTGCGATAGTCGTTTAAGAATCGGCAACCAACGGTGACGTGGAATCTGATGGCGTCGTAGAATGGTATGCCGCGCGAGGCGAGAAAACCGATGGCGATCGCTCATTTGAGATGTGACGAAAATGTGTAGCCTATCTTTCAGGTGTATTGTATCTTTACCTTTGATTTTATTTACTTTTAAATAATGAAAATAGCTATCATGTCATCGAAGACCAGGTATAGATATGTTGGCCAATGAGCTTGGGGATGAAGATGCTTTATTGAATTATCATCATGGTTATTTTTCTTTGTTTAGGGGGCAGTTATATCATCTCACCTGGATGGAAGAATATGAATCCACGCCTGAATGTTCGGCACTTCACCCGTTTCTACGTGGACATAATAAACATTTTATCAGTTATGAACATATGATTTTAAATTTTAGACCTAAAGTAGAGTAAGGAATTTGAGCGGAATTTCGTCATTCCCAACAAAGACCACGATTATACTCTGATACATTTCTTGTGGCAACATTGATCATTTTGGTTTTGTTCTATATATTTTTCTTTTAAAACAAGACAGTGACGAAGATGATTCAATATTCTGTAGAAGGAAGACGATGATATATAATGATTGCAATAAACATCAAATTGGAATGCACGGTGAGAAAGTACAAAGAGTGGGAATAATGAAAAGTTAAGTATAAACATAACCGGGAAATGCCAAATGTGCCATGTATTAGTCTGGAAATGCGAAAGGGGCATTAACTGTTCTCATCTCGAGAATCTGGGTATTTAGAGAAAATACCTTCATTACTTTCCAACAACTATTTTGTCTCGACGTGCACACGCTGAAGGCAATTAACTGCCCCCTTTTCATTATTTCAACGATTTGATAACACACCGAAGGAGGTCGTTCCTTGCAAACACAAAATCTTAGCCACCAATATACAAATAATCGTCGAGTGTTTTTGGAGAGGCTCTCATCCAAAAAGCACAAACAATTTGGGCAAGGAAGAAGTAGAGAAGAAAATCAAAGTAAAAGTAAGAGCGAGATTCAATATCAACATATGCTCTCTGCCCACTTTGGTTTACAAACTCGTTCATATTCTAGGGTCTCGAAGGCAGAGGCGAATACGCGCGCAGTTAAAACACTCAAGACCTGCGTCGCGGACTGCAAACGCTCACGGGTATTTTGGTAGCAGCGAAATGGCGCACAGGCCGTTAGTCGTTTTGCAGGGGTAAATTGTTAGATTGGGTACTTGTCTAGCATGATTGTTTATATGAACTTATCTCCTAGAGATATAAAGCAGGATAAGTGTTGGTATGTCTTCTACTTCCAATACAAAATATTAACCCTGTATATCATTATTATTAGAAGAAAAAGAGGCTAACAACAATATTGGGGGCTCCGAATGGTTTGGGAATTTAGCAATGAAGGTGCACGCCATTTATTAAAAAGTGCTTTCCCTTTTTAGAGGTATTAACTTCAACTCTATTGGATTACATAAGGAAGTAGAGAGAAATAGAAAAAAAGAAAAGAGACAGAGAGAATGAAAAGAGAAATCAAATGTAGGAAAGAGGGGAGGGGTAGAGAGCAGGAAAGACAGAAGTGGTGTTAAAAGTTATGAATGGAAATATTTAAAAAAAAAAAAAAAAAATTGGGAATGATTGAAATACCAAAGCTTAATACATATATTAACAAGATAATTAAGACATTAAAACTATTGATGGGTGACTTCAAACCCCTTTCCCACACACACACATACACTTTTGCCCATACAATTTAAATAATTCTTTCTTGCCTCTTTACATGAAATGGTTGTGTGATACTATAATTGATTTCTTCTTGATACAGTTAGTATCTTTTCAGAACTTCAAATGATCAATCTAAATGGTCGAATAGCTTGAACAATACATTATTGAGAAGATATATAACCTTTATTTATCAAGAATAAATGTTATTGTCGAATCTTTTCGTGGAAAGAGGTAACGAAATTGTATTCCAACTCCATGGGCAATAGGGTACTTTTCACAGAACGTGTCCAGCAAAACATTTGGCGCTCTTCAACTCCAAGAAAACATTAAATCAACAATTTTGGGGGTAGGACAGCCATTATCAGAGCAAAGACAAATGTACATGTACGTAAGACCAATCATTCACCAACCATAAGAAACCTAACTAGAATCTGCCGAACTCTCAGAGAAAAATAGTAATTGTGATATCAAAGTACATGCCATGCACTTCTTGTCATTTTGATATGATAATAAGATTATGTAGGAGGTTCGAATTCGATTTACAACAGACCATGTTTGTTTCAGTGATTGCTGATAGACGAAGAATGGAAACACGCCAAACATAACATCAGGTGGTTTTAAAAGACACAATTATGATGGGTATATAAAGACCTAGAGAACTGTTAGCGTTTTTTTTTAAAGCGACAGAACATATTTTCAAGTTTATTCATTCAATATGACATGTCTTTGCGTGAGAGCGAGCACGTAATAATGGGTAAATTTGAGTTTGTGAGCGCCTTTGTCAAAATATAGGTTAGACAGCTTTTGTGTTATTCTTTTGCAAACATGGATTAATCGCTGTCATGACCTGGGCTTTTCACAACGACACCTAAAATGTGGGATCATTTTTTTCCTTTCCTTCTGTCCTTTTGATGCTCCCCTGTCCCCGGCACAGTTTTGTGAACTATTGTTGTCTGTTCTTTGATATCCAACACATCTGCCTTTCTGAAATACCTCATCTCATTCTCATCATTTCAAACTTTCAGTGTTAGCTTGAAGTCTGCGCTTAATTTTCTACCATGCTAGCTGAAGACTTCGTGTTCACATCATCCTCCCCCTCCCCCTCCAGCAAACAATAATGTTATTCCAACTTGTTGTAAGATTTATCTTGGCTTGTTTTGAAAACTGTGATTGATTTTTGTCGTGTCCTTTCTTCTTGCTCCATTTAAGAGCCCCTATCCCGGGGCTCTAGCTATCCCTACAATAATCACCATACTCCATTTAGATACCAATGTACCACTCCTACGATGTGTTTCTTTATTTTATTCCTCTGCTACTTTTTGTTCATACCATGCATGCAGTGATTCCTTCTCATTTATCATGGCCTAATTTCGACCCAGTTCTGGTATTGTAATTCAGTCTATCTGTCAATCTGTCTGTCTGTCTCTCCCTCTCTCTATGTCTGTCTCTATCTGTCTCTCTCTCTCTGCCCCCCCTCTCTCTCTCTCTCTCTCTCTCTTTCTCTCTCTCACTAACACACAGATCCCACACTCTTAATTATTTCTCCCTCCTGTTGTTCTTTCATGCTCTTGCTCGTCTCTCATCCTCTCTGTTTCCATTAATGTATCTCTCTCTCTCTCTCTCTCTCCTTTATCTGCTCATTTGACTGCCCTTCTCATTTCAATAACACATATCTTGGATAACATTCTTTCTTTCTTTTCTTTCCTCTACCCCCCCCCCCCCCCCCCCACTTATTTTATCAAAAAATTGTCAGATGATATGCGACATAAACCGATGGGGATGATCGATTAAGTAAAACGATCTCAATGCCAAGTCGTCTGCTCCGTGATTGTCACCTCCCTTCACGCACTATATACGTCTAAAAGCAGACAAGAAAAATGGCGCTTCTTGCATGACCCCTGTCATACATTCATTCTCCCTCGACACACATCTGCACAAGCCCACATTCAATTTGCCACAAAATTGTCTTTACCTTCTGCGGTGCCCCCTTTAGAAGTTATTAAATGGTGGGATCACTTTAGATAAACACGCCACTACAAAACAAAAATTGACAAGCACCTGTATAGCTCAACTGGTCCACATCTCTTTCATTTTTTCTTCCTCTCTCTCTCTCTCTCTCTCTGTGTGTCTCTCTCTCGCTGAGTTCTAGCCCCTCAAGAATCGGGACAGCAACAAAGGGCCAGACAACCCAAAGCCAATGCTGTATGGGTATTAAACATACCCATAACAATACTCGATATATTTTATGTGTCAGGCGCGTTTATACAAGGCTTTTGTTCGCGATAAATCCGCACCTCTCTCTCTGTATTGGCATATTTCCGCGCTAGTTGCCGCAAAGAAAGAGGGGGAGTTCTGTTAGTTATTGAAGAGGCTAGGGGGGTAAATGCAAACACAAGTTGAAGAGTGCGGCTGAAGGAAATGGTCCAGCCGAAAAAGAACAGAAAAAACATTGAAATAACATTAAAACCTCGGTAAGAACCGCAAACATTGACCATGATAACTAATCTGTTATCCCAAATACGTCATAAACATCATAATATGAAGATATTTTAACCTCAAATTAGCATTTGCTGATAATCACCTTAAAGTGATTTTCTATTGTACCTGTCTAATACGAAAGATGCTCAAAGATTCCTATTATGTGCTTCTTAAAATTGATGTCATTTGAACGAAGCACATCAAATAACCGCTAAACACAGGCAAAATGTATCATGGTATTCAGTGATGTAATGAGCAAAACATATTGAGAGTGCTGTGGCCCCCGTTTCATAAAATATGTGGAATCTTTGAGCATCTTTCGTATTGGACAGCAGCGGTAACTGCCATTTTCTGTGGCAAATTTCATTTTCTGCGGCAAATTTGGAAGCTGCGGCAACTTTCTGTTTCATAAAACTTTGCCGCTAAAAAAAAATGCGGTAGGTGATCATATCTACCTTAAGGCCTTTAGGCTGTTGTACAAACATAATATTTGTTTTTTCTTTCAAAAAAAAAAAAGTACTCAGAATACAAAACAACTCATGTGATGGCAATAATCTATGAGCAGTACAAAGCAATACAAATGATACATAACTTGATAAGTGTTATAAGATGTTTCAATTCAATCGTTCATCTCTTCATTTATCAAGAAATAAAAGAAATTTGTCTCGTTTTGAATAAATTATTCGTTCAAGGTAATAATAATATTTTTAACTGTTTCTTAAATAATCCAAAAGATAATCTACTATTTTTAACTTTTGTATACAAAAAAAATTCAAGTGACAGAGATTCCCCGCAGAAATTCTTAATGTAAATTTCATTTTCATTTCATTTTTTCATTTCCAACAAAGCACAAAACATAATAACGAATACAATGTAAAATGTATACAAAACATAGTTGCATTTTTAATAAACAAATCTTAATAGTAATTTATAGATTTGAGGAAGATAAAAATTAAATAAAAAATTTGACTGCATTTATATTTTTAGGAAATGGAGAGGTCCACTAGTTTCATGGTCAATATAATTTAACTATTTAAAGTGTGTTACTGAAATTGTAATATAAATTGAAGGTTTACAAGACAATCCCAAAACGAATGTGCGGTTGATTCAACACTATTAAAAAAAAAACATTGTCATCAGAATCTAATTTACCTAGCAATTCAAAATATTTATTTACCCAAAGAATGTTAGGTAATATTCTAAACTGAAGATAACGTAACTTTGATGTTGTGCATATTTGAAATGGAATAATATACACTTTTTCCAATCCATAATTGGTTTCAATACAATTGAGTTCCACTTTCTGTGTGAAATTGGAATTGGAATTATTTTATCCATAATTTATGCAAGACTTTACATATTTTAATTTTCTTTTTCAACGTACTAATTAAATGTTCGCGCTGGCTCATATTTGAAATGGGAGCATTTTACATAATATATTTCCATTATAAAGGAATGGCGGATATAACAGAATACAACTCCATAACATTACAACGAATGTGGTATTTTTGCACAAATTCAGCAGAACTAAAAAAAGACTTTTTTAAATAAATGATCATTTTGTATTACGCCATTATTTATCTAATCAGACACTAAAAAAAAACCTTCCCATTTATTTTGATACATGAACTATTCCAAATGATTTGATGACGAATAAAATAATCACTTAGGTTCTCAAGAAAAGTTGCATCACTCATGGCTATTAAAATTTCTTTCATTAAGGAGTTATTAATTTCCATCAATTGCTCTTTACTTTTTAGATTACAAGTCCAAAATAAATCATTACCTAATTTCATCAAATACAATTCAAAAAACATTTCCAGTTGCATTTATTTTACGTATTTAATAATGTCATCAGCCATATGAGTCCTATAATGCATTGATGGTAAATGTAACATTTTAAACCCCTTTCATTATAATCTGCTATAATTTTTTCCGATTTATCTTATCTGGTTTACGATTCCACATTAAAGAGTATATAATAGGTTCAACTTCACCAATAATTAATTCAGGGGGTTTGGGTAACACTGATAAAAGAAAAATAAGTTAGGAAATGACAAATAATTTGACAATGATCATTTTACCCAATGGTGTTATGTCTCTTATGTACCATATTCCCAAAATTCGTTTTAAAGTTTGTAATATAGGCACAAAATTTGATTCATATAAATCTTTCGAGTTCATTGAAAAATGCGCGCCTAATACAAAAAAAGGGATCTTTAGAATATTTCAATCTTGTAAAATTTACGTCTGGGGGTTGGCTTTGTGAGAGCCAAGAGCTATAATTTCTGATTTATTACGATTGATATTCATTCGCCATTCTTTTCACTAAACTTCACGTTATTCAACATCCATGCCATTCAGACATCGATCCGACAATATACAGTGAAACATTCCCTGATGTCATTAAGTTTACTTCAATCTATCTTGCTTCGCTCCTTGGAAACAAGCCATCTTCTTTGAAATTCACATTCTGAAATACAATGAAGATAGACACCTCATTTGTATTGTACGTGGAAATATCCATCCCGCACTGATCTCTGCCCAAAGAACCCTCAACTGTTACCCACCGAAAGCTCACACAAACCAAACTGATGACAATATTTAAAAGATCAATTCTTTAGTAATCAAGTTTGGATTTTAATTTATTCGATCCCTTGATTGTAAGGAATTACAGAAGAGCAGGGGGTGGTACATTGGGGTGTTGAACCAAAAGGGCCAGTGATGTTCTTTTGGGACAAAGTTCCTTATAAAATTAACAAGCTGAAACCTACCCACTGAGCGTTTGTTGCGATTTGTTCAATCATGACTGGTTGAGTTTTGTGCTGTAGTGGGCAATCCATTGATTGATTGAGTATGTATAGGCATATTGCGAGTAGTCCACAGTCAGGAGGGTCACAAACTCATTCTCTACCTCAACTGTCCCATCTTCATTCTTGAAAAGCCTTGTGATTTGAAATGAACTTGGGAGAGGTACCCACGTTGTTTTGGAGTCGCAAGCTCCTTCTGCTGACTGCTCCTCTTTGGCCACTACTATACAGACAACTCCGCTTGCATCTTTGTTACCAATTCTGACAAGCCGGCTGTTCATTCATGAATAAAATTTTAAAAAAGAAGGAATTTTCAAATATTGTTCAAGCACTTTAAGATGTAAAGCTGACATCATTAGTATATTCTTCTTCTCTTTCTTCTACTTTTTATAGTAATCTTTAAACATAATGTTTGCTCAACAGGAGTACATTCCTTATTTTTCATGCTTATCAGCCCAACGGCAGATCCCGGATTATAAAAATACATGTACTTTTTGATCTGCAATGAAATTAATGTATTACCAAACATGCCTTTTATGACTGATATACTACACGTCTGTTAGTAAAGATCTAATTAAACGTTCAGACCCATAGAAACGTCATAGAATTTACTCCAAATAAATTTGACATCCTTTACGGTGTAAAAATCTTATTCTGATACGAGTTTTAAGTTTTGAGTTGTTACCAACTCAAAACTCAAAAAGTGTCAAATGATTTGTTTTTTGTTTTTGTTTTACTTTTAGTACACAAACATAAATTGCAAACTACTTAAAATGATTTGGACGTATTGGGAACGAGGTAGAACCGTAGAACGGTTTTAAACTGAACCCGGACGGGCTTGGACTGCTTGGAAATGGCAAATTTACCCGATCTGAACTTGATATGAACTGAATTTGGACTGCGTACATACGAGATGGACGTATTGGGGACTGTTTATAAACGGACCAAGGTCGTATTATAGACATTAGTTACACATTCTACTTTGACCACAACCCGTTTTAAGAATTTTTTTAGGACTAGTTTGGTGTGATGGGGGCTCTAGGTTGAAATGAAACTCACGACAGGACAACAGCATCGGATGACAGTAGGTACTGATGCAACAATGCCCGGCACTAGCCCAGCCACTACACACAGCTTCCGCTCTCGGCTCGTGCCTAGTACTAGTACTGCAGGCGTACGAAATCGGACAATGACTCTCAGAATCAATCTTTGTTCAATAACCGCAGAAAAAGTATTCAAATATGAAAAAGCAAATATATGTCAAATAATGAATGTTATTCTTCTTATTAAGGAATACATATGACTCAAGCAAGGTATTTCTACGAAAAACCATTTCACGCACCGAAGTTGGGTTCATTGTCACAGATGATTGCAAACGACGACGATGCAACTTCGAGCCCATGCGCATGCGCAAAGTTGTAATTATAGTTTTTTTAAAGATCACTTTGTTATTAGTTTCATGAAACGAAATTTCCACTTTATGGCTAATTGTCGTAGTCGTGATGAGATTTGCTATATATATCAAATTTGTTATTGTCGTAAGTCATTTTTTTTAATGAAACGGGCCCCTGAGCCAGCAAGAATTAAAATATTTGCTTAAGCACTTTGGTAACATAATATCACAACTCGGGTGTCACCCCCCCCCCCACCCCCTTTGAGAAGAAACTCTTCAATCTTTTTTTTATTTGTTCAGGTCAAGCAGAAAATGATACGATTTGAAATTGAAATTGGACGTTTTGTAGCACGTAGATCACGTTGGCGAGCCAAGCTCTCTTTTTGTATACAATTCTCCTCTGAATAAGTATAGCAATGGAATAATTACTTAATATTTCCTTTTCAGTTTCCAAACATCGGGATGGGGAGGAGGGGGGGGGGGGGGGGGGGTAATGATACCTTTTAACATTTTGGAGGTTTTCGTAATATCTTGTGGTTTATATCTTTTCAACAGCCATGGCAAAACTTGAAAGTTAAAATGCATTATGCGAGGGAGCGTAGTGAGCAAGCGAGACAATTTTGTTCACCTTTTCACTTTTTAACTATCGCAACCATACATGTCTAGGACGTGTCGGAGCCTATTAATAGTGTGTTGTTGTTGTAACCTTGGCCTCTATTTTAAGAGTTAAAGTCTAGACTTAATCACGCGCAAACAAACCGCAAATTGTATCCCGGTAATTGTAAGAATAAACATTTGGATAAGTTATTAGCCTGGTATATGGGATGACTATGACTAACAAAGCGGCATTCATTTCCATAATTCAATTTGTCGATCAGCCATGTGGAAGACTGATTACGAAACACCGATTTTACATTGTGTTATTCGCAATTAGATGAAAGGCTGTCATATATTTTTAGCTGTTGCCTGGTTCGGAATAGGCGGGTCCCACTACCCGGCAGCATACTTTTTTTAAAAGGTCACCAGCTTCATCAGCATCATTCAGGTGAATGAAGAGGAAATACAACGAAAATACTTAGGAAATATTGATTGTTTACGTTAAAATACAGACTAGAAATTGAAGGAAATAAAACTTAAGAAGAAAGATGCGAATACTACTAAATTGATTGAAGATAATTAATGATTTACAGGAAATGCATCTACAATCTGCTTCCAAGTATATAAAGACATATAATTTAATCTTATTTAAACATGTGATGATTTACTTGTTGTAAACAATTATGTATGATGTCATTCGTTATTTTGTATCTGAATAAAGATGTTATAAAAAGAAGAAAAAAGAGGAAATACAAATACAATCATCCTCCCTTGCCTCATCATAACATTGTTTCATAAATCACTTTCAGCAATGCATTAGACTAAGCATCATTTAACATTTTTCAAAATAAGCAATGAGTTTATTTTCATTATCATAAAACAACATTGAATGATATCATCTAACATAACCCTCGTAAAATGTGGTCATACGCGAACAATCAATGCCAATTTTAATGATATGGGTGTTCAATTTTTAGCACGCATTTTAAACAGTGATTCTTGTAGGGTCATTTGGGACTCTGTCATGTAGGTTACAACCGCCTTGTCGCTCTCAAGGCACGGTAGGTATATGACATTGGGCGCGTTCATGCTTGATTTTGACGGCCAGAATCAGGCATCTGTTACGTGTTTAGTTTAAAACACGATTGCGTTCATGCTCACTTTTGTAGAATCACCGAAAAACGGCGATCACGAACGCCGATCGTAAACTCACAAAAAGATGCGTTTACAATTGTAAACGCGTTTAAATGGGGTCAACGCACTGACCTCTAGTGGGTCTACGTAGCATGCACAGTGAAGGTCACACAAGGCCACACAAGTAGGATTGCCTGGATGAGCCAGAGAAGTAAGCATGAACAGCTACATCGTGGAATTGCGATCACGATGAGCGTTTACGATGAGCGTTTCAGATCGCTCATTCTACCTTCAAAATCAAGCATGAACGCGCCCATACATACATCGCCCCTGACCGCATCTGTATATGCAGGTTGATCTTCCTGGAAGAATCCCTCGAAGGCATCATTTTGAGGATCCCTGTTTTACGGACGCCAAGGGACGGTGGCAGGAGTGGGATCATAATACTACTCGGACGTTGCCTGGAGGGTCTATGGCACTATAGGGGCGGGCAGGCAGGGGAGAGACGGTGGCTTCAATTGCCCTTAAAGGTAATATGTCCCATTTGCAGCCAACATCAAATTCTGTAGAACTTTGCAGGAATTATGGATATGTCACGTATATCCTATCTGCGAAATTTAAAAGTTAGCAGTGTCCTCGTATTCAAATCATGCAAGGAAACCCGTTTAATTTCTAGAGTTCACTGTCAGACACTATTGAGTGACTTTTTTTTCTTTGGTAATAACATACATAAAATGAGCTGTAAAGGTAAATGAGCAATTGTCTACATCAATAACCCACTTCTTGTAATGGCTGATTGAATTTTTGCGCAGCACAAAACGTATGACCATTCGGTACAAGGGTCTAAAAATCAGACTATTACTAAAATGATTGCAATCACTAAAGTCGATTCGACAACTACTGCTCGTTTTTTCCCCACTAAAAGACATTTTCAAGCCCTTTTGTTTTTTGAGGGAAGTTCTAAATTAGTATTATCTTTCAAATGCCGTTGGAATCTAATCTTTTTAAAAGGGACATATACATGTACCTTTAAGATCAAGTCGAGTTCTAATCAGACAATTATGGCAATGTTGATCATGTAGCACGTAAGTATTGGTGTGTATATTTTTGGTTTTGGAATCATCAAAATGATTGGCTTAGTATTGCTAAGCGTCACATGAACTGTACACAGAAGTGTGTATATGGGACTACACAAACATTTGGCATGAAAGTTGCCGTCCACAACCTCTACTCTCTAGCTTTAACTTGTTATATTTCGACAATGAGGCTATTTGAAGAGCTATCCTTTTCTATGATACTCTTCCACATTAACATAAACAAACTTAAAAACTCTCATTTAATTTGTTTTCCCCAAACCTCGACTTTCTCTTTAAGACGAATGAAACGTAAGAAACCAACCTTCCGATCTTGCGTTGATGACGACGAAGAAGAAGAGGAGGTCGTGGAGAGCGCGCATCACCAGGGGCTAAATCCTCGTGTTTGTAGTTGACTATCAAAGACACTTGAACGAATCCCTCATAAATGAGATCCTGCCTGAGCAAGCGAGAGGTCGCCGCCAGGTAAACGAAACAATCATCACAAAATGATTGTGCTCTTTTTTATTCAATGCATGCCATTATCAGTGTTGATCTTGGTGCTTTGTGCGGAGATCTGTAAGAATGGGGTCATGGTATTACGTATAATGGGACAGAAAGGAGGAGCAGAGAAGTGCCTCTTTAATGCCTCTTAAAGGTGGAAACCATGATGATTTGGATAATTATGTTTTCTTTTGCATTGAATAACGATGCGCATCTTCTGTCATTATGCAATTATTGAGCTTTGTTTGGTTATTTGTTTGTTTAACCTGACTGTTAAAAATAGCACATGTAGACATGTAAATGTACTTGTAAGTAAAGCAACCAGGAGAGGGAGTTGGTAATGAGGATTATTGCCTTGCGCATCGACTTAATTTCGAACCCGGGACCTCCCGGTTACAAGACCAACGGCTCTACCACTGAGCCACAGCAAGCCTCCTTGTAAACTTAAACTGAGCACACGATTGGATGATTACATAGAATTAAAAAATGAATCCATGAGCATAAACTGACGACTGGTTCCATAAACTAGAAAGAATAGATTATTTAGAGGTTACATCATGATCGTGAATGATTGTTACAAACCACATACAATCAAGTCTAGTTCTAAAGTGTTAACACATTTTGTAAAGTAATCGCGGACTTGGTCACTTTTGTCCATCAATAGCTAATATTATACTCAGAGCTTTCACTGTCATCATCCTTCTCAATAGAATTTCAACTTCTTCATTGCTTTCACTGTCTCCAACGTATATGCAGGTGGATAACGCATGCAAACATCAATGGCCAGCTATCAATCAATGATACGCATTGTCAAATGGATAATGTGGGGACATTACTTAGAACATAATGCGATTATAATTTCCATAATTGTCTTAAAAAGTTCGATTTCCTCAACAGTATACCTGACTGAGTACCTGAATGGTACAGGTGCAATCGTGCACGCTGTAACATCAGCATTTGATGTACAGTGTGAGTCAAAAAAAAAGTTTACACCTAGAAAATTGCTAATTATTTTAAAAATCTTCTATGAAAAGTAAATTATCATACATCTTATGAAAGAGAGTTTTATCCCGAATCATTTAGTATCATTTTGTGTGGTATGTGTTCACGCTTAGATGAACAGGATGCATTGTTTGCGAGATTGCAAAAATCGACTTGCGCCAAAGGTGATTAAGTGATGTTTGAATAAAACAATTCGGATTTGGGTATTAATTCGGTCTTTACAGATCCAAATAACATCCCTAACAAATTTAATCGTGCCACACATATCAAATATCGAATATCAAATATCAACGAACATTTGTGCGCGTGTGTGTTTGTATGTGTGACTTTGCTTCTGCAAAAATCATAATGCAATGTATTTCATTTGATACATTCAATTCATTCTCTCACTCCGCTCATCCCAACATAATGCATACTGTAGGCCTCACTTTGGCGCAAGTCGATTTTTGCACTCTCGCAAACATTGCCTCCTGTTCATCCAAGCCTGAACACATACCACACAAAAATAATACCAAATGATTTGGGATAAAACACTCTTTCATGAGATGTATAATAATTTACTGTTCATAGATGATTGTTAAAATAATTAGCAATTTTCTAGGTGTAATTTTTTTTTGGACTCAAAAAGCTCAAAAAGTAGTGGAGCTGTAATGTATTCAAGTAGTATTGTTAGTAAATAATTCAAACAGGCAGTTGTTTAGGTGTGGTGGTAGTCTAGATGTCGTAGTGATTGTTGTAGTAGTAGACTAGTAGTTAATAGAAGAAGACGTAGTAGTAGTAGTAGTAGTAGTAGTAATAGTAGTAGTAGTAGTAGTAGTAGTAGTAGTAGTAGTAGTAGTACAAGTAGTTCAACTGCTGTTAGTACCTTATGAATTATTAATATTTTCTCAAGCATTTTTTTTGCTCTGCTGCAAGGTGCGCGATCTTCATAAACGGTATGGATATGAAGCCAAAGGTCAAACATGAAAAGTTGAGGACACGGGGTCCTCATATCTACCAATCGGCAAACCCAAAATAACCGAAGTTGATTTTTGTTTTCTTCAAACTTCAATCTGAAAGACATGCATCAATCAGTTATGCATATATTTTGAACCTATTAATGCACCTGTCCGAAAAAGCTTCACTTAAATACAAGTAGAAATGTGCTTATAAGTTTGCTCCCACGCTTCGCTTACTCACAATTGATATTTTTGAATTCATTAAATAAATCTGTTACAAAATTGAATGTAAATAGCGTAAACAAAACCATAAAAAAGACATAACAATCAATAAAGGATGGTGTACTAGCATCATTATCCCCACCTCCTCGCCCCCACCCCTCATCCCGCCCAGCAAACTGGGGCAAAAGAGTGAAGTTCTTGCTAAAATACATTATTTGCAGCCGATGGTAATACAGAAAGCAACTACATGTGTCTTCTTATGCGCCTGTAGTTGGCGCTATCTATCACTTGTTCATTAATCCTTTTCAACCCATTTTCTTTTCATTTCCATTTATCTATTGCTCAATAATACGGGTTCGAAATGTTTTATCATCACTGATTTACATTCGTTTCGGCCTATGATTTGCAGTTGGCAATCGCAAATCATAAGAAGTTAAATAGAATCATAATTTCAGTTATGCATTGTTTCTGGACAAAATGTATTACATGTGGGTCTATCACTCCTTGCCTTCAGTTCGTATCTCGTCACCCAGCCCAACCGGTACAGACCAGGGTCGATGCCCCCAGTTAGGCCGGCCCGGCCCAGCACTCGTGAAATCAGATAGCCCCATTCTTGTGCGATGAGGTCATCCAAAGAAGGCATCGAGAAAAGTCATTTGAAGGAGGGGAAGGGGAGAGGAGGGGGGGGGGGGAGAGAGTGGGAGGAGAGGGGAGGAGGGGGAGGGGATGGGGATGGGGAGGGGCTGGGGAGGGTAGGGTGTAAAAGAATCCTCCCATCCCATGCCAGCTCCTTTCCACCGTAAGAGAGATTGGTGGTAGTTTCTTGTTGACGTGTGACATCCAAAGGGGCAATGCACACCCCCAACCGAAAATAAAACAAAACATAAAACAATTATGAAATAAATATTAAAATAATGATAGATGGCGGATTCGAAAAGGAAACAACAATACTGGTCTGCATACAGGTGACACAGAAACCACGACAACAACAACAACAACAAACAAACAAACAATCAAACAAACAAACAAACATACAAATATACAGAAACATCTACCCTTCCATCAGTTCATCACACTAATCTTGTTATTCTCTCTTTCTTCCTTCCTTGTTTTCTTGTCCAAATACATGTAATAATTTCTCATTCAATATTCTGTCCATGTCAATCTCTGATATATGCAAATTGTAGTTTCATACCTTCTTCACACTTCTAAATTTGTTTGCATTCTCACTGTTCATTCTTTCTTCCATGTCCATCATTCTACCCCTCGCCCCTAGCACGAGCTCTCACCCCATCCCTTTTCCCCTTCATTTGGTTATGACCGACTCTGCCAAACGCCATACAACAGTCCATTTAAAAAGTCTTCATAATCATCCGTCGCTATTCATCATCATTCGGTGAAACGTTCTTATTTGTTCCATCTCGTTGTTATATCTCCCTGCTGTAAAACCATCAATTTAATTATAGTTCTCTAAAGACCAATATATCAATCATGATATTTACATAAATCGTTTCCATTTCGGTGAACGAAATCCAGTATTGAGGGGGAAATGCTCTAAAGTCTAACGAGCGAACCCCATGTTGTGAAAACGGGGATTCCCCGGGGAGGAATTTCCGGTCAACCTGTTCTCCGCAATGCCAGACCTCACCTGCGTGCGTCTCTCTTTCTATCCCTTCCCCTCTCTCTCTCTCTCCCCCTCTCTCTCTCTCTCTCTCTCTCTCTCTCTCCCTCCCTCCCCTTCTCCCTCTCTCTCTCTCTCTCACCTGTACCTCCTCGGAGCCCTGTCTCGGCGGCATAGTACTTGATCTATTATTACGCATTTGCCAGGCGTAATGGGCTGGCAATGAGTGATAAGAAAATTTGATTGCATATTTGTTCAGATTTTCCTCAACCCCTTGTTCTCTCTCCCTCTCTTTTCTCATCGTCCCTGATCCGGGGTTTTTCTTGTCTGTTTGATTCCACTTTGGGTATTTAAACTTCAAAGTTGCCGACCAGGAGGGCTTAATCCCGCGGTCTTATCGCACCGCGGTGGATGAAAACTAGACGTGTAATCCTTGTAAACACGACCATTGATATTTACAGTTTGTTTTGTGTTTCGAGATATGCGAAGGGTCTGGTGGAATTTTTTGTGTTACTCTTGTCCACTTTTACGTTTGACGGTCCGTGTAAAAGACAACCGATTATTAAAAACTAATACAAGTTTGAAGTGACTTGTAGAAGTTGATTTTTTAAACTGGGGGTCCTATTTTTAGAGACTTTGCGGGTGTTTATTTAACCTCAAATGAAGGAAAAAAAAATTGGATTTGACCGTCACCAAGAAGGGAATAACGTCCTATGAAGACAAAGCGAAGTGCCCTTATCATCACCTTCTGGTATTTTTAGAAAAACAAGAGGAAAATTAGGTGTTGGTCGAATTATCTGAATGCATTTCTGACTGTATTACATTGTTTGCTGTTTTGAGATAACTAAATATAGCATTATTCACGGCTAACAAAATAACAAACAACCAAATTTGCGTTTATGTCGTGGCTTTATTAACATTTTGAGATGGACGCTTATTTTGCACATTTTGATTTTCTGTGTGTCATAACAAAATAACACAGATATATTGAATCATAAAAAATGCTTACAAATGCAATGCTAGGCCCCCCGCCTATGAAATCGAGTGATGCCTAGGCTAAACTTATATACATTAAGTCATTATATCAGCCCCCCGCCTATAAAATCGAGTGATGCCTAAAGTTATGCTAGGACCCCCGCCTATGAAATCGAGTGATGCCTAGGCTAAACTTATATACATTAAGTCATTATATCAGCCCCCCGCCTATAAAATCGAGTGATGCCTAAAGTTATAGAATATAGATGTATATATATACCAGCCTCTCCGCCTGTAAGATCGGATGATGCTTACAAATGCTAGGCCCCCCGCCTATGAAATCGAGTGATGCCTAGGCTAAACTTATATACATTAAGTCATTATATCAGCCCCCCGCCTATAAAATCGAGTGATGCCTAAAGTTATAGAATATAGATGTATACATATACCAGCCTCTCCGCCTGTAAGATCGGATGATGCCTAAGATTAAAGCGTGACACCCTGAGTTTGAAAATGTGTAGGTACAACTAGGTCCCCCCGCATTCAAATCGAATGGGGGCCGGAAAACTAAGAATTGACATGCGAACAAATTCGACTGAATATACATTGGCAACCCCCTCGCATGTAAAAATTGAGTGGGGTCGAAAATTATCGGATGACAATTATTGATCAATAAACTTATCAGTACCATGTGATTAGTGATTTACCCATACAAAACCGGGTAGGGGCGAAACCCAATGGGAAAAATTCCCCTACGGCCCACTTTCTTTGTGCACGACGCAAGTTGATGTGCGACCAGGCCAAATGCCCCCGGCTCTGCATTAACTTCATAAATCACTGACCAATTTATTACATAAACCCTATCCGTACCTTTCATACCTGAAACCCTAAATCCTTTCCGTACCAATACGTATACCTTGATAGATAGATAGATAGATAATGGTTTTATTGAGAATAAAAGAGCAACAATGCATCGCGGCCTACAAGGCCGAATTGGGCAATGTTTTACAAATGTAAATTACAGTATATAAAAACATTCATATAAAATAACCTCAAATTATGAACTAAACTTGAATGAGTAGATTGGCTACTTCGAACCACCAAGCAATACTTAATTTATGCCACTAATATACTAAAAATACTTTTATTGGTGGAGATAATGGGGGAGGTGGTGGGAATGTTTTAGACTCCGTAAATTTTTCTTCTTGTCCATTCAAAATGAAAGCCATAACTAGAATGAAAGCCCCTTCGTGCTATTTTTAATTTGCTGGCGGTGTTTTCCGCGCTTGCTTGATAAGCGTACATACGCTTGTACATTTCCTTCCAATGTAATACAAAGTATTACATTTCCTAGCGCGTGAATTTCCCTCAAAAATGTAAACAACCTCTTGACCTACATTTTGTCAGCCTGTCAATAAACCATTTTAAATCGTTGTCTACTCTTTAAATTTTATTAGCAAAGGCGGAACATGTTTGTGGCGATTAAATAATGTTGTCGTTTCCAATTAAACTTCCTCTAAATATTTGATATCACCGTGTCACTATCTATGAAATCAATTAGAATTAATCTCTAGTATATGTCCAATAGTACGTGGAGGGGAAAACGGACACTTTGCCAGATAAAATATGCAATGAGGTCAGGCAAATTAGATTTAACTGAGCAATGCTCGGGGTCAGATTATTTCGGATAACTCGTGATATTTATCAATTTACAATGAGGATACGTCAATAGCTGTGCATAAACGGCATAATTTTCTGTTGTTGAAAAAAAATGTAACGCCCGAAATTCAGACGAGAATGGAATATAAAAAAGGGGGCAGACTAATGACCCGCAGTCTCTCAATTAACAAGTGTTTTCCTAACGCGTTAATGGGGCTCATAAATCAATGGTAATGAAGTAGGAAAACAGTTGTTCGCTCCGTCATAAATCTATCATAACATGAAATCAGCAATTATGATATTTGTTGTAGGAACAAGAAGAATACATCCTGGGGGTTCGGGGGGGGGGGGGGCGATGAGTGGGATGGATGTACATTGTTTCGCAGTGAGAGGGCTGCTAACGGAAGGTGATACTAGTACACTGGGAGCTACCACCCGCTGCAGACGATATTTATACCTTATTTTATTGCGTCCCGGAAAAGGCGGGTTCAATGCCCGATGAGAACGAGATTTTTTTATTTTTTTTTTTTTTTGGGGGGGGGGGGGGGGCGTTTTCATAGCCTAAGTATGTTGTAAGGTAGTTGAATTGACTTCATAATGGTGGATGAGCTCGATGCATGCATGTTTTAACTCATAATTTGTAATTAATCCGTTTTTGTCCTCAATTAAATCTTCGGGCAACCATGGCAATAAATTCTAATCTTTACGAAGTATTTCCTAGAACGGATCTTGGACTAATCCCCATAAATGAGATGTAGCGAAAGGTATATACTATTTGTATCTAAAAGTGTAGACTTTAACATTTTTAGATATTGAAGGTATTGAAACTGAAACCAATGTAACTGATTTTAATGTAATTTGGTAGATATACATGCTTCTTTGAATGGATGTGTTTGTATGCAATGTACCTTGTTCTTTCTATCTCTGTCCGATACCGAAGTTTTGCCCTTCTTGTCTCAATTACTACTCACTTCGAGGTCTTTTTCCTTTACGAGTCGGATTTTGTACCATATTGTTTTGCTATAAAGTCAAAGGAATAAAAAAAAAACTTCATCTATTAACCACTTTTCTATTAGTACTATAATGAGGGTAGCGATTTTTTTTGAAAATGGATATTCCATTCGGTGCTTATATCTTCTTGAGTGTCTTTAAATACTGTCCATAATTGTAACATAGATCTCGCAAGGAACCTTTTATTTACATGCATCTCTAATTTCTGTATAAAGAGACCATTGACCATTGTTCTAAATACATGGGCAGAACTTCTTTGGAACACTAGTTCATTCCAGTACACTCTATCGGCGTGACGGCCTTGATCGCAGATGCCCCCACCAATATCATCATCTCTATTTACCTTACGACCAATACCAATCATCTAAATCATCACAAAATTTGTCAACATTTTGACCCTCCGTCCATAAATCTTCGAGCGGACATGCGCTGTGGTCATCTACAAGATATGTCCGGCCATCAACCAATTTTTCTTTTTTATATTTCTTGGTTGGTTCCTATATTTTGATTTAATGACCTACCAGGGTTTTAATGACCAGTGTATGGAAATAATGGATCGTGACACGAGGGAGCTTTTCGTCACACTCCTTGATCCGAAATCGAGCGTTGTAGACTCCTGCGGCAGACCCCTTTGCATGTTTGGACACCATGCGTCATTTCGACTGCGCTATTTATTGCGCCAATCGAGCCAAATAGACAATACGCAACCAAAATGTTACACTTTTCATTCTGTAATCAATCGTTTGCACGACCTTACGTCAGGCAAAGAACGCGCTTAGAAGATTCTTGTCATGGGCATGGTATTGTGGTACACTGATGCAATAACTTCAAATGAGCATATGGATTCGAATCCTAGAACATAATATGTTCACCCGAATTGTTTTCTGGATGAAAAATCTAAAAATGGATCTAAAAATGAGATTTTTTAAGAAACAATGAACAAGGAATAACAAGATGTATCGATTTCCAAATGACCCGGAAAAAGAAATACAGAAATTACTGTCAAGTGGGAATAGAAAGATCATATATGTTTTTATGGTAAACCTTGAATATCCATCATCATTTATATAAGGCTCTGACATTTAGAGTTTCGGTATTATTACACAACGTCTCACTCATCTACAGTGTATATTCGTCACCCAGCTCGGTCGCCTCGTTCCCTCGCATATCACCATCAAGTTTGATATTCCAATCGATACTTACCCGCACTTCTAGGTCGTTAGCCCCCTCCCCCCCCCCCCCCCTCTCACCCAACCTATTGGAGACAGGCATATGCTCCGTCATCGATGGCACTCATAATGTTGATGCATATTAATATCAAGACATTTTTTTTTCTTCAAAAATGTATGTCGAAACAAAATATAAATGGGGAAAGGAGGGGGGGGGGGGGGGCAATGCATGCTTCGTGTGGTAGAAGGAGCTACGTTTGTACGAGGACGAGAGCAAGTTTTGGGGCACCACTTCCCAAAGTGGCTCCAAACACCTAGACTAGGTCCGGACCAATGGGTAGCCCATGGGCGAGGTATTTATGGGCTTAACCTTGAGTATGGTGGCGTTTTAATCACAATTCAAGATGTTCGCGTCATATTTCGCCAATCATAAATCGCTCGCCTTGAACAAGGTTACCCGTATTCACCGGCAATTTATGCGCCAACAGTGGGCGATCTGTAAAAATATTGCCTCGATTTTTGATTTATGGTTCTCATAAAAAATCTCCTATTCTCCTCTACGGGATCTCAATAGAGGTACCAGATGCATTTAGCCATGTATACACATTAAAACAATGGATTCATTTCCCCCTTAGGCGACTCATTATTTTCTTACAAAAACAAGAATGTACAGAATCAATTTTCAATGACCGTTTTACAGGTACTACACTGACTTTATCACGCACAGGTGAGTTTGGGTCCAGGGTTTCACATTTCCTTAGACCAGCAGGGAGATGACCAGCCATGTGTATATGTGGTGGGGGGGGGGACACCCCTCCCTGATATACATACAAATTGAGGATAGATGGAAAGATGTACGTTATAATTATATAGTAACCAGTGTTAGAAAATATGTTTGAGAACCATTGCCAGTAAAAGGATTGTAATAATGGGAGGGGGGGGGGGGGAGGGTTGCCTGGAAGGCAAATAATTATAATATTGTCGGCGTTCTGGTGTGAATGCAATGTTGAGCACAATAAACAGGAGCAATAACGATCAAAACGTCGGGAGGTACGAAGCCCACGAAAGCTCTTTTTTGTTTGAGGTGATAGCATTGTTAGCTGTCTTGTGTGTGTGGGTTGGGTTGGGGGGGGGGGGGGGGTAAATGGATTGGAGTAATAGTACCTTCAGCTCTTTCTCCCCCGACATCATCACTTCATATCTTATTTTCTCATTTACTTATTTAATTTTGCGTCCTCATTACTTTTTCATTCTCATTCTTTTCATGGCACTATTCCCATTTTTTGCACTTCAAAAAAAAAAGATTTTCCGTCCGCATTTTTTTCTTCTTTCCTCTATCCCTCCTCTTCCTCACTATAACATCCTCTTCTCCTTAGAAATACTCCTTTATCGTCTCCTTTTCTACATTCCTTTCTCTTCTTCCGTCCCAAATCATGTAAACTATGCAATCTGAAAAGGAAGACGCATTAAAAATTTTTAAAAAAAACTACAGAACAAACGAACAATTGCCGTACAGGTATTTGTATTTTTCTTTAAAAAATTGTTTTTTCTGTAATGACAATGCATTTCGACACATAGAAAGTTGGAACAGAATTTCTCAGTCATATTTCCGTTCATTTCATTCCATATTAAGCATGTATTTCCAGAATGCTCTAATCGGAACACGAACAAATTGCAATACATCTAACTGACTTGAATGTGGAGCCGTGTAAGAGAAATTGGAATTGCTTCTTCCCCTTTCTCCATTCAGAGTGGTAGAAGCAACAATATCAACTTTAAAAACATATTTAAATTGGTTCTTCAAGAACAGACCGGTTTACTGAAATATTCAAATTCGATGCATACTTATTGAACAAATATTGTTCTTGCCAACCTGAAAGCTTGCCCGAGGCTTGCTCGACAGCAACAAGTAACGTATGCAGACTGGATTCCAAGTATTCGTTCATGAATAACAGGTTGATGGAATAACTCGTCGCAAGGAAAAAAATATCAATACATTTCAATATGTTAATAAATAGGTCTATTCGTCTAAAGCCGGTTTAGGTTCATTTTATCATAGGGCATACGGATTATTCAAAATAAATTTTAATTTCGAAATGATGCAATGAATAAATAGCTACTTCAACAGAAAATATAAATTATAAAGGAGAAAACGATATGAAACGAATCAAACCAAGGGGTTATATGGGGCCTCATGACTCCTACCTATTTCTTGGTAAAGCTAGTTCTTAATTGAAATTGACCTCGAGAATTGTATGTACATACTAGTATTTACAATTATATGTAGGCCTTTCACGTTTCATACTATGAAAATATCACACTATACATAATTTCATCGAACGATATTTCACTATTATAATAGAGTTCGGAAAAAAGGGATTCCCCAATTGGTGGTATTTTTTAAATTTGTATTTATCATGCTTATCATAACATATATGTCTGCCGTTACAAATACACAACTGTTAAACCTTCATTTAAACTCAGGAGGCCCTCTCAGGAGGGGGGGGGGGGGGGGGGGGGGCTGCGCTGTGAAACATATTTTAACGGTTAAATCTCTAATTATAAAATTGCCATTCAAATTCAAGGTAAATAACAGGTTTTACTCTAATAGTTGTCAGGTATAGCGTATGAAATGTTCATGGGATTGTGTCAATAAATGCAAAAAGGACGATGACTCTCCAATTAGTATCCAGACTTAATTAAACGCAATCAACCACCCATACCTTTTCAATAATGATGTCTGGTTGACATTGAAATAAGAGAATACAAATTATTTTAGTCAAATAAACATCCTTTTATTCTGATGTATATATATGGAGCGTGACAAATCGGGTCATTGCCTAACAAATGACCCATAACTCGAAAGCTGAAGTAATTGATATTTTATCCTTCGATGGTTTGTTTCATAAGAAGCGTTAACGAAGACAATCGTTCTGAATTGCTATAAATAAACATTTATTTTAGCTATTACGGCCCAAAATTACAGTCCATGCATTACAAAGTGTTGAAAGGGAGAAGGGAGAAGGGAGAAGGGAGAAGGGAGAAGGGAGAAAGGTGAACAGCGATTATCAAAGTATAAAACGATATTGGCATAAACGACATCTGAACAAATTAAACCATTTGAACTTTTACAAGTACGCTGCAAACGTGGTATAGGACTCTTATATTTTAATGCTGGGAGAGTTGTCTATTCGTGAATGAATATCTTATAAATGAATCATTCCGGAGAAATACTAAACCATGTAAATTGTGCGTTGGAATGAGCTAAACCTCTTGCAAGCCTCAGATCAGGGCCTAAATATGCCAAAAGACATGCCATGTCGAATCGTCAAGTAGCAAAGCTGGGCCTGGGAACATATTATTTCACGGATTTGATACATGGAGGAATATCAAGCAATCATCAGTCTAACTGTAATAATTGCCAAAGCTAATAACTATGTCCAAAAAAAACACAAAAAAAACATAGGCCTACACCCTGTGTATTACAAAGACTAAAATTGTAAAAGTACTTGATGTTTGAAATGAACAAAAACATGATTATTTCATAATTTGAGCACAAATAACCTTGATCTCTCCCTTTCTCTTCATGTCCCTCTCTCTATCTCTTTTCTAGGTGTATCAGTCGGTATCTTCACTGGGTCGTGCAACGGAAATCTAGTGGTTGCTGCTTGACCGAATAGGTGGTGTCATTTACCTGACGTTAGATTGTGTCAGCGACTGCGTCAACGACTGATGCGATCTTGACGCACCATACTAGCATGACTAGATAAAATAATTTTTTAAAGGGAGTGGAAAGTGAACGTTGCACACCGCGTTGAATGGCGTACATGTATGAGCTTATTGCCTTCACGTAACAGAATACATTAGCGCAGGTATTATCGAAGGTAATAGCGCATGTAATAACGCATGTAATAGCGCATGTAATAGCGCAATGGAAATGACGCCTCGTGTGCAATGCGTGGTGGTGCTGATAATGGTGGTCGCTGAATGCATGTTACGTCAATCCTGTTGGTCACTGCACCATAGTCTCGTCTTGACCTTCTACCAGGTTGGTGAATTCTTTCTGCAGAGACTCCTCATCCAAGTTGCGACCTGTATCGGGGAAATGGTCGAGAGAAAAGAAAGTAAGTAAGTAATGATACCAATGAAGTAGGGCTCAAAATGAACGATATTTGATAATGTTTATCACAACGTTTAATTGTTTCGAGGCATAGCATATTGGTCTTCTTCATACTGTTTTGAATGGGGGGGCTGGGTGGTAGACAATGACACGATCGCAATTACTTTCGAAAAATCATTCCAAGGCAATTTGAAGGGCCTTGTACGTCATCTTTCGAAATGTGAAAACATCACAAAGACATATTGCTTAATGCGACATGACTTCTATGGGATATACAATAGGATAGTGAAATTGACCCCGAGTTGACTTTTCGAAATTATTTGCAATTGTGTTCAATTTACACAGGGACAATAGTATAGTCATTAATCTCCGGGCATCACTGAAGGATGGGAGCATACAAAGATCCAAAAATTGATGTTGGTACCATGACCGTCATTTTATTTGCTTGTTAGAAGCAATTTCATTATCTGTCGGAAAATATGAAAATATGACGACTAGTCGATATCCTTGTCGGACATTTCTGTTCGGTATCCCCTCCCCTGGCTTATTCGAAATGTCTTATGACGCCCCTGACGTCTTTATCATGGGCTGTACCCAGGCGCGGATCCAGGATTTCTTAGGGGAGGGGGCCCAACTTTTTTTTTTTTTGCTCCCGAAAATTTGAAAATCGCGCCGGCCGAAAAGTCGCTCAGTGGGGGGGGGGGGGGGGGGGGGGGGGGGGGGGTAGTGAGCACATTTTTTTTTTTTTTTTTGGTCCTCGATAATTTTAAAATTTGCACCCCCCAAAAAAGGTAAAAATCGCGTGATTTTACATGATTTTTTTCTCAAGGGGGGGGGGGGGGGGGCCCGGGCCCCCCGGGCCCCCCCCCCCTGGATCCGCCACTGGCTGTACCAATCCGTTCTTCTTAGTTACAATGTTCACGATGATAACAATGTGAGGTGCGAAACGAGATGGTATGCCCTCACCCGGTCCTCCGCCCCCATTGCCACATCAACCTGGCATGGCCCCTGTGACTCTATAACATAACATCATCGGGACGTTAGCGATGCGTAAGCCGAAACCCATGTTTACGGCATTCAAATATTAGCCTCTCAACGTAGCGTATAGGATATCTGTCAACAATGAACTACAGTTCCACGACTCCAACAAGCAAACTTTCAACATGATCACTGTTGTCTTTAATGGGGTCGTCCCCACTGTCAAGTTGTCAACCAGGGGTCCGTGGCGTGACTCGTCTTGGGTGGTGTCGAACAGTGGGCCAGAGTCACCCGTAACCTTGTAACTCATGGAGGTCTATTACCAGAGATGGTGCACCTACGACAGGGTGGCAGACGCCCTCTTGGACAGGCTCTCTAATATGGGACAGTCCCAAATTAAGGGGTTGATCACCGCACCAAAGCCAATGAAGCGTGGCAGTGGAAAGAGTATTCAGGTTATAACATCTCTAGTTATCTACCGAAAATCCCTAGGGAAATAGAGCAAATAATACAGGAAATCATGGAGTCCGTTCCTGAAACCGGTGAACCTACGACAGGGCGGTAGGCGCCCTCTTAGACCATTTCTATGGCAATTAGGGGAAATTAATGTGCTTAGTGGTTGAGCACTATACAATCGCCAAAGAGGGTGGCAGTGGGAACAGTATTTACTGATTACCATATATCTTAAATATTATCGCAATATTTTAACAAGAAATCGCCCAGAAAAAGACATACTCGAGTGGGAAAACACCGTTCTTGTTCAACATTATTAAGGCTTAGTTGACCTATGCAATATAGTTTCGACCGACTTTAAACATTGAACTTCCACGATTTATTGATGGACTGATTAAAGAGAGTGACTCTTTAATCTTATCCAGATCGCATGTTCGATCTACAAATGTTTTTTCTCCGATTCTAGATCGAACAACCTTCCCACGCAATTAGAGCGACTGGGTATCATTCAATTACAGTGTTACATTTCTGCAAACAGAAGGATCATAATCTTAAAAAGACAATTTATGGCTAGATTTTTAGAAATGCTTAATGCTTAACAAATCGATGCCCTGATGAACCTGGAGCGCATGGGATCACAATTGGATACAGCATAAGCCCTAACCTAAATTCTCCAATCCTGGTCCCGTAGACAAGCAAACGGACGCAAGTGTTAACTTTCTTCGAACCCCTAATCTAAGAATTATGAGATCTGGATTGAAACAGGCCCAAGATCTATCAAATACGGCCATCGGATTTCAGTGATTAATTGGAATGAATTAGTGACCGAGAGGAAACGCGGGCTGAGTGCCCCACGGAAAAGTGCACGGATAATAATAGATGGAAAGAAAGATCGCAGCCCACAGTCACAGAAGTTCAGAGCTATGCCTGATTTATCGGATTCAAATAGCCAAAACATGTTTCTATGCCGTACGGTACTGCGCGCTCCAGATACGTCAGATTTGCGATAATATACACCCCCTGCAAATTTCTTAAAGACACAATGGACGATTTCTACAATGGCCAATCTTAACTGAGCTTATGGTACATGCAGGTATATAGAAGCAGGTAACACAATAAATGGGACTATGAATAAGTAGTCAAATCTCAGACAAATCTGGAAAAATATGGGCGGATCTTCCTATAATAAATCAACGAAACACCATATTAATAAGCGTTTGAAGACAAAAATTCCATCAATGAAAATCAAATAAACATGCGATAACTAACAAACAAAATTCTAGGTACATGTACTAAAAACCTGGTAACGGGGGTATACGATACACATACAGAGAGGATATCAAAATCGCATAATACTGATATCCTTCTTTAAAAATGAAAGAACAGAATGTCTAAACTGAAAAAGAAGAAAATATGCAGGCGTACGGAAAACGATAATACTGGATGTTGCAACTTACAGTGTACACTATACAGCTATTCTATTATGAATATTTGATTTCATTTCAAAGCAGAGTCAGAAATTCATGAAATTTGACTTATATAATATTCAACCACTTCCTTTGTATTCTCTCTCGCCTCCCCCTTTCCTTTAAACAAAAATGGGCACTTCACTTTAACACAAAACCGGATTTACATTAGGAAATAATCGGTCACTCGACTGTTTTTCGTGCATCGATTTCGTGCCTCTTGTATCCTAGTTCCTAGTTCCTATAAATATAATATATGATGGTTGTTTGAATTTGGATGATATATTTAAAAAAAAAATCCCCTCTCAAGGAGCATTTCTCTCTCTATATAGGATGATTTTCCTCTTTAAACCTGAGGTCCGTCCACCCACGTCATTTGCCCCACTTCGCGGCATCCCCTCTCCCTCCCCAGGCCAGACACAATAATGTTGTGATTTGTAATTTTACGAAATGGGGGCAATCCATCTCTGGAGGCTCATATGTTTGCTGTATCGCATTACCAATCACCACAATAGAGAAATAGAAGAGAGAGAGGGCAAGGATGAGATAGAGAGAGAGAGAGTGAGAGAGACGTGGACAAGGAGAATCAGAAAGACAGAGATGCATACACAGAGAAAAAGAGATGGGGAGAAACAGCGAGTGAGAGACAGACAGACAGACAGGCGGACAGAGAGAGAGAGAGAAAGCGAGAGAGAGCGAGAGAGAGAGAGATACTGAGAGAAAGAAAGATAGGAATAAAAAGACTTCAAGACATGGCCATTTCGTCAAATAGGAGCAATTTATCGCTCGGGTTAGACCTGGAGAATATAGATCTATAAAATATTAGACAACAACTTTGGGGCACAGGTTTGCTCGTCCTTTTCTCCATCTATATTGGGGGTGACAAGGGAAAGATGGCACAGTGGTGGTCTTCACATCAAACTACACTGTACCTGTATCGAATACCTGTATCAAATTCTATCCCCATTACAAGGAGATCATTTTCATGGCTATTATGGTCAATTGTTCGTTCATGTGACTCTCAATCTATGGGCCGAGGGTTCGAATCCTAGCCCGGCACTACCGTCCCTTGGCAAGACAGTTTAATCCACATTTGCCACTCTCCAACTAGGTGCTAATTGGGTACCCGCTAGGTCGCAAGGATGCGAAATTCACTGTAGTTTACTCAGGCTTTTGAGCGTCTGTCAAATGGCGCCTAGCTGTGATGCTCCCCAGGGAGTGGGGAATGTGCATACATTGTATGCTGGGAATCCAAATACGGGGTAATAAAATAGCTGTAAAGTGCTTCGAGACATCGCCGTTGTAAACTATCTAAACCAAGAAATTATTATCATTGAAATAATTATTATTGATAACAATAACGGGTTAATTTCGCTTTAAGGCTTGTTTTGAATATTTCATAACAATTTTACCTGTCCCCTCCCTGTCCCAACTACGGGGTAATTTTTTTCACAGTAGTTGTTTTCGGACAGTTTGCCAATATGTCATCTGGGAGCGGTCTCGCGATCCCTTGAAAGAAAGTCATTACAGCAATGACTTATAAATATATAAATGGGCATCGGGGAGGATTTTAATGACGCGACCAACATATGAGGCACAGTCAGGACATGCGCGATCTATTTCATCCTACCTTTAATCTCCCATCCCCATCCCCTACCTTTTTTTGGTGTCTAGGGCATTTATATATAAAAAATATGTAAATCGGATCATCCGAAAAAATATCAGGCGACATTTCGTAATGGCATGTCGCCGCCTCGATATATTTTTGTATATTTCGTAGATATCATTGGATCAATAATCAATCAATGAATTCTGAAATATTAGGGGAAACATGAACTGGGGAGGGGCATTCTTACCCCCAGTCGTATACCCTAAATTATAATTACTGCCAACGGTATTGTCGGAGAATGATTTGGGCGATTGCGTTGAGAGAGTAGTTGTCTAGTTGTCCGGGGGTAATTGCCCTTAGAGGGTAGTTTTCCTGATACGCTTTTGTTTTAAAATGACATTCTAACTGGTAACCCTTTGCCCCATCCCACCTTACCTCTACCTCCTCCTCTTTCCTTGCACTTTTGCTTTTCTCCTTCTCCTCCTCCTCTTCTTCTTCCTCCTCCTCCTTCTCTTTTTCTTCGTCTTCCTTATTTTTCTACTTTTTTCCCTTCTTCTTCTCTTTCATCTTCTTTTTCTTTTTCTTTTTACATACCCTCTGCTCCTCCTCCTTCTTTCGTGTTCTCCTCCTCCTCCCCCTTCTTCTTCTTGCTCTTGCTCTACTTCTCCATCATGATCTTCATATTCTTCTTTACATCCCCCTCCTCCTCCCCGTCCTCCTCATCTTCTTCTTACCCCCTCCCGTAAGCAGACCCTGTATCAACATTCCTAACATAGCCATAGGTAGACATTACCGTCTATATAACAAGTGCATTCACCGCTCGTCCTCGTTGCCATCCTCTAGATGGTCGATGGCGTTAACCCAGATAACGCACACGGGAACCTCTGGTATAGTCGTTCGTGGTAGGTCTACGACATACGACGTCGTCGCGCACCCGCTGGACGGTCGCCGATATGTGGGTTAATGTGGCAAATGTTGTTTTTACGATGCTTGATTTGTGTCGTCGGATAATTGCTCCTGATGTATCCAGTCCAAATGTCAGTCAGCTTCGCCCGAGCAATAAAACACAAATTGCACTAGGCAACAAAAGCAAAATAAAGAGTCCAATCCACTTCGCGGAGACGGGGCAAGACGCAGCTCTCGAGGGGTCCCCCGGCCATCCGATTTATCCTAATCTCCAGAGTCCAGTTAAAGGCTAACCATCCAATTCAAAGTCAGCAATGACAACAAAATCATATAATGGGTTATTTTGTTTATGTTATTGGAGTGATAGGGAAGAAATTAGACCTGTAGGCCCTTGTAATGCGATTAGGTACAGCGATATTGAATATTTGCCACTCTCGAACCAGGTGTAGTATTTATACAGAAGAAAATTCACTGGATGCTCGAGGGCGGTATAATAATGGTACCCAGCCTCTGCTAGCAAAGGCAATATAAAAAAGTATTCTATAAATAATTTTATTAACATTAATCATAATTTATATTATTCAATAATTATTCATCAGAGAAGTTTGAAGGTTGAAGTTCCTTTTAACCCATATGAGGCGCAAGGGATTAATCAGCAATTTAATGGTGAGAAATCTAAGATATATTTGTGAGAGATAACGTTTTCAGGTGGAGACCCCCCCCCCCCCCCTTCGTTGTAGTTAGCATTTAGCTATATTTATGGACAAAGAAGTTCTTCTATGATATCCATTTTTTGCAGACAAATGCACTTCATAATCGTTTAAATTCAATCACTTTCTTGTCTAGTTCGGCTCCCTCCCCCCACCCCTCCGTCATCCCTCTCTTCGTTTTTTGTCCTTCCTCGTATGTCTGAAAGTTATCGCAGAGGGCTCTCTCTTCATGTCATTACGAAGTTTAGACATTATTTTTTCAACCACAATCCATATATACATTTTGATTAACTTTTAAACTCAATTAATTTGTCATATTTTGTATTCCAAAATTCCGAAAGCGCTCGGACATCGGAAGAGGTGGGAGGCCTTTAAAAGACGAACATTTCGAAGATTTCCTTTTCCTATTATGCCGTCTGAACTCAAGTTTGAGAGTGATACATCAAAAGAGATTTGAGTTAGCATCTCCCAGCCTACTTCTAGAAAAACCCTAGATTTATTTGTTTACGGTGGATGTCAGTCCGGATTTGGAGCGTACTTTTCGGCGGCGAGCCCAGGGTTCACGTCACTTAAAGGTTAGGGGCTCCTTGCCTGGTAGTTCATCTCAAGAGAACGTTCGAATTTTAAAGGTGGGATAATACGAGAAATAAGATACAAAGATTAAAAAGACAAAGCACATTGCGCATGGTGTACATCTGCATTGTCGTAGCATGGGTCCAGATACTGAAGGGGCGTTGATTTGATGAAAGGAGAGGGGATTCTAGCTAGTGGGATGAGATGCGATAGAGCAAACGAAGGGTACGTAAGGGGGGGGGGGGTCGTATTTTCTCCTTTCCACATTGTCTTCCCTCCCTTTCCTCTTCATCTTTCTCTCTCTCTCTTCTCTACTTGATGGGCAGCGACTCACGGTGCACTGGAAAACAAATACCTCAGCTCTCTTAATTCAGACTTCATTTATCCCCTTTCCTATTCCTATCAGCCTAGTCTATTGTCCTAATGGCGGACTAATGAATATTAATAAGTCAGAATTAGGAGAGAGGGGGTGATAAGGAGGGAGAGAGAGAGAGAGAGAGAAAGAGAGAGAGAGACAAAAAAGAAAAGTGTGTGTGTGTGTGTGTGTGAGGGGGGGGGTTCACATATTATAGAAATAGAAAGAGACAAAGAGATAAAGAGAGAGACGATATAAATATGGAACAACAATACATTTAGATGGGTCGCGGCGGGGCACATTTCCAATCTTGCCCTCGCCCATGCGGAGTGAATCCAGTAACGTGGAATCTAACAATGGATGTTATCAATGAATGGAATGGAATTTAACATGAAAAGTAGAATTCAGGTAAAAGACATTGAACTTTGATGAGAGCAAAATATATCAAACAAGGGCAACGAACTTTGATGCATTAACAAAAAAATGACAATAACTATCCCTACTTTCGACAATATCAACTAACCCATTAGCTACCGAATCCTTACTTTCCCATAGGTTTAATACAGAGACCACCCGGTTCCAGTGGTCAATGGTTTAAGTTACGTACATACAAAATGGTGATACTCTGTAAACCTTTTCGACAACGATCTAGCCAAACAAGGAGGGAAGGGTCGGGTGAAAATAATCTGGGTTTGATTACAACAATCATGTCACAATATTTGTTGGTCAAAATGATAAAATCTGCAACAAAATCAGAACACTTGTGATAGCAGCAGATCAATAACGGAGAGATTCTAAAATATGAACGGACATTGACCGAGTGAGGTGATGCCAGGCCAGGCAAAACCAAGGACAGCACGACGTTGTATTGCATATGGACAGTCTCTTTTGTCGACTCTTGTTTCGTCCCACCTTGGACGCGGGGAGATAAATATTGAGGTTTCTAATAGCGTTTTAGTTTCGAGTAGTTGGTTTTCTCACTTCTGTCATATAAATACATCACCCACTTTATTTGAAACAACTGAGAAGAAAAGATACACAAACCGCATCTTCACGTATTAAGTGTGATTGATAGAAGAAATGGCACAGACCGAAGGGAAAAGAGGTCTTTACAGACAAAGAGGGATAGAGATTGATGAAGAGAAACAAGAAAGTGGTCGTGAAAAGGATGCATTATGTACATGCTTCAGTCAATATTTTCTCCTAGCCTTTTTATCAATACGATATGACGGAGACAAGATTTTGCGGTTTATCAATCGAAGCTTTGCATCTTATTTTACGCGGAGCGCGCCAACCGTGGTTAGCGAAGCGAACAACCCTAGCAATACTTGTGCATCAACAAATTGTCCTGACCATCAAACCTGAACCCATGAGATTGACTTTTGTCTTATAATCAGCCAATATTTGATCCTTTTCTATCATTTTTCACTTCTCCATTTCATCCTTTTCTTTCATTTTCACTTCTCCATTTCATCCTTTCATACATTTCATATTCTGTCGTTACTTCTCCCAGTTTCTCCGTTGATATCACCCTCCCTCCATCTCTCCATTCTTTTTTAGGACGACGGCGGGCAGTCGTCACACCCTTTCACAATCTCTTTCACCCGCCCCCAAAACAAGACATATGCGCTGAAGGAAAATATTAGTTTTCGCTGCATGCCATTGAAAAATGAAGTGTCTATCCTACCCCCAGTCATTGATACAGCTCAAGTTTCCATTGCTTTATCTATGAAACCCTATTTGAGGGGCGTTCTTCGTGGAATGAAGGGCTGTTGTCGGTTGTAGGAAAGAGATCTAGAAGCGTCTTGGAAGAAAATAGACCTTTCAACGCTGGTGTGAAGGTCCTGATTGTTGCAGGAATGCAAATGGGTAATGATAGTGGAGATCTAGAGTGTGACATATGGTGAGGGTCTGAAAGGAAAAGGTAGTAGGTAGGGTCCATGGCTTGTCAAGCCTATCTCCGATTGAAAATAATATCCGCGCCTTTCTTTGAGACTATCAGGGCGGGAAGATAAGGGAACCTTTAAAAACAAAAAAGGGGGGGGGGGCTACGGGTTCTGCCTAAAAAAAGAGAAACTGAACCTGCTTGCACTGGCTTTCAGACGTCACAGGACTGATTTGATGCACATATACAAAATCATACAAGAACTAGATAATCTTCAACCATTCAACTTTTCTCTTTTTCTTGTTAAAACTTTTCACCCGGAAGAAGAGCAAGAGGTCATCGATCCTAAATATTGAAGAAGAATGAAAAGTCGAAGTTGAGGCAATGCTATTGTTTTCACAAAGAGTGATATCAAAATGAAATAATCTGCTACCATTTTGTACTGGAAAGCCCATCAGTGAGCATTTTAAAAACAAATCTCTAAACAAAATATTGGGAATCCAGGAGAGATGAATGTGACCCCTATTGATTGTTCAAATGTCAATGTTCTTCACATCTGCACAGAGCCTTTCATAATTTATATAAAATAATTCATCTTCATGGTTGCGGAGGGCAAATAATGTTAAGGTTTAAAAAAAGTATATACGAGGAGTGTAAACTCTGAGAGGGAAAGAAAATAAAGTAAAATGAAGAGGAAACCACAAAGGATAGCAAAAGACACGATGAGATAAGGGGGACATTATTTGAAATAAAGTAATACAAAATAGTGTTTCAATCAATCTTCTTGATTATTTTAATAAAAGTAATTTACTTCTACAAAATCCTGATCTGTATGAGAAATGAAAGACCCTGGACGAAAATTCACGAATTTCTATCCAGACGAATGACGAGTAATTGAATCTAAAGACCGGGGTAATACAAATTACAATGTAAATCAATTAGCAACGTAGTATTGAGCGCTATATACAAACGTGATAATCATAATTATCATTGTTCTTATCCCGTTTTCCTTCTTTCGTAAATTGCACGTAAACTTTGTGAAATTACAATCAATGAATAGTCTCTTTGTCATTTTTAATGACGTTTCAAACATTTTGCCTGTTTAAAGACGTTGTGTTTCTCGTAAAATTTCACCATTCAATACAGTATTTCAGTTTGCCCTTATACTTTTTTTTAAGCGCTCAAATCGGGACGACCACACAGAATCGATAGCCCCTAGCCATATTCACTAATGCGATAACGTATAAAACAATCGCTTTAGAATAAATCGCCTTAATTTCTCCAGTTACACAAATGTTTTTTAAAGACGGCAAAAAAAAGCAGTTTCTTAAAAACACCGCGAGCCCCCTAAATATACTCAAAGCCGACTGAATCTCCGATGTGATATAGAGGTGAGAGGATGGGGAGGGATGGGGAAGGATGGGGGGGGGGGGGGTGCTGTGGGGCACCTCATACAAGGAGCGTCGCCTCGCCCATTGTTTGAATGGTCGTTCTCGAATAAACGCCTCTTAACATTTTCGTTTCTCCACCAGCTTGGGGGCTAAAGTTTTTCAGTACACTTCATAAAATGTAGCGGTAGCATTGTTCCTCTTACCGTGTGTAACCGATCGTAAAACGAAACTGAACAAGCACTGAACGAGGCGGGATAAAGGGAGAGGGTGAAAATACACCCCGATGTAGATGAGGGTTTATTCCACGCTGGCTGTTGTGGGGGAATTGATACGCTTTTATTGCGGATTGTGGGTGGATCAGTGACAAGTTTTGCTCATGATCGTACCTCAGTAACAACCCCTTTCATGCTTTCCACTTCGCTAATCTGAACCCCCCCCCCTCCCTTCCCTCCCTCTCTCTCTCTCTCTCTCTCTCTCTCTCTCCAAGCTCCATTCTGTGTCTTGATAACATACACTGCTTTTTCTTTACCGTGTGCTCTTTACTCCAATGCTTCGTTGAAAAAAAGTAAATTGTAAAATCGTTACAGAATATTAGAGTAACCTAACGATGACTTAATAATATTAAATAAATCAAATATTATAAATCCTACAACAACAAAAACGAGTCAATCATTTTCGTTTATTAGTTTTGTTCATTTGTTTTGGGGACGTTTTCACAATACATTTTTTTAAAATTTAAAACGAAGTAGAAACAGTTTCTATAAATATGATGTAATTATGACAAAATACTAGTAACGGACCTACTCTAAATTTCTTACGTTGGAAAAGCAAACAGTGATTATTGTCGCTGTGACGTTATACTGATAAAACTGACATTTTGCCATCCTCATGATTGTGAAATACGACTTGCATATTTTGCGTTATTGAAACAATGATAGTAATTGAATACGGTAGCTGGAATTCATGATCATGATGACCAGTGATGATAATCTCTTTCCACGGCGTCTTACAACAGTTAGTTTCTTGGTTTTTTGCTCTTTCTTCGTGTTCCCCTAAGGGTTGATACGACCCTTCTGGTCATTGGTTTAAGGTATCAAAAGAAAGAAAAGAAAAGGAGAGTCCAAATGGAAAGAAAAACAACTCAAATTTAGCTTCACGGGTATCAACCGACCCGTGTGGAATTCCAAACAAGTGCGAATAAAGACAGCTTGCTTTTTCAAGAACAGGTTGATTTGATTAAAAAAAAAAAGAGATGAAAAGGGGTCTCCCACAGGCGTTAGACAAAGTAGGATTTGAAATTGAGGTAAAACAATACCGGGCAATAAGGAGAAAATGAGAGAATTAGGGCGTGGTGACAGACAAGCCTTTTCTCTGGGTGCACATTTTTGTGGAGGTCTCCAAAATTGTTTCGCCCGGGAAAAGGGCGGCAATATTTTGTTTGCGATGCGATACTGTGCGAGAAAAACGCGTTTGCGGGTCGCTGCTAATTAGGACAAGAAGTTTGAAGAGTGAATGATAAACTGGGGAAAGGAAACAAGAGGAGAAAAAGTGAGGGAGGGACAAACAAATGGGGTCCTTACTAGCTCAAGCTTTCCGTGAGTCATAGGTCTTGATACGACACTCACTACAAGTCAGCAACACTGTAAGCAAAGGGTTTGTTTACAGCTTGGCTTTGGAGAGGGCTTTTTATTATCGAGGAAAAGGTGCAGCGCACAAAATATGAGAGATGAGCATTAGGTGACGAGCTTTTCTAAAGGATTCGTTGATAAGGAGAAAGGATACACTCGCTACATCATCCCTTTCAACAATCTTAGCTTATCATTTTCATAAAATGGTCATTTTCCGACGCCCAGCATCATAACTGTCCGTCAAGGCATTCCGAGTTCAATGGCCACCATAAGCTAACTTTCTCCGGCAGACCCCTTTCCACTACGAGATGAAACTTTCTATGTAGAGAATCCGTGATAAGAAATAATATTTATTCGATGTGGGGGGGGGGGGTGTGTGGTCTTTAACTAGGTGGATAAAACATGCGAGATGAAGGCTATCCGATGAGCTTGTTTAAGTTGGCCGCCCCCCCCCCCCCGTATAGTGTACAAGTGACCACTTTTTTCTTTCTATACGGGGCGGGGCAGCCGATTTTTTTGTTGTCTTTATCCCTCCGTGGATACACCTTTGTGTGGTTGTAAGAAGTGACTGTACACGACCAATGAAATAGGATAATGACAAAAAGGCGCTTAATTTTTCAGACTACGCGTAACATCGACGATTTCAGGTACATGTCTAGTTCAAGTCTGATTGCTGTGGATGGGCCTATGCAACACAATACACTCAAATTTATGGACAAACTCCCTCTTTCTCTCTCTCTCTCCCTCTCTACCTCTCCCTAACTCTCTTTCTCTCTCCCTCTCTCTCACACTCTCTTTTATCCGTGTTTAAAGAGCTGCACATGTCAATCACTCCTGACAAGTCATTCCCCCAAAAATTGTCATAAACTTCATTTCTTTTCTTTTTGTAATTCAAGGGCTCTTCAAAATTACGCCATAAAAGCTTGACCATCGCGATGGCTATGGAAGAAGTAGGGGAAAATGGATGAAATATATTTCTTCAACTCTTGACTCGTCATGAATATTTGATTAGTTGAGAGGAACTCGATCTGAAGGGGATTTTGATGAGGTACAGCAAAAGTAGGTCGACCAAGTCACCAAAGTCAAGTTGATTCAAGGTCATCCGAATGATTTTGGGTAAGAATACAATTATTCTGACGATTATCACCCGATTACAGAACATGCGCATAAAGTTTATAGGCAAAAGAAAATTCATTTGGGGGTAACTGAACATGCTGAAAGCGGCTTCAGAAAAGCAAACAAACTAAAAACGATGCAGATGCTAACTAATCAAAATATATGATGATAACGTACTTTGTTCGAAATGAAACGATTTTAATACTGCTTTTCACCAAAAAAAAATCCCACAGTGACATGAATGATGACAGATTTCTTTCGGGTAATGCCCGGTTGTTGTTGGTGTTGTTTTAATATAATGTTCCTACATTATCAATGAAGTGCTGTTGTCAATCGAAGGTTCCTAAATATTAATTAAATTACCAGAAATAAATAGGAAAGGGAGGTGTCATGACAGTCGCAATGTCAAATAAATATTCATTAGTTCAAAGTATGTCTCAGTTATTTTCGTGTAGTTTTTGGTGGTTCTCGTTTATGAAATACGGGTTTAATCGGTTTGTGTAAAACCACGGTGATCATCAATTTTGTTCTTGTCCTTTCTTTCTTTTTGATAACATGATTCTGTCACCTGCACAACAACGGAAAACCCGTTGTTACTTGGGGGAGAAGTGTTAACCGTATCTGATAACATCAACTATTATGATTAGGGAGGATTGTACAAATCTCCTCCAAAGTACACAAAAGAAACGAAGAATCGCGAGCAACCCAGAGACCGTACCATGAAATGCCCCTATAGCCGGAATAATGGCATTCGGGTTGTATACGCTTTTTACTGTTTTCATGACATACACTTTGTATCCCGAATACAATGTAAAATATTTGATTTTCTGTAATTAATATTGACATCGGTCCTATTTGGTTAATATATTCATAGTATAGGTCCATAATATAATGCGAGATAACTTAGCCGTCGACTATGGCGAGGTTTTGGAGGGGGGAGGGAACGTGTCCCCTTGTGCCCCTGCATATTGCTACGCCAATAATAGCAGTATATTCGCAGAAAAGCGATCATCGCAGTAACATAGAATCCTCATCATTTTGTCATTCTAGTTGTTAATCATTGAATATGGTTAAATATGTTTCGAGAGGCTAATGAACTATCTGGGGGTCTGCCGAACTATAATGGTGTTGTTTCAAAGACACCTCTACAGGCCATTAATCGGCACTTCACGACATCTCGCTATAAAAACCTACAATCAAAGTAACATACACAAGTCCACTGTCAACATAGGTTAGCCAAGCTGTTGTTAAATGAACGGCATTTTGTTTGATTACATCAGTTATACAGCAACGATAAGCCTTCAAAGCAACATGGTAATCTTACCGCAACATAGCGGCAGGCGCGGATCTACGGGGGGGGTTTAGGGGGTTTAAACCCCCCCCTTGGGCGGCCAAAAAAAAAAAAAAAAAAAAAAAAAGGGAAAAAAAAGAGAAAAAAAAGAAAAAAAGAAAGAAAAAAGAACGCACGCTGGAGAGAAACCCTTTCAAGTGCAAATATTGTGAGAAGATATTCAACTCATCTGGTAACTTAACCAAACACATGATAACTCTGGATATAACTGTGTATTTAACTGTTACTTGATTTAAAAAGACGTTATCATGCACTGCTTTTTATGGTCTCCATTGTGTTAATAGATACCAGGAAAACATCACTTACGGGGTTCAAATAAACACCCCCAAAAAAATCGGCTCGCCGCTTCGCGGCTCGTGGACGATGCTCCGCATCGTCATTATTTTTTTTAACTGTTACTTGATTTAAAAAGACGTTATCATGCACTGCTTTTTATGGTCTCCATTGTGTTAATAGATACCAGGAAAACATCACTTACGGGGTTCAAATAAACACCCCCCAAAAAATCGGCTCGCCGCTTCGCGGCTCGTGGACGATGCTCCGCATCGTCATTATTTTTTTTAACTGTTACTTGATTTAAAAAGACGTTATCATGCACTGCTTTTTATGGTCTCCATTGTGTTAATAGATGCCAGGAAAACATCACTTACGGGGTTCAAATAAACACCCACAAAAAAATCGGCTCGCCGCTTCGCGGCTCGTGGACGATGCTCCGCATCGTCATTATTTTGGTCAAACCCCCCCCTTAGCAAAAAGCTAGATCCGCCCCTGAGCGGTATCAAACAGAGATGGTGTTTTTATCCGCTCATGATTACCAACGCGCGAGGCTTCCCTTTTGTTTTGAAAGCTTGTCAAAATAGTTTTTGTTGGTGCTTTGATGTTTATGGGACGAAGCGCCCGGTGAGGGGTTACCAAGTCACAGCCAGATAGGACGGCATCATTTACGTCCATCAAAATAGTTTTATCTTATCGTAACTAAGACCTTTATCACGCAGGTGTGAATATAAACGCGATAATCGGTGGGAGCCCCCGCTGAAACTTTGTTGGCAGTACCCCTATCGCGCGCTACTTCCGAGCCGGCTGATCCCCGTTAACAAGTTTTGGTTGGCCGCTAATCCGCTCTGCAAACACAGCGGGTGCACTCTGCCGCTTGTCTACTATTCAATCACTTTTTGTGTGTGCGCAAAAACCCCACCTCGAGGTAAAGCGCGCGGGCCCTCGACACTGGAGGCGGTGGTTAGACGATTGTACGCCGAGAGAGACGGCGAAGAGAGAGTCCCCGATAAGTCCCCCGTCGCTGATAGATCGGCGGATATACCGGCCCACTGAGGGGATTATGTGCTGATACCGTTCGGATAAAACAACGGAAAACAGTTACAAGAACCTGATCGAAAACGAAAACATGGGTCTGGCGGCTTTGTGTGATCTCAAAGAGAAACGTTATTATCACCTCGGATGTTTTCATTTCTACTCTTTCCTGTTTAGAATTAGGCCAACTACCTCGACATAATTAGGAGATAACTGCTTGGTCTAGATACATACATCACAAAGCAAACATCCTTTGAATTATAAACATTCCCTCCCTAATTACTCATACTCGAGATGACTAATGAATGTAATCTTTAACCAAAATCATAATTGTCTAATTTCATTTTAAAATAAATATTCCTAATTCAAATATTATAAAATCAAAAAGGCCTTATCCAGGACGAGCTTGGCAACATTTCCTAATTAAAGGAAACAAACATTCGAATTGCCTCTATTGATAACAGTATCTCTAACAAATTACGAAAATCAAATATGCAATGAGTCTTTTGTTATTGTACACGTTGACCAATTCAGCCACGACACATGTTTTTAATAAACTTTGAATTGAATTGAATTGAAAAACATCCTCATTGTGTTTCGGTGCGTATAATGTCAGAAATCAATATCTTATAATCTTATAACAATAATTTGATTTTCTTTCATATTAAAGTTACTTCCCTTGATTTTTCAAGCCCAGAAAACTATGATATAGATATTTTTGTATATGCTATTTTGTCACAAAATGTAAGGGCATGGCCCATCATTTACAATTATTTCGGAACAAGCACAATTATCGAAGTCAAGTTCTACCACAACTTTCTCCCGGTTCTCGTTGATGGAGCAGAATATTCAAAGTGCAGTAATTTCACATTCCGGGCGATAAAACAGCCCAATAAAACAAAAACGCTTTGATAATGTATATATCCCCATATAGCCTTCGTTCCTCTATACAAGAGCTATGGGTGCCCACTTTATTCCATCCTCCTCATTTTTCTTCACTCTCTTTGCGTTTGAACCGATTTTTTTTTTTTTTTTCCGGGGGGGGGGGGGGGAGAAGCAGGAATAGTAAGCATGAACTTAGCACATTACGAGATTTTTCCAGTACATCAAAAGTTTAAGGTCTTGCATTCCTATTCAATTTGTTGTCACAATTTATCATCGCTCGGGCTCCTCCCCCCCCCCCCCCCCCCCCCACCCCCTCGCCATCTGTCCCTTCATGAAACCTGGCTACGCTACCAAATCACATGAATGTGTATTATCTATTTTTCTTTTGGTACAAGGAAATGATGACCTCCATGATCAACATGGCACTCATCACTATATTGAAGCCAATGATTTACAGATGTATCAATACTTCAAACATTGACTGTATTTGAACGTTGAGGGCGGACATGTTGTCATAACGGGCAGTCGAGCAAAGTTTAACATGTAATTTGAAACATAACCGAGGTCTGAATAGAATGAAGATTGGGATATAATAAGAACATGTGCGAGAGAAATGTTTCATATTTATATGTATATGATGGAATATTTATATTTATATGATGGAATATTTATATTTATATGATGGAATATTTATATTCATGTGATGGAATATTTACCTATAAAGACGATGGTGCATGTCCTGGTCGTCCTCTCCTCCCAGGGCGTGGTGACCTCGCGATCGTAGAGTTCATGCACCGCCTGTACAATGACCCGCCGTGACTCGTCGACCACGGATAGCTCACCCTGCAGATAGGCGGATAGAGGATGGGAGAGGATGGGAGAGGATGGGAGAGGATGGGAGAGGATGGGAGAGGATGGGAGAGGATGGGAGAGGATGGGAGAGGATGAGAGAGGATGGGAGAGGATGAGAGAGGATGAGAGAGGATGAGAGAGGATGAGAGAGGATGGGAGAGGAAGATAAGATAAGATATTTATTCGTCTTTCTTTCAAATGTCACATAGAGCATAACATTAGATCATTACACATTTACAATGCAAAAAACACAAAGTGAACTAAAAGAAAGACGAGGAGACCCTGATTTAAGCAGAGCTTGTAAGTTCTGGACCAAATAAGTATTTGGTTGGTACATAAATAAGCAACAAGATAAACATGATGGTAGTATATATTTGTGACTACCTAAGAATACATTAAGGGAGAGAGAGAGGAAGAGAGAGAGAGAGAGAAAGGGGGATATACAAAAAGAAAAAAGGAAATACAGAGTAATACATTACAGATAGTAAGCATGCATGGAGTAAGAGAGAAAGAAAGAGGGTTAGTGACATGGAGAGAGAGAGTTAGAAAGACAGAGATAGCGATATAGAGAGAGAGAGAGGGGAGAGAGGGAGAGAGACAGAGAGAGAGAGACAGAGAGAGATTGAAAGAGACAAAAAGAAAAAAAGAGACAGGTAGAAATGGCGTAAAGAGGGACAGGAAACACATAGGAAAATAAGAAAATATGGAAATATGATGCCAAGATAACAGAAAGGGATGAAGAAAGATTGAGAGAGAGAGAAGAAAAGCCATTAATATTTATATTAAAAACAAACGGTAAAATTCCCATTAACAGAGAAAACATGAAAACTGATGGCATATTTCAACAATGCAAAGATTGAAAATTGAGGTTAATCTAAGCAAACGCTACAGGCACAACAATCTCTGTCGAGTCTCGTTTATCAATTTTTTTTCCTCCTATCATCAAACCAACCAGACAAATAAGTGATAAGAAAATAAGTAAAAAACATCTACTACTATACAAGTTCAAGATGCGGATAAAGTTCTATTTTGATGACATTATAAACAGAACAAACTCTCTGTAAATTATGCAGGAATAAAATAAAAGTCATATGGAATTTTAAATAATTTTTTTTATAAACAAATGAGTAAAGTAACATGCCAAAATTTGTCGTCTTGATGGATTTTCTTCACCAAATCATTAAATATCAATGAAGAAAAAAAGGACTAGACCTAAGTCATGTTGGAATGACACAGAGCCTTAGATCTTGTTTTTTCGTTCTGACATAAAATTTGCCACCTAATTAGCAATAATTGTCCAGAAAGTGAAGAGGAACCTCATCACATTTTTATCTCTCTATTTGAAGGCATGCCTTGTAACAACAACATAATTTAACATATGAAGTGTTTACGTGGTACATAGAAGAATACTTCATTTGAAATTGATATAATACCGTCACATTTCCTGAGAGTTTTAGAACCAAATGAACATCAATGAGCATTCTCATGAACTTCAGGATAAGATAGAAAGAGAGATGGGAGAATCAGAAAGGATGGGGGTGGCTGCAGTAAGAGCGAGGGTGGGTTAAAGGAGGGGGAAATATAAAGAGGGATATATAATGTATGGGGAAATATCAAACGATAAAGCAAAAATTAATAAACAAAAGTTAACAGGTGAGAGCAAGAAAGAGAAATAGATTGAAAGGGAGAGAAAGGGAACGTTAACATATAATATGCTAAATATATTACTCATTGCGGATGAAGTATCGAAAATAATATCGCTAGTGGTATTCGTTTGTCTCGCAATGTATGGTCAACAAGGGATCTAAAAGATCACGACGTTTCGTGCGCCGCTGCAACATTTCGTCAGGTGATAAGATGTCATGTAATTATTATATTTATTTATAACAAGCGTGTTTAATTATTATATGAGTGCTTTTTTAAAAGTAGTAATACAAATTAAAAACTTATGAAATATCTATATTAGGAAATACATGTACGTAGTGAGGGATAACAAGGAAGATAAGGCGGGTAGATCGAGAGGTAAAGAAAAATTCAGGAAAGATTAGGAGAGAAAAATAGGAATGGGAGGTGCATGGGAGTCAAGAAAGGAGGCTGCAGCGAAGGCAGCGGGGACATGCAGACACTCTTGTTAAGAGTTTCAACCCGGCCGAAACTCTGGAGGGGCGGTGTAGACCCAGCCGCCTGATAGTGATCCCCTGTATCAGCAACATGACACAGAATGCTGGCATGAATGGGACGAAATACATACCCCTCGCTAGACAGACGGGGCGGGGAAACCAATGAGTTTGAGAAAACAAAACAAAATAGGAACCAAAACAGTTTCTCTTAAACCGACCGAGTTACACGATAGCACTCCCCAAGTTCGAGTTTATAAGAGAACAAGGCAAGAGAGGGGGAAGAAAGGGAGAAAACAAGTGTGCTGGGGGAGACCCGCTTGCAGTGCATGGCTTGCGTTTTGAATACGGTTTTTTGAAGTACATTTTGAATAGGAGCGTGAATGAAAGCTATCCCACCTCGCTATTCTGTCTCCACACTGGAGAAGGTTTCAAAAAACAGCGCAGGGCTTTTGTTCATGAAAAGTGACATTCAGACTGAGCTAAGAACCTCAATAGGGGCGGTTTAGGGGCCTTTCTTCCACCTCTTTTCCACCCTTCATTATCACCGCTCTCTCCTTGGCGTGATACCACGTTTGGAGGGGGTAATGAAACGCGATCGGGTAGCTCGCGGGCCGGTTGCCCCCTGTCTTAGATACCTTCTGAACCCCGCCGATTGCTTTCCCCCTGCCTTTTCTCCCTTCCAACCGCCCCCTTTTTTCCATGTCCCTCTCATGATTGTGAGAAGCTGCCGCTCTTTAAGCTCGGTAATGACCAGACTACAGAACACGGAGCCTCCTCCTTGCTTCAGGTGAAACAAGCCCGGCTGAAAGCGCAAAAAGAAACAGAAATTGCGCAAGAAAACAGCCACAAGCCATTCAGTCATGATATGCTGCAACATTTGCAGAGAGTAACAATGCCGCCCTTTTACTTTTAAGCAAACATGTCGAAAGCAGGTGATCAACTCTTGAAACAACTACAAAACCAATCACGATTTAAGAAAGAGAGAGAGAGGGTGGGGGGGGGGTGGGAAGAGAACTTCTATATATACACCAATCACCATGGATTGTGGGTTATAGAAAGGTTGTGCGACAAATAAACTATTATAGATCTAGGTATCACTATCCTAAAAGATCGAGGGACTATCTGAGAAAGTTCAAAATACAAAAACTAAAAATATTAACAGAAGAATCCAATGACGATTCGTGAAATAAAACGGAGCAAAGGGATTGCAACGGAAGACAAACTCAATTCAGGACTTTGCGTAATCGCGCACCAGGTATTATCTAAGGTAGATATCAAAGAAGCTTATCCTGCATGGTAACGTAATACATGTGTTTATGTTCCCTCGAGCTTCATCTTCTAGAACCTTCGAGAAATTAACTGTTTTTTTGGCATCACTCCAGGTGAAGTGTCAATGATTTGGAATTATGTTAAAGGTAAAGACCAGTATTGGAAACGCCCCAATTTCAAAAAATGAAATGGAAACTCTCATTACCAATCATGTGAATGAATATGTTTTGACTAATACATGATGATACAAAATTTGCCGGGAAACCGCCTACTAATTCATATATTTGGTAAATTTGTTTCTCTCATGGTCTGTGAGAGATATAGGGTAGTCCCATATACATCTTTCTGTGTATAGTGCTTGTAACTTTACGAAGAATGGGCCAAATTTCTTATCATTTTGATGATTCCAGAACCTTGCAGATGCTAGATGCTAGATGATCAACCTTTTCTGATCGATTCCACAACGTTTCTTTCACAATGCAATCGCATGACCATAACTGGTCTTTACATTTAAACTATGGACCTACAGGTAAAAGGAGTAGCTAAATGAGTTTCGATTGAACAATGTGTAGATAGACGCGTGCACCATGTTATGATGATTGTTCTTTCGTTCTTCTTTTAATGTTCGATTCTTTTGTTCTTGCCTGTTGTTTCTAATCTACCATCATCTATTCTTTTGCGTTTATGATTGCTCTCCCATTCAAAAAGTTCTGTTTTAACTCATGTCATTCGCATTTTTCTTTCACTTGTGTAAGACAACGAAAGACGAACATCTCGGGTCTTAACATTAACAATAGACATACACACCAACACAAAAACACCCCGTTTTAGTCATGATCATGAAAATGTGTGTATATATATATTTGTAAGGAGTTTATTTAAATGTACATAATACTATCAATTGACAAAAATATATCTATAAATTGCAAGTCAAATTCACATGCATAACGCCAAGTCTTGGGGTTTATAATCTTCTTGAGTCTTCTCATACGTGTACAAAGCCGTTTTTTCTTTTTTATAACCAGGAGCGGCCGGAGCGAGATTTTTGTTATGGAGGTAAGGGGTCTCAATTCAGAGGGAAAAAAATCTCTGACAAGCTAGCCCCTCCCCCTTGATTTTTTTAAATATTTTTTTAAAGCACCTATGCATGCTGGGTATTGTATTTGAAAGAAATTTTTTGTCTTCTTCTTCTTTGTGCATTCAAGGTTTGCAAGGTCTAAAAAGGGGGCACGGACAGTGAGTGCCCCTCCCCTATCCGCCAATGCCAATGAACTTAATAACTGAAAGCTGCAAATCATGTTTAACATTTATCCCTATTCACCTGCTAGTACTTGAACGAACAGATTACTAATCTTCTTCCAAAACTGCCCCTTAAGAAAGAAAAAAGAGGCAATATTCGTCCGGTACAAAGAAATTACACGAAACTGACAGGGTATGTGATTGACACGTCGTATAAACGTTTCATCTTCGTGGCTTTGTCCAAGAATGACGTTGTTTTTGCCACCTAATTCTGCGCGCACTCAAAATTGAAATAGCTGGGGTCCCTTTCTTCTGGGTTTTGCATGTTTTTATTTCGGAATGAGGAGATTAAGGGAAGAAATAGCTATGTCGAGCGGGGGCCAGACTTGGCTTACACTCACCACAACAAACTAGAAGGCGTCGTGTCATTCAGAAATGAAGTCTACGATATACAGAACCCTACCGGTTATGATTTATGAACATGGTTTGGATTCATATTGTTTTGCCATGGAATGTTCTATTTTAATTAGTATCCGTAGTGACATTTCAAATAATTATCATTAAAAAACTCCTGAATAACCAATTAAACATTCTGTTTACATATTTTCTAATTCCTTAAATTCTATTGCTCACATCGGTAGGATTATTGTATCCGACCATCAATGCAATAACCATTTTTGCTATATTTTACTGAATTTCATATTATAGGCCAAATATTCTATTCAACTGTCTTATTATACTTATTAGGATACATCTATGAGGAAACAGCTATCTATAGTAACTACACTGATCAATGAAATTTTTTTTTCTACATAAACAATGCATTTTTGTTATTAAAAATATAAGTATAAGGAAAAACGTTTTGATATGTATATTTGAGACGAATCAGCGTCTGCAAGCACAGCCTAGCCGAGGACAGTGTGACGAGCTTCACGGGGGAAAGGTAGGCGAAATGGAGCAAAATAGTTTATACTTGGATTAGCCCGGTGCAGAGATCGACGGATTAACGCGCTAATCCCGGCGGTGTCGATGTCGCAAAGTCGACGGGATCAACCTCGCCGTCCAGATCTGGGCTTAGCGAATTTCCCGCATCGAACACGATCGACTTCGCAGAGGTGTTCGTTTGGTCACGACGGAGGTTTTCAGGCACGGGCGTAGAAAAGGGAAAGATAGAGGGAATGAAAGAGGAAAAGAGACAGAGGGACAGAGAGAGAAAGAGAGAGAGAGAGAGAGAGAGAGTGGAAAGTGTGACAAATATACCCATCAGAATGACAGGTAGGTGTGCATGTGGAGCAAAAAGGGGAAAAGAATACAAGGAGAGGGGATGAGAGGTGAATACAAGAGCCAAAGGGAGTGAGAAAAGAGAAAAGAGAGACAGAGAAACAGATAGAGAGAAATATATAAAAGGAGAGAGTACGAAAGAAAGAAAGAGAGAGAGAGAGAGAAGGAGGAAGGGGGTTGGGAGAAGTGGGACAAGATAGCAAATCAGAGTAACAAGTGAAACCATATTTCTTTTAGATTTAGCGGAAGCAGGATTTTGAAAAATCTTTGTTAGGCAAATAGAAAAAAGGAAAATAGAAAAAAAGGAAAATATAAATATTAAAAACGCACTAAAATGAACCCCCAAAACATTTTCAGGTTTTCATTCGGTCTAAAGGAGGGTAGGCGGTGCAGTGGGGGGGGGGGGGGGGGGGGGGGCGGCGGCCCTATAAATCTATGCCTGGTTGGGCCATTTTACAAGGTGTTTTGCAAGTAAATACAGCTAAAGAAAAAATTTGGAAGTCGAAGGCAGACACTGAATTTTTAACGAAACGAGACATGGATGAAGAGAGAGAGAAAGAGAGAGAGAGAGAGAGAGAGAGAGAGATAGAGAAAGAGAGAGATAGCGAAGAAAGATACATAAGTGGGGATAAAAGTAAAAGAAAAAGAAAGGTATGGAAAGGGAGATTGGTTGTAGAAAGAGGCACCTAGTCGGAGGTAAGAGAAGACGCCGAGACAGAATTTGCATCTCGGAGCGGAATTTGCCTAACGATTGAGTTTCGTCACGGTGATTATCCCGGAAAATAAACATCGGCGTGACATCCCGAATTCCTTCTGATGACTTCATCTTCATCTTTTCGTATCACCTTCTCATTTTCAAGGTTTTGTCTCTTTCTTCAGGATACTTTTCATCATAGAATGAATTGTTATCCATTCTTACCAAAAAAAAGAGAAAGGAGTTTTACCTACGTCTGATGCGCTTTTGCGACATTTGCCATGATTGTTTAGGGGCCACTTTGCTATACTAGCCCAATTCAAGCAAGCTATAGCCTGCATCAAACACGATATCTGCCCCTAACCCTAAACTTACACCTAATCTAAATCCAGCCGCGACCAAAACCCTGTATCTTATAACCACTGATTAAATAACGCCAGAAGAAATTCATAATACTATATTACAGAAATATTAAGTTCGTAATGATTATGTATATAATAATGTTAATCACATTTTGACAGCTTTTTAATTTTGAAGTTATTATTGTTTGCATATTATTTTGTATTATACCTTACGTGTACATGTCCTTTGTTATTCAGTTATTGTATTTGGAAAAATGCAGATATGAAATAAAATGAAATAAAATCGGTTTATCCATGGTAGATGCGTGTCTGATGAGTGATGGGTCGATTTGATTTAACAAAAACAGAATGCAAACAAACAAATGTAGAAAATAATGAATATGTGAAATGAACATTAAAATGATTTCAAATAGAATTCGCAAAATACAATAAATGAAGAAACTACAACTAGATCTCCTTCGTCATTTCTTATGTGTGTAAAGAGACATAAATGCTATCAGTACAAAATCTGATCAACCTACCGTGTAAATGTGTATGAGTACAATAAATGTAACATCTACTACCAACAGCACCAGGAGAGGACCATGGATTTGTTATTATGAAAATTAAATATATTGTTTTTAAATTGTATTCAAAATACAAGTTTCAATAATACATAATTCAAAATAATAACCCTAATAATCCGAATAACAAACAAATTGATCCGATCCAATCCATTCAAAAATATATTAGATATACAGAACATTTCCCGTGCAGTTACAAATCGCAGCAAACATTGCTCCATTATTTTGTGAGGGTCATTTAAACAAATTATATAACTTAAATATTCGTTTAGCAGAATGGCAACCAAGGATGGAAAAGAGAAGAAGAGGAAGGCAGAAGAGAAGATGGAGAGATGACCTAACATCATACATGGGAGCGGCCGCTTGGACTAGGATAGCTGAGACAGAAGAGAATGGAAATGTTATGAGGAGGGTTTTGTCCAACGTCTGGATGAACTATAGCCCGATAGATAGATAGATAGATATCACTTTAAAAAAAGATAAATATAGAAGTCTTCAAAAAATAAAAGACATAATGTCACATATAGAACAGTAAACTAATTTCATACAAAGTTGAATCAGAGCACCCTCATCCCATTATTGCATTGGTTGCCGCACACTGGGGGTAGGGGCAGAATGATGGCGGAACAAAAAAAGCGCCAGAATGCATTACGATCGCAGGCAGACGTGCACACGTCCCACTCGTCAGGCCCATCATGTACCGTCTAGTCGCTAGGTGGCACGAGCAGTGAGATCATGCACCTATCATAGACGAAATGACGAGCATCCATGTCAAAGCATTGTCATAATGGGAGGCGACTGAAACGGACTCGGTCGCATAATATTGACGTTGCAAACCGGTGGTGGGGTAGGGTTACCGCCTCGGCGCATCGCCCCGCTCCGTCGGCCTGGATGCAGCCCACTCGAACCCTGTTACCGAGCCCACCGCTTGGGGCTATTGCTGCTACCGAGTAGGGGTGTGTGTGTGTCTGTGTGTGTGTGTGAGAGGGAGGGGGTTGAATGTGGGTGTATGTGCTTGGCGTGTTGAATTGTAGGCTTTCAATGAACGCTACGCCATCTGGACCAAATTCGTTACGTTTCTGTTTTGTTCTTCTCTTATCGCAATGGAATATTAAGAGAAACGAATGACTGACCCTTTTTGTTTTTGTTTTAAGCAATATAGCCCCCATTTAAAATTGTTATGAGGATTATAGATCTGAAGTGAATTTGGGAAGGATGGCATTATTTTATGTTTAGCATGTTACTCTTACATTTTATATTACCCCCAGTAAACTCTTTCAACCTTCTTCATTGTAACACAATTTGCTGATAAAGATAACTTCACGGAATAAAACGCTTAAAGCCCCTATGAAGTGTTGGGAGCCCCCCCCCCCCCAAAAAAAAAAAAAAAATGTGCATGGAGACAAATATTTATAAAAAAATACATAATTTGGGTTTTCTGTTGTACGCAGAAAACCTAAATTTTGTATTGTTTCATCAATATTCGACTTCAAACACATTTGTTTTGAAAATGATTGCAGAAATGTGTCTTAATTGACATCCTCTTTCACATTTTGATACAATTTAAGTGAAATTTTGCAATCAACCTTTGGGGCCCCCAAGACTTAAGAGGGGCTTTAACCGGGATAGAAATACACATTGGGCATGTTCAGAATAAGTTTTAAAAATCATAATGAATAAATAAGTAGGAATAGAATAAATAAACAATGTGATAAGAAAGAATAATGATGGTAATGAATGAAACAGCGGCGTCGCTTGAACATGTCTAAAATGGGGAGATCACGACCAATTTGACAAACAACCCCCCCCCCCCCCCCCCAACAAACAAAAAATAATATAATATTGCGACAATAAAAAGAGGAGATTCAAACCCTTCACCCTCTAGCGTCGCCCCAGATGATGACTATGCCAATGGCGATGGTGATGACACTAATTAGAGCGATAAAAATGGTGGCGACGATGTGGATAATGAAAACGACGACAGTGGTGATAATAACATGATGTTGATGATAATTATGATGAAGATGATAGCGACCCCGCGTTGCTGTTAGTGAAGATGGTGATGATAGGGGTTTCGACAACAAAATGGGAAAATATCATTGGAAGAATCGGGAGGAAGAGGTGAGGGAATTAGAGAAGACGTACCTCTTTGTAAAGAGATACAATCCCTGTGCTAAAAACCAATTGAGTATTGCATAACCTTTTTCTTGTGGAAGAGGTAGGGGAGATGGAAGAGGGAGAGGGGTGGAAGAGCAATGAGGGGAGGGGGGAGGGGGAGAAGGGGGAAGAGGAGGAGGAAGAGGAGGAGGAGGAGGAGGAGGATGATGAGGAGGAGGTGGAGGGGACGACTTCTTAAAAGACTGTACTAAATTCTCCATCAGGCAAACTATTGATGAAACGAGGCGCGTGCCCCTGTGGCGAAAAACTAAGCTGGAAATAGGAGGACAAACTCAGCATGACCGTATTCTCGGGATACCCGTTCGTCTAAAGATGTATCTCTTTTAAGCTACATGGTGACTCAAAACAAAAAATGTATTTTCCACTTTTATTCCTCAGAGGCACTCTCCCCATTGGAATGTTTAAAACAGATACATGGCGCCACACAAGTGATGTGGATCATCCTCATCATTTAATGTAACCATGGTTACTAAATTTATAATGATAATTATAGGCCTACTATCAGTGGTAGGAGTAAAATGCATGACTTATTTCCACCTTTCACTAACTTTGATGAAATGTAAAGATTGAAGCGACATACTCTCCATGCACACTAAACGCAATCTAACCAAGATTTAAGTTACGATCATATATTATCAGAAAATATCTAATCATCAGCAGTTTACCACTTTTTTTTTTAACAACAAACCACCAGTTGTCGACATTAAAAATGCATAACAAATCTACATCTTCCTTAGATCTGGTCATGTACCAAATCGATTCCGCTTACTTTGGTCCTACCAGGGAGATGGAATCCCTCCCATCCCCCTGGGCCTACGTTAATAACGTTATAAAGTATTTAATGCCTTAATCCAAACACACACTAAGATGCCAACTAGTGGTGATCACATCATGCTTCGATGAGCGCAATGATCACGTGGTGAAAATGCGTTGAGTAGGCGCAGCGAAGAAGACCACACCCATCCAACCCGATGACGGCTATGTTTTATGCACGCTAAACGTTTATAGTTATTATAGTAGAATGAACAAAGCGGATTAATTAATTTGAAATATTACAACCATCATTTACTCTACACGAAGATTAAACATTACGTCCCTTCTCCCTTTCTAGATCTTACTGGATTATCTCTTTTTATCTTTATTATCAATTTTGTTAAACTGCATCCCCCTCTCCGTTCGGTCGCTCTGTCTTTCACTCTCTCCCACCTCCCCCTTTTCCTTCTCTCTCTCTCTCTCTCTCTCACTGCCTTTTTTGTGTGTACATCTCTTCCTCTCTTCCTCCGTAGCACTCAGGGAACCATAAATATGAAATGACGTATAACTTATGCATCTCTCAGCATCACATCTTATCTCTTCCCGACTCTGTCCACGTCGAAATAAAAATTTCTGGCGCACCCTGTAGTGGCCGAACCGAACGGCTAAGATCAATCACGAGCAACAGCGCCCACGCCATAGGTGTACATTTCTTAATTCGATGAACACCCTTGTCCAAATTGTTTCTGTAAACGAGTCCAATGAAACATCAGTCGTTGGATGACGTGTCGCCGGGGACAGTTCTCGAAGGCGCGTAACGAGCCCGTTTGCGCCATGTATCGCTCGCAGGGCTCAGCTGCGCGTCGAGGCTATACCAAGGACATACAGTCATTGCGCTCAGGTTGATTCTCTCCCCCAATTCTCAACTCTAACCCGGCATGAAGACTGTCGTCATGGTATGTAGTAATGTTTGTATAGTAATAGTAATAATACTACAAATAATAATAATGTTGTTTCACCTCTGACATTGCACCTTTTACTCACTTTAGAATGCTGTTAATGTTTGTAGCTGTTTTCTAGATTATGACCCCCAACAAAAACTGTCGACGTTTCACGTCATGAGCTGCAAATGTTATCCAGTTTAAAAAGACACTAAATGTTTATAATTAGGTGACTTTGTTGTTAATTTACACCTCTTGATCAATGTCGATATACATTTCTTTAAATACAAACGAAAGCTTATAATCATCTACCGTGGAAGAAGTTAATAATTAATTGTTGTATTACTTTTTTGTTTATGTCAAATGTTATCATGTTTTGTATATATTTTGCATTTTATTTAATATTTGATGACTTTGTAGTTCGTTGGCCATGAAAATAAATAAATGAAATGAAAATGAAAATGAAATGAAATATCAATGGTATTTTTTATCAGAGTTATCAATACACATGATAAACAAAATATAAGCATACAAATCAATATGAAGAAAATTACCATTATGATTGCTTCTAAATTCTTTTAGAGCTAATATAATGAAACCCCCGTGTTGTAAATAGGCACGGTATAATTAAATAACGAGACAGAACCGTCCTCCCTCATTCTCCTTTCGGGCAATATTGTTTAATGACCGGGGAAGATCACATCAAAGATGGAAACACAATATTATGATTTAAAAAAGAAATAATGAGTTTTCTCCTTGTTGTTTTCAGGCTAGGTTGGCAGCACGGGGGTAAATATTACAACAAATCGGCAGAATAGAGAGATATAAGACTAGAATATCGCTGCGAGCGCACAGCTGCACGTCTGCGCCGGCTGATGTTTCTCCTGCGAATCATTCCACAACCATCTTACTCGTTTCCTCTCTTGCCGAAGACAGTCCTATGCTAACATATAATCAACTTCTGTGGAAACGCGACGCTTGACAACAGCGATGAGCCACTATCGCTGTCATGTCGGGCAAAAACCAAGGAACCGATTGCAAAGCATATCACAAACATTATGTCTAGAATGAGATATATACAGTATATGGATTCAGCTTCGACAATATCATTTTGGAATATTTCTCTCCCTCTCCGCTCCCCCCCCCCCCCCCTATCTACAATTATCGGAGATGGAATAGGGGCGGTGTGCCTATAACAGCGGATTGAAATTTGGTCGTGTTGAGATGCGTTCGCGAGATGACGTTGCCTCAGAAGCCAGAAAGGGACATCATTTCATCAAGGCTTATAATGAGGGAAGATGAGGAAGGGAATTAGGAAAGTGTGATTGACGTCCATAATTATTTGTGGTGGCACCACCTTAATTACATAAAAACTAACACACTCGTAAAGACTAAAGAGGCAACGCATAAGTAAATATTGAGTTAACAATGATACCTATATCGGTTTCAAATGCAAGAATAGAAGGCTGTACATCGTCATCACTTTGTCTTTTTTGTTTCCAAACATTTAACTATGAACTTAAAAAAGAAGACCCGGTCATATCATTTTTCCTGTTTATCGTTTATATGCATCACTATCCCTTGGAAGTCACTAAATCCTAATGAAAAGCTAACAAGATATTAGACAAATTTTCGTGAATGATGAGAAAAATGAGGGCTATACATTCATTGGAAACGGGAAAGGGAAACGTTATGAAATGACAGAGAAGAAGAGCGAGAAGGAGTTCGATGGGACAAGTTGACGTTACAGTCGCCCCCCCCCCCTGAAAAAAATAACCATAATAATTGTCCTCTTTGTCGGTACATTAAAGAATTGGTCAATATGAGACAGTGGACAGTCATACATGTACATTCGTATTATTATTCTTTACCAGGTTCACAGTATTTATGGGCTTAACCCCCCCCCCCCCCCTCCC